>OZ035958.1:24558924-25243819 GCA_964034955.1 Orchesella flavescens | reverse complement strand
AACAAAAAACAACCATGGTATAAAGTATCACCTCGTAAGGCTTTAAATGGTTTGAGAAATTTGTTTTCTCCTCCACGCAACTCATCTCCAGTTACTGTCACACCATCCACATCAAAAGGTGTAAGTAATCAAATAAATGTGCACTCTCAGGAGGTGATGAATCCAAAATTGCAACCGGCATTACGTTTGTTTCGCCTTGAAGAGAATAATGAGACTGGATTATTCTTCCCATCGCAACAAGAAAATGAGGCAAACGTACCAATTCCAAGTAATCAAATAAATGTGCACTCTCAAGAGGTGATGAATCCAAAAATGCAACCGTCTCTGCGTTTGATTCGCCTTGAAGACAATAATGAGACTGGATTCTTCTTCCCATCACAACAAGAAAATGAGGCAAACGTACCAGTTCCTGTTGCTCCAAGAAGGTCAACTATTCAGGAGACAGATGCACAAGGCACGTCATGGTTTAAAATATCACCTCGTAAAGCTTTAAATGGTTTGAGAAATTTGTTTTCTCCTCCACGCCACTCATCTCCAGTTACTGTCACACCATCCAAATCAAATGAGGCTGACACCTCCACACCTGAAAGTAGCCAGCCAATCGCCAAACCAAGCACTAGTACTCCTGTTGCGCCCAGTACCGGAGTGTTAGATTGGCATTGCAAGGAAAAAAATTGGATGGAGATTTAAAAAGGAAGAAACAGACGGTGCGGAGTTTCATGTGACTGTCCATAGAAGAAGCGAGCAAGAGAAAGAGAGGTCACCAATTCCGACTTCATCTGCAACTCACGACCCTTACGAATTCCACAGAGAAGAAAGACAGTGATTTATTCGCTAGAATTTGCTCACAATTGGCAACAAATATGACTCAATCCAATTTTTTTCCTTGCAATGTCCCTTTGTATTTATGAAACCAATCTAACACTCCGGTACTGGGCGCAACAGGAGTACTAGTGCTTGGTTTGGCGATTGGCTGGCTACTTTCAGGTGTGGAGGTATCAGCCTCATTTGATTTGGATGGTGTGACAGTAACTGGAGATGAGTTGCGTGGAGGAGAAAACAAATTTCTCAAACCATTTAAAGCTTTACGAGGTGATATTTTAAACCATGACGTGCCTTGTGCATCTGTCTCCTGAATAGTTGACCTTCTTGGAGCAACAGGAACTGGTACGTTTGCCTCATTTTCTTGTTGTGATGGGAAGAATAATCCAGTCTCATTATTCTCTTCAAGGCGAAACAAACGTAATGCCGGTTGCAATTTTGGATTCATCACCTCCTGAGAGTGCACATTTATTTGATTACTTACACCTTTTGATGTGGATGGTGTGACAGTAACTGGAGATGAGTTGCGTGGAGGAGAAAACAAATTTCTCAAACCATTTAAAGCCTTACGAGGTGATACTTTATACCATGGTTGTTTTTGTTTATTTGTCTCTTCAATGACATAGGACTGCTGATTACTTGGAATATACAATTTAGCCACGGCCTTGGATGCTCTTGCCATTGTTGGAGCAACAGAGACAGCAACAGGGCGAGAGCTGGGACCAGCAACAAGGCGAGAGCTGGGACCAGCAACAGGCCCAGAGCTGGGACCAGCTACAGGTTCATCCTCTTCTTCTTCATCTAGTTGCGTTGGGATGAACAACTGCGGGCGAATGTATTTTTTATGGAATTTTGCGCACTTCTTTTCCATGCGATCTCTATTCCAGACTTTCACCGCCTCCTCTAGTGTAATACGCTCTCGCCATAGCTCCCAGGTAACTACCTCACTTCTGCGCCAAAGTCTCCATAATGGAGAGGCAAATTTTTTAGATTCATACGGCTCCTTTCTATCCTCGTAATAACTACTTGCGTGAAGTAGGAGTGATTACGATTGACCTCAAGTGGGACACGACGAAACTTTTTGGGACTACTTCTAGCCAAAAAACCACCACCGACTCTTCCATCCATGGGGGTCACAAGGAATTTATTACTCTTCCTTGTTGGTACTTCATGAATAGGTACAGTAGGGCACTTAATTTCCACCAAACCATCATTGTTTATCAAGCCATCAGGAGTGCTACATCCTTAAACATTGGGAGAAAGTAGAAAGTAAGCCCGTTTCCAATTTGACATACCTTTGCATTGCTACTGGTTCTAAATCAAGACCTCTTGCCATGGGGAGGGTTCCTTTCTTATTTGGTTTAGTCATTAACAGGATAATTTGGCCTAGTTTTTCTAGTGGTGCAGACCTGTTACGAATAACTTGATGGCATCTTGACCCCGTTAAAATTCCTTTCCTTTGTGTGTGCCAATTCTTCGTCGTGGTTCTTGTCATCTCTTCCACCTCCCTTCTCCTATTCTCCGTAATACCATACATGAAGGCGCCAACAAGAGCTCCCGAATCGGGTGCGCATCTTTAATTACGAATATGAATCTTTAATTTTACGTACGTTTAAACTTGATTTTGGTCACTAATAATTGTTTTAATTTTTAATAGGATTTACTTGTGCTGCCCTAATGCTGTAGGATGAACACTCAATCCGCATTTAATGCAAGTTTTAAACACCCTGACGTATCCAGGTTCCCCCCGTTTGGGAATGCTGCTTCTTTTTTGTGTATAATTATCTCTGACCATCTCCCTATGGCGCCTTTTCCTTTGCTCCACCAACGCAGCAGGTGGGTTGAAAGTGGTGGCTGGTTTTTTGCGTATAAACTTCCTTATGGGCGTTCCAGGTTTTCGTTGTCTCAAAGTCTCTTTAATCAGTTGCATTCGGGTGGCTAATAATGCATCCACTTCCATGTCATTCAACGATGAACGTGGCATTATCTATTCAAAGGAGTACAATAACATAAGACGAGGTGGTGAAATGTATTTATAGATATGAAACATGAATCATGCCAAACTTTACTATCGATAATTATGTTAGTCTTACCGATTCCCCATTATGCAATGTTGGTAAGCTGTACCTCAGTAAACCACAAGGTGAATAACAACTTTCAACGAAGTGTAAATGGCAGATGAACAGGATTTTTTTTACGGCTGTCCCTCCGTCATTGGCATAGTCTAGAAATTTCTGCCAGTGGTCTTTTAGGATTTGATTCTTTGGAATTCTAATTAACATAAAAACACGTATACGTATAATGAATAGGTTGTGTTACAGAAATGCTAAAGGATTCAAGTTCTTTATTGCATACTTGTGTAAAGCGGAACCATCTGAACCATGATGATTGATACAATCGAGGACGGCGCAATGTAATTTCATCCTGCCCTACATTAACATAAAACAGATTTTTTTTAAAGTTTTAAATTACACAACAAATCCATTTCATTACTTTAGATGCTCGTGAACTAGGGTGCCTTTCATTTTATTCTTATCCAATTATACTTTTTCAGTTACAAATGAAAATGAGCTTACTTGGATTTTACACAAAGTTTTCCTCAATAGGACACACGTTCACGTTTACATATTAGATTTCATTTAAATAAGTTTTTGATAATGGTTTTTCGCAATTTGTTGCTTCTTAAGTGAGATGATTTTACTCAAACTTATTACGGATTGAAGTTATTCTTGCTATGTCACTGAGAAACCACAGGAACAAGCTAGCATAATTATGTATACTCACAATTAGAATGATTCGAAATGTGTTTCTAAAAATTAAAGTTGAACTCCTGTCAATTGTAACTTCTATGTATATTGTTCAAAGTAGCAGTGTACTATTTAAAAGTACTCGTTACTTTTAATTTATAATAAAGCATTTCTTATTAAGCTTGATACTGCTACCACCAACCATGAAATATGATATCTAATATAAGACCTTTTTCTCTATATCTCAGGAAACTAATTTATCAAAGTAAAAAGTATGTATATAATCATGGGCGTAGCAACGATATTTTCCCAGGGAGGACAAGGACAAGAATTTTATTTAAATTTAAGATCTCCGTTGTCGACAGCCTTGTCACTCGTGCCCTAGGTGTATCCGATGAAGATAATTTAGAAGAAGAATTGACCTTTATCACACATTGTCTTAAAGAAAATGGTTATCCAGAAAAATTCATACATCAACGCATTGATTTCCAAAAATCACTGACAAAAACTGATAGAAAAATCAAAAATCAAGAAGAAAAAGTTCCAAGAGCTATCCTTCCTTATTACGGAAATGTGACTGACCAAATAGCAAGATATATAAGACAAAAGACTGAACTTGAAATTGGCTACTTCCCTGTGAATCGGATTTCAATCGCTCTAACAAACGTTAAAGATAAAAACTATACTCAAGATGTTGGAATCTACAAAATTCCATGTGAAGATTGCCCTGCAATATACGTAGGAGAAACTTGCAGAGATATTAAAATCAGAGCAGAAGAGCACAAGTATAATCTAGCCACATTCAACACGGATTCTGGAGTCGCCAACCACGCAATTTCCAATAACCATCATATTGACTTTTCAAAAATTGAACTTCTTGAACGTGAAACTGATTATTTTCGACGGAAAATGAAAGAAAGTCTTTACATACGATGTACACCAATAACCATGAATAAAGACTCTGGAATGAAATTCAATCCCATATGGACGGATCTCCTCCTTCCAAGATGCAAGCCACCATAGAGACAACCATTACCAACACATGGCGATATTTATAAAATTTAATTTTTACAAACTAAATAAGAAAGTGCTAATATACCTGTCAATTTTCATTTGTATTTCATTCTGTCCTGATGAAGGAATTCGTTAATGAATTTCGAAACGTCGACTGATTAAACTATCATAACCACTTATTTCCCGTCTTATTCAATATTCATCATGCTTAGTGGTTGGGGAAAGATTAAACAAATTTTATTTAACAAAAATTAGCAATGTCCGCAAGTTTTAGTACAAGTTGTATACTGATTTATTAAGTTGTGATTTGTTAACCGATCCTTAAACTACATCTTTTAAGGAGAACAGAGGACCAGGTGAAACCTTATACTAGTTGATTACGAGGCTAAATTATCACACAAAAAGGGGTCTCGGGGCGGGTATGGAAATTCTTTATGCGCATGGGACGGAAATTCCGAGATTTTTTAGCATCTGAGAGCCCGATTTTTAAATTGAAGCTTTTGAATTTCTGACTGACGAAATTGTAAATACATTTCCTGATTGCATAAAATATTAATATAAGTTGTGTTTACTGATTTGTACTGTAAACCAGAAAATATCCATTCCACATTTTCCAAACAAGAGAATAGTTAAAATACGTTTCGTTTTTTTGCTCATTAACAAATCTCGGAACCGGAAATCTGATTGAACCGGTTCAAATACTGATTCCGGGATTTTTTGGAAACGGGGAAAATACGCATCCGATCTCGAAAAAAGAATTCCCATGTCCGTCTTGTAGACATGTAGTGATCTGGGAGCCATTAAACTTTGTATTCAAATATTAAAATCTGGGGTTTGCAATGAACCAGGACGACGGATAACTGAGGCATTTTAGCAGGTCGGTTTGACATGTTTAACATGCAGAAATTTCAAATTAAAACATTTCCTTAACGCAAGCTCTGTTGGTTCATTGTTATTGTTAGACATGTACCTTGGACAGAATCGCTCAATTGTTGTAGTGTAGTATGCTCGATTCAACAATTCTTTGCCTTTATGTCATCTCACGTTATAGGTTGAGAGTCAATAGCCGTTTGACTCCATTAAACTCTATATATTTCCCATACAAGACATAATATTCATACATGCACTTTGTCATTTACATTTAATTGACATTGGTGGCCACGTGTTTTTATTCCCTTTGGCGTATCGGTCTATTTTTTCAGAGAGGACAAGACAATTCCTAGAGAGGACATGAAAGTTTTTGGGGGGACATTGTCCTCCCTGTCCTATAGGATGCTACGCCTATGTATATAATCCGGACAGATATATATGGTCAATACACGAGGATACGAATACGAAAGCTCGTCTTTTCAACAAAGAATAAATAGTTTATTGACCACCACAATGTGTGGCAGAACTACCAACAACGGAACAATATGGTGCAAATTATTTGTTGTGTTTTGAATTTTAATCAGTGTAAATGATTAAAATAAGTTAATAAATGAGGAACATATTTATTCAAGTATGTATGTGAATACATCAATGACAACGTAATTTATACTTAGCAATGCAAAGCCTATATGCTACATGCAGCTGCCTTCCCAAGAAAATGAATCATCCTATAGCTCTAGTTTGTGGGTTTAGTGGAGCATTAAGATTTTACATTCGTTTTACATTTGAGTACATCTTGGACTGTTCCCTCTAATACAAAGTACCAAATATCCTATTGGGAAGTGTGATAAGGATCACAAACAAGAATAATATGTTGTTTATCACACAACCACATCTTGTAGTCATATCTCACAATTTGTGTTGAATGGTATTGCGTTTGGAAGGATGTAAAGACTTTTTATACTTAGGCTAAGATTTTCTTTGTCCACGGTTCCCAGTTTATAACTAGGTTTGTACTTACTATACAGATCATTGGGCAAGGAATAATGAAGAATAGGGATAATTAGAGCGACCACATGGATGTGTTTTGGATAGCAGTCAGGGTGCGCAGATAATTTTTTTAAATGCTTTCAAAAATTCTAAAAATATGTATACTGGATTGCAAGCAAAATTGACCGGATTTATTTGGAGGCATTCCAAACGATCGGCGATAATTTAATGCTCAAGTTAAAATAATCACTTTTGTTGTGATCATTGCTAGGAAATGAAGCGTGTATGGTGTATACGATTTTATCAAAAACAGTCGATTAAGATGTTTGATTTTAGGCTGCGATAAGCTGCGAATTATGCTAATTCTAAAAACATAAATAACAAATTGTCATTAAATTCCGATTTCAAAAAGCCTATTGACCAAGGATCGGAAGTAATCTAGATTAGACTTTAATCTCTAATCTAAAAATCTCGAGCATAAAAAATTATTCATAATCTTACTCTGTAATCTTTTCAATCGTTCTTCTTAATCTTCCAACCCGTGCTAGTGACCACACATCAGGATGCACAAGATGTGTTATGGTCACTCTAGAGATAATGGTTATACTTGGATGGAGCATCATCAACGCTTTGCCTGCAACTTTGCGTGTGTGTATTATGCATTGTGAATATTTGGTTTGGAGGGGTTCCTGCTATGATTTCCAAAATCCTTTGATGCAATCAAAATAGAACTCGAGATGGACAAAATTTGCTTCAAACACCCGTTTCGTTTTATGTAATACATGCCGAAAAACTTAACTTACATCCTATAATTGGCTTTAAAACTAAAATATTTGTGTGATATCAAAATCAAAACACGTTTGTATTCCTACTTAGCGATCTAAGTAGTGTATAACAACAAGCATCATCAATTATTAAATGATAGGATTTATATGCCAAAGTTTTTGAGCGAATTGTGACAACTTTTTAATAAACTGATGGTAAGCATACACGTAGCTGAATGACGTACACGGGAGACTAAGAATACTGGGCGATGAATAGGAATTCTTGGCGATGAATAGGAATACTGTGCGTTGAAAAGGAATTCTGGGTGATGAATGGGTCTATTTTTGAATTTTCGCGCTCAAAAACATTCAAAACTGCACGAAATACTATCCGTAGAACAATACTGCCATAATGAATCGATTCAGTATATCAAAGAAGCTCTAAATACTAAATTTCAGACAAATCTGCGAATGTTAGAATTTTTGCGCCATAACTTTCAAACGCCTTGACCGATTTTGCTGAAATCATAATACCGATCCAATCCTATATCTATCCAAGGATAGCTATCCAATCATAATCATAGTAGTACCTAAATTCGAATGTAATTGGCAAATACAATTTGTGGTCATCAACAAGAAAATAGTAACGTATAATTCGTGAGGAACAAATTGTTGGACATATTGTTTTTTTGGACGATTATTATAAGATTGTTTTATCTTATATGTTATATCCACCTCTCCATACATTCAGTGAATATTTTAATCTTGTTACCTGTGCAATCAATTAATAATGTTTTAGAACTGTAGCTGAAAACGGCTATTAAACAATATGGTTTTGTTTGAAGTTATAATACAATGGCTAATAAATTATTCTATATTATATATGAGTGTAATGTAATATCATGAATTTTTATTTTTAAGTTTTCGCTTATGGTCAGAAAGGATAAAGATATCCTGTTGAGGAGCAAACTGAATCATATCTACTTGACGATATCTATATTGACCTTTCTACTGATAGGTGTATGGTGCACATACATAAGTTGCGTACATTCGTTTGTTTATCAAGAAGAGAACACGTCAAGTTGTCTCTTACAAAAGCGTCACAAAATGGTAAAGATCAACCAAAAAAATTAGAGATGAATTGAAAAACTAAACTGAATAAATATTACTTCAATAAAATGCCTCATCTTGTAATGCATCATCTCGAAAGATATAGGAATGGAAGACTTCTAAATAATATTAATATGAAGCTACTACTTCGTTATTTACAGTTTAGTTAAAATGAAGCAACATGGCTTATTAAGTGCATTGCATTAACATATATGGATGAAAATTTGAAAACTCAAGTACGCAAAGTAGTATTAAGACATATAGTCTTTGAAATATTTTGATATATAAAGATGTAATGGGTTCAGTTCAGAAATGGGTGCATGACTTAAACTTTTCAACCCTGTACAAAGGAAAAAATCCCTCCTAATTTCAAGAAAATGATGTTTCAAGTTCATCAACTTTGTTGATTTTCTCATTATCATGATCATTCGGTGAATGACTGCATTTAACTTATTCATAAAATGCATTCTTGTACAGTAACCATACTATAGTTGAGAGTCAGTTGAGTCCTATAGTAATTATGCTATCTTTTACGTATGTAATCGTGGATCGAATGAAGCACAAAATTCACTTTTATGTCACAAAGGTCTAAAAACAAATGCCACTTGGTCGTAAATGTTGTTGTGTCATGTAACTTTAATGCTTCCTCCGGTCAGATCTAGAGAAGACAAGTTGTAGGCATGTCAAATGTGTTTGACTTTTGACGGTGTATTATAATGCGATGTGATGATGAGACCAAAGACCATCTTATAGCGTATGAAATGAACTCATCTTTGTACTGAAAGTCGTTTCATAATTATGTTAATATAATACATGTTATTCCAAACGCCTTATCGCTATATTACTTATTACTTATTTACTCTCTTGTGTGTTTCTTGCATTACATATGTCAACGGTCATGATCAAGCTTGCAAGTTGTAGCTTAGTTAAAAACATGCATATATTCAATTAGACAGAAGCATTCACATATATTTATCCGTATCAATATGTCTAATTTAATATAAGAATACTTTTAAAAAATTCCAATATACTATGCAAACTATATAAATATTTAATCCCTACCTACCTAATTAAATCTAACAGAGGAGGAGGAAGCGAAAGTCGTCTGAAGAAATAATTATTGCTTGCTGGAACAAGAAAAAAATTGCATGAGTTGTTGCTGACTGGATTGACACGGTTGTGGGTGTTCATGACATTGGCCATTGGCCCAAAGTAAGTAAACAATGGGGCTTATACGAGGAACGGTGATATTGTTTGTTTTAACAATAGGTAAGCTTACCATTATTAAAAGGATATCCGATATCACTACATGTGCGAAGTTTGGCTTATATTTTTATTATGACTTTAGGTCTTCATGCTTCCTTCGGGAGTAGAAAATTTAAGAGAGATACTGGTAGTCGGCAGCTATTTGCTGTTGGAGACGAGTATAAATTCAATTATGAAGTACTGATAACAACAGGAACGGAAGAGCCTGTATCTCATGCTGCAAGTTATAGGCTAAAAGGTGTTTTGAGAGTTCAAGGAACTGCCCAAAATACTGTTACTATTAAGGTAAAGGTTTTTTTTAACAAAATGATAATGCCTATACATTATATGGCTTTGAATCTGTTATTCTTATTCCAAATATGCAGTTAGAAGACTTGGGAATTGGCCTATTTAACGGGCAATGGAGCTATTTTCCTGTTCCTACTGTTAATTACCTTCCGTTGGAGGAGCTCAGTGCTTTGTCTGTACCCTTCCAGATCATATCGGAAAATGGAAAGGTGATATATATTGGCTTATTATAAATGCATGGTGAATGTTGTCAGATGTAAGAATTTTGCCTTATACACTATTATTGTCATTTCACAGTTTAAAACTTTGCTGATGAATGATCAAGAACCGGAATGGGCTTCCAATATGAAAAGGGGTTTGGCAACGTATTTACAAATGAACATGGAAAGAGTTAGTCCTCAAAAACTTATGTTTTTCAAGGACGAAGAGGTTAGAACACACTTTTGTACATAATAGTTCATGATTACCATAATTTTTACGCATGTTAAAAAAGGATGTATGTAAAATTACCCCCAGTCTACCACAATGGGAATTTGTCCAACAATGTACGAGGTGATGCCTGTTACGGCAACTGGAATGGGATTAGCTCGCGTTAGTAAATTCAGGAACCATGCGTAAGTTTACACAGATTAGCTTTAAGGAGTTTTGCATAAAAATTGATGCCTTAACATGTCTTGTGGTTATTTTCGTTGCATATTATAGTGATTGTCCGGATGTACCTTCAAGAATTAGACACGAATCCAGAACATATTACCGCTGCAGTGATGACAGAACGAGGGTAAGAAAGTTTTACATTTTTATTATTTAATTAGATGACTATAAAGTCGATATAAATGCGGGATAATTTATATGTAGGACATCATGAACTCAACATCATATGCAATCTACGATCTCTCAGTTCAAGATACGTCCATCACCGTCCAGAAGCTCACGGTTCTTTCTTCCATTCTTTACTGGCCATTCACTCAAAATGGGCCCTTTCTCTACAGTTGGTACAAGTATGTCCTTCCAAATAGATTCTTTACCAATTTAATATAGATATGAGGTCATCAGCTCCTAAAAAAATGTTTTCCTAAAAAACCTTAACCTCTAGCATGACGATTGCACTTGATAATGTGGCTCCCATCACATCTCCAATTCTACCCCCTGAAAATGCAATTGATCATGAGGATCTCACTTACGTTTTTGAGCAAAGCGACTACATAGACCCTGAAGAAGACATTAATGATCTCAAAGGTGTTGAGCCCCTGTTTTTTCACCAAACATCTGTAGATAATGATCCTGAAGTTGTTGACAAAATAATGGAGAAAGTATGAAAATGAATATAATTGATCGAATTAGATCAAATAAATTTCTAATTAGAAGGTATTAAAACGTTTTAAAATATATTTTTCACAGTGTCATCAAACAATTGCCTCTCTAGCAAGATCCATGTTGACTGCAGATGTATTTAACGATTTGAATGAATTCCATGGACAAACGCCAATGGCAGTTACTCCTCTAATATCTTCGTTGGATTATGATTATCTGACACGGTGCTACGCTCACTTTTCTCAACGTGCAGGGAACAGTGAACAGGAAAGCCTGGAATTGTACGCATCACAAAAGAACTTTTCAATCTTATTCCAAAGCATGTATGCATAGCTAATCTTATAATTTGATTACTAAAAAACTGTTTTACAGACAGATATTTTTAGATGGACTAGCAAATTCCGGCACACCTCCATCCAGTTTAGTGATACGGGACATTTTGAAAACTACCGACGATATTACCATTATTGCTCGCTTGATAAGTTCGTTCCCCATTGCAATTAGACATCCATCTGAAGCTTTGGGAAATGAGTTAGATGTATGTTCAAAATATACACATGTATATATTTTTAGAAAGTTCGTGCAAAAAGTAATGTTCATATTCTTTCATAATTTAATGTTTTCAAATTAAACTAGTCCATATTCGAACTTACTGCCAAGCCAAACTTGGATCCGAGGCAAAAAAGGCTCATAGAATTGGCAATGGCTACACTGATACATCGGAGCTGCAAAAAGAATCTTTGTACTGAAACTGGGCTGCTAGAAAAGTATATCAACTACTTCGAGGGAAAGCTTACTGGTAATGAAGCAACTTGTCAAAC
Organism: Orchesella flavescens; assembly: GCA_964034955.1. Classification (NCBI taxonomy): domain Eukaryota; kingdom Metazoa; phylum Arthropoda; class Collembola; order Entomobryomorpha; family Orchesellidae; genus Orchesella; species Orchesella flavescens. The sequence goes on along the minus strand of OZ035958.1, from coordinate 25,231,816 downwards.
CACACACATGAATTTAATGTCTTTGACTTTGAGTCAATAATGTTTAATCTTTTTAGGCTCGACAGAGTTCGAAGAACAAGTTGTAGGAGTACTTGGTCTGGGCAACTTGGGAATCGGTCGTGCCCTTGAAAAACCCTTTGAAATTGCACAAGGGTTACATCCACAGTATGGAAATCCAGTGAGAATCCAAGCCATTTGGTCCCTCCGTCCTCTGATTCTTGCACAAAGAGAACGTGTCATGACTTCCCTTCTTCCAGTCTTTTTCAACCGATCTGAATCATGCGAAACAAGAACTTCGGTGTTCAGTTTCCTCATGGGATCTCATCCAGATGAAAGAGTCCTCCACGAGATTGCATACTTCATGTGGTCTGAAACGTGCCCTCAAACCTCAAACATTGTAAGATCTACCTTGACCTTGATGTCCAAAACCGAGTATCCTTGCAATCCCGTGTAAGACAATTTTTATTATGACTAGTAACTTATTTTTGGGGCAAACGGAGAATTGCATATCAAAATGTTTGTCGTATTTTAATTGTATGAGTAGTGGATCATATGCAAGAACAGTTCTAAAATATCTACCCCCTGGTACAATTGACCCGTTAAGAACTGCATCTTATGCCCTCGACTATTACGATAAAAATAATGGATTTGGGCGAATGACATTTGTTACGCTGCAGAAAACGGGTAGCTCCGTTCTGCCGCGTTCAATATATATTGGACTTAACAGCTACATTGGAGGATTTTCAAACTCATTTTTTGGAGTAAGGCAGCTGTACTTATTGCATTTCGAATTAAGCCTTGATTAAAACAGAATACTTGATAACTATATGCATTGTTGTCTTTTGAATCAGTTTTATTTAAGATTACAAGGAGTGGAAAAATTAATTGAAGCCCAGAGAGTTGACGGAAGCGACGGAAATGTGGATAAGGTTATTGAAATTCTTTCTAAAATTAACATTGAAGAAAGACGTACTGCTCCTTTGTGTATTGAGTTGGTAGTAATCAATAGCGGCAAAGCAGTCCAGTACATCGCAGCAGATGAGAAAACGCTAGGAGCAAGAATCAAAAGCAGTAAGTGCGCAAGGAGTATTTCAGATATATAACTTTTGGAGTCTTTTTTAATGAGGTATATATACATTCTTGTCTTGTCAGTGATACTGGCTGTACACGCAGCGAAAAAGAAAATGGAGTCTGGGGCAGCAATAAGTGTAACGGGGGGTATCAGGTATCAACAACCGCTAGAAATTGGTACGCCCGTGTCAATCTTTGCCAATATAGCTACAGTAACTGCCATGAACTCCAACATAACAAGAACTTCAAATGCAGCTGGTGCCACTCAAACGGAGGAGGATGTCGTTTCCCAGTAAGCTACTTCAATATAAATGCATTCAAAATTAGTTGTCAAAACCTGATGACACACAAGTGAAATGTGATATCCTTTCATAGAATTAACGTTTTTGCAACTACTGGAATAACAAATCACATTCCAGCGATAAATACAATGTTAACTGCGTCCAAGCGTCGGACATCTCGCGTTAGGATTCCAGTTCATAGCTCAATTTCCAGCAGGGCAGCTAAAAGTAGACCGGATTCATTGCAATTTACTCTTAATGTACCCAAAGGTGCCGAAATTCATGATAGCGCAATGATGCTTATTATGCTTAATTAAATGTTTATCTGTTACTAAAAACCTTTGTTTCATGAAACAGCTTACAATCCATTGGTCGCAATGGTTCATGCAACTACCGAAGTGTCCGTTCGGGCTGATGTTGCAAATGGGCTTGGGGAAGAGGATGCTGAGGCAAAACTGAAACAATCTTGCGCAACCTGTACTTCTAGAAAAACTGTGACTCGTGGGGATTCCTTCCGTCAAGAGGTACAAATTATAGAAGATATTATGATGAAATTTAAACGATAAATGAATACTCTTAAATTCTAAACTTTTATGTTTCAGCGAGACCTTTCCTTACCTTCACCCAAGCTACTCAGAGGAGTTGTTGCAAAAGTAAAGTATTTCGATTGCGAAAGAGACCACTCCAAAGCTTCAGTGTTAAAAAAACTCAGAACGTTTTTTGGTGATGCTGGCAAAAACGCAGGGTATTGTAGACGAATTACAGATACAATGAACAAATTTCTCATAGTACTTAAATTTAAGTTATGACTTGTGAAATGCATGTACATTTTTTGTTTTTTAGTGTTTTCTCTACAACATTCGCAAAGTTGTCGTTAGGTTTAGATCAAACACTGGACTCCTTGTTTGTATCACCCTATGGTGAGACATGTGGCATAAAAGCAATTTTCTCCCAAGACGCAGACGCTCCAACAAGAACTGAAAAGGTTTGAAATGAAAAATATTTGTATGAATTATTGAATGACCTTTTGGACTTTATTACACACTCTTCACTTTATTACGGTAGGTGACCGGTTTGATCAGCAAGAAGCCAGCCAGATCTCAACCACAAATTGAGGTGTTGTCTTCACTCATTCTGAAACATGAAGGAGCAGAGCAGTCTGAAACAAAGCTTGATCTTCACGTACTTGTTAAGGACAATAAGCAAACTAAACATCAGCAAATCAATATTAAAGGAGCCATAATCAATGCACCTTCGGGTAATAGTGGAATTTTATGTTTGGACTTTGACAATCGTGTCCGAGCAGATTGGGATGACCCGTTGGGTTTCACGGGGCAAAGTGAACCGTCAATCAACCAAACGATAGTTCTAAAAATCGGCAAATTTCCTACTGGTGAACCAAACCGTCAATCCTCAGTTCAAGATTTGGTCTGTTTAGACAATCATGCAGAGATTACGTTTACTGGAGATGCACAGAGATCAAGGGAACAAAGTGTGGAAGCAAAGGCAGCAGCAAGTTGGCCATATAACCAGTGCCAAGCTGATAAATCTAGTAATCTTTGGCCAGGGAGATTTATTCCACCCACCAGAGCTTGTGAATTAGCTATGGTTGACCAAACGAGGTTAAGGTCCGCAAATATGTCTTTGTGCTATAAGGTATGTGACTAAGAGTTTTTTGTGTTCAATTTGTTTTTTTGTTTACGTGTATTTATAACTGAAAAACAATTCTGAGAAATTCAACTTGCCTCGTATGTATATAAAACCCACCAAGTTGTTGAATGAGTATGCATGGGGTATGTTATTTTGAACTCTTAAGTGCTTTAAATGAATGTATTCTAAATTACAATTTATTATTTGATTCCAAAGGTCGTAAAGGCAGCAAGACGACGATGGGCAGCCCTGACTCATTTGGGTGCAAGCTTTGTATCGCCATATCTGGTAGATTCAGAGACCGATGCTTCTGACCATGCTCATGATGTAGGAAAACATGGCCACAGAACTTCCCCTGACTCAGCACTTTACTCAACCGGAGAAGTTGAGATAAGTCTGGATATGCAAAAGAAAGCTCCACTCATGGACCTTCATTATAGCAGAAATAATGGAGAAGAATCACATTTTCATCAAGTTGATCTAAGTTTGCTTCCTCCTTACCTTATCCCTCAACCATCTCCGGAAAGAACCTCACCACTAGAGCAAATTAAGAAAGTTGGCGGATTAAGAGGTACAAGAAAGATTCATGTGTTTGAAACCATCTCAAATTCACAATCAGCATTTTTAAAAACTCTGCATTTCCTCATAGGCTCATGTTCCATCTCACCAAACGCCGTGTTAACCTTGGACAGTTTCATGTACCCAATTTCTCTCAGTACTGACTGCAGTGTTCTCGTCAGTGGAGATTGCAGTAAGAGGTCACAATATGCAATTCTCGCCCGACAAATGCCGAATCAACAACTTGTAAGACGATTCATTTAATAATTTCTTCCTTAGGATTGAATTTTTTCTTCATTCATTCAATTTAAAGTGTCATGAAGTGACCTGTAAAGGGCAAACATTTTAACACTGGTCTTTGCACTGCACCTTAATATCCATACATAATAATACGAATCCATGCATAATAATTATTATGTAGGCTGTCATCATTCAAGTTCAGGATACGCGAATTGAGCTACAAAATCCAACCACTGCCGTCATTGATGGTGCGGTTAAAACATTTAGGAATTCTGAAGAGTTTGGAAAAGCAGGAAAATTTTTGTAATAACTTTTAGTTAAAACCGTAAAAATGTGAAATGATCAATAATGGTGATGAAACGATGGTTGATGATGATTTTGGATCTTTTCAATTATTCCAGAATGCAAACCCGAAACGGTGAAATTTATGTGACATTTGAGACTCAATTCATAACCGTTCGCTACACTGGATCTTTCATAACTTTAGATGTGGGCTATGCATTTAAAGGTGTTAATTGTGGCTTGTGTGGAAACTGGGATTACAACCCATACAATGATTTAATGGGACCACGAGCTTGCTCGCGACCACTTGGTCCTGCTGATATCGTCCAGTCTTGGGTGGTTCGAGAAGGGCAGTGTACTGATGTTGGTCAAAGCTGCCCAGAATCTTAAAAATGAGTGCAAATTGAGACTTTTTGAAATATAATATGATAATTATGATTTTTTTAAAATTCTGGAATATGCTACTTATATATAATACGGACTTAAAAGGTAAGAAACAGTGTATTCGTTTGAACAATTGCAAAATCTTTTCCATTCCTTTGTATCTTTAATATACTGTATAAACTTTAAAACTACAAGTTAAATCATTGTTTAAAACTATTATTTTGGAGGATGATAGGTATTACTGTTGAATACTAGGTATAGAGTGTATGCTTAAGCATATAATATTTAGAGTAATATAAGTTTTCCACAAAAACTTATTGAATAAAATTAAAATTTCTTTACAAAATGTTGGTTTTTTTTGCAAGCATAACTCCTTCTGTGAAACAAGAGTAAGGCTTCAATCAATGCAACGTTATAATATATCAAGTTCTTCAACGTATTGGCCTTGATCGTAATATAATCAATATTAAGCATGTATTTAATGATTCAGTTAGTAGTCAATCATACGAGAATAGAAAATGCTTCAGTCAGCAGCATTAATAGGGAAACAAATTATAGGTTTACATAACCCGATTTTTATGGGTGCGTCTCTGAATGAAACAACCTGGAATAGTTGAATTTGAAAATCTCATTTTTATGACAAATCAGGACTTTTCCCTTCTTAAATTCTGATGAAATGTGTCGGTCATACATTTGATTTGATTGAACATTCACATATTGTGTACACGATTAGTACTAAATTTGCAAATTATGCACCATTCGTTATTCGCAAATTAAATTTAGCTTCGTAAATAGTCACATAATTATGTAGGCTTGGTATGCAGACTTGTTTTTCCAAGATTTTGGTAGATTAGTATTGAAGATAACCCCGTCATATTATAAAAATTATTTATGGACAGTTCATTACTTTTCATATTTATAAGTTCAAGGCCGTTATGTTGGGCATTAAAGCATTTACACAATAAATTGGCGAATTGGTTGGCATAAAAATTAGCACACTCAGACATATTAGCTTACATTTTGATATGACTCGTTTAATGATAAATATCTCGATTATGTAAGTTAACATATAACGTGCCAAACGTGCATAGATAAACTATAGAACGTCTTATCTATGATAACCTATCATAATCACTTGTACTGAAAGAAATTCTAGAAAGGTATTCCGTAAGAATTCTACTTTGTAGTTTCTCTACTCTAGGCCATCGTATTTTATGGAAGCTGAATGTGAAGCATTTAGAACACATATACATGATGGTGCTTTTTCACCTTATGAATTATTATAGACAATCCTATAATATCAGACATACGCCAAAATACATGCCAATTGGTAAAATATGTACTTGACTAGTGGTAACAGTTTAAAAGAGAAAGTTAAGGAAACCTTTTTTATGATTAAATTATGCATGAAAATTAACTTCGATTGGCGTATTTATAGCCAACCAAAGGAAATGACATCATGATCTTATGTGAACGTACCTTACACATCTTTAACCAACGTAAATTACTATCATGTAAAAGCCTTATGAAATATGGAAAAACATCAAGTTCCGAGATTAAATATTTGTTCTTGAAAGAAAACAACTTTAGTTGCAGCCCATCATATCACATCACGAGTTTTTTTAAAATTTTTTACTTGCATGACCAAACTTGACCACCAGACGAGTTCCAGTTTTCATTATTTGTTTCAATAGCCACCACGACTGACATATGCATGATGAGCTTACTTAAGTTAATTTCATTCCAGCTTTTAATAACCTTCGTGTTAATTTTTACCAAAAAATATGGATCATGGAAGTACTAGCATACAAACGGTGGAGCGAGATGAGCATGTTAGCATCAAGGTGTTGACATTCTGATATCCTTGTTTACAAGAACAAGGCGTCCGTCTCTGATAAAAATTGAATTACATGTAAATAGGAAAACCGTCGGAATTGTAACATTAATGATTATTCTACACTTCGAGAAAGCATGACTAACAAGGTTAAACTACTGTCCAGTATAATATCTTAAATACTTGTTTTTCTGAAGATGAGAATGTGAGTGCATGCACCAGCAAAGGTGTCACACATATAATTTAAGCCCATTAATTACCAAAATAATTTTTAAACACTTAACTTGAATAATTGATTGTACACATAATACTTTGTCTCTTTGTCATTAATTCTCCCACTTTGGCATTATTCTTCCATATATCTTGAATAAACATACTGGGTTCCTTACGCTTAAATGGCTTATCACTATTTAATGTCTCAAATTTGACATTTTCTTCGCCCCACACCACCTTTACCCTCAGTTTTTTGGAAATTAGTCATTGTACATTGTACGTCTGCATCAAATTCCATAGTTCATATTCACGATGACGATAATATCTCTAGACCTAGACCTGGACTTCGAAGCATATCTCTCGACTGTTCACTCACATCTTTTCATTTTCGCAAACACTCAAGGCTATCCAGAGAGACAAGATCGGATGAAATGAACCGGTGTAGCATAAAAAATTAGGAATTTTACAGACATGGAGGCGTATGTTTGTGTGTGAAGGAGATAAGTGTTGCTAACTGCTAAACTACCAGTATGTATGTGTCTTTCATCAATGATCTCAGTTTAACCTCAGTTTACGTACTTTATGTACCTACTTGACCAAACGATTATACACCAAGATTTTTAAGGTTCAGTAGGTTGATATTATCAATTCACCTAATATCACAATCACACCACAAAGTCACGTAGATATATCTGCAATGCAATTTTCTAGACTAATCTTATTCTGTATGAACAACTTTACATTAATCTGTCGTTCTATATATAACTAAATGATCTTAAACATTATGAATCTTATAATTCAAACCGAAAAATGATCAATCCTGATCATGTACAGGAAGTCTTGCATTGATATCATCATATCATACCAGAAAAATGGCAAACTGTACTAACGCACTTATATGCAAATCGCTATCTTAAAGCCCTATATATCTCTCCTGCATTTTAAAGTAATTTAGCACTTTCTTGTAATATAATATCATCTTAGGAATAATACAAAATTAATGAAGGCTGCGTGGATGTAGAAAAAATTAACCAATAAAATTATCACAAGTATATGTATGTTACGCCACACGTACTCTTCCATCTTAATCAAGTTCTGGAGTATATTGTAACTCAAGATTAGCTATCATCCCAAGAAATGAATAGACAGGGAAGCTGTGACGTGAAGAGTTCTTTATATAAATGGGCAAGAGACTCAGTTCAGATCACTTTTCATTAGGCCCTCGGCCCGTATAATCAGTATTTCTCTGGCGCACACACTTGTCCATCTTACCGGATCCAAATTGTTTTAATCATGAAGTATCTTATTCTTCTGGGTAAGTTTCTGAAAATTGATTTCCAACTCGGAAAGATTTGGTGTGTTTTAACATAAGTTGATTGTTGTAACATGGAATTAGTTTGGGAATATCATTTTAATACTTTTTTTTTCTTATTCTTTCTTTCTCCAGGCCTTGTGCTCAGCAGCTCCGCTTTTGTAAAGCGAGATGTTGGAACAGCCCTCTTTCAATCCGGAAAGGAATACGTTTACGGTTACTCTGCTTCTTTGATCGCTGGTTCTAAGGATTACGTCAGCTTCGCCTCTGCCGTTAACCTTACCGGAGAACTCCACATTCAAGGTGGTGCCAGTGTATTGAATGTTCAACTCAACAACGTCCAACTTGGTTTGTACAACGGAGAATGGGAGATGAACCCCTTGCCTCAATTTGAGCGCAAGACTTTCGCCCAACTTGCTCCATTGTCTCAACCCTTCGCTATCAAGGTTGAAGGTGGCCGAGTAAGTACAAAATGAAAACTAAGCTAAATCTAATTTAATTAACTCACTCACGCATTGCGTAAAAGCTGTTTATTTTAATATTTAAAATGATAACTAACTATGATTTTTTAAACTTTTTTCTTTAGGCCAAGGGAATCGTCTTGAACAAGGACATCCCAATATGGGCCCAAAACATGCAGAGGGGTATTGCTTCTGCTCTCCAACTCAACCTTGCCGAAGTTGACCTTACCCACGGAAGCATTTTCCAAACCGAAGAAGTAAGCAAAATAATTTAGGTTAAAAAAAATAGCATGGTGTGGTTTTTATGCTTGATTTTTTTACTAATATAAATCTTCTTTTTTTTGCAAACAGGAAACCGTAGTCGGTGAGTGTGTCACTGAATATGTTGTCATTCCTGGTGCTGATGCTAACCACGGACAAGTGCGCAAGTACAGGTCCCACGCTCAATGCAAGAACAACCCAAAACGTGTCCGTGCCCCAGGAATTGTATGATTCTACGTATTATTATTATTTATATTGATTGTACACAATCGATCGCACAGAAGTAATTTTTCATACGTATTTAATGTGTTTTTCATTACTATTATAGTCTGGAGCTTACTGCCCAGATGCCAACTCCAGGGTAAGTTGAGACACAATGAATTTATCCTTGTAGACAGACTCTGAGAGACACAATAAGATAAGAAAATCATAGCTCAGCTTAACTAATATCTACATTTTTGTTTTAGGATGTCTTGAACTCCACTGGTTTCGGTGTTTACGATTTGGAAATCCAAGATGGTAGCTTGGCAGTCAAGAGGATCAGCGTTGGATCTTCCGTTGTCTACAACCTCTTCGGAGTTGATGGTCACACCCAATACAGTTTTGGCATGATCAATGCCGTCCTCAAGGAAGTCAAGTCTGGATCCGTCGCTGGACCATCCAACGGTGAAGAAGCTAACCACTTGGAATTTGTTTTTGAAAATGAAAATACTGAAGATGAAGACCTCAGGTCTCCCAAGCCCTTCTTTTTCCATCACCACGATGCTGATCTTGATGCTGCTGGTCAAAACAAGGCTGCTGAAAAGCTCATTGACAACATCAAGAAGGTTCATGAATCTCTTGAACATATTGAAGTTTACACTGATATCGAAAAGTTCCACAAGGTCAGCCCATTCTCCATCATCCCCTTCGTTTCTGCTCTTGACTACAATCACTTGAAGCAAGTTGAACAAACTCTCAAGGGAGGAGACCTCACTGAATAGTAAGTGAAAAAACTAATAAAAAATGTTTTATCTTAACATTCTCAACTTTTTACACCTGAAATTAAACTTAATATTAAAATTTATTTTTTCTTTTAGCAAACTCTTTTTGGATGCTTTGGTTGTTGCTGGAACTGGTCCCGCTACCCTTGTCATCCGTGACGTTGTTCAAGAAACCTCCGAAACTGTCATCATTGGCCGTGTCGTTGCTCCTTTGGCTAACTACATCCGTAACCCAACTGAAAACCTTCTTCAAGAGCTCGAGCCTCTTCTTTCCAAGGCTGGCGTTTCCAAGCACGGTGGACGCATCATTGAATTCGCTTTTGCTTCCTTAGTTGGCCGCACTTGCAAGCGTGATGGCTGTGCCAAGTCTGGACTTTTGCAGAAATACGTCAAGATCTTCTCTGACAGAATCACTGGTAGGTTCTTAGAAAATAAATTATGATTATGATTTTGAAACCCTTGTATATTGTTTGTGCTATAATTGCAGTTTTTATTATATTTTTCTAGCTGCCACCGGATTCGAAGAAAAGACCCAAGCCGTCATTGGCCTTAGGAACATCAACCTCCCAGCTGCCGCTCAAGTTTTGTTGACCGTTGCCACCGACAAGAACCAAGACCGTACCGTCAGAGATGCCGCCATGGCTGGACTCAAGCCACTTCTCGCTGTTGACAGGCTTAGCCTCCGCAACAGCCTCCTCCCCATCTTCTATGACCGCTCTGAGGATCCTGAACTCAGGACCCACGCTTTGATGTGGACTTTGATGAACACTCAACAAGAATCTCTCTTCCAAGAGGCTGCCGTCTACATGTGGACTGAGCAAAATCCTAACATCAAGAACTTTGTCATCACACTTTTTAAGAGCTTGGCATATAGTACCAAGCCATGCCTTAACATTATGTAAGTTTAACCTTTTTTGGAATCTGTGAAATACTTCCAAATGGGATCATTTTTTAATGTTATAATATTTTTTTTGTTTTATAGTGGATCTTATGCCAAGACCGCCTCTCAAATCCTTCCTCCATTCAAGGTCTCTGGAAAGTACTCTGGTCAATACATTTCTGACTACTATGATCGCCAATACAACTTTGGACACATGACTGTCACCTCCGTTCAAAAGACTGGACTTTCTGTTCTTCCACGATCTGTCCACCTCGGATTTTATGGTCAAACCGCTGGATTTGGAACCAACTACCTCTCCTTCTTCCTCCGTCTTGAGGGAGTTGGCAAGGCTCTTTCTGCCAGAATCATGTCCATGACCACTGGTGTCGTTGATTTTGATGACCTTAAGGATGTTCTCTCCAAGATTGGTGTTGAGGAACGTACTGCTGAGCCACTCAGAATTGAAATCGCTGTCCTCCTCCACAACCGTGTTGTTGCTTACCATGCCGCTGACGCCAAGACTGTCACCACCATCCCCAACCGTAAGCACATAACATTAAAAATGGCATTTATTATAGCTAAAACAATAAAAAGGTTTTTAAACGAGCATAACGTTAACGATTCTTTGTTAATATTTTAGTTATCAAGAAGCTCAGTGAGTACAAGAATGCCGCTTATGACAAAGAGATCTACCGCATGTTGCTCATCGGAGGAGCCACCGTTGAGAAGGCTAATGAACTCGGAACCCCAGTTTCCATCATCTCTGCCGTCACCGCCACCGCTGGACTTCACGCCACCGTTTCCTCTGAGAAGAGTGGAACCACCTTGTCCAGGAACTACAACATCCGTCTCCAACTCAACCTCCACGGTCAATCCGGAGTCAGCAACCATCTCCCAGCTTTCGGAAGCGCTCACTCCGTCACCGCCGTCCGTACCCTCAGAATCCGTGTCCCACGTAAGATGAGCATTGGTATTGACATGAAGCAACAATCTGTCAACTTTGTCATCAACGCCCCAACCGAAGAAGATCCAATTGTCGCCAAGGTTCACGCTTCCGCTGTTACCAGCGTCCGTAATGATGCCCCAGCTTCCCTCCGCGACCAAGAAATTGTTGACCTTCTCCACCAAACCTGCCCAGCCTGTGCTGGTGTTACTCCAATCTCCAAGGGAGAGAGGTACCGTGAAACCCGTCAACTCGGATCCGGATACAAGTACAAGTTTATGGAAGGAATCAAGGCTGGAGTCAAGTATTTTGACTGTGAAAAGATCCACTCTCGCATCCACGTCTTGCGCTCCCTCAGAAAGTTCTTTGGACCAGAGAATAAGAATGTTGGTGGACGTTTGGGAGGACCCCTCACTCAAGTCCGTCTTGGCGCTCGCTACCTTCTCCAAACTTTGTTCCTTTCCCCACCAACTGAGACTTGCGGATTGAAGGCTTACTTCAAGCAAGACCCAACTGCCCAATCCGTCTATGACAAGCTTGAGGGACAAATCAAGATCAAGTACGAAGCTGATCCCAAGGAAAAGCTCGGTCTCCGTGTCCAAGCTAAGGCTTCCCTTAACGCCAAATACATTGGAGCTGTTCCCAAGACCAAGAACATTGATGCTGCCGTCTCCTTCGCCACCGTTGGAATTGAGAAGGTCGATGTTAAGATCAAGGCTGCTGCTCGTGATGAAACCGCTGGAAGGTCTGGTGTTGTCTGTGTTGACATCAACTCTATTGGAACCAAGGTCCAAGATTTCTTTGATTATGAAGGAGTCAACGAGCCAACTTATGAACGTACCATCAACATTGTCTGGGGTCAGGAAGAGAAGCCCGGAAAGGAAGGTCCAACTTGCCCAACCAACGCCGCTGGAATCAAGATTGTTCGTCTTGCTCACAGATCTCAAGTCCAAAAGGAGGAAGCTCAAGGTGACCGTTGGCCATACAAGCAATGCCGTGAAGCCAAGGGCAGTCCAAAATACCCAGGAGCTCTTACCCCCGCCACTGAGCCATGTGTCTGGGCTGCATTCAAGCAAACCAGTCTTCGTGAAGCTAATGTCACCATCAACTACAGAGTCGACCCTGAAGCCCGCAAGCGCTGGAGATACCCTGGAGTTGTTGCCGCTGCTCTCCTTATGCCATACTATGTACCAAGTGATGAAGTTGATGCTTCCCTTAACCACCATCATGGAGAACACGGAACCACCGCTGACGGCAAGTACATCCAAGGATCTATCAAGTTGGATGTTGCTTTGGATGAAGAGCACCCAGAAGCCGATATCCACTTCCACAGCTCCCAAGGTGAAGATGAGCATTTCCACGGTGTTGACCTTAGCATGCTTCCAGGACCATTCAAGCGCCCAGTTTTCTCACGATTCTCTCCACTCCAAGCCTTTGCCATGCAATACGGAGTCTACGGTAAGCATTTTTCTATAATGTCTAGGCTGTCTAGCTTTGCCCCATTTTTCTTAGTCTCTTTCTTAATAATAACCTTAATATTTTCTCTTGTAGGATATTGTGATGTTACTCCTGCTGCTGTTCAAACTTATGATAACCTTACCTACTTCGCTGATATGTCTGAGTGCCCAACCCTCATAAGTGGAGATTGTACCAATACCCCCAGATACCTTGTTCTCGGACACAAAGTTGCCAACGACAAGATGGTAAGTCAAACTTTCATATTTAGGTAATCTCAATCGTTCAACTTTTGTATGCACAGTTCAATTAATTTCTAATTATCATTACCTTTGTCATTAGGGAATCACCGCCTACTTGGGAGAGCACAAGGTTGTCCTCGATGACTTGAACACCGTTACCATCGATGATAAGGCTACCGCTCTTTCCGACAAGATCATCTACCCAGATGGCGACACCAAGATCTTCAAGTAAGGATTAGTTTATGATATTATTATGAGCAGCAATGTTTATGAATTGTGTTTTAACTCCAATTTTCATTCGTTTTATTATTATAGGATCTACAAGCACGATGATAACAACGTATTCATCCTCTCACAACCTTTGAGCGTTTACATCCGCTACACTGGACACTACACGACCGTCACTTTGGGATCCAGATACCGTGGAACCCAATGCGGAGTTTGTGGTAACTTTGACGGTTGCAACCACAATGAAATGACTGGCCCTCAAAAGTCTTGCAAGAACTTGCAACCCCAAGGCATGATGAAGGCTTACGTTGTCCGTGATGGCAACTGCGCTGGTGTTGGAAGTCAATGCCCAGCTTAAGAAGCCCATCTAATCAAATAGCAAAGACTTTTTATAACATCAACATTATATAGACGTTTCTATATAAATGTGTAATATGGGAAAAATAAATGTATAGATTCCATCTCGAGTGCCTGTTATTTTTTCGGTGAAAAATGTGTGGATACTACTTTAATGAACGCTTTGTATTTAAGGTTATGTTAGATTAATATCGTAGTTAAGTGAGCGGAACACGTGGATCTTAAATTGAGTTTGTATACTGTCATATATCAAAACATTTATTTTCCAAATCATATATGAGGCAGTACGTTTCCAAATGTAACATCCGACAAAATGAGAAAAATAATAAAAAATTGGTTCAAATAGAAATACTTTTTGGCTTAACTGTGGTATATGGTAGTATCTATTTGTCATTGGCATGAAATATGGATTAAACAACGGCATTAATTCTCTATGATCATTAAACAAACTATTAATTCCAAGAAAGATGCGGAGAAAATTGAGAAAACTTATACTACAGTTAGATTTTAATCCATCGAATAAACAATACTTTTCTCAAATCTAATCCACTCTTCAATTATATTCAAGCATGATATTTATTCCAAACAGAGGCACAGCTACTCACACAATGTAATGTTGTAAGCTTTAAGCACCAAGTCTGTTGAACGCTGCATATAAATGTATGCATGAATTCTAACTAATTGTAAGTAGTTATGTATGTAGTTGCTTTATTTTAGAGAGCAAAATTATTCACAATTTCGCCATGAAAAACTACCATAAAATTGCAATTTTAATCATATTCTGATTTTTATATTGCATGCAAGCATTGGTTTATTTAACAGGCCATGAGTAAGCAACAGCATGTCCATAGCTAACTGAAAGCTTTTGTAATAATATCATTTGGATTTAAAATTAGTTTGAATTTTAGAATTTCATAAGTACCAGCAGTAGCAGATGTATTGAATTTTGAAAAATTTAAGATAAAGATTGGATAGTGAGGACTAGCTTTTGTCCCTGCAGTTGCATCCTTTTGGGCTTCAATCTACATTACACTTCATTTATCATTAGGACACTCATCGTGGATCCATTGCAGATAAAATGGCTTTTGAAAATGTTGTAGGAAACCAACCAAAATCACATTCGTCAGAGCCCATCTTTTGTGAGCATTATGAAGCCCTTCGTATTGAGCTAGAGACACTGTACGGAAGCAATCTTGGAAGTGCTGAGCCAACTCTGACCATGAATGACGTGGCAGGAATAATTATACACTGTTTGATGTACGTTGGGTAGTTGGCTACTGTAACGCAGAAACATGGGGCAATTGTAACATATTGTGATTTTGTGAAACATTTCAGTTGCTGTTATCTGCAGATGTGTGAATAGTGAGGAATATAAGGAAAACATAATCATCAGTGACATTTGGAAGGAAAAATATGGAGCAAATCTAGATCCACCGGTAACTCAAGTCCCCACTTTTAACCAACCTTTACGAAAGTGACATAGGAACATGCTGTTTCTGAATTAATAAATAAAAAAAATTAACCGTTTGTAAATGTACAGACAAGTCCTGAAGAGTAAGAAAAATTAAAGTATCTTTTTTGTAGAGAAACCCAATCCTGGTCATTTGGTATTTCATTCATCATACTGCATGGTCAGTCATCCTTGATTTTGTAATAAAATAACGTTCTTCGCATGCATTTTGTAAATTGCTGAAGCATACTTTGTGTAACAATCAAAAATCAATAAAACCAAAAAGTTCTATAAGATGGCACCAGATAAAGCAGGGGTGTCTTTCATCGCCCCTGATAATGCTGAAAATCGAAAATCTAGACAAGGTAATCAGTCATCTCGTTTTATTGCTGATGCCACAAATTTTAATGAGCTTTCTCTGGTGTGAAAATAAATCTTTTTTGCGCTACTTTGCAAAACAGTTAGCATGGCAGTGTCCCAAACAGATGCGTCAGAATGGGTTGAGTATGAAACCGACATGAAGGAACTGTATCAAACGTTGAAAGATGAGGGAATTGACGTGCCCCTTGATGAGAGAGGAAATCCCGTGTTTACGCCAGACTTTATAAAAAACTTGCCTCCAAGTTAGTCAAAGTAACATTTTGCTGCACCCAGCGTGTGGTGACAAAGTATAATAAATGTGAATGTTGCAGGTGTACAACCTCATGCGGCTGGAAAACTTTATACTGGAGGAAAGCCTTTCAAGCCATTGTTGGGTAAGGGTTACCTTAACGCATACATAATAGGTGAGCTTAGCCTTGATTCTCACCCACTAACTTTTCTACTTGATTTCATAGGCCATCGACCTCAAGGGGGTGCCTTAGGTCGAACGAATCAAACCCGTACCTCAATATGGGATGAGTACAAAAAGGATCTGAAGGAACTACACGAAAAGCTTGAAAAGAATGGTATCAAGGTGCCTCACGATGAAGATGGAGTTCCTGTATTAACTGAAGATTTCATTAACTCATTGTCCCCTGGTATCATTTTCATATCATTTCTTGTGATTTGAGCTTGTTCAAAATTAATATCCATTTACTTTTACTTGCATAGTATTATGCTTAATTTTATTGTGTAATATTTCGTGCAATTCATAGAACTTAGGCTGCACCCTGGTGGAATTGATTACGCCCCACTTCCAGGGGTCCCAGCTTTACCTGACGGAACACAAGTTAGCGCTCGCCTCACCCTCAAGTTGCTCAACGACCCACTTCAAGATGAACTGGTAAGACGTTCTACAAAAATAGGCAGAAATATTCCCATTGAGAATGGTAGACCACTTCTTACAACAGAACTCATTCGAGACCTTCCCCCAGGTTTGAGATATGTATGTTTCTATCATGATTCTACGAAATCCATTTGGATTATCTGTGTTTAATGTTAGTTTGAAATTACAGGTATAATCACAAAGGTTCTGGAGCCAATTGTTGACAGCCAGAGAAGACTTTCACGTAATTTTTATGGAGAATTCACGTATTTTTTTTGCTTGCAATAATCTAACAAGTTTACAAGACTTTGTATATCATTGACTAACTATAGAATCCAGAAACTCAGTCATTAAAAGGTTACCCAAACAAGACAAAAAGTCCCTGGCCGTACTTTTAAATACTCACGGGGTTGAAGTGAATGAAGATGCTATTCGTGCAGCTGCAGTTATCCAACTTGCAGAAGGTTTATATTTTTTATGTCATGCTACAGCAAATAAACTTTTAATCAAAGTAATAACTTCAGGAATTGCAACTAATTATCGTCACAGATGAAGTTGAACAAGCAATTGGACCAGTAAACAAACAAGAAATATTCCAACCAGGTTTGTCTCACAATGCCCTTCCTTAAATGATTATACATTAAATGAAACTAATCGGATATTCATTTAATCGAAATTCGAAATTAACTCATGTTTGATAGGTCCACATATGCTCAAAGATCTTCCAAACGATACTATCCACAATCTATCTAAAGCACAGAAGGAACAACTTGGAGGGATGCTGACTGACCTTGGCATGACCGTTGATGTGAACAGTGATTATGAACCTGTCATTACTAAAACTAATATTAGGGTTCTCCCGAGAGGTACATTTTTGTCATAGTTTAAATATTCAGCATTTTAACTTGTTAGGTCTTTAGTATAATACCTTTTCGTTCCCCTTTTTCGACGTTTCACCCGTTTAGAACTGTTAGCACAGTTTGGCATTATCGCATCGGATGACGACAGCAGCGCTGGTAGTCCTATAATCGGATCGGCAGTGACGCCGGCAGAGGATGGTAAGTTCAAGTTGTCACCATAATTTATCGCTCATGGGAACGGCACCTTGACATAACTTTAAAATTCAAGCACATTATTGCATAAGCTTCTCATTGCGGTATATATAGCGTCACAAAGTCACAGCGAGATCAAAGAAAGGTTGTAACCAAAGAGGATAGAGCATAGACAGGCATTGCATATTGCACACGGCATACCTAAAGTTCATGTTCACTAATTATTAACTTCTCAAAACAAACTTCATCTATTTTTTTCGATTCTCTATGCTTTTCATTAGCTACCGAAGATAAGAACACGAAAAAAGGTCACGGTCACGTTCACCACGAGCGGAGGAGAAGCCGGCGTCATTTAAAAGCAGGTGATAATAGTTGATGCGTGTATTTGTATTAAAAAATGCATTATGAACGTTGTTAGCACGTGTATCAATAAATATAAAACAACCGTTGCATGTTTTCTAGATCGTGGCTTGTTCCATTTGACGCGTAAGAAAGATTGGAAAGTAGACCTTGAAACGCGTTTGCAAACTGCGGGAATAGAAATTAAAATGACGGACGAAGGAGAATTGGATTTGTCTCATGTGCCAGAAGGTTTATAAAAAAAATTCTTTGTAAAAACTACATTTATATATATTATATTTCATTAAAAAGGAACTTGATATGTTTTCCAGAAATCGTCACTGAATTCACTTCAGCCATTCAGAATGAAATTAGCGGTATGTAACCATATTCAAAGTATATTGGATATCCAGTATATCCTATATAGGCAGGTATATAATAGACATGACGTAAAACATGCAATAAATTTTTAACTGATTTTAGTTCTTGACCCGGAGTCCCTTCACGAAAGAATTATGGCAATGGCTCACGAGGATAAAATGCTAATACATGCGGAATTGGAAATCTCAGGGATTGAGATTCCAACGGACGATGATGGCAATAAAATCATCACACTTGGGTTAATAGATTCACTTAATCGCGATGTCCTAATTAATTTACTGGCCAAAGTATTTTCCCATCCATCTGGGGAGGAGGAGGAGGAGGAAGAAGAAGAAGAAGCAGTAGAAGAGGTTCCCATAATGCCTGAGGAACCGATTGAAATAGGTATGACATGTAGCTGCAACCGACCGGTCTTGATGATGAGTAAAACTTTTGTGCATTAATTTGACAATAATATTATGACCTAATATGATTTCAGATGATGATCAAAGAGAGCTAGACCTTACGGATGAGCAAAAGGAAGAGTTTTATGAAAAGTTAGTGGAGGAAGGTGTAATAGTTCCTCTAGACGCAATGACAGGAAAGCCTAAAATTACAAGGGATCTGATTATGCATTCCGTCCCCAAAAGTAAAATTTGCTATTAATAAATGTATATGATTTAATTTTTGCCATTAATGCGATAGTCACTAATTGAATCCTCATTTCCTTGTCATTCAGGATTAGCTCGTGAAATAATCGCTTTAGCTGCCAATGCCGTAGATATCCGACTGTCTAGTGGTGAATCATCCCATAGTGACACAGACGAGATTAAACCAAAGGTTAAACACCCATCCATCCAAGTAGAACACGAGATGCTAGAACCTGTTTTAGGCTTACGCTACTCCTGTGGCTTTGGCTATGTTACGGATAACACCGGCAATAAAATAAATTACGAGGGTATGCTCCAATTCCTGGATAATGCGTACACAGACGAAGAAATTAAAAAGCATGAAATGATCGAGCACCAGAAAGAACTGATGCTGAAACAAGAAGTGAGACGAGAAAGGGAGCATGAGGAATTTGATCCAGAGATCAAGAGTGCTGGAAGCACTGCTGAGATTCAGCGAATGGCTATGCGATTTATGCCAACCCGAAATCTCATTCCAGGTATAAAGGATCCAATAAACTTGTTTGAAGAACCAAAAAATGAGGCGGATCCCGATCTTGTTCCACATGCCAAAATTGTGGACTTTGTGAGCATTCTCAAACCAAAGGACTTTTTTCCTTTGGGGAAAGTAGACTCTTTAGCAACTGTACCGTCGTCTGTCGCCAGAAAATATTCCCTCGAAAGTGTGAGAGGCTCTAACCTGTCTACTCATTTGTCGGACATGCCATCAATGTTTTCCCAAGCATTGGTTGAAGAGCCTTCCATCTTTTTTGCGTCAGTTAGCACCCAAAGCTTTGACATAACACCAGAATCTGTGACGACTTACAGGGAAAAATGGCTCAAGTCATTCATGAATGGGCAATCACCGAGACACACTTTCACAATTCGTATTACGAATATGATAACGAGAAAGCAAATTGAACTCCGGGTATAAATATTACATATAATACTTCCATGCTTACATCCCTTCTTATCCTAAAATCAATATTGTGTTTTGGTTTAGGTTTGCAAGAATAATACTGTGAATGAAGTGTGCCATTTATACATGCAATACGAAGACCATCCTGGTACTTCACATTATACTTGAGATATCATGTTTAAGGAAACTCTTTAAATTGGTCATAAAAACATTTAATTTAATTTTCAGAATACTATGTATGGAAAGATATTTACGGCAGAGTACTGAGTCCCGACAAAAATATGGTTGAAGTATGTGTAAAATGAAATTACTCTAAAAAGTTAATTCATTGATAATACCGGCTATTTCTTGAAAATATTTGAATTATTGATTTATAGAATGGTTTGGTAAGGCATGACGAGGTTTTAGAGTTTCAAGGCTACAGAAGACTCCCTGTAATTCTTCTTTATTTCCGCGATGGATTTGAAAACGACCCTCCATTGCCACTAAATCCTTTACACGCTTTGAGACAAAGAGAACCAAGGCTGTGTCGGAATTATTAGACATATACATACATAAATCAAGTTATAGGGTCTTTATAATAATAATAAACATAATAATTTATTCTGTAGCCTGTCTATCTCATCATTAGATATCTGATGAGTTAAAATAACGTAACAAGTAGATAGAAATAAAGCTTATAAAACCCAACCTTTCTCATTTTTAGCAGTGATTTAAAGACTAACCTACATTTATGTAACAGACTTGGTCTTCATTTTCTTCACAACTGATAATAAACGAGGTGAAACTCTATCGACTGTTGTTCCATCGGTTATATCAGGAAACATTTTCATTAGTTTTCCTAAATCAACTAGGTCCGACGTCATTTTTACTCCCAAGTCATCCATCACACTGCTGAGGTAATCTGGGACGAAACAGGTGGACAGGATGTTATTTTTTTTTTAATTAAAATGTACTTGAAATATTATTAACACTACATGTTATGCTGTATACTAAACTCACCTATATCCTGGGCAAGTTGCCTTGCCTGACTGTTAGACATTTCTGAGATCTTCAATATTCTATTTCCATACACTTCACAGATACTGATAGCCAAATTCGACAGCAAAAAGTCTAATGGTGATCTCCCTCCTCTGAAAATATTCATATAATTTGAAATAGATTAAGCTAATGAAACTTACATATTAGCACCACAAAGAATTTCAGTTATAATTGGATTGGTAAATTACTCGTCTGAATTTTGATCAAAGGCAAACGAAAGGGATGAATTTTCGGTTAAGAAAGGATCCAAGTTTTGAGGAAGTAACATAAGATATTCTCCAACTTGAGTGATATATTCGCTTGGAATAACATCTTTTAGATTTGAATCATGCAGTACAAAACTCTTGATGAATTGGGATTCCACTGGCTCTGATGTCACTTTCAAAACAAGCTGCGTAGCATCACGGCACAACTTTTTGAAGTTATTGCATGCATTTCCTAATAGGGAATTCTTCTTTTCAAAAAACTGAACTATTTCGGTTTTTATCTGAGCGTTTAGGAAGCAATCCCAAATTTCATACGAGGAAGGGTCGTTATCCTTTAATAAAGCTAAGGCCAAAGATTTATGACAGTTAGCAGTGAGGTTTTGATCCAATTTTGTCACTTGAAGGAGAATGTCACCTATAAAGTAAACAATTTCATATTTTGACAAGGAACCCTTTAACTAGCAATATCAAAGGCATACAAAATTGAGCAAAACAATACGTACCACAAGTCTCAGTAAACGACAAATTGATTTCTAAAAGATTTCTGTGCTTGTCGGAATTCTTCACAGATTTGTCTAGCGAACGGTAAATCTCTTGGTTCCATTCAGCAAATCGTTCTAATCCGGCCTTTTTGAAATATGGATAAGTACATCATTACAGGTGAGATTACTGCGGTACAATGATATTACACTCTATCAAATCATTAAAAACTTACATTTATTCCACGTGAGAAATGGTAGTATCCAGCACCACGGTTGAAGAGCTGTACTTTCTCTTCTCCCTCTTTAATACTTAAAATTAATTCGGGCAAAAGTCGTTTGGAGCTTTCAATTTTCTCTTGCAAAGCTGTAGTGAGGTCTACAGTACTGGTAGTGACTCCAAGAACAATAGCAATTGCTGCTTGAATTTTATTTATAACTTGGGTCTCGTGATATTTGCTGTACCGAGAGTACTGATGAAAAAATGGCGATAGCAAAGTATTAGATAGTGTTTTAAACTTTGTACTATTTGGTTTTTCTCCGCCTATGAAAATAACAAACAAATGTAAACATTTAATTATCACTTTTTCCCAAAAAATGCAGCTGGGAAATAATGCTGTTTATGAAATCAGAGTGCATACTGACTTTGATTGATCAACTTACTCATTTCAGTGTAGTGCAAAAAGTTTTCAATGAATCTCTGTGTGTTTTGATTGAAATGTAAAAGTAACTCAATAAACGGCTCCTTTCGTGTTTCCACCTCAAAACAGTATTGAACTGTGGGTTCCAATGACATCAACAGCTCGGAATACAAATCCACAAGAACATCAATTGAGCGGCCAACCTGATCTTCCGAAAATATGGTTCTGCACCAATTCAGCTAATAGAATAAAAAATTATTGATTTTTGATTTAAATATAATTTATTGTCAAACACAAGAATTCTAGTATAATGATGCTCTGTTACCTTCAGTTGTAAATGATCCATTAATCCATCATACAGTTTCAAAATGGCTTCTTTAAATGACAAAAGTTCAACATTGTTTCTCCATTCCTGTGCTAATTTGATTTTTTCAGAGTTTTGAAAGTATTTTACAAATTGTTCATGTCTCTCGAGATTTACAAACATATGGTAAAAGCTCTGGGCCCTCTCTAGAAAAAAATATTTAAAGGAAAATTTTGATGTGAGGATATCCAACAACTCACAACTGATAATGATTTTAGTAATAACACAGACAACCTACCTGTGTCATTAGTATCGAAGGCATGTATTAAGTGATTAGTAGCAAGTGCTTCTAAACGATTTTTCATCTCTTCCAGTATCAATCTACGTTCGTCCATTGTGGCCTGATCAAGGACGAGTAATGACTTTTCCATTCCAACAATACACTCGTATGACTTGGTGACATCTCCAGCATCTAAAAGCTAATCGAGTCGAAATTGATTAAAATTATTATTTGCTGAAGGAAACATTATAAAGCAACTCTACAACTTAAATGAGCTACCTGTTCGATTTCTTTTGCCAAAGAAGTCCACTTATCAGCTTCTTGGAGAGCAGCTGAAGTAGATACCAATTTTGTTTTCAAATTATCTAATTTCTCCAGTGAAGCCATTGACGCAGTAGTCTTTTTCTGGACCTGAAAATTAAGTAAGCATTTATGAAACGAATGAAACCTATCCAAATCATGTTGAATCGCATAATTTGACAAATTCTGCATTTGGAATTAATACATTTTCAGCTTCATTAAATCCCGTGCTGATTTCATGCTGCAACTGCTGAACTTCTTGATGGGTTATTTCCAGCTCTTTACAAACTCTAGGAAGTTGAACAATCATCTGCAACAACAAGAAGTAAAACTCAAACTCAAACACCTATTTAAATCACAATCCTAAATATGCTGATTTATTCTTAGGGTTTGCTGACCCACCTGTTGAGCCAAATTTTCAATTTCCAATGAAGTCTTTGATATCTCTTCCCCAACATTACTGGAAATACTGTTTAGTAATTTCTACAAAAAGACAAATTTGAATGAAGTTCAAAGTTAGTTCACAAAAAACGCATTTTATCACGTCATATTTTTTATTTCTTACCGAAAGACCATCACTGCCAGTTCCAACATGCGGTCCAAGAACCTTATTTAGCCAATTATTCACATCAAACTCTTGCTGCCGAAGATCCTCCATGTACATTTTAAGTCCAGACATTTTTGAAAAACAGTCAGTCAGTTTTATCTATTCACCTAGTTGCACATTATGCAACATGCAATAACTGAAAAGCAGCCTTTAGTTACACTTTTGACCTCATACACACCCAAAGTATAAACCACATGAATCAGTTAATTGGCTTAAGTTAGCACTGACTGATGATGTGAAGTAGTGGATTCTGCAACAGCGTCTGTTATGTACATCTAACAACGCTGCAAGTTGACACAATATCAACATCCGTCGGCTTCTGGCACAGCTGCTGTCACAAAACATTCACAATACCATTTCATCCTAGATATACTCATCCACAGCAGCAAAATGCTTTTATGTACAAAAACCTTTGCGATATGTATAAAAATGTACATAGTGCTTTTTGCCATGCATTTGCTTGCAAACTGGATATGAAGGTGTATATGCAGAGGATTTTGTGTTGTATCGTTCATATCGTTGAATGCAAAAGAATGTGAGAACCGAAAGGACAAATGTGATATGCGATGCTACTGATAACGGGAACGGGAGAAAGTCACGAGGAAAACAAGAAAAAGTGAAAAGCTTTTAACCAGACCGGCTGCGGTACCCAATCACACTATCAATATTCATCAAGGATTGCGTCATCCAAAAATGCAATTAATCATGAAATAAAAATATTTCAATCAGATCAAATTGTTTGATCTCAGATTGAGTTTTTCACAAAGGACAGTAACAAAAGTTTAAGCTAATTTAAAACTGAAACTTTGTTATCCATACGTTTATCAAATAATATGCATTCTTCGATTCATAGGATCGTTTGCGTGGGTGGAGGCGCTGGTACGATTTTTGTTCTCATTTAAAGAAAGTTCTTGAAGTTTGCATTTACTTTCAGCCTATTTAAAGGTATATGATTTGTTGCTATTTAGGTGGGTTGGAGCTCATTACCCACTTGGGTAGAACTTTGGGAAGAAAGCGCATTGCCCAGCCTGTTCTAGTAGATGGTTGTCAAACTCACATTTGGAAACCTTTGCTCCATGAAGTTGCTACAGGGTCTTTGAATACTGGGGAAGATGAGCTGAATTATTTTTCTCATGCACACCGAACTGGATATGAGTTTCAGTTTGGATGGATGAAAGGGTTGGATAGGTCACGGAAGGTGATTAAAATTGCCCCAATTAAAGACTTTGATGGAAGAGAGGTTGCACCCGCAAGAGAACTTCGTTATGATTCATTAGTACTTGCTGTGGGTGGTACAACAAATGCATTTGGAACTCCTGGCGTAAGTGAGCATTGTGTGTGCCTGGACACTCCTGCGGATGCAGAATATCTGAGAAAACGCATTTTGGGTAAGTACTAAGTACATGAATTACATGGCAAGGCGTACTTAAAAGAGTTGTTCTATTCAAGAACTTTTTTTACTTTCTTTTCTCATGTTTGCAGGCCAAGCATTATCAGTAGTGATGGGATCTTCCCCCGTCCCCAAACTCAGAATAGGGATTGTTGGAGGTGGTGCAAAGAATATATATTAACATCTATTATTATGTAACATTATGTGATGTTAGTATATATTTTATTTTTTTTGGAGGCGGGGCGACCGGAATAGAATTAGCAGGAGAAATTCACCACACCATTTGTGAACTACGAACTTATGGTGCAAACTTATTTCAAGAACAGCTCCAAATAACTATAATGGAAGGAGACTCCCGGGTATTGGGAGGAAGCCCTGAATCACTTTCAAAATTTGCAACAAGTGAATTGCGTAAACGTAATATTAACGTGATGACAAATTGCATGATCAAGTCTGTTAATGAAAAGGGGTTCATTCTTCAAGACGGTTCACTCCTTGAAAAAGATATTAAAATATGGACTGCCGGAATCAAAGCTCCAGACTGGCTCAAAGAGTTGGGACTTCAAGTCAACAAATTCAATCGTGTCAAGGTTAATGAGAATCTACAGTCCCTTGATGACCCTTTCGTATACGCATTGGGGGATTGTGCATGTGCTCCAACCTCTGGAGATCCCACAAAATGTCTTCCAGCTACTGCACAAGTAGCTCATCAGCAAGCTGAATGGCTCACAAAAAAGTTAACGGCTCGACTCACCAATAAACCCTGTGACCCCTTCCTTTTCAAGCCTCAAGGAATGCTGGTGTCACTCGGCTCGAGCACAGCCGTTGGGAGTTTAGCGGCTATTGTTGGTCCCAAAAGGGATTACTATGTGGAAGGAAGAGGAGCCAAAGCACTATATTCTTCACTGTACAGAATGCATCAAGCAGTTTTATACGGTTGGACCAGAGCAGTACTGTTATGGATAGGGGATAAATTACGTCATGTGGCTTTGCCACAATTAAAGTTGCATTAAAGCGCGAATTTCCGTCCTCACCTTTTGCATTGCGACTACGTCAGTATTAACGAATCGGTACGTGGCAATCCGAATGAATAATACCCTCATATTATATTCCATTCCCGTTTCACAGCATTACCCGTGTTTGTCAGTCAAGTCCCGTGCCCATTTTCCTATTTATTTTGCGTTTCTGATGTCTATACTAGTGCAATAAAGACTAGCACTATACAAATTAAGTACATTGTATGTTCAATCAATGCATTTTTTTGCAGAATAAAGTTCAATACTCCACAAAAACCACACAACCTTGTTCTCTTCAAAATTATTTGCGTTTCATGCATAAATTTATTGACGTTACATTAGTAGAATGCAACGGGGTATCGGTATTCTACATTAATACACTTTTTTGGAGTGCTCGGATTGTTTGCATTAACAATCAAAATAAACTGTGAACTCCCAAATCGGTGGCATTAACCTTATTGAGAAGAAGGATGACTAGGTTGTGCATCAACCTGCCATTTTGGCCCTGTATCCAAATCTCCTAAAAAAGGAGAAATTCCTTAGAGACCGTCCACAACCTATTCTTTTTACAAAATACTCGAATTGACTACAACCACTTGTAGTCAATCAATAAAATTGTAGTTAAATCCTAACATTTGAAGTAGCAAATATAATGTCCATCTTCAACATTAACTTTATTATTCCGAAATCGAACAATTATTATTAACCACATACCTAATGCAATGCTCGAGATGAATCAACTTGGGGCATGTTGAGATACAATAACTTTTGGCTTTCCTCAAGGTCCTCCATTCCAACGTCGACCCGAAGCCACTGTAACATCCTATTGGTTTCAATTTTACACGTTTGACGATAAGTTACAGTTGGTGCAAATATGTCAAAGCCATTTTCGAGCCTGCACAAATATGTCGTAGTAGGCGGTGGTGCTGGTACTGTTTCAAAGTCATATTCATGAGTAATATTGTCTTCATTACTAGCATAAAACGATATAACAGGATAGTTCGACTCTTCATTATGTTTTATAGGGGGCTTAGAGCTTGTTACTACACTTGGGAGGAAATTGGGGAAAGACCGCAAAGCAAAAGTCTATCTTGTGGATGGCTCACCTGTAACTATTTCATAATGATTTACATAATGTTAACTTCGCTAAAGGCCTAAAAAGTATATTAAATGTTAACTTTCTCTTGCACACGAAAAGACACACATTTGGAAACCGCTTCTTCACGAAGTAGCCACCGGTGCTTTAAATGTAGGAGAGGACCAGTTGAATTACTTCACCCATGCATACAGTTATGGCTACAGATTTCATTTTGGCTATATGAAAGGGATTGATCGGGAGAAGAAAGTTATTATCAGCAACAAAATCAGAGACATGGAAGGAAACGTATTATCTGGACCTCGTCAACTAAGATATGACACATTGATAATTGCCGTCGGAGGGAAAACCAACTCTTTTGGAACTCCAGGAGTGGATGAATATTGCCAACGACTAGATAATCAAAAAGAAGCTGAAAAACTACGGCGAAGGTTTTTAGGTACTTATATTACTTACTTGCGATTACTGATTACTAGATGACGATCTTATTGTGATTTTTTAACTGTGATAATTTTAACTCCTGTAATTAGGTCAAGCAATTGGTGTGTCACTTGGAAGGGATCCTAAAATTCGGATAGGAATAGTTGGAGGAGGTACGTATACACATACACGACGTTTAATGAGTTCATCATTTTATCAAAAAGGAGGCACTTTGTATTCTCCTATCCTTTTTTCGTGTTTTTACAGGTGCAACAGGCGTAGAATTAGCATCAGAGATTTATCATACAATGACAGAAATCAGATCATATGGAGGAAAAATAACAGCGGACCAAATAGAATTAACCATCATGGAAGCAGCACCAAGCGTATTAGCAGGAGTGGGGGAACACGTATCAGCATTCGCTCATAAAGAACTTACCAAGAAAGGCATAGACATAAGGACATCATGCTTAATAAAGAACGTCACGGAGAAAGGATTTATACTTGGTGATGGCTCCTTGCTTGAGACGGATATCAAAATATGGACTGCTGGAATTAAATCTTTTGATTGGCAACGTCAATTAGGCTTGAAAACGGATAAAACTAATAGACTAGTGGTAAACGAATATTTGCAAACCGAAGATCCGTCTATATACGCATTCGGAGATTGTGCCTGTGCTGTAGATATTAAGAATCCAGAGAAAAACCTTCCAGCTAGTGCCCAGTGTGCCCATCAACAGGCCTCCTGGCTAGCAAATAAATTAAGAAACGACTTGAATAATAAATCAACCAAGCCTTTTACCTTTACTTCGCAAGGACAATTAGTCTCATTAGGAAACGCTACGGCTGTAGGAACAGTTAATGGAATTGTTTCAACTGTCGGACTTAAAGGGAAGAGTGCCAAAATTCTGTACTCAAGTTTGTACAGAATGCATCAAGCAGCTTTGTATGGACCTGTAAAAGCCATGTTTATTTTGATGGGAGACAAACTACGAGGTCGTGCGCTGCCCCAAGTGAAGCTTCATTAAATATATACATTTGAACATCACACCATACCATAATTTCTTAAACTTTCCAAACGCCAAAATTGCAATTCAATCTCCTACTGGTGGAATAAGTACAATAAACCAAAATTAACCAGACATGCAAGATAAATCATAATAATATTAGTTTACTAACCTAATTTATACATTCCACGTGGAAAACAGTCATTACAATTTGAATGTTTCTAAACTAGAACTCTCTTTTCCGTATACGTCAATCTTTGTTCGTGAAACCGAGACAAAAAATATCTGTCAAGTAATTAAATGCATTTTGTGTAACCATAAAATATTATAATGAATTGAAATGCACACACTTGACTTTTTAGCATCATAATAGAATCCAATTACTTCAGTTCACATAATTTCACATTTCTGAAAAAATGAATGCTAGATATTTATAAAAGTAAGGAACACCAAAACTATTAGTGTCAGTTTCACAGTAGTAGTATTATTTTGAATATCGGTTTTAATGTTTTTTATTTTGTAAAATAATTTGTTAGTTATTACAAAAGTCCTTCAAACATGTTACACCTTTTGGTTGTTGTTTTTGTTGTAGCACAGTTATGTGTGCTTACAGCGGCTCAAAGCACTGACTGTAGCCAATTTATGAGAGATTTTCATAGGAGAGGCCCGAATGTTTCTGGAAGACTGGAAATTCCTACCGATGATTTTTTCCCAAAGTACAAATTACGAATAAGTTTCAGTTCACCAATTAGACATATGGCAGTGAGTTATCATTCTTTGTTGTAAGTAGAAATGATTTATAGTAACCTATTATACTTTAATTGTATTGTACTTTTTGCATTTAAGTTCAGACAGTTACGTGCTAAAGATTCCGGAACTCATAAAGAGTTTACCATAGACCCAATGGAAATGCAAAGAGATGGAAAGCTGAATCTTGACATTCAAATACGTCTTCATAGAGCATTTGGTCCAATGTCACGTGTGACTAGAATTATCTACAACGGCGTAGCATTGTGTGGTGGTAATTAATAAACTAATCTACATATACAAACACTTTGGACAAATCTATCAGAATTGTCACTAATATTTTTATCACTTTAGATGCAGTTGATGCTACCGATTTTGAAGGCTCATTTTTCTTGTCTACCTCAACTTCCACGTCAACAAAGATACCATTACTCATACCTCCAAACAGCACAAACACAAAAGACTTTGGCGAAGATGAGGACGACATATTTTAAGTAGGTTTGGTTATCTTTGTTAGTAGTCAGTCGTGTTAAAATGTTACAGGTGAAGATAATTAAGGCTAGTTGGCTTAGGATTGCACAGTCTCACTTTACCCCATTCACACCATTATTACTGCGTTACGAGCATTATAAAGCCAAGTTTTCACTGTCACGATAAACTTATTTCCCGTTAGCTCCAAGTTATATCATTCCAGACAATTGACTGCTCT
Organism: Orchesella flavescens; assembly: GCA_964034955.1. Taxonomy (NCBI): domain Eukaryota; kingdom Metazoa; phylum Arthropoda; class Collembola; order Entomobryomorpha; family Orchesellidae; genus Orchesella; species Orchesella flavescens. The sequence goes on along the minus strand of OZ035958.1, from coordinate 25,201,904 downwards.
GACTTCTTCAAAGTTTCATCTTTGCCATCACTGAAGATTACTTTAAGTTTTCGTGTACGTTTGAGGCAGCTAGAGTCGTTACAGAAGAAAACGTCAACGACAACTAGAAAAGTTGAACTATGCTGTGATTCCATATGTATAGTAAATAATCCTGTCTTCTTTTCGTTTGCTTCAATATTTCCTTTCTTTGTGGGTATAAGAGCGGAATCTTCTGCAACAATTTTCCACTGTCCTCCTTCGTAAGCATCGGGCAGAGGGGATAGGCAAACATTGAGTACTAGGGGTTCATTTATATTGCCTCTCGGAACAATAAATTCTTTATCAACATTTCCAACGATAGAATTATTTGGTGAAACATTTTTTAAAACAAATTCCATCTGAAATATCAAGAAAAGCAACAACTATAAAAAAAGCATATAATTACAAACCATGTTTAAACTATAACAGTGTAATTATAATAAATTACCGCTTGCAATTTTCCATCCTTCAGATTTAGAACTTTGATTGCATGGTTATTTGTGTCAGCCACATAAAGACAATTTGAATCCGAATTGAAACAAACACCAGATGGCTCATTCAGCTGTAAAAACAGTACATTAATTATTCTAAATACAATACTACATCTGAATACAATGATAACAGAGTTGAGCGTTCATAACTATTATATTTTACTTACTCCGGTGGACATAAGAGTATTACAATCCTTACTGCTTGTGTCAATTCGTTTAATCTGAAATATAGGAAATTTCCACAGTGAAATATGTCAACCATTTTATAGGCAAAAAATGTATCACTTCAAGAAATTAACACAAAAAAGTACAGATCCAATACCTTGTGATTGTACGTATCTGCAATAAAGATTTCTGAAGCATCCGTTCCACAACAGACGCCCATGGGATGTTGAAGCTTTGCGGTACAACCCTTGCCATCAGCGTCACCAAATGCGAAAAGATCCTTGATAAATAAAACACAATTTACATAAATATAGACATGAAAATTGACGGACGTAAGTTGTGTTTGTATTTAAGTGAGTGATTGCAAGCTCATACCGTTGGATCACGGCTACCACCAATAATTCCAACGACTTGTCCTTTCGGAGTAATTGATCGAATGGTCGAACTTTCGCTGTCTGCTATGTACATATGTTTCTCAGAACCAATTGTTACAGCTATACCACTTGGTTGAGCAAACGAGGCTTTCATGATGTAAGAGTTATTCCGGTTCTCTTCCCGTCCAGATCCAGCTACAACTACAAATGAATTTTCTTTTCGCCTGTAAAGAAACGATAATTTTTTTAAGTTATAAAATTTCATCAATTTCATACCACATACGCCACTATGCAAAATGAAAACAATTAAGACATCAAGAAACATTGAACATACTCAGTTCCAAATAACATCGTATTTTTGAAAAAGTATCCCAATAATCTATGATTTCCAGCGGCAGCTATAATCAATGAATCATCGTAGAAGCATAAGTCCCACGGGGATTTCATAACAACAGAACCCTCATCGCCTATTACTTCAGCAGCACGTTGGGAATCCAAAAAGGTAGAAACCTTCTTTGATTGCAAATCCACCTGGAGAAAAACCAATAATTTAATTCTGTTTATAATGATACATTGTGTGAATACATATCTTATGCGTTTCATTCAATACTACTTTGCTTTATACCTTTCTAATGGCATGATTTCCTGTATCAGCGACAAAGAATACAGATTCGTTTTGAAAAGCGATGCCCTGTGGATTATAGAACTTTACTTCTTTGAATGAACCGTCTTTGAAGCCCTTTGTTGAGCCACCAATGATATCCTGAAAGAATAAAAAGAAAACAGCATTACAGTTAGAAATTAATTTGCAATTTATTCACAGTACATTGCGCACTCATTATTAGAAACACTTACCAAAACGATTCCATTGTTTTGAAGAAAAATAAGCCGATTATTTCCACTATCTGCTACCACAATATATTCTCCAAAGCACACAACTTTCCCTATAAAAGTTAACAAATTTAAGTTTTAGGATAGGTAGGCAGTCAAGAATTTTAGAAATGGTATAAATAACTAAATAACAAACAGTTTTATTCAAAGAAACTACCACACTAACCTGGAAACTTGAGAAAACTCGGTTCTTCCTTGCTTAATTTGTCACGAGAATAGGCACTTTTACTAGCATTAACATCATTTAAGATATCACTACTACGAAGCTCATTGGCATTGAGATCAGGTCTAGTTCGAAAATATTCCATTGCAGTTTTACTAACGATCAAAAGCTCATCTTTATGTCCTTCGCCCATAAACGTAAACAGTAAGTTTGGTCCATCACCATTCGGATTCGGCCCCAAAACGAGCAACGTAGGCCAGCAAGTCACACCCAAATCATTCCACACAACCGATTCCGGATCATTAACCACCTCAGAATGATCCATCTTCATCCGTTTACAAAATGCCTTGATAGATTCCAAATCCTTTTCTCGTGGAAACTTTGGAGAATGAATGGATACAACGTTCATCCCTCGAAATCCATTCTTGCACTCTTTAGAATCTTTCTCCCAAACCCTTCCCATTTCTTCATGGACTTCTCGAACATCTTCAATTGAATGAATGCAGTTGATACAACAGTGCGTAAAGAATTCAATCAAGATGAGGGAAGAAAAGGAGTCTTTTTGAATGTCTGGAAGGCTTTCGGATGCGATGCTTTCAAAACCTAAAAGTTAACAAATAAAATATACATTTAAATAAACACATTTTTTATCAACAATGAACACAATAATTTAACTAAAAAATTAATAAAAGACATATACCAGGTTTGTTAAGTGATAAGTTGATAACGTTTTTAGCCCTCATTTTCCCATCATCACTTTCATAGCAAAAGGCCAAGTAATTTGTTAAAATTTCAATTTTCTCTGCTTCCGTTTCCACACTAGAGACAGCACTGAAAACTGTGGTAGTTCTTGCATAAGCTTTTAACAAAGCAGCAGCGTTTTTACCCATCGAACCTTCCTCATCCAATCCACATCCAAAGTCGGCAAGATTTTCGTCAAAATTCATAATGTTTATCGTAAGCTGCTTCTTTTCAAACTAAAATTTCACTGGGAGCAAAATTTTACTCGTTACACGTTTAAGTTTAAACCCAAATTTTAAAGGGAAACGACGATACAATATCTGTTGATTGATGATAACTTAATTGCGTCAGCGAATGACGATGATGATAAAAATGATAATCGATGGTAAGTAATAATGATAAAGCAAATAGCAAAGCTGCTCGCAAATGTACCTCGTAGCTCAAAGATGTGTCAATAAAAATGTTTTATTTTGTCAACATTTGCTGTATGTACATATTTGGCAAAAACAAAATTTCATGCATTCACCTGTTTACAGTTCATTTCTCTGTTCAAATGCACTTTAGCGCTTTGAGCTGGCATTGGAGCAAGGTGGTTTACACATGGTTAAATGCACCGGTAGGTTCATCATTCTTGTGTTTTCAGCACGGTGCACGTGTGTCATGCACAATAAAAGCATCTCTATACCTTTGGCGTAGTTTTGTGCTAAAATGCGATGTAAAATAGATTTACTTGCGTGAACTAATGAAAGAAGTGAAAGCAACTTATTGTTAGTTACTGATTAGTGTGATAACAGTGACAGTGTGACTATTTATCATTTATAATTGATAACGTTAAAACACTAGTTTCCGCTGTGCAGAATGTAACAAAACATCACTAACAAACAACTAACAATTCAAAAATCTACGAGTTTTTATTAGTTAATTAATAGTTTATTATTTAGTGTGGTATCTTCTAAAAAGTCGCAAATAGGTGGTTAGAAATAAGGTAAGTCGTACCATACAGTTGACAGTGCAGTGAGATAAGATGATGATAATAATATGAGTCAGTTTTTTTTAAATTGTAAATATCAAAAATGAGCAATGAGTGATTTCTGGCGATTTAGGTAAATCATGGCATTCTCACATGCCTTATCGGTCCAGCTACGAAAGTGGAAGGAGGAGCTCCTTGATGAGAAAGTTGTCGACAAGTCAATCTCCAACAACCCAGGATTCCTACTTCCAGTGTTGGACCAGATCAAAGACTCGGATTGTATTCAGAAAGTTACGATTGGATTGAGCAGACTGACTTGGAAATTTCCTGTCGCTGCTAGGTAAGAAACAGTTTTGAAGTTTGAAGAATGTGATTGATGAAGGAGGACCGGATAATATGCTACTTTAAATGGTGTTGGGGAAATGGGAAGTTTTTTATGATTAAATTTTATGACTGTACTGTAGGTTTGCAGAGCAGTACTTTGTACAACATGGATCTCCACTTCGCAGTGTTAGAAACCAAATGCAGGCTAATGAACCTGTTTCAAAAAGACGAAGGGTGGCTAGTGTCAACCTTAAGTCGGATGTCGATGAAAGTCTTTTGCTGGAAGTTTTAAAGGCTGTGCTGGTGGTAATGCGAAAGCTCCCGAGGAGTACTTTTAGTCATTGGGTCATTGATGATTTTTTATCGTTAGGAAATCTTAGCAGCAAGCAAATTAGATGGTTTGTTAATCACATTATTTCATCATTTATCATTTGTAGTGAATTACTGATTATAAAAATATATTAAAATTGCTTTGTGTTTTTGTTTTTAGGTTGTCCGCTCAGTGTATTGCACGGCTGCTGGAACTTTCTGATTCCGAAACCAGTGATTTAGTAAAGAAGTTTGGACTTGCTGCAGAAGACAGCACTAAACTGGCAGTGTTGTTTGAAGAAGAAATCAACAGCTTATGTTCTGTTAACATTCCACTTTCCACTACTGTTGGTGAATACTTTCCTGGCAATGGTATTCATAATATATTTATTTAAACCTAGTAAATTAATTAATAATAATACTAAGATATCAGATAAAAAGATTTCTTTGATGATTTCCCTCATGTGTATTTATATTAGAAATCAACCAAGTTTCACCAAACATGGACCTACTATCCGTGGGAGGAGTTCTGGTGAAATCGATGAAACCATTAGATCCTACGGAGCGCCAGCCGTTTGAGTCCTTAAATGTTGTACCAATACCGTCAGTTATGAACCACGTGAAGAAAATTTTACTGCAAATTCAACATGGAACGCCAGTGTGTTTATCAGGCCCTATTGGAGTCGGAAAATCATCTCTTTTATGCTTTACTGCTTCCATATGCGGACGGAATCACTACCCAGATGTTATTACTGTTCAGATGAGTGATCAGATTGATTCACGTTTGCTCCTGGGGTCCTATCACTCAACTGATCTTCCAGGTCAATTTGTTTGGAAGCCTGGATGCCTAACAAGAGCTATTCTTAAAGGTCATTGGATTATATTTGAGGATATGGACTCTGCCCCGAGTGACGTCGTTACTTTGTTAGATGCAATCAATGGAACAAAACAAGTCACTGTGCCAGGATATGGACAGATTAATCACTTTCATCGAGATTTTCGGATGTTCTGCACGATTCGGACTAGCGGATCTGGAAATTCTAGAAACAATCCGGAAAAATACTGTAAATCTTGGACAAATATAAATGTTGATGGCCTTTCAGTTACCGAATTAACTGTAATCATTAAAGAGCTATTTCACAGCTTAAGTCCAATTGTTGATCGGATTGTTGAAATATTTTCTTCAATGAAAAATCCAGCAATATCCAACAAACGATCAATTTCAGTCAGGTAATTATTGATCGATTATTTTTTTAATATGCTACTGATTCTGGTCAAACTTACTCACTTGCTTGTAATGATAATAAGTACTTAATATTTTTTTACAGGGATTTGATAAAATTTTGTCAGCGACTACCAAAGGATTTAGATTTTTCAACAACAGCTTCAGCAATCGCAATTTTTCATGAAGCCTGTGATGTATTTGTCAGCCCTCTTCAAAACTTTCGTATGAAAAAAACTAATTTTTTGTTTGTTAATTTAAAATTTTAACAACCGTAGATTGGGTTATAATGTTTATTTGTTTTATCACATAACAGAAGACAAATTGACTTTAGCCGAAGTTATTGGAACTCATCTGAATTTATTGAAGTCAAAGGTCGAGTATTTCTTAACAATGAGCAAACCAAACGTTAATATTTGTGGCAATACCAGTACCATCGTAGTTGGCCGTTTCGATTTGCCAATTTTCAAGCAACTTTCAGTGTCTAAAAAGTAAGCACTTAAATCATCTCAAGTATTCAAACATGTATTGTTTTAGTAATTTCAATATCAGATCATAGCATTTAATAACTGATGAATGTTCGTTTGCACAGAGATCGTATTGGAGTGTACTCCTTAACAAAAAGAACTTGTTGCTTGCTGGAAATGATCGCTGGTGCTGTGAAGAATAATGAACCTGTGTTATTAGTTGGAGAAACTGGGGTGGGAAAGACCTCGTGTATTCAGTATTTGGCCAATGTGATGCAGCAAAAGATGATTGTTGTAAACTTAAACCGTCAGAGTGATTCAAGTGATCTCCTTGGAGGGTATGCATGTTCATTTACACTAACAATAAAAAAAAAAAGGTTTTTCGAGTTGCTTGTAAGTTGCATATTATGTATGAGAAGAGTTTGGTAGCTAATTTGTATATTTTATGGTTTCAGCTACAAACCAGTAGAATTGAAGTACATCTTTAGTCCACTGAGAGAAGAATTTGAAGCCCTATTTCTTCTCTCGTTCAATAAAGATGCTAACTCAAAGTTTCTTAACCATATTATGACTTGCTTTGCCAATCAACGATGGAGTGATTTACTTAAACTTATGAGTCATGTGCAAAAGTCTGCCGTAACTAAAACATCGACGGATAAAGCTGTTTCGGAAAGGTATGAAGTATATCTGTTTAATGTTTTCATTCTGATCATTAGAAACCTGTTAAACCAGCTACTTTTTTGGCCTAACAGATGGAGAAATTTGGGAAATCAGATATCACGTATTGATTCGCAATTAAACAGTGAGGCCGAAAGCCCATTTGCATTCTCGTTTATTGAGGGAACTCTAATCACTGCAATAAAAAATGGTATGCTATTATTTTAAACAATAACCGGCAGGTTCACTTTAATGTTCCTTATTTCATTCAATTCATTACATCCGGTTCTGATTAATTTAGGGTACTGGATTTTATTGGATGAAGTTAATCTTGCTACATCAGAAATGCTGCAATGTCTATCAGGAGTTCTAGACAAAAGCTCTCAAATACATCTTTGGGAAAAGGGGGATGAGGAGCCAGTCGAAAGACATCCAGACTTTCATTTATTTGCTGCTATGAATCCATCTACTGATGTGGGAAAAAAGGACCTGCCAATCGGAATACGAAACAGATTTTCGGAATTTTATGTGGATGAGCTAATTGATGAGGATGAACTGCGCATTCTTACTTCGGATTATTTGGCAGATTTATCATTACCAAATGAACAGATTTCCAACATTGTGGAATTTTATGTCAGAGTAAAACAACTTGCAAAAACCTCTCTGATTGATGGAATGGGAAAACGACCCCATTTTAGCTTGCGAACATTTTGTCGAGCCTTAAAAATCTCCTCATTTAATCTGTATGGCAGTGTACGAAGGTCACTGTACGAGTCATTTTGTTTGAGTTTTCTGACCCAGTTGGATTATTCATCTCATCCTGTAGTACAAAGTTTAGTCGCAAAGTAAGTACTAAAGTTGTGTTGTAATTAATTAATTAAAATAAACTGAATAATGCTTTAACTTTAAAATCTCTGATTGTGATGCAGGTACATCTGTGGTAAAACAGAAATCAAAGCATTGCTTAGTCAACCTCTTCCTCAGCCTTCGAACCAAAATGTGGTTCTCGTTGAAGGTTATTGGCTTCCAAGAGGAAAAAAAGAGCCCTTTAGTTCAGAAAAGGTTTGATTTAGTAATTTTGTACAAAAATTTTTAATCTGACGTGTTTAAGAAAAAGCAACTAATTAGTTTAATTGTTTTCTTTAGTACATATTAACGGCTAGTGTACGAAGGAACTTGAAAGATATTGCAAGAGTTGTTTCTGCTGGTAAACTCCCAATTCTAATTCAAGGAGAAACCTCAGTTGGCAAAACCAGTTTAATTCAGTTTTTAGCTGACGCTACCGGGAATACTTGTTATCGCATAAATAATCATCAGCATACGGATCTTCAAGAATATGTCGGCTCATATCAGTCAGACGATACTGGGAAGCTCGTCTTTACGGAAGGTTTGGCATTTTTAGATTTAACATTCATTGTTGTATTTCAAAAATGACTGTCAAGTTTTAGGATTTTTTAACAAGTTTCATTTTGTGTTGAATTTTCTTCTAGGTGTGTTGGTTCAGGCTATGAGACGTGGTGAATGGATTATTTTGGACGAGCTGAATTTGGCTCCGTCTGAAGTGTTGGAAGCATTAAACCGGCTTCTGGATGACAATAGACAATTGTTTATTACTGAAACTGGGATGACAATTACAGCCCATCCGAATTTTATGCTGTTTGCTACACAAAATCCACCAGGACTTTACGGTGGTCGAAAGGTTAGTTCTTGATGTATACATGATTTTTGAAGTGCGACAAGGTGATTAAGTAAAAACTACTGAATGATCTATCTCTGTATTATAGCTTCTGTCAAGGGCGTTTCGCAACAGATTTGTTGAGTTGCATTTTGATGAAATCCCCAAAACGGAGCTGGAAACCATTTTGCACCAACGTTGTGATATACCGTTGTCATACTGCAAAAAGATTATCAACGTACTCACAGAATTGCAGGTACATATAGTGTTTCCTTATTGTAGGATAGTTAGTTAAGTATCAGTACCTCAAACCTCATTACTTTGTGTTTTATTTTCACAGACTCGAAGAAAGTCTAGTGCTGCCTTACAGGGGAAACATAGTTTTGCCACCCTTCGGGACTTGTTCCGATGGGCTGAGAGATATCGTCAGAGTGGCAAGCAAAAAACCAAGTTTTATGACTGGGATCAACATTTAGCAGATGAGGGTTACCTTGTTTTAGCTGGTAAAGCTAGAAAATCAGCAGAAGTGGACGTGATTCGTGAAGTCCTACAGAAGTATCTGAAACGAATTGTGAACCCAAACAATCTGTTTTCTCTGCATGAAAATACTTCAGCCGTTACAAAGGACTTACTTACTCAAGTCTTAAATTCAGATGTAGAACAATTCAAGCACATTGTGTGGACGTTTCCCATGCGGAGACTTGCTGTTCTTATCGGAAGCTCCATGAAATTTAAGGAACCAATTCTTCTTGTTGGAGAAACAGGCGCAGGGAAAACCACAGTCGTCCAACTTTTATCACATATTTATGATAGAAAGCTTTATAGTGTCAACTGTCATATGCACAGTGAAAGCAGCGATTTTTTGGGCGGTTTAAGACCTGTCAGAAATCATGAAGAGAAGGTATGAAAAACATGCATGAACAAAACTCAAAACGGGGTTTTAGTAATTTATAATTCATATTATGGTTGTTTTGTATATATTGACTTATGTATTTTTTTACCAAAATTAGGAGGACAAACTGTTTGAATGGGTGGATGGACCGCTTGTTGAAGCCATGGAAGGTGGTGGAATCTTTTTGGCCGATGAAATTTCATTAGCAGATGACTCAGTCTTGGAAAGGCTGAACTCAGTGTTAGAATCAGAACGTTCACTCTTGGTAGCGGAGAAAGGCGATGAAACGCCTAAATTGATCGTTGCTGACGATAAATTTCAGTTTATGGGAACTATGAATCCAGGAGGAGATTATGGAAAGAAAGAAGTATGAAATGCTTTTGCTGTAGTTATTATAACTTAATGAACATGTTTTTCTTTTGACTTTGGGACAAGTTCTATTGTATTAACTATGGATAATGATTTTGTTTCAGTTGTCTCCAGCTCTTAGAAATCGTTTGACTGAAATTTGGTGTGACTCAGCTACAGATGACGAGGACTTGCATAAAATAGTGGAGCATAATGTTGCTCTCTGGTTGAAGAATAAAAATGTTGGTCCTGTGATGGTGAACTTTGTTCACTGGTTGAAAAATAACGAGCTGGGCCAGCGTTGTATTGTCAGTATTCGAGATTATTTGGCCTGGGTAACCTTCGTTAATCACACCACCTCTGAAGACCGTCAAGAAAACAAATTGAATCTGCCAACGGCTTTGGAACATGGTGCATGCCTATCATTCTTGGATGGTTTGGGAGTGGGAAATACTGCAACAGAAAAGTATGAATTTTAATTTTGACTAAAATGCTTGCTATTTGTGTTTTTTATATAGTGGCTAACAGTATTAGGAAGTTAAAAAGCATTTTTTTGGTAGCATTACTATTGCCAAAATCAATAATTACTATTAATTTTTATTACAGTGTCAATACCACACGTTCGCTTCGTGATTGTGGAATAGTGTACCTTCGTACCCTGATAGATTTACATATTGGTGAAACTATATCCCAATTGTTTTTGAACCAGTTTAAAGTATATGTTAACAAGATGCAGTTGGGGCCATTTGTTTTGGAACGAAATTCTAAAGTGGAAGGTGTTTCTATCGACCAGAGTTGTTTCACCGTGGAGTCACCAACTACGTCATTAAATGCACTGAGAATCTTTCGTGCACTACAGTTAAATAAGCCGATTTTGCTTGAGGGCTCGCCAGGCCAGGGAAAAACTGCATTAGTTACAGCATTGGCGAAAGTGGCTGGTTTTCCATTAACCCGAATCAATTTATCGGAACAGACAGATATCTCAGATTTGTTTGGTGCAGACTTACCTGTTGAAGGAAAAGAAGGGGGACACTTTGCTTGGCGTGACGGACCTTTAATACAAGCTTTGAAAAATCAATCCTGGATTTTACTGGATGAGCTCAATCTGGCTTCGCAGTCAGTGTTGGAAGGTCTGAATGCGTGTTTGGACCATCGTGGCGAAATCTATGTTCCGGAATTGAATAAAACTTTTACAATCTCTGATAAAAGCGACAACCTCAACTCAACAAGAATATTTGCGTGTCAAAACCCGATACGTCAAGGTGGCGCAAGAAAAGGATTACCAAAGTCTTTTTTGAATCGATTTACACAAGTTTTCATGGATCCTCTGGTTATGGATGATATGAAGTTTATTATCCAGAACTATTGGCCTGCGCTCAGCCTCAGCTCTATTGACTTAATGACGACATTTGCAAACCTGCTTCACGAAACTGTTTGCGTTAAACGACAATTTGGCCAACGAGGAGGTCCTTGGGATTTCAATTTGAGAGATTTGATGCGTTGGGCTGAAGTTACGGTGTCTGACTACAACAAAATTAATCACAAAAACAGGCAGATGCATCCAGAACTGTTTGTGGATTTAATATACGGCCTTCGAATGCGCTCTAATACTGATAGAAGACAAGTTTTGGAATTGTTTTACAAGACGTGGTCTGTTAATAGAGCGGAGAATGCTGATCCTTTGATGAGTGTCCTTCCATGGGGGCAAAATGAGATTCAACTTCAAGACAATCTTCTGAGATGTGGCAGAGCACTTTTACCACGATGTGACACCAACGCTCACCTAGATATGGAAGATGATAAACTAATTGTTCTTCAGCAACACTTGCCTTCAATAGAAGCTCTTATGACCTGCCTGAGTATTGGCTGGATGCCCATTTTGGTAATAATTTTCATTTTATGTAGTTCAGATTCTCTTTCTTACTAATAGTTAGTATTGCATGGCACATGAATAGTAAATATGGGTCGCTTGAGTTGAAATGAAACCATTAGTGAAATTGAATATTGTTTCGATTTAAATCTACTGTTAACTGAAACTTTCCATTCAATCTATTTTGAAAGGTCGGTGGTTCTAGTGTTGGAAAAACGTGTTTGGTGAAGCTGTTAGCAAAAATTTCTGGAACAAGACTGGACTTGCTAAGTCCGAGCCCGGAAATGGATACCATTGAGTTGCTTGGAGGATTCGAACAGGTAAGATGTGTTTAGCTTTTGATTCGCTTTCACTTTAACATAGAATATAGTGTAAAAAGGCTTAGAAGGTAAAAGTTTTATATTTTTATAAAATAGAGAAGGGCAGGTAATTTACTAATGGTGGAAATACGAAATGAAATCCCGATGGAGTACTTAATGTAACTCATACATACATACATGCATGAATTTTTATACTTTTACGTAGCATCATCATCATGTTGTACTACATACATATCATTGTACACCACCACTTGGAAAAAAATCAAAGTGAACTGATCGCTTCGAATAACGGCATTCAGTTGTATTATGAAGAGTCTTGCTATTATTTCATTGGTACTTATACATACATCAAATCAAACTCAAGAAGTTTTCTCATAAAAAAACTTTGAACCTTTTCCTTTTTGGATTGCGCGATAATTTATGTATTAATAGAGCTGGATAATGGATAAAGATGAAAGATTTTCGTACGCTTCTACTATTCAACTAAACTATGACATATATAGCCTACATAGAGTAGGGAAGCATGTTCGAAAGATTGATGTTTATATGTACATGTTTGTGATGGGACATATCCGAGTAAGAAAATGTAACAGATTGGTTTTAGATTTTCTTTTTTAAACTGAAAAATTGCTCGCTGGTTGACAACTATTGTGTTTCATAGAATTGAATGGATGTGAATTCATTCGCAGTTGCAGCTTTTATTCTGCTGTAATGGCGTTTTAAGTAGAATAAAGGTAGTAACTAGTTCAGGGATACGATGTATTATGATCGTCTCCTGAATGGTTTTCCTGCTCTCAGTATGATAGATTACTAGTTTTCTAACCATATGTCGTAGCTGTTTGTTTCATAGGCATTTACGGAACAAGCGGGATAAGTCGGCTGTATTGATGAATCACTTGGGTCAGGGTCAAGAGGACCATAGCAGTTGGTTATGAAATGATATGAAGTCATATAAGACTTTAAAAGTTTAAGGCTTCCCATGTTAAGTCGCAAATTCAAAATACTTTTCATGATATTATAGTATATTTACCCGCGTATATGTTTTTAAACTGATATTGGCTAGAAAACACCAAATTGTGTTATTAAAAACATAAGTCAATCAAGTTTGAGTGATTATAATGTATGACATGATGTAGGTTTCTCCATTTACTACTTGTAAACTGGAAATACGGCGTATTTTACTTGTTGGAATTGGTTGATTGTGTAATTTGAGTTCCCTGCTTGCTTGAGTTTTTGTGTATTTATTTGAGGTGGCATGTATCGACTCAGATTTATATGCATCTCTGCAAAGTACTTGGTCTTGTGATGTTTTCAAAACTGTGATTAATGACATGTCGGTGTTTGACAGGAAAACAGGAAGCGTCATGCATATAATACACAATATGAATGTAACTCTGCAATCTGCATTAGACTGCACGTACTGAATTTATTGCTTCCAAGTTCCATGGGTAAAAAGAGAAAGTGGAGGCATAGGTCTGGATATTAGTGTTTTGCAAGCATGGTTATTTATGAGTAGGGGGAAACGAAATGATCTGGTCTGAAGTCGATGGGGAAAAGTGTTTCGTAAGGTCTTAAGTAACTCTGAGTGAGTCAAAGATTGCCAGCAAGCGAGAGATTTCGATGAGTGTAATCTGTAATGCATGATATCACTATTGATTTCATTAGGAATGTTGTTTTTGTTTCATAACGTCTATTGTAAACCTACAATCTTTCATGAGTTATGTGCTATATTGCTATTACATGTGTATAATATGGCTTCATCTATTATCTTTAAATACAATCATGATACTGACGGCGTGATTTCTTCATTAGAAGGGATGGATATTGAAGGATTATAATATGGGAATTTGTATATGAATTTAGGGTAGTTTTATTTCGAAATTAGTTTAATTCATATGTACACAATTATGAGAATTACAAGTGCATGAGCAAGCCTAATATTTTCCAAAAATATTCGTTTGGTTGATCAAATCTGATGTACTTTGGTGTTTCCAAATTATAATCGCGTGTTCCAATCAAATTATGTTATCATGCATGTTGCTCTTATTACTCGTACGTATCGTAATTGTCGAATCTTATAAAATAGCACATGCTGAATCAAAGCATATATATAAGCTAGGATGAAGTGATAGGTTAATTAGGATAGAGTAAAACCCATTCTGTTAAAATATGGATGTAGTCAATCCTGGTGTGTTTGAAACATATTGCTCAACTCTTATATGTATCTATAAGCCTTTCATTTCCGAATGAAATTATACTTTATGCTATGCTTGACGAATTCTTACCTTTGTTTAAGAAGTTTTCGTCTAATTTTATTAAGTTCGGTAACCAGCAGCATAAAATTCTATATCTGTATTTTCACTTATAACTTGGATGAACGAAATTCAATCATGTTGTTTCTTCATCTATGTACTTATATATGAAGTATATGATTTATAGATAAAACAAATTCCTTTTTTACAAAATCAGACAAATTAATATTCTTTTTGATCGCTTTGCAATCATTTTATTTGTATAATAATTAATTACATGATAACAGGTCAAACAAGTAATTCTAAACTTTCCATTGTACGTATCAGGGCGTTTCAGGGTACTAAAAGTAATAATATTTAGTTATTTTTATTTCTTACAATATGTATATATAGAGAATTGGCACCACGCTGATATTATCTGTGTTTATATTATGTAATCTGTGTGACAGCAGCTCACCCTAGTACTAGCAGCTCACCGTAGTCTTAAAATTTACTTTTGCATGCTGTAAAGAAGTTTTTAAATAAGATTAACTGTAAAATGAAAACAAGAGTTTCTTAATTTACCTTGTCTAAAACTGCGTTTTCAATGAATCAAAAATAGAGCGCATCATAATATTATGTATATTTTGCATTAGTCAAACTATGTATACATTACTGATTTAAAAAAAGGATAGAACAGAACATCATTTACTGGTAAAATTGCAACCAGACAGGAAAGTATTTTAGACGACATGGTTAACTTCTAGCATCACTTGGGTATTCTGTTTTATACTCCCTCACGAAATTACTTATCTACATATAACATGACTAAAATATTGGAGTAACTTACAAAGGGGCTCACGAGTCATCTTTTGTTCTTTTTCATGTTACGTTGGGGTTGTTGGTTGTTAAGTTCGATATCGATTCTTCAATTCGTAACGGTCCTTCTTTTGAGTGTCGCATTTTTTCTGATCTTTGTACGGCCTAGTTTTTCTGAATAATTTAACGTTGCTTCTCTGAAGTAGTATGGTAAAAAAATTCTTATGTTACTAATATGAATGTTACGTGACGCGACTTAAACTACATAGTTTAAATCTCAATATTGATCATATACTTACATATATATGGAAATACACTATGTAGTTGTAAGATTTATGTATTGCATATTGCATGTATCTTCTACGCATAATATAATATTATGTATGAGTATATAGTACCGTTACGAATTTGGAAGTTAAGCTTGCTATCTATCAGAATAATATTGCATTTTCATTCAAAGTAGACGCTGAAGGTTCATTGTCGTAGCTGTAGCTGAAAAGCTAACGAGTAACTTGACTAAATAGGTTGTATATATTCATTTTCCACACCAGCTGCAGCAGTGTTCCAAAGCATACGTGGTGAGTGTGGGATGTTAACATTATTATTTCATTGAGAGGAACATATATAGCAAGGTAATGAAATGAAACTTATTTTTTTACATACACTGTATAAAATGCACACACTCGTTCAATATCTACTTACAAAAGTATCTTACCAAATTCCTCGGCAGTGAGTACCTGTACCTGAACGAAGACTGTCCTTTGGCACAGCGGAAGCGGAGTAGGCTTAGCTCATGCCAAATTCGAAGAAACAGAATGTAATGGTCAAAGTAAGTTTAAATATGTTAGACTTGGACCTGCATGTGCATGTATATCCTGTATTCCAATCTTGTGAACGTTCGGTTTAAGTTTACCATGTTGCAACTTCAACTTCACCTTACATTCTCGAAAGCTTATGTCTTGATCTCAAAATTTCGTGGTGGAGGTATGGTAGAAAATGGGGTAAACCCTTTGTCGGTATAGTTGAAAGTGGAAGGAACTTAAAGATGCTTTGTCTTTCACGTACTTTAGTTACGAGTAAAAGTCACATCCTAGTAATGATTACAGTCAAGTGGTGGAACGATCAAGTATCTTACGTGAAACTTTCACCGTGCCTTTTACCACCAACCACCTTCTCGACCTCAAATGTTATTTGAAGTAGTATGTAGTACATGTATTTGCAAATTTAAATTCTAAATGGAAACTTTAGCACATCTATAAAAAGGATTCATGCTCCAACAATAGATTCACAATATTAGAATTTTAATAATTTAATTTTGGTTGTTTTCTCATGCTGGTGAGTAATAGTAGTAGTAGTACGGGTTTAACTTCAGAGCGCAATATCTGAGTTGTTGAGATACATTACATTAGTAATATAGGTTACCTGCATTGTGCACAAATATGATGATTAATGCACAATTTGCTTAATAATCAATTTCTTTGAAGTATTTTGCTATATGAGAAGGGGGAAAGGAATCATTGATAGTAGTAAGAATGTTAAATAGGAATGAGGAGTCATGTAGTGCACGTGCAAATTATTAGCATTTACTATAAATACTCCATCTATGCATGTATATCTTAAATATGACTAACATTTTACTGCTTAAGGTAATAATATTATACTCATTTTTTTTTAGAATCACAGATACATAATTTTAGTAGTAATTTTTATGTAGTTATGTAGTATTCTCACTTTGTAGATGTATTGGATATTGATTCTGAATCCATATAAGATAAAAATGTGTTTCGTTTTTTTTTTGAGTTTTTCAATCACAGTATTTGCTAACAGCATATCATCGTACCAAACCATAATGTCATATCAGTATCATTACGTGCAAGCTGTCTAGTACGTACTTTCGTACGTGTTACACCAGCTCACAGTTAGTTGTTTCTTTCCTTAGAGAGAGAAGAGCTGTTTTCGTGAAGATTCTCGGTGATGGTATCTTAAATATAAGGTGGGGCATTATGAACGTGCATTTATTGCATTGACAGGTGGACCAAAATGTTGTGAATCGTTATCACTTTGGGTGATCTCATAGTGGGTTTGGGTCGTATAATGATAATTTTGACTTGTGATACGATCATCAGGTGTGATGTTGAACAGTTTGCATTTGGAATGTGTCCTGCTCTCACTGCTTTTACCAGCGGTTGTCTAAGGAGGGCGATTGCTCGTCCATGGAAGCCTGTAATATCAAAACAAAGTTTGTAAAAGCCTATTTCAACGCTTGGATATCCTTAAGATATGCTCCAACATCTGTTGAAGCATCAACTGTGTGGTTGCCTGAACACGAGTAAGTAGGTTTGTCATTTATTTGCTCTTTGCTGTACTTATACTTATGCAGATAGTATACTAGATACACAATATATAGATAGTTATGTTATGTAGCTCACAGGCTGCGTTTTTTCCACAACTCGCGAAACGCAGTTCTTTCTTTCATTTTCATTTGTGAAAAAAGGGCTATACATTTTTTCTTTCTTTTTGTACGATAATGCTCTTGTACTACTGCCAGAGAGAGAGATGCTTTTACGAATGCGTTGTTGTATGGTTTTTTATTATTATTTCAGTAACTTTGTTAGGGTAATGAATTGTAAGCTTCATCCTAAAGAAAGTAGGATTTGGTAAGACAGCGCTACTGTATTTTTCAGATGTTGTGTAAAGAATGAAGCTATGTTTTGGGATGAAATACGTCAAAATACTTGGCAAGCTTCATGTAGTCACTTTCTTTTCGAGGAATTTTGGCATAAAAGTTTATTTTCCATTTCATTTGAATGCTCTATGGGGCATCTTTATTATGCCCCTCACTGTAAGTCAAATAATGGGGGATAACATTTTTCAAAATAATTTACAGTGGAAGAAAATGAAGTTACGAAAATAGGTTTATCCCTCTAGCCATTGTAGGGGATAAATTGGGATTGTTACCACGTGCAGTATGCGTGCTTTCACTACTACACAAACGCATCAAACTTTCATGGTGTTTCACTGTTGGTCTTTCCTCAAAGAGAAAGTTAGAAACTAGTGAGAGAATTATCTCATTTTGAGACTTAATTCATCATTTAGAGCTTTCACAATTGCAGTAAATGTTATTGCGCAAGAATGTATCCAAATTAGTTCCTTGCTGTTTCAATCTTAATCAAGCAAGTATAAATTATATTGTATCTCACATCACACCTTTTGACTTTAGAAAGAATTTCTTTACTCGGTTGTACAGAATGCAAGGATTTATAGCAAAAGGATAAGGAAATGACTAATGGTTTGTTATATTACATGACAGCATTCGCCTGTCGTCTTTGGTTCACCTGACAAATCCTCATTGAGTAAATGGGGGGTTTGATTCTGAATTGAGTACAGGATTTTCTTCTACAATAATGTAATGGCACTTTCCCGTTTTTTTTCTTCCTAAGCCAGCTTCCTTCATATTGATGTAGATTTATGTGTTACTAGTTTCCAAAGATTATTAGCTCCCTCATACAAATGCCTCATTGCCCACTTTCATGGTTAAGTCGCTGGCACATAAAAAGGCGAGTGGTTAAGTATTCTAAAAGTATTAAAACCCTTTCATTCCAGAATTTCACGGTTCGTGAATTATTAATAGAGAGATGCACGTTCGTAAAATCATTTAAACTAAAGAGTTAGTGTAACAGCTGTCTCTGTAGAATGGAGTGTGCACGCCCTTGAATAGCTAAAAGGTTTTCCTTTATCCTTTCCTACTTAATATGAATAGTATGCATGTATATAGTATTGATTTTGTTGGGCTCAGCTATAGTGGCGGTGGTAATTATCGAGGACAATATTGCCAGTTATTTGGCGCCTGTAGATTTGGAGGGTTATCACAATTTATGGAGTGAACACAGTGGAGATGATATTCCCAGATATAATACGACGAGATTGGGTAACAGTTTGGTTGGTGTCTAAATAGATAAAGACGAAGTAGTTCTTCCGCTGTGGAATATACAAAGTCGAGGAAAGTCATTATGGAAAAAATAGTGTTTTCGTTGGAATCGGTCCGCCTTAGACCCATAAAATATGTCATCTTCGATTTACTGTTTTATTCATTTAGTTGCCAATATTTATGCATTTTAGACAAAGTACTGGGGTTGTTTTTTTCAACAAGCAGCAAGCTACTGTAAAATTTATATACTAATTTAGGCAATTTCTGCAATTAGAATTCTATGCCTTAATTCAGTTTCGATGAGAGAGAGTCGTCCAAAAAGAAAGATTAATCGGTCTTGGAGACTTTTCTCTCTGTGTATATTCATCTATATTCCAATCCGATTTCGAGGATCAATATTTATGTAAAAAAAATGAAAACGTTTTATAAAAAAAGGGGCGCTTGTATTTGGCAGTCGTACTTTTTTTCCATCACGGTGGTGGTGGTGGTCGTGACTGTAATGTTACAATGTTCCGTCGTAGTCGTAACATGTACATGTTAGCCTAGTTTTCTCTATAATATTTCTATTTTGAGGCAAGGAGTTTTTCTCATTCTTTATACGGGGGGTATAAAACTAACATCCATCCATGAATGGTGCGTTGCTGTTCCACTCTTCCACTATGCATAAATGAGTGTCATCTTGTGATTTATGATATTCTTAAACATGCTTGTATTATCGCAGTAACACAGGCACGAAAAGACTCTTACTTATCATCATATGTATGTTATGTATGTAAAGAAAAGACCCAAATGCAAATGGTAACAAAAATTTGGTGCAAAGACACCATACCTGCTTTCTTAAAACGGAGTTGGCTGGTGGGAGGGGTGGAGGTGGAAGCATATCGTCTAGAAGTGTCAGAGTTGGTGACAACGGGGCAATTCTACCAGTACTCCCTCCGATGCAAGCAGAGGCCATTAGGAGCCGGTCAGATTTGAGGGATGCAGTCCGTTTGATTGTAATAGTGCCTGAGCCTGGTATATGAACTAGGTCTCCAGCAGAGCGATGTAAGTGAAGATGTGGTGAATGTGAGGAGCGAGAATGAGGTCGGGACATTGTGTGCGAATGATGGGAATGATTGTCCACAGCCAAATCACGGAGATCTCGACGGCTGTGATGTCGAGCTGGGGCTGATGGGCTGGTTGGAGGTTCAAACTCCATTCCTAACCAGAGACATATACAGCAGCACCATTCCACCATACAAACTTTTAGTCCGTCTCTGAGAGGTCCGTGAAGGAAAAGAAGGGATACAGGATGAATTACAGAGTGAGCAAAGGCGGTTATAAGCGTGAATTCGTATGCTGTTGGTGCAGGATCTTCCCATGTACCAGTCCCTGTAAATTTGATATGGATTTAGTGGGAAAAATAAATCAGTCAATTTGTCAATTGAGTGAAACTTGAAGCTCATTTCAGTATTCAAGTCGCGTGGATTGGTCATGTATGTATGTTTGGAAATCCCTGATATTTTTCAACTATTGTAGATTTGTGGTCTTGTAAAACTGGGTTTTGAAGGTTACTGTTAAACTGTAGCCAAAGGGAGATTGAAAATTATCGTGTTGTATATACATATCACGTTTCAGTCTGTCAATAGCCAAATAGGCTGTTAGTTTAAAAATAGAAATCAAGGATAAAAATATATATATGTGGTTAGCATCGTTTCAACTATTTGACTGGTTTTTAGCACGTGTGCAAACACATAGTCTGCTAAACAACTCGTGGGTACTTTCGAGATGGAATAGAGTTCTAAAAAAATAATGAAGTCACCAACTAACTTGTGCCTCGAAATCCACTTTCTCTTTTCGTATTTCAAATTCGTTTAGTTTAATGTTCTTGTACGTTACGCTTAATTGTTCGTGGCTGCCGTTAATGAATTTCGTTTTCATTCTTTCTTAAGGAACGAACAGGTTATATTATAAAAATGACTTTTCTTCCAGGCTGTGTGTGTGTGTGTGTGGTAAATATTTTTATTAGAAAAGTTTTTAGCGTAAATGTACTTTTTAAACTGTTATTAATGCCTTTCTTCTCCTTCAAACAAGATTTTGTGGAAGAAATTTGCGAATTAATTCCACTCGAGTGCAAAGCTATTAAACCAAGTTTGATGTTGCAAAACTGCACCATCACGAGTTGATACTTACTATATATCATTCATATGGCGTAACTTAAAAATGGCTTGCTGAGAATAAAGAGCTTGTCAGAAAACGTATCTCAGCTATGCATTCCAATAGTATTATTTGAAAAAATATATATAGAAAAAAAATTCGACTTACCCACAGGAGCAATCAGTGCACAAATATATAAAGGGATCCAACATAAAAGATTGACGATGGCTAATGTTCCTAAAGTACGTATGTGACAATGACCATTTTTCTGGGCTTGTCGTAAAAAAGCATCTACTTCACTTGGTGTGGCAGTATTTCCGGATGTATGATTTGCCAAAGCGGATTGTCCACCACAAGATGTGCCTGGAATATTACTACCTCCGTGACTGTGACTATACCCAACCCCGGATTGGGGATTTGCAATTCCAGCTAGACCTGCTAACCCTGCACCGGCAGCGGCTAAGAGACCCAGTCTTGCTCGTGCTGGAATGTAATATGTAATAAAAACATGAAATGTATAGAAAAAAAACCTTGTAGGACTTACTTCTACTTATATATTTGTATATTTAAAATTATAAAGGTGAATTCGTGTTTTTTTAGGAAAGTTTCCTTCTTTCTCACTATAAAACACACATAAGTTTTATGCGATGTGGATTGCCTACTTGTTTTATGTATATTTCACAAGAAGTCCCGTCAACCACATCTCACTGCTATGCTTCCTCCATTTTTACAAGGAGCTTTTCTGTATGTGGCTAGAATATGCCCATGAATTTATTAAACATCCTTTTCCAAATAAAGCAAAATTCTTTGTCGCTTTCTAAAAGAGCAAACATTTGCTTTTGTATTCTGGGGAAAAATAAATATTATCTTTGTGGAGCGTTCCTTCACTACTCTGTGCACGTTTTCGTTCCAAGTTCTATCTAACCTATGAAATTATTGCTCCACTGCATTTCTTCCTTCTTTCTCCCACATTTTTAAAACATTAAGACTCATGAAAGAAAGATCTCGGAAACTTGGTAGGAACTATGTTAGGAGGCATGACGAGTTTGGTGGGTTGAAGGGCTCCATTAATTTTAATTGAAGCAAAGTAGCTGGGTGGTTTCGTAAAGGAAAAAAGTTACGTTTGACGCTAATATAAAAGAACCTGCACAGGTTACATGTTGTATAATACTATGTGTGTGTATACATGTGCGTATGATGTATATTCAATACTACGTGATACATGTACATATATAAACTTGTTATCATGTCGTTTGTAGTTGTTTCAGAATTATCTGTAGCCTTAAGTGACAGTTTTTGTCTTGGCTGATCTAAAGTTTCTTTTGCATTAGGCGTATTTTAAAAATTCTGATTCTGGTTTAGTCTCCTTATATTAGAATAATAAAAAAAAAGTATCCTCTGTTCTTTACCGAGATCTTTCTTGAGCTTTCTCAGATGGTTTACAGCTAATCCGATACAAAGTAGGTTAACTGCTGCCCAAAGCGCATTTAGAACTGCATGGCGTGCCGGACCACGAACAAGTGGGCATGAAGGAGTACGCGGAGTCACTTCCGCTTGAGCTGCCAATGCTCCGCTTAAAAATGTTGGTCCCAGATTGATGGTCAGAGCTGTAATAGTATAATTGAGAAAAGAAAGTGAGAGTTACACAGACTGACGCCTGTTGGTCTTTATCCACAAAGTACAGGAAAGTGTTGTAGTTGTAGTCAAACTTTTTCCTACTTTTCATGCATTTTCATATTATTATACGTTTGATAAGAATACAGTGAAAGTGAAGTTGTATATTATGAGAGTATCACAACTCTACAAAAGTGTATGTATAGTCACGTATTTTGTATTTAACTAGTTGAGAAAAAGCATGCCCTTACCAGCGAACCACACCATGAATGTCGCAAATAAAACACATTGGGGAGAATCAGGCATAGCAGTAGTTTCAGCTAGGAGGTTCGCATCCTCTTCGTAATAGTCCTGTGAGACATATCAATCAATCTGTTCTTTTATCAAATTATTTTCTCACTCCACTTTCCCCTTCTTTTCTCTGCCTTTTCTTTCGCTGACGGCTTTTTCACTTATCCATTATTGTCGTGCTTTGCAGTTGACACCAGACTCGTACATTGCATACATATGTACATACATATAGTAGATATATTATACTTTAATGGAGAGCGAACCGCAAGGAAAGAGGTACATACTGAAATAAAATATCTCAAATCCATTCACTTTCTAGTTTCTACGATGGCAAAGGAAAGTGACAAGAAGAAATAGAGTACATTACCACATCCTCTAATTCAGATAATTTTACAAGTTTAATATATTGTCCCATCGCTATCAGGTTGCGTGAACAAAATGAAATTCCTTTCGGCATGTGAATGATAATATGCCTAAAAAAGTTGTGAAATAGGAAAGTATGCCGTCTACTTTGGGATGAAGATGAGCATATTATGTAGATATTTTACAGCTTGCTATATATTGCCTTGTTAGTTTCCTTGGACTGGAGATCGTAATACTCCGGAATTGACTAAAAAGTTCAGTGTTTCCATCCATTTTCAACATGAGCACTCTGGTTTTCTGTGTAAAACGAAAATCTAATTTATCTTCCGAAAATACATCTTTTCACATGACATGTTTCTCTAATGTGATAACATTTTGTTGTGGGAAGCCAATACTTTTCTTAAACCTAACGCATATAAATTGTGACTTGAAAATACGAGGACGGCTGCTCATATTGAGCTCGCGTACATCTCCACTTCACAACAGTAGAGAGACTGACTACTGACTCTTCTAATACTAACAAAAAGCCTCACGTTTGTTGTCCTTGTGCTATGCTTTCTCCGTAACACAAACAGTTACACACAAATAAATATACGACATATAGTAGTAGTTTCTGTCCTTGTGTATCAAAGGTGTTAGCTGCATGCCTGACATGATAAGTGATGCATACTTCAAGTTGAAGTGTGGTGTGAATGTGTATGTATATTATATGCAAACTAAAAATAGGTCGAGAGAAGAGTCTAAAAAGTATTCATTGAAGCACCATTTCTGGTCCGGAAGGAAATTCACCAGGCTTTCTACTGGTGGTGAGAAAGTCTCCACCATTCTTTTGTACTGAAATGTGAAGTTTATTATGTTCTTTTCATATGTATATTTTTCAAATGCACTTTAGCACTTTTGTCAATGCAAAAAGAAAAATAATATAGTCTGTTAGGAAGTTTGTACCTATGTATATCTGATCTCAAAATGCTAATTCAAGTACAGATACCATACCGAGTATGGCGAGTATCATATAAAAAGAAAGGATATCCGGACCTATAATCCTCCTCGATTTGGTGTACTTATTTGTCTGGTCTGGTCTGTGTGAATAAATAACAATAATAGTAATCCGGTTATGCTCTTCGATTGTAGCAGAATAGTTCAGTTTCCTTCTCTGTATTTAAATACGCTGTGTGCTATATAGTATAGTACGCTCAATCTCAGTTCTTGTATGTATTTAAGCAGCTATAATTCTTAGAATTGGAAGTGGGCATGTGTAGTATCTATTGTAAAAATGTAACTTAATAATAATTTACTCTGATTTGGAAAACTAGAAACGACATTCATCGCATGTGGTTTAGAATGTAATGATCATAATATTTGAAAGCATACTCTATAATTCCTTAAGGAGCTCTCTATCGACTAAAAACACGATAGCATCCAACTTACGTTTTAGGTTTGAAACAAAAGACTAAAACACAACAATAAGTTATCATTATGTTATTTTAACACGACAAACTTGGAACAAAAAGGGAAACAAGGGCATCTGTATTTTCTTAGCGGGGAATGTTTAGCGGAATGTCTCAGGAAATTAGAGTTCTTTCACTCCTTTCCTAGTTATGTATTTTACAAACTTTTCATTCAACTTCATATTAACCTTTAGCAAAAAGGAAGTTCGAAGCTTTCGAGGGCAACTGTTGGAGTATGAATGTTTGTTGCTCGTTTTGTATGGGTTGAGTGTGCACTTGTGAGCTCTTAGCTTTGTAGCTATATATAGAACACACTGACTATATATACTTCTTTCTTCATCTCGAGGGAGGAGTTGCTAGAATTTATTTACTTCAAACGAGTTAAAGTAATGAATGTTTATGTTGTTTTGTATAGAGTAAACATACTGCGTACACTTGTGTTGTAGTTTGTTTGCAGGCGGACATAAAATTCTGGCGCAGTTCCTTGTTCTTTTATTTATCATTAAAGATGTTTACATTGTTATATCTTTCCAGACTTTTAATCACGCTCATTTGTTACTGCATAATATTTCATGAGCGAGATTTCACAACTTCAAAAATTACATGTTGCGTTTTAATCGTTTGTGACTACTCTTGAACCTAAACATTTTGTGGGTGAGTACGCATTGTATATTTTTTTACCTAAAGGTATACGGGTCAGGGGTATCATTTATCATTTTCCCGTGTCCCGCAAAGAAAATAATGGATAACGCTAATTGCTTGCTACTTCACATATTCGGTTTTGTGGTAGTTCTGTGGCCTACCATGTGGAGAAAGGGCTTACAATTCTCCATCCATATAACATTCAAGTAAATATACAGATGAAAATGTAACAGTCAGCTTCCACCTCTATGTTTCTGTAAGTTTCTGCAACGAGTTTTCATGGAATGTTATGGTAAAACTACAACTGCTGGTCTATCATCTTTTACTCGAACAGGATAAATTTACTTTTGTCGAATTCAGCAGACAGGCCTAGGCCTGGTTTTTTGGCCTCGCCACTAAATTTTGTTTGCAATGCTAAGAGGAAAATATTGAGTGATGAATTATTCCTAGTAGGTGTTCATAATTCAAAGTTTTGTAATCCAGTAATGCAGCAATTTTTATAGAGTCTGCAAATGTACTCTACTAAATAAAGGGAAGTTGGTGGATTGTAAGGGAAGCGGAAGCTGAAAACAAAATAAAGGACTCGCATCCTTTTCCATTACAATTGAAATAGAACAAATTGATTTTTGCTTTTGCTTCTGCATCGATGCCTGTTTTCCTCAAATTCATGACAGTAATTTAGATTCAGTTTGAGAGAGAACCTTTTGCTCTCTCAAACAAGCGGTTTGTTGCGGGCGTATACTATATGTAGTCCCCTTTCATATGTATGCAGTACGAGAGGCTGGAGAGAGTGAGAAGGCTGAGAAGAGTTGGTGAAAGGAAGAATAAAAGAAGTAAAGTAAACTTAGAGCTTTTATTACTGAATAGTATGATGTAGCCGCTGCTCCCTTAGGATAAAGCGGTGAGGCATAGCGGTTCTGTGAGCGTGTGTACCCTGCAGACTGAAGAAGAGTTGGCACTAGGACTGGTGGTGGCAGTAATGGTGCATCACTCAAAGCGGCTGTGAGGAGATTGAGTGATGTCACTGTAGCTAGAAGTAAGAAAGCTGTGTCCACTAGAGAACAACGAGTTACTGGTTGGCATCTTAATACACTAAATCCAAGAGGGATGAGCAATGCTGCACGTGCTCCGTCTACCAATGTCCCATGGAGCATTAAGCCTGATGACCATCTGTATGAAACCGAGAGCACACACAATCACATAGCTTGAGAAGATGGGTAGTATAAAACTACTTTAGTAATACGAACAAAGTCATTTTGACCCAAAAGTTGTAACTAAAGAAGAGCGCTAAAACTCATTCCGCATCATGCGAAATGTAATTCCATTTGGATACTTTAATACAACTTCCGGAATGAAATTGGCTGCTTTTAATCTGGGAAAATCTCTTCTAGTAACATTTTATACTCATTATGTTATCCGTGTCCAGTTTCTACAAGTTTGGAAAATGGGACGTGAAATTCTCATCATTGTGCAGTCTTTTCACTAATGCACATTCTACGTATACCTACCCACATACACGGGCCCAAATTATGACGACTATTTCTACCCATCTACATTTGATGTTGCGGCATCTGTGCTACCTGAATGAATGCGAACGAACATTATTGTGGGTTGGTTTGGATGTACACAAATTCCCCTTTCATTACATACACCTATTCATATATATGTATATACTGGTCTGAATCTAGGTTTTCCAGTGCTCTCTAATAATGATTATTGCCTCCAGTAACTTCATTTTCATTTTATGGGACAATATGAATCCTGTCTGGTAATGTGTAGACATACACACACACACTGTTGAAGATTATTTCGGTAGCCGGATTCCCTGCAATTTGTTTTGTAATTGTGATTAACTAATTTTGGCTCAAGTTAATCAAGTTATCTCGCTAAAAAGGTACTCATAAACGTATTATGTAAGCGAATACTGCGGATACTAACACTACAGCAAAATGAGATGCAGTTTTGTAAGTACGTTTGTGAGAGGCTGGATTTTGTAAATATTTAATTGATGCTCGTGCAACTTTCCTCGTCGAGCAACTCTACTCAAAATGTAGTTTAAAAAAGGGGGCCAGCCTTTCTAGTGCATATTTACTTTTCATTGGCATCAGTTTAGGATTTGAGCTAGTATTTAACATAAAAAGAAAGCGTCACGCAGATGTATTCATTTGTGCATTCCAATTTCGAAACTGGGATTTAAAATAATATTACATTTTTACTTTCTATTTGCACAAATGTTGGAACCACCACTATTGACCATATTACATGGTCTAATATAATAGCAGAACATTGTGCATTGTATCATTTTTTTGTATTCTGCCTGTATTATATATATTTATTTGTAGTCTTTGCGCCTACGGATGCCACTGTATCAATTAAATTAAATGGGTTTTTGGAATGGAAGTAATTGTCTAAGATAAGATATAAAGAATGTATTGGCAGCATTTATTGACAGCATATGGATTTGGGTGCCATAAAAATCTATTAAAAGAACTTTTTTCTAACCTTCTAAGAGATTTCCGTGCAAGTATTAATCCAGCAAGGGAAACATTGGCAATGACTCCCGCACTCGCAAGCCCAAGTAGCAATGAGCCGTGTCGCTCTCCTAAAGGATGACATTCAAACGTTGCGGTGGCATTGTTTGTAGCATTTCTTTCAGTTCCTCCAATAAAAATACCTGCACCTCGAGTTCCTAACGTCAACATAGTCAGAAAGTGCTTACTTCACCACTCAACCCGTGTGACCTTTTTTTCTCTCACCAAGTTATGGGCTTTCTTGTGCCGTTTCCAGTTGAATGAAAACAATCTTTAGATTATATGACTATTTTCTGGCAAGACACACGTTTTCTTTCCCTGTTTTTACAAAAAAAATTCTCTTCAACTCTCACTCGTCGACGTTCCGTAGCGAAGAGAATGGGCTAAAAAGAAGAACCAAACGAAATTAAGTAGAAGACATAAGGATAGTTGTAGTGTAGAGTCAGCTAAGTCAATCAATAATAATTAGGCGACGATGGTGATGAAAACGACGGTAGTGGTATAATAGTGGAGTTGTTTCACTGCTCCTCTGTGCTACGGCAGGAGCTAAAGTCTCTTTTCTGCATTTTCTCACTTGAGTCTCCTCCGAGTTGATAGTGTTTGTTGATGACTGTTTTAACTGCTAACGCCAACATCTACAGGATCCTTTACTCGGTGCTAACTGATGGTGTTGAAATCGTAGCAATGGTAGACGTAATGGGGGTTATCTTTCCTCTTCTTGGCTTTTACCATTCCATTCATTTACTCCTCACTGATGTGTTTTCTGTGGTGGTCTCTGAAAGAGAAAAAGGAATTTGAGAGAACATTACAATTTTTTATCAACTTATATACGTAATTTTGTTATGTAGAGACCCCATGTAATTGTCAGGAGACGATCTTATTACACCTTGAACCTGAGGAAGGTGGATCTATGAGATACCTTTTGTAATTCGTGTGTTTAGATGCTTTCCTTTTGTACACTTAGGAAATTACAGTCCGTTTCTCATTTATTTTTACTCATGTATCCATTAATTTCTTCCCTAAAAGGAAGGAAGCCAAGAAAACGAGATTGCTCTATTATTCCCCATTATATTCTAATAGGCCTACGAGTATAACCGTTCTATCAAATTTTTATAGAAATGGAAGTTTAAGAGGTGTATTGTATGTGTATGTATATAGTAGCATCAGCAGCATCGTTGCTTATAAAAAGTAATGTCTATTGTTGAAGTTGGATGGACATGGACCATAGCAGTAAGGAACATTGAAGATCATTCATTGAGTTGATTAGACAATTGAGCTAATTAAATCTCAGCCTTGGTGTTGTGCATGACTATCCCCGTATTTCTGTTGGTGGAAGAAAAGGCTCACCCTGCAGATTTTTCGTGTTAGTAAGTTAAGATGGAAAATTGTGGTGGTCAATTTAAGGAAATGTAAAGTTCTAGTAACATGATGATAACTGTATCGTGTTCGTTCGTGTTCTTGGAATTGTATATATTTTATTCCTTGTTTGTTAGTAATCTTGTTTAGTTTAATAATGTACACGCAAGACTACATCTACGAATTTGTATTCAGTAGGTTTGTTGTTGTGTGGTATGCAGTGTATTGATTTTATTTGGTGAAAAGTCAGCAGTGGAGAAAGCTGCGTGGTAAAGAGAAAACAGGGCTGCTGGTGGGGTTTATGCTTTGAGAAAACAAGATGTATCTAGTCGTTGCTGCAGTTCTGCACAATGAACTAAATTTTCAGTGTATGGCAGTGTAAACTTATACTGGCTTTAGACAACGCAACCTTGTATTTTTTTAGACATTCATTACATCAGATCTGAAATGCTTTCTCCGTACTCTTACATTATTGTGAAGCATATCATTGCATGATAGCTAACATTATGTGCAATGCATGAAATACAGCATTCGTGATACGCGGAGTAATGTGAGAAATATTACCCATCTCATTGAAATTGTGGGCTCGAGAGTTGTATAGAACTGAAATTGGAACTTGTTGCTTTTTAAGTGAGCCCCATTAACTAATATTACCTTTAGTTAGCAGAGTTTGATCGGAATCAGATGGGATTGGTTTTTAAAATGAAATGGTGTTTTAGGGATTCTAAAGTAATTTTCCATCCTGTTAATGATGGTGGTACCGGAGAGAAACTTCAAAAAATATCCTGCCGACGATATTAAGCTAATGCATGTACTATCAAATAATCCTTTAGCAGCCTTCTCTTTTGGAAAATAGCGGAAGAGCAGTTTGATTGAAGACCCCATTTGTTGAAACTTTTTTTTTCCATCGAAATCCTTCTCATTTTTGGTTGAATGCGTTGCTTATGAGAAATTCAATGGGCTAATGTTACTTCTCCAGCCCTTTCTCTTTTTTGAGCCTCACATTACTTGCATTGAAACTTTGGCTGTTATGCGCATATAATGCTGTTTTGGTTCCATGTCTAGATCTGTCTAATGGATTGCGTCTTTTTATCGAACTGCTTAGACTTTATGTGTATTGGTGTTACTACCACTTTTTTTTGATACATCATTTTATGCCACAAAAATTCCGTTATTGAGAGCTGCCATCAATAATATAAGGTTGTTTTTGTAAAAGCCGCAGCAGTACCACTACAAAGGGAGTAGAATGATGTGAATAATAACTATACATGACTTTTCGTTGTTATATTGTTAGATTGCTTCTATTTTCCATAGTTTGGTAGTTTCCAGTCATAAAAAGCGGCCTGGTGGAATTTTATTTCGTAATTTAGCTGGTGACTCGATTTCTGGCCAACAGCCATTAAAGTTACTTGCAAGAAAATCAAGTGACATCTTCCCTTTTTTTCCTAAGAAAAACTCGTGTACTTGAGGGCAATAATTTCGCATTTTAATTTCTTTTAAAAGCATCCTTCCCTCACAGTGTGTAAGCTATAACTGCAAACTTTCCAGTAAAGAGAATTAGCAGTTTGGTAAAAGTGAAAATTTTGGACATTCTTAATGTGGTGTTATGCTTTGTATTCATACATGAACCATGCTAGCCATTAATAGGATCATTTTCTCTGTGGTGTCTGGTAGAGATAGCCAAAGCCATCAAAAGTAAAATGTAGTGTAGTCGTAATAGAAAAAAACGGGGGGAAAGTTGGGAATTGAGAATAGGTTGTGTGTGTAGAGGTTGAAATGAGGAAAGCCAGAACGTTTTGCAATAGCATCGTCGGACAAAACACACGATCGTCGGAAATGTGATGGGGTCACATTAGTGGTACGTAAAACGATGTTGAAAGTACAAGGCCTATTTTCGGTTTTGCAGTAAGAGCTGGAACGATTTATTAAAGCCCCTTTCCCATGAGATACGCATGAAACTCGCCTCTGCTTAAATAGCGTTGTCAAATGTCGTTTGAATTATTACACTAAATGCAGGCATGCTGCTATTAAGGAGATAATCCGATTCCTTTGATGTTATCTTGGTTGGTAGTTGGTTGTCTCGAATGGCGCAACGATAGGACATGCACAGTGTGGTACAAGCAAATACTATAATATTGATAGTATGTACCAACTAATGCTATGCTGGTAGTTTGTAGATATATTTAATGCTTTATGGTATATTAGTGAGGGTCAAGTCTGTGTAACTAACTGATACTGAACTAGCCGTATTATAATGGTTAGAGACTCCCTGTCACAGTATGTTTACTAAGGACTGAAATAAGACGTATTGTATACTAACTCCTGACCAGCAGCAAAAGCTTGTTGTAGCTAATACTATGCTTGAAGAGAAAAAATAGAATGCTGCTGGTCCAGAGCAAAAGTACGTATAACTTTTGGAAGACTTAAATACATACGGCCTTCATATCCGATTATCATCATCATCATCATCATTCTGCTCCAAAATTTATCTAAAAGTGGTTGTCAGTAAGTATGAGGGTATGAGTTTTATTCAAAGAATGAGTACTGTTTTCTCTGAGGTAATCGTATTTTCTTCCAAACTGATATATCTAAAGTATCATGAGTATTAAATAAATTCATAAAAGGAAACAGTGCAGCCTTCCACATAACAATAACTTTGCCCAAAAGATAAGTACATGAAAATGCTTGCTTAGCATATTGAGTACGTGGCTCAACTCAAGAGTCATCTGCAATGCTTTGAATACAAAATATTTTGTCCCTGTATATTATAATTCTCCCATGGTTGAGCTTGGTATGGAAGTTGTCTCGCGAATTTGAGATGAAGCCACGAATACGGATAACATGGTAATCCTTGTTATTTGAAAGCCTACGAGTTTCGTGGTCCCTATATTTTTGTGAGTGGAAGAGACTGTTCCGCCTGCTCATGGATACCCCAGAGGGCTTTAGAGGGAATAAGGAAGTTAATAGCTTGTGAATACCAATAATATTTACATCCACCTGAGATAGTTGATATGATTTCGTGGAACTTTAGTTAGGATCCAAGTCAAGTTGTTGAGAAGTTTATATAAAAATGTTTGTGGTGATGAAGATATTCCTAATACCTATTCTGACTGAGGTTGTGGTTATGATAAGTAGATCTCTTGACATCCGATGAAAGTCTTTAAATTGGAAATCAAATGACAATAGGTATATTCACTTGAATCATCTCTGTTTCCGTTCTACTTATTGGAGTACAGAAAATATCCGTCTGGAAAATTTCTAAGACGTTTCTTTTACATTTACGTTTTTTTTTGTTATGGACATCTTATACAAGTACAGATTTGCCGTTTGACGAGAGTGCAATTCATAAAATTACATCCGTAAGATTTCAAGCACTGTCTGGCCGAAGGCTATCAGTCCTGAGCTTGAAACGTAACAATACTTGTGAATGAGATTTGAAATTTGGCCATAAAGTTGGATGAAATAAGAACAGGAACAGAGTAATATATAGTAACGAGATGAGTGGTCATGAGTTACTTACATTTTCTTACAATAATATTTAGATACGTTAGTAGGAAAATGAATAGAACAGATGTGAACATAAAGAAAGCTGACGTAAAGCACGTGAATGCTCACAAGGAGATAAATTGACATGACTGTTTCCGTTAGTTAGACTAATGCTACAATATATTACAGCGTCGTATATAAATGAAGTAGCACCGGTGAGGAAGTGGACGATAGGCTAAAAAAATCCCTTCGGCTCTTTAGAAATCCTTTTGTAAATCAAGAAAACTTTCTACTTTTTCGCTTTGTTAAAAATGATTTCGATTTTGATATTACAATGTCCTTTAATGTATGTATATGTAGTGTGTATAGCATATAAGCAACCCTATACATGGTTATCTAAAAGATACACGTGTGTGTGCAACGTCTTGTGTAAAAATACACGGGCTGAAATAAACTGTAGAGATTTTGTTTTGTTATATATATATTATATGGTTTTATATCTAAGTCATTGGATAACTACATCACAACTTTCACCACTGTGCCAACAACTCTTCTAAACATGATACCATATCCAAGGACAAGGACTCGAGAAACAATTTATTATGCTTTTGCCTTGTGGAATGTAAGAAAATTGATAAGCAGCTACATACGTTTTATTCGTATACTATGGCTCTTTGTCATCCAAAATGGATAGTTCACTAGATTTCTTGGGAAGATTATTAAAGTTATTGCGGAAATATATATTTAAGGGGCACATTTAGTTTGCAACCGACAGAAAATGAAATACGCACTGAATCTGAATAGGAACAGTAGTTGGGAGCCAGATGTGTGTGTAATAATAATGGTTGGATCTTTCAGAGTAAACTGAAAAGATTTTCCCAAGTGTGAATGAAAAAACGGAATCAGAAAAAAGTAATAAATATGGGAAAGGTGTAGGAAAGAGTGCCAAGCCAAGATGAGGTAGTAGTGGAAGCTTAGCCTTGGATTGGAGTGAAGCTGACGAATCGAGTGATATAGAATTTTTTTCTTCTGTGTTTAGAGATTGTGGTATTATGATGCGTGTGTATGGTTGAATAGAGTTATTCCTTCATTTCGTAATATTATCAACGTTTTTTTCTAAACCTGCTAGGTATTCACCTTATTTCTGAGGAATATTGGGCGAAACACCGTAATAATGATGGTATTCGCTTGTATGCTATGCTACATATACTTGTCACGCATTGTATCAAGTGCAATATTATATGTATATCCGTGTGATTCTGTGAAAGTATTTTCTGAAAGAAAACGAAGCGGATGATGCGTATCGTATCGTTTACTGTATGGATTCCCAGTTGTGTAGCCTATACTTTCCCTTCTCAGATTCCCAGCATCAACAATACCAATATTGTAACAAAGAAAGGAGGTATGTAAGCAAGGTGAGAGAGATTGTGCATGAATTCACCTAGTAAGAAGCTCTAAACGGAAACGCAAAGGAAGGAAGCACCTTCCATAAAAACCAATGCAAAAGGCTTTTTGATTGGCGTAGTACCTTGGTGCAAATGAACAGGGCATATCTGTCAGATGGAACAACCATCTTGTGTAGGTATCATCAATATTTTCAATGCAGTTTTGAGTTTACCATCTAACATTCCGAGGAGTACTAGAAACTAGAAGATATATTTTTCTTATGAGTTTTTTGCAGTTGCAAACTTTACTATTCACATATGACGATTTTATTTGTGATGATAGGAAGAAGAAGAAATAGGCATATATTATATTGTTATGAAATGGAATTGGTATTGGTTGAGATGTAGTTTGTGAAGCTGTGTAATCTCGTATAATACCTAGCTAGAGCATAAATGCATGCTCAAGTTTGTGGAATACAATTTTTTTTTACAATATGAGACTCTAACGACATATTCCTTCTAGCTTATAGAATATATGTGGAATGAGCTGTAAACTTCCTTTATGGTTTTGTATGTGTATAGAATTTCTCCAGAATCTGCGGTAAAGAATCAGTTCGCTCCTGTTCACTTGAGTGAATTTCGATTCAGATATTACGTTTCATTGTCTGCAGCCCATTTATTTGTGAATTTGTTTTTTTCTTTCCCTATACTTTCTATTTGGATAGACTAGGAGGCTTTTTATGCATTACTATGAGGAGTCAGCTGGCATGGTTGACTCAAGTGAAAGTAATGTTTCATATATATGTGCATTTTAGGTATATGCATACATTTTTCATAGACTGTTACCCCCTGCCTATTATACGAGTGGATAATGGTGGATGGCTCGAAAAGCAAAGCCTTTTCCGCTTTGAAAAAGAAATTCAAATGCCCAACTTTTCTGGTTTTGTTGAATTTAAGTTTTGATATGGAAGTAGTGTATGATTTTTTCCTTTTGTCGTTCGTACTTCAATAAACCTGAAGGGGCAATGCACTTCCTACGATAGCTCAATTACTAAATGCACTACTCCTTCTAAGAAAACGTATGTACAATGCTAATTATACTTGCAAGCCCTATCTGGATGAACCTAGCACTTTTCTAGTTCAACTCACAAGCTCCAGACTGGAGAAATCTAGCAATGTAATTTATATAAATATTAGGCAATGAAATACCCACTGGACTACTATTACAATTTTGATATAACTTTAATACAATTCAAATACAATTTAGAAACAGTAAAAGCGTTTTTACCATAATTTGATTACAAGACAAAATTCTACCATTTCACCATAATCCATAATACAATACTAATAATAATCCTCGCCAAATCCACAAGTAGATGACCTCGAGCGTGCGGCAGAAATCAAGAAAACGCAGATATCATCATAACAACTTGTTGATACGGCAACGGTAAGAAGTTACATACATAGGTAAGGCTGTCGGGTCACTTGACGTGTTGCTCCCATGCACAAAGTTTGATAAGGCTGAACTTCAAGTTGGATTTGTTTAGAAATTTTGATAAGTTTACAGGACTTGTAACGTACGATTATACATCGAATGAGCCAATAAAATATTTTCTAAACCTTGACAGTAAAAATTTATCCATGATACGGATTTAGGTCTAATTTAACATATAAAATAACATCTTCAGACTTTCTGCCACAACATTCTTCCTCCCGATGTAGGTACTACATCCTCAGCTTTGTCCAACAAGCATATTCTGGATGCCGGTCGACGAACAATTTTGCTTTTCACCGTTCTTCACAATCTTGACATCCACAATCCGAACGACTCCATCTTTTCCAGGTACAGTTCCGACAATCAGTCCTAATGGCCATTGATTCCTGTCCGCAATTGGTTCCACAATGATCACCAGATCTCCAATCACAATAGGTCGTCTAGTCTCATTCCACTTTGATCTTCTTGCCAACGTGGGTAGGTACTCAGTTCTCCAACGTTTCCAAAACTGCTGCACTATGAACTGAGAAGTGAGAGATTGTTTCCGCAGGTATTTCCCATCGTGTACTGGTAGTTGTAACGAGTCATCTGGTGTATAATCCAAATCCAAAACATTATCTGGTCCAATCAAAAAATGATTTGGCGTTAGCGCAGACGGAGCTCCAGGGTCCACGGGTACTTGAGTCAACGGTTGGCTATTGACAATTCCTTCTGCTTCAATCATCACAGTTAGTGGCACTTCCTCCTTTGGTGCTTGTTCCTTCAAGATAATCTTCATAGTTGTTTTCATAGAACGTACAAGTCGTTCCCAGCTTCCTCCCATATGAGGTGCACCAGGTGGAATAAACTTCCACACAATCCCTTGCTTCGAAAGCTTCGCGTTCAAGTCCTCTTTTTTCCAAATTTCCACAGCTGTAGCTATTTCGTGATTAGCACCAACGAGATTCGTTCCGTTACCCGAATGAATTTCCTTTGGACAGCCTCGTCTTGCTTTCATCCTCAGAATCGTAAAAATCATACTCCGTCTTGATCTTCCAATAGTAACTTCCATAGGTCCCCAGCAGTCGACTCCAGTAAAGGTAAATGGGCGTAGTCCTACTGCCAGTTTACAGGCTGGAATATTTTCCATCTCAGGCAAAACCGGTTTCACATTCCTTCTTGTACATTGCTTACATCTAAGGATGACTTTTCTAACGGCTGCTACTACTCCAATGATCCAATATTTTCTTCTGAGCTCGTTGGCGATGAAATATCTTCCAAAGCGAATTTCGTCTTCAGATAACTTGCATATGTAGTCCTTATCAATGTAATCCATAATCTTTTCTTCATACAGCTTAGCAAAAGCAATATATTTATCCATCTTTCTTTCCTGACATCGCAGACGGAAGAAGGCGTTCTGGTAACTCTCCGGAAGTACAACTTTGTCATCTTTCCAGAGAAGGCCAGTTTGAAACGCACCTTCAACACGCTGCGTAGTCTTCTCCATAATCACTAGTGCTTTTTGGTCGTCTCTGGAACGGGTGTTTCCTTCTTTGACACTTGCTCCAAACGATTCAGTTGAAAAGGATTCGTCTGAGTCGACTGCATCCTGTATTGCATATGATGAAACGCTATCACCATTGTCCTTTGGAAATCTTCCACATATGACCCATCCTAGCCAAGTCTTGTACGCCACAGGGTTGTTACGTTTTCCATGTTGATATCGACGAGCCAAAGTAAGCAACTTATCAGCTTGTCCAATTATCAGCTTTGGTCTTGCTTGGTGGTATGACTGCACTGGCAAATCTTCTAAATACTTAAACTCAGCAGAAAGCCTCTTAAAATCCAAACTCTGGGATGATATGCCAATGTTCTTTACTCTTCTTGCTCCCGAAATCCGGAACCGCTTCGCTTCTGGGTAGTCACCTCGAATATTCAAATTCACTCTCACGGATTCCTTGTCCTCACGTTTCGAGTCTTGCACTAGCTGCAACGATAATGGGTCTTTGGATCCTTTCAACTCCAGCTCCTCTACAAGAGACTGGTCCATCAATGTGGCTGTTGAGCCTTCATCAAGTAAAGCAAACACCTTGACTTCTTTCTTTCCATTTGAAAGAACTACTGGGATGATAGGAAGAAGGGATGCACAGTGACTGCTGCCAATTGCATGGTTGCTTTCAATTTCTTCTTCCTCATTTTCTGGAACTCTTTTGTGTAATAATTTATGATGAAACTGATTACAACCTCTCTCTGCGCATTCCGTTTTCCTTCTGCATTGAATAGACATGTGTCCAGGAATGAGGCAGCTATAGCATATCTTCTTCTCAGTCACCATTTTCCAACGTTCATCAACCGTAAGTGACAGGAACTTCGTGCATCTTGATATCCAATGTCCTGGCTCACCACAGCAATAGCAGTCTTTTGCATCCTTCAATACAAAGGAATGATCTTTTTTCTTGTTCTCCCCAGAGACAGGTAACCTGTCCTTTAGCAGGGAGACTGTTTCCGCTACGCTGGATAGCCAAATACTGAAATCTTCCAGAGTGCTGTCGTCATTATTCTTCACAAGTGCCATCCACTGAAACTTGAACATGAAAGGCAACTTCTCAGCTAACTCGTCTAATAGCTGTGGATTCTGTAGATGCTGATTACACTTCATCGTCTTGACAGTCTCCACCAAATTTCTCACGATGTTTGAAAACTTCAGAATGTCTTCAGACTTGTTTTCACTCACAGGAGCAATCTTCTTAGCCTTGTCAATGAGGCTCTTCACAATCATCCGTGGTCGTCCATAATTCATCTTTAGAATTTCCAGGATGGTTTTCATATTTCCAGGTGACACGAGCAGAGCCTGAACGCAATCCCGAGCTTCACCTTTGAGGCAGTTACGGAGTCGTACAATGTTCTCCGCATCAGAATATTCACACTCAGCTGTGGTTTCCGTAAATTGGCTAATGAAGGCTGGCCACTCCAATGGATTTCCATCAAACGCTGGGATCTTCTCTTTGCCAATCTTCAATCGGGCCATGGCAGCATTATTCTTTACTGGAGCACTGGTTTTCTTTATAGCTTGAGTGATTGCTTCAGCAAGCTGTGTTATCCCATCAACAGGTGCATTTATGAGCTGAGGTGCATTTACATTCCAATGTGCATTCACAGGCTGAGGCGCATTTACGTTCCAATGTGCATTCACAGGCTGAGGCGCATTTACGTTCCACGGTGCATTTACAGCTGCTGGATCCATTGTCCAAAGCGGATGAGACTGCTGTTGATTCAAGTTGACTGGAAAACCATCAATTTCGTCTTCACTCAGTCGTTGCGAGTCATCTGATTCTTCATCCACATCTTCCAAATGCAACTCCGTGGTCCTTTTTAGCAGGTTTTCTTTCACCTTCAGCTTCTGAAGCTCAATGGCTGCCAATCCTTCGACTGCCGCTATTTCAATCCTACGCCTTGCTCTTCTAGCGGTACTTGCTCTGCTATTCCCACTACGTACAGATCTCTCAGAAGGCGCAGTTCGGGATGCAGATCCATTCCAAAAACTTTGTCTCAACGAGACCACATCATCAAATTCACCTTCCTCCAACTCCAACGGAGGTGTTGTCGCTCTATTAGAAGCTGCTACCGATGCTATTGACCCATCAGGACGTACAGCCGGCTGCCTTCTCTCAAAAAATGGTTGTCTTGTTCCAAGGAATGTCAAATTTTCTGCTGGAGGTACCTCATAATTCCGTGTATGCGGGATTGGTGACGGCATTCCAAATCGTCGCGGAGGAACTCCATGAGTCGCCCGGCTCGACACTCTTGTCCGATTCATGTTTTCTTGTCCAGGGGTTTGGTTATTGTCTGTATTTTCCATTTTGCTGTTCAGGTTTTGTTCGAAGGACCACTTTGAAGGGGCAATGCACTTCCTACGATAGCTCAATTACTAAATGCACTACTCCTTCTAAGAAAACGTATGTACAATGCTAATTATACTTGCAAGCCCTATCTGGATGAACCTAGCACTTTTCTAGTTCAACTCACAAGCTCCAGACTGGAGAAATCTAGCAATGTAATTTATATAAATATTAGGCAATGAAATACCCACTGGACTACTATTACAATTTTGATATAACTTTAATACAATTCAAATACAATTTAGAAACAGTAAAAGCGTTTTTACCATAATTTGATTACAAGACAAAATTCTACCATTTCACCATAATCCATAATACAATACTAATAATAATCCTCGCCAAATCCACAAGTAGATGACCTCGAGCGTGCGGCAGAAATCAAGAAAACGCAGATATCATCATAACAACTTGTTGATACGGCAACGGTAAGAAGTTACATACATAGGTAAGGCTGTCGGGTCACTTGACGTGTTGCTCCCATGCACAAAGTTTGATAAGGCTGAACTTCAAGTTGGATTTGTTTAGAAATTTTGATAAGTTTACAGGACTTGTAACGTACGATTATACATCGAATGAGCCAATAAAATATTTTCTAAACCTTGACAGTAAAAATTTATCCATGATACGGATTTAGGTCTAATTTAACATATAAAATAACATCTTCAGACTTTCTGCCACAACAAAACCTTTTTTTACCTTCAGTAATCACTCCATTCACTTTATCAATAGGGTAGGGAATAGGGATGAATGTATTCGAGATGCATGCAATTACTAAGTAAGCGTAGCAGAAAATTAGTTTCATTCTTTCGTGACCTGAAAATATACTTTAACAACTGTAGTATACGTCATTTGTAATCTGTTGAACTATAGTTTATTTCGGGCACACACACCTTTTGGACTATGAACTGAACAGAAAACGTTTTATGATGGGAGCAAAAACGTGAATGTATAGACGAGGTGTTGTATAATTTGTTTTCTCGAACCTTTATCATTACCAATTTTTTTCCTCAAGACTCGTCCGTACCACTGACTGATCAATATGTAACACATGATGAAACTTAAGTATAACGCAACGTTTCCTGCATGTGAATTTCTGTTTTACTTTGTATTTTTTTTTTTGCAAGCGGAACCGTTCTAGCTTATAACTTTTGTTGTGTATCAAAGATATGTGAATGCAAGTAAAAATTTCTGGTAAATTGTTTATTGTATTTGCCGACTGAGAGCACTACAGAATAAAAAAATCAGCCAATACTTCTCGGTCGTGTTTTCGATTCGAAATACCTAAATATATATTGCTGAAATACTGAAAAAGGATTTATGAAGTATGACTAGAATAACATGTGCATTTGTTGGCTCTTACATCATATCATCCAGCACGTTCGTTTGCTTGTCGAACTACCTAATTTTTCCTTAGGGCTTACTCAATACCTATGGATTCCGAATTTGTTGTAGAGCTGATTTTATTTTTTTTAAACATCAACACATTTAATTTATTCATGGTAATCTCAAACTTTCTGTTGTTTCTGTCATGCAGCTGTTTAATTTTTCCACGTTCTGACTCTGAACTGTCATACCAAATAGAGATGAATATCTGATAGTCTAATAATTATTCTCTTTCTCATCTCTTGAAATTCTAGCGTGGGCTGAAGTTGGTGTGGTATCAAATTACTACCCTGCCTCAGCATGCGTTAACTTGCTATGTAGAAGTGTATGAAGCAGTTTATTATACTTTCTCCGATTTTGTGACCTACTATGCAACTCTGAGCTGACTCTACTTTTACCAAGAACATAATTCATGATACAAATACATAATATAGGCATATTATCATCAACGTACCATATGGCATCATCGTATCATGAAAAGCTTGCCTCTAATTCCAGATATTCAGTGAAACGTAACCGTTCCCATTTTCATCAGGGATAGTTCAGCAGCATAGCATGCCTTTTCACTTTTTCACGTAACATAACATGAAGATGAAAGGAATCTGACGTATTTATACACATCACGGAGGAATAATATCCAAACTCACGTTGGTACACAAAATACCAGCATATAGTAGCAATAGCAAAGCATACCGATGCTTATGGATGATGATGATGATGATGACTACATATAGTAGACCATGTTGACAGTAATTAATTGGGGTCTGCGAGGTCTCGGGTGTCTATGTGCCCTGATTTTAGCTGTCGAATGAACGTGTATCATCTATCTACAAGTTTTGTACTTTTAGACTGCAAATTACCCTTGATGTTTACTTTCAACGGAGACAGATTGGTTGCGGTAAAATTGTATCAGTCAGTATCAATAGAGAAATGTTGGATGTTATACTACTGTAAGCGTGATGCTCCCTTTCTGTTCGCCTATTACTTCCTAAGAGTTTAGTAATGCGGAGGCATTAGTTCGCTCTTTTTCATATTTAATCGCTCCTGAACTATTTATCTATGCAGTCAGTTGAATGCTTTTTTCCAGTAGCGAATTCGCGAGCGATGGACAGTCGAACAAAATTATGCTACATGGACTTGATTTCAGTAATTGAAATTGGTGGTAGTACAGAAGCGCGCAAGGTTGTGGAGTTGTTTAACATAAACCAACTAGCTTTTTCAAATCTTGCTGAAATAGATTTGGAGTACGTACACAAATAAATGTTTCATTCTGGAATGCAATGCTGAAAGATACCATTTGTGCCCTGTTGTAATCCATGTTTGTTACAAGCTTACCCGCCGACACAATACTAGTATTGACTTTGTTGTCGCTGTTGTTCAACTTGAAAAAATTGTCTTACATTTTAGTCTCATGTTAAGCTGGGCAATTTATAGTATACTGTTTGGGTCCTTAAAGGCAAGACTTGAAATTGTATCCAAACAAAAGCAATAGTAAATAGCAAATTCTAAAAAACGATACTAAACAAAGGCCTGTCGTACAAAATACTTTTTCAGCTCTGGATTCGAATCCAACTGGCTCTGTCAGTGAATGTATTTATATATGTTCCTATAAACTAGGGTACCGGGCAGAAGTGAATTGTGTGGAGCTACAGAAATTCTCAAGGGGCTTAGCGAATTTAGAATGCCATTTCCTAGAGGGAATTAATGGTGACAAGCAGTTGAACAAAGGTAGACACATGCTCCCAGTTGAGATGTTTGCGTCTCGCTGCTGTAATTGGGTCAAGATGTAGTCCCATTATTTTCCTGATTTTTCTACACTATGTATTAACAGATGCTAGAAAAGTATAACTCAACTAGTTTATAATGCCGTAAAAGGGGAATGAGCAATGAAGCTGAACTTAAGAATACTAAAGAAACTACGAAGTTCTTCAGGGACTCATCTAGGATAATTTGGTTTCGACAATGTTTCTAAGTATTCAAGGATAGTTTCCTTTCTATTACCTTCACTTTGCTAACATCAACTTTGAAAATTTTTCTTGTGCCGGACTAGTTCCCCTTTGTGAATTTTGTGAAAGGTGTGTAGTTTTCTATTTGAGTCGACAACTCATATATTGATATTATATGTAGGTGGAAATAATGCTACGAAACGAACATTTTATCTCTGTTAGTAAGAAAATGTTTAATAGTTGCACATTACCTTCTACCCAAATGTACTAACACTGTATGTATGGTGTCAGCATTGTTTGTGCTTGCGAAGAAAAATACGTTTTTTTTTGTGGAAAAGTAATACTTCTCATCATCAAAGAGGTTTCTCTACAAGATCGAGAAGTAAGGAATGATCTGATGATAAAAGTTTTCTTCTCTGCTCAAACTTTTTTCCCTCTCTTCATCCCGTTCATCTTACGTAAGTACATACTGTGTGTCGTCACTCGAAAGATGCATAACTGTGTAAAGGATATGAAAGCAAATCTTTGGGGAATGCCTACCCTTCTGATATCATAATAGGCAACGCGTGGAGCTCTCAGGTAGGTCTACTACCACCAATAGTAAAAATGCCTAGTTGACTGCATTTTACTTACAGTCACTTTCTCTCTGTATATATAGCCTCCAGCATTCATTGAAATAACCTTCTGGATTTTGGTAGAGCAGGAGTTTGCTCGAATGTCTGCCTTCTTGGTTGTTTAGTTTGTACATAAAATGAAAGTATAGATACATATACGCTTAAGTGTAAGAAGTATCATTGAAGGTGAGTACCCTGAAACTGCTGTTTAGGGAAAGAAAAAGCGGAGATCGAGTGTTACTTGCTCTGTTGGTCCATTCTGGGTAAACTTGTTTTGAAACTCGGCACTCGCGCTAGGCTTGTTTTGAAAGAGGCAATGGAAGTTAAATAGATATTTCATATGTACAAGGATGTAGTATCTGTATGTTGAGGAGACGGGGGATATAAAAACTGGTGTGTGACAATTGTTCTCTCTAACACTGATGATTCTTGTGAGGATTGTGTAGGAAGTAGCAGTGGAGAAAGTATGATCTAGTCCATTTATAAAATTTAGTTTGGTAGCTGGTGGTGGTACATAAACATGATGGCACTGTTGTTATATGATTGCACAAAGGTATGTAGGTATACGACTACTACTAGAAGCTGTTGAAATACAATGGACAATATTAAAAGGTCCATGTGGATTCTGTTTTATGGTTTGTAGGAAGAAACAGGTAGGATTTGTCAAGAGAAAGTCAATACCATACTAGAAAGGATTTAACCTGTTTGGTATGGGAAGGTGGTAGGAATTTGTTTCCTGCGGTAACTTACTTGTCTACTCGATGGAACTCGCGTAGATCAGACGAGTAGTAGTTGAAGTTCCTATATTGAGGTTCACCTATATGAAGGAGCCTGCCTTCGGTTAAAATATTTGGTACATCTGCTGCCTTAGATTAGATTTTGTTTTATTACAGAGGCTTAAGCGGCGAGAAGGTAAAAGTTATCTACGATATGGTTTCCGATTAACCACGTTGATATATTCAGTCGTAAACTTTCTTGAGTTGGGATTGCAGCGTCTTGTACGATCTTCCTCCTCTTTCCCGTCTTCTGTGGCTTGTTTGATTAGTCCTATCTATGGAAATACTTT
This sequence comes from Orchesella flavescens, assembly GCA_964034955.1. Classification (NCBI taxonomy): domain Eukaryota; kingdom Metazoa; phylum Arthropoda; class Collembola; order Entomobryomorpha; family Orchesellidae; genus Orchesella; species Orchesella flavescens. The sequence continues at coordinate 25,157,395 of OZ035958.1, read as the reverse complement.
ACAACGTGCACACTGATTACAAGTCGACGAATGATCTAGTTTTAAAAGACAAATTGTCTATCGGAATACCTTTCCTATAATGTATATACCTATCAATTTTCTGGAGGTGGAACAACGGAGGTATAGTTTTTGTTCTTTTTGGAACGATTTGGATTTTTGGGTTGTCAGAGTTAATTTTTTACCATTTTACTTTACCACCAGGTACCCTTGTATAAAAAAAGTTCACTTAAAACTTCATCTGCATCTGGAAATCGTTTGATACGTTTTTCAGTAGCACTGAACTTGAGACTTATATGTTCTAGAAACCCGACTTAAAGATTTCGCTATGTTGTATCAGCCACGGACACTTTTAGTTAGTATCTAAATATGTTTAGTTTTGAATGGTAATCCAACTTTTGACAGTTCCTTTTTATGTTGATGATGGATTACAAATTAATTTGTTAAAAAGTCCATATATTCCTGTCAGAAAATTCTCAAAATTTTTTTCATGAGGTAGCACGTCTTAAGCTACTACTCCATTCCAAGGCAAAAGTCAATAAGAGATATTAGGTGTGAATTTTTGGTGCTCTGCAAAACGAAAAAAATGTCTAACACTCTATATTGGTTAGTTTTCGGTGAAATGTAATTTAATGTTTCACTGAACCAGTTATTTCTGTCGCTTAAGTGGCAAATATAACGGCAGATTTTTGCTGAATAGTTTTCCGGGCCCTCTCAACTTCACTGTCACTAGCATGACTGAGCAAAAGTGATTGCGATTCTTTGAGTTACTTCATAAAAGTATAGTTCAATGCCATTGCAAGTTACACTACTACATGTGCTACTTGTGTGAAAGTTGTAGTTGTTCACTTGTAGCTAGCTGCAAGTGATAAGAAGAATTCCTCCTCCTTGTTGTCTTTCTTACTTCTTTTATTCTGTTGTAGACAAGTATGCTTGCCGACACCTGGGGAAACGTGAGAGCGAAAGAGTTGAAATAGTAGACAATGTGACACCTTGATCGTTTTAGTGTTGAAGAGGTCGGCAGTTGAATTGAACTGAGGAAGAAAGTAGCTCCAAGCCTTTATACCTCTTCTGTTTCTACTTCGTATATGCTTCAGTGGTGCTGTTGCTGTTTCTGAAAGCAACTGCTGCTTCGTGCCTTCGCACAAACGAAATGATCTAGTCACGACTGAAAGACGACTGGTGTAAAGGAAAGCTCGCATGCTTTCCCGTGGCAGTAGACACGAAGGGCAAGAAGCACAATAATATGTAATACATGTACTTTCATGCAAAGGGAAAGAGCGTCTCATCTCTCTCAGGGAGAGAGAGTGGAATCTCAGGCATGAGCTGGTACTTAGGGTAGGCTGTCTTGGTTTGCTCGTTGAAATCCATTCCATTTTATGCACTTACATATGGGGAAAAATATTATGTGCATAGGTTAGCTTACGACTTGTCATTCTATGAAATAATGGTGAGTAGTACTAACATGAAAAGCAACTTCCCAGCTTTCCGTCTTTAAAAAGACAAAAATGCTATACACATGCGATGATGACTTGAGTACAATATTTTCTCAGTTGTTGTAGTAAGTAAAAGTATCGTGAGTTACTGTTGCTGGTGTATTGTATAATGGATAAGTGAATGTTTTCTCATTGAAAGTGAAGAGAACATGAAAAATTCTTTCAGAGACCTTCTAGGGTGCCGTTAGAGTTGTTTGTATGCACAGTTTCTTACGTTTGTGGAATGTCGAAAATTTTCAGAATGTTGTAGAAATGGCACTCGTGAACCTTTACAACGTGTTCCATCTCCACCGTCCGACTACATTTTTGTAATATAATAAAAGTTCAAAAATGTCGTCCATCCATCCAGTAGCAACTACTAGGTATGTAAGTACATACCTACGTGTTATGTGTTTATTCTAAAAGCCCCCATCTCTTGATTGTTGCACACTCACGTATGGACTCACTGTTTGCGTATGGGCTCATGAATCCTGATGCTGCTGCTAAAGTACTAAAGTGATGCACAAGGTTGGTTGAGCTAGATTGCCTTGTCGAAATGTTAATATGTATGCTAGTGGTACAGTTTGGGGCTAACAAGTAGTAAGTTTAACAAGGCATACCTGTTCCCTTTTTTTGAAAATATCAACTAAATATTAACTCGCGTTGTTGGACTTCCATTTATAGAACGTGTGTGCCCTTATCGTACACTTACATACATATTTACTACCTACAACTACTCACGATTCTTTCCTATAGTTGTTAGTATTCACTAAAATTGCTTATATTGCATTTTTGTAAGTATTGTGAACGCAAAGGCATTTCTACATTCCACACAAAATTGGGATGAAATTACAATTTGAGTGTTTCAAAAGGTCGTAGCTTTCCAATGTGATTTTCTTGTAAAATTCGAAATGTATTGTATTTCGTTAAGACACGTGGAAATGTCTTGACGAGCACGTAGCATTACATACCTACTACCAAAGGTGGGCGCGGGTACCGGTACCCACACCCAAAATGGTGGGTACCGGGGATGGGAACCGGTACCCACGGTACCCAGTACCCCGGTACCCTGGTTCCCACAAATTGGTTGGTACCCAGTACCCCGGTACCCTGGTTCCCACAAATTGGTCGGTACCCAGTACCCCGGTTCCCTGGTACCCACAAAATTCTTGGTACCCAGTACCCCGGTACCCTGGTTCCCACAAAATTCTTGGTACCCAGTACCCCGGTACCCTGGTTCCCACAAAATGCTTGGTTCCCATTCCCATTCCCATGTGGGTACCGGATACCGTAATGCTATTTTATATTGGGTATCCATGGGTACCGGACCGGTTCCCCCGGTACCCACAAAATGCTTGGTACCCAGTACCCCGGTACCCTGGTTCCCACAAATTGGTCGGTACCCAGTACCCCGGTACCCTGGTACCCACAAAATTCTTGGTACCCAGTACCCCGGTACCCTGGTACCCACAAAATGCTTGGTTCCCATTCCCATTCCCATGTGGGTACCGATCCCCGCCCACCTTTGCCTACTACAAGCATGTTTGGAGTTTTTAGCAAGTCATTTTACCTAAACCTTAATTGTTTTTGTTGTGCTTCTAACGATTTTTATGTAATCGGATTTGCCTTTTTATGTGCGTTGACTGGGTCCACGAATTCTTCTACGAATTGTATGAGTAATAAGAAAGCAAGAAATGAACTGATATTGCACGTTCCAGAAATACTGACAGGAAAACAAGCTGTGTTCATTACAAAAGCACAAACAGGGGTCATACATACTACTTGAGTTGAGGAATAGTAGTAGGAATTCGGCATTAATTGCAGTAGTTGGGCTTCTGTCTGTGTAAATGTTTTTGTTCTTTTTGTAATAAATTCTTCTTTCAGATATATCTTACATTTCTGTTCTTTACATGATGCTGGACCAGCAGAAATGGTATTACTACGGCACAAAATGTTTTAAGGTTCTAATTTCCATCCCACTCCTAATGTGCTAGACTCATGGCAGTAGTATAGTACAGGCAATTTATTTTTGCTTCATCTGATTTAGTATATACAACCTAAAGTTCTTGACGAAGAACTTTAAAATTCTGGAAGAAAAGCCGGATGCGGATGTGGTGAAGAATGGAACACAAGACCTAAGAACAGATTACCATTGTCTGTTTCCCCAGATCTTCTTATGGCATTGGATGGAGAAAGCACAAACAAGGGACATGCGTTTGCTTTTTCTCATCCTTTTTTGCAGTAACTGTCTTGTACTTGGTTTTTATCTTCAAACTGATGCTATCATGGTTATGCCACAGCTGCATTTTCTAGGAATCTTAGCCAAGTTTCGAATGTTTTTGTGGTAACTTTTGCCGTGACATTGAGTTTCATTCCAGACTCTGCCACAAAATAGTACAACTGCCACTACCGGACTTGAAACTTGAATGTGCATTTAGTTTATTTGCTCATGTGAAAGCTACAGATCAATGGTGGTCGTGCTATAAAACTCCATAACATCAATAGAGATTCGATCGCTTCGTTCCAAGTATGAATGTATTATATATTTATGCACGGATAGACATTATGAAGGAGTTTATTTCAGTATTTCTGAGTAAATTCTGTATTCTAAATTCATTCCATGCATGCATATTACAGAAAACTGCAACATTTGCTGTAAGAAGCACATGTTTAGTAGTATGTGTAGCCACTTTACCATCTACCAAAACCAACGACAGTTTGCTGAATTATCTAATAATAACGTTATGGAAGTGAGCAGTGAAAGTAAATATTACAAGTTACGGAATTCGAAGGATATAATCTTTTTTGTGTGGTTGGTGGTTACTACGTCCAACTCCTTCTTACTTTGACGATGGCAATATCATATAATAATAATAAAGTTGTAGTAGAAATTTTTGCTGATAAAGACGACTGGTCAGTCACATGAGCATGATTTTTGTGACAAGCAAAGAATTAAAGGGATGTTTGCATTGTCACTTTCGACTTGTCGTGATGAAACCATTTGTCTTTGCAAGCATACCATAATTAAAACATTGAACAAAAGCGACAAGCAATGTTGCGGGCAAATATACTACTGGTGATAAGCTGTGTGTAGCTTGCTGTAATGCTTGTGCATACCAATACCTACTTTTGTCAATAAGTAAATAGTCAGTCAGTTGTACTAGAGTGGAATTGGAGGTCTCGTGTTGTATCAGCTATCATTTCTCAATTTCCAGCATGACGGCAATTTGTTTTGGATGTCCTACTAGCATCATTTCTCAGTGTTTGCTGTCTACTATATTTATGCTGTGGCATATGTCACTTTTTTTCTATGGAACCAACACATGCAAAGTTAGAGACAGCATGATATAGAAATACTTATAGAAATCGGAAGACCAATTGTACTGGCATGGCCTGTGGAGGTGTGATCACCAGTTTATATGAATCATTGATTTTGTACTTGGAAGTCAGTCATCGTGTAACGGTCGTCATATAACTGTACAATTGGTAAATACCATTCCAACTTTCTTAGCGGAAAATACGACCTTTTTTAGACATGGAGTTGCTTTTTGTTTAGATTTTTTTGTAATGTTATTATGGTTATAGCAAGTGCTGAATGTATGTACCTCCATGTCTGTCTCATTGTGATAGAAAGAGGTTTATATGGCATATTTACATACAATATAATATCTGTATCCGATGTGTCTTTGTTCGGGTGCAGTGAAGTGTGCTGGAAAAGCGCCAAACGGAGGATATTTTCCAGAGCTGGATTCTCATTTATACAATTTTTCAGCGTGATCTCCCTTTCACCAAAAATATATAAAAAAAAAGCAAGTTGAAAGAGTTTGAAAGGAATCAAGGCTGGACGTGCGTCATAATGCTTAGATTTGATTGCAGCTTATATAAAGATTCAAGTCTAAGGAGTGTGTACTGTATGATACGTCTTCTTTCAATTTTTGTATTTTTATTCGACGTTCCAAATCCGTACTTTTTTCTTTGTTCTGTATGTTTGTTAGCATTATTTTGTCATGTGTAGCGTATGTGACTCCATCGAGTACAATGGTGTGGACGGTCGTCAGTGATTTTGCATTATTGAAGCCCTCCGTTTTACACAACAAAAGTGAAGTGACTCACATTACCTTACAAATGTAAATAGGATACGAGTTGTATTTCCACTTTCACCATATAAAGCTTCAGATCAGTGGAAGGCGTAAAAGTTTTTTTTTTACATTGCGTGGTATATCACACCATCTTCTACCGAGTTGATGGAAGCCTGTTTTAGAGGTATTAACATGGAGAAAGGTTTTTTCCGTTCTGTTTCAGTAAAAATCTACATGTTCACAGGAGAAGTTGCCTCGAGCTCATGAAGATCTTACTATATATATACGTAGCCTTAAGATATTACAGTTTGGAGTTTTTTTTCTCCTGGTGTTCTCAGATTTTTTTTCAGGAAAGTAAGCAAGGCAAGGGTAGTAGGAAAGAAAAAGTTTACTTTTAACAAGTTGTCTGCAGAACGGTAAATGAGTTCATGCACTGAAAAGATGAGTTGGAAAACAGCACATATTTATATAGATATGACGCCCCGATGTGAGTAGGACGGAAGGACTCAAAGAAAGAAGTAGCCAGTACTATATGTGAGTGAACAGTTAGTAGTTCCATGAAATCGAATGCTGTTTACCAACAGGCCTATATATTTAACTGGTGTATTGTAGTTTGTAGTAATAGTAGTAGACATTTATGTAGGTATCTATAAAGTTGTGGCACAAGCCCAGGCTCCACAAAGTGAATATATACTAGTAGACCGGGATATACATAAAAATTTCCGAGACACAGACACCATGGAATATGGAATGAAAATGCTTTGGAAGGAAAGAGTGACTCCTTATTTGCCTCATTTTGACATTCACATGTACATACGCATATAACAAACAGTACAATAGTACTAGAATAATAAAATATTCCTTTTCTAAAATAGCTAATGTTACGTCAGCATTTTGTAAGGCTGTGAGTAGCATTTGCCCTAAATAGCACTTACATACATGAACACGCGCCCCAACAGTTGAACAGAAGAATATATAGAAGCGCAAACATATGCATTTATGAACGTTGCGAGTGTGGACGGTGAAATAGGGCTGAGTTGAGGAAAATGCTTAATTTCATTTTCAAGCAGCTACGCGGAGAAAAAGGAGAGCATGATGATGATGATGATGATGGTGATGAAGATGATGAAAATTACATGCATGCTTCAATGTTGAGCATTTTGCGGAGGCTGGCTGTAGCTGGTCCCTAGAAAAGTGTAGCAACCACGAAGTCTCAACCGTGTATTTATCCATTTCTAGTTGTTGAAATTGTTATAGAAGATACAACACAAAGTGACGCGCAGACTTAGTGGGTACAATGGAAAGTTGGTGAAAGGAAGACTCGCCGAACCGGATAGAGTTAATTGAGAAACGGTTTGTTATTCTTTCTCTTTTTCCCTTCTTCACTGTGAGAATGCGGTTCTCAAGTTTAATGGGTTTGATGTTTGATAACTGAATCCAGTTTATTGCTTTTAGTGCCAGTTCTTTATATTTTATTACGTTTACCCAATGACGAAGCGGAGGAGATCGTATGAAAAGTAAAGTGGGTGCTTCGAGATCATGAGGCACGTTCCAATCTTATGTATACACATTATGGACCTGGGTTTCTGCACCTCTTCTTAAGTGAGTTTGTTTGCTTGGAGTTTTTTTTCAGGTTCAAACAATCATTACGTTGGGAGAAGGTAAGACTATGGATCACAAAGTTGTAAGCCAAAGTGATGAAAGAAAGTCCTCGAATGCTTAACTTATGGGCACATGGTAAAGAAGCGAGAAGTATGTAAACTGAGGAGGCTTTTCCAACCGTCTGTCGAAAGTACTTGTTGGCAGAAACTTAGCTTCTTTCGCTTCTAGTTTGTTTAATATATGGAGTAAAAAGTTAAGTATAAGCAGAAACACAACACGACACGACAGATTTTTTTTTGCAAAAATTTTGACCTTAATAGTAAGGGTATGCTGACAAAGATTTGAGATCCCTTCCCTTTTCTACTTGACTCGTATATTGCATGTGGCTTAAATGACAAAACTTTTATTTTGCTCATTAGAAGGGCTCTCAAACAGAAGAGTTTCTTGCGCGGTTTCACCATGTGTTTCCCAATTTTTTGGTAATAAAGACACTTGCACTATGCTAGAGTTATAGTTATAGGAGGAAAAACAATGAAGACAAAAAGGGAAATTACGAAAGTTCGGTATTACCCTTCCGGGGTGTACTACAGGCAGGGCCTTTCTATTTCTTTTCATTTTTGTTATGGTGTGTACTTTCATACGACATAAATATATATTGTTCTCCTCCTTTCTCTCATACAAAATCACTGTAAGCAAGTAAAAATTGAACAATAGTGAGCACTTAGTGCTTGGAAGGATGACAGTAGTCAGCCAGGCATTTGTTGCTCGAAACAGTATACACATGCGGTGCGGTGCCGCCTGAGCAGGCCTGCCTGCATGTTCAGTTGAAAGTGTATTGTTCCTATCAATTTATGGTTGTTACGTTTGTTGTGACTCATTGTTAACATGCTAAAGTATCGGATCAGCATCAGTAATACAGGAGAAGAGTGCATTCAGCCTTACATTCCTGAGGGAAATTTATCCATGTAAGTAAGATACATAATATTTCATGTTATGTACATAATATAATACCTGTATCTTTCAAGTTTCTTGCTGGTGAATCATGTGATTGGGCAATCGAATCTTTATTTCAGTTTCACTCTGTGTTCCGTGGTGGTTACCGAAACTGGGGGCATTGAAGTCTGTCGATGTTTTTTTTGTAGTGTACGAGATGTGTGTGTAGGTATATATGTATATGAAATACGAGATGATGCTGGTATTGCTGGTTAATATAGGTACTATTTATAGAATACTTAAAAGTATGTATATGTAACGCACTTATTCCTTATCTAAACTTGTCCGTCGTTTCGTCTTTATATAATATATAGACACTTATTTTTGCATTCCAAGTTTGGATTTCGAACCATTACTGTATTCTTCTGAATCCAGTTTGCACAGCGGGGCGTTTCCACAGTTCATGTATCCACTGATAGATTTGCGACCCGCTGTGAATGGCTCATCGTATATATTCTGTTGAGTGAAGATTTATTTTATTTGCTGTTCTCCAAACATCCATTTAGGCGCAATATAGTCAATAGGACTGTTATAGGTTTCGGCATCGGCATTGGTTTCTTTTCCATTATACAAATGTGTCGCAAATTACTTTCAGATTTATTAATTTGCGAATCCTCACATTGCTCACTATATCGTAAATGGCTACAAAGAAACATTCCTAGCCTAGCCGTCTAATCCATGTATTGGTCTATGTATGTGCATGTTTGTGTCTCACTAACTATATTTAGAGACTGACGTAGTGATGTATTTTTCTTTGAAAGGTTGAAGTTGAACGTACGTATATCCATGATACACATTGATGTGGGTGGTATTGGTGTATACTTTGATCGTACGCATTGTTTGAAACTTCTATCGGACATTGTAGTTTAGTCACATGGAAGTTTTTTTGTCGCCTTTACAGTCAGTTCTTTACACTTGAACTATGCAGTACGTACGAGTACGTACTTGACGATGAAAAGAAAAAAAATCCAAGAAAAGTTTGTCACCAAAAGTACTTCATGAACGGCAAAAAAATGCAATTCTTGTTCTTGTTGTGTCTACTACGGCATGTTGACTTTCAGGATGGAACAAAAGTACGGCATGTTTTTTGCCCGTTAGTCAGAGGGTACTTATTTATCTGATGTTTTTACCCTTTACATTTTCGTTTTGTATGCCAGAATGTGATTCATGTGTAGATAACATGAAGCGCACTTTGATATCATGCATGTGGGATGGGAAGAAAGGGGATCAGTAAATACTTCTTTTCTTGCCGCACAAATTCAAGCTCACATACTGGCCTTCAGGTAAAGAGATACCCGGCAACATTTTTTTCTGAGTAATCCACCATCTATCTCTCTTTTTCCCGTTGTACGGCATCTTTTACCGGTGGATCTCGTCACGGTACAACGAGTCCAAAAATTGAACATTGTAATTTACTAGAAAAAGATCGCGGTAAAGTTTTGGTAATATGAATAGTGTAGATGGAGAACTAGCATCTTTTTTATGTATGTATGATATATGACTAGGTAATGTTGGAAAAACAAGAATCTCATCCTGAACGGAAGAAAATCCTTTTTATGTTGCATATACATTACATGGATTCATAGAATTTTTGAGAGGAAGGGAAATGGGCTGAACGTTTTTGCCTTTGTGGAAAGCCTCACTGGTTGACGTATGTCTTCACTTCTGTACGGAAACTTTCACCGGTAGACAGAACACCATTTTGTGTGCAGAAATGTTGTGTGCGTAATATTATGACATGAAATAACGAGATGAACCTACCGTTGTATTTGCCAATGTTATGTACGTATGTATGTGTCTTACATACTTTGTTCTTACTTGTGCAGCGTTTTGACATATAGCATTCCTTCATCAAAAGGTAGAACAAGAAAAGAAAATCTTGGGAAGATGAATGAAATGAGATAATGGGCCTCTGGTTGCATGAGTTGTGGCTGAAATCTCTAAAAACGCACAGTAAATGGCGTCCCCGTTTTATGTGCCGAGAAATTGCTTTTTACTCCTCATATGGATTTATTTATATAGGTTTTAAGAAGAGCTTGTTTCCTTACATGTATGTTTGTTTCATCCGTGTTTGAACGTTTGAAGTGAGTCTATGCGAGTGCTCACAAAAATGCTGCTCAAGGGCTTTTGATATGGCCTTTTAATATAAAAATAAAGTGTTTGTTGTAAGTTGCATTTGAAAGAACTTGATTTCTTATTTTGGGAGGCAGCAGCTTTTGTTTGTTGTCTACTTTTTCAGCCAAGTAAGAAAGTCGCCTTTTGCTCTAAGAAAGTACATTGTACTTACGTCATCTGAGCGTGAACGCCGAGTCCGTAGTTTTAGTCAGTCTCTTTCAAATTTGAAAATAGTAATATTTGCCCATATGTTTAAGTTTTATGTATATGGACTAACAAGCACCCCTTATGCGGTGGAAATAAAAATGGAAGAAACCGAGTTTTGTGTTCAAAACAAGAGAATTGTTGGAGGTGCTAGTTCAGTTTCCATCTACTAATGTTATGCTGGGGCAAAATGAGTTTCGACTATCGTTCATGCTGTGTTATTGTGAGTCACAACAGAACCACTACATCTTGTGACTCTTCTCTTGTTTTTAAAGTGAAAATTCATTTAAAGAGACTTATGACATATGAGTGACGTTGACGTTGAAGTACAAGTGGACAATTTGACTGGAAGGTGAATGAGTTATAGTTACCAAAATACACATCTACGTGTGGGAATGAGAGCATCCCAACGGTGTCCTTGCAGTGTATCATCATAGAATTTGTATTCTGGGAACCCTCATTACTACTATCACGAGTAGACAATAATTCTGTTCATGCAAAGGTTGTTGATCCTACAATTTAAAATAGATATTCTTCATAAGCAGCAATAATAATAATATGAGTTGCATATGAACTGAACATTCACAAGAATTTCATGGCGAGGAGCAGAAAGGACATAATATTGTAGCTTCTTTCGGCCAGATATCCCGAATAAGAAACTGCAAGCCTTTTTTACCATAACCATAATCCTCCTTTTTTACATGCGGAAAGTCAACTGGTATCATTAGACGTGTTATTTACTGACTCGTGAATATATGCAAGAGTCCTTTAAAAGAGCACTTGTGACGTGAATTCCGAATATGATGATTTTTTTATTTCCATGCTTAACTTTTTATTAGAAAAACTATTTCTTCATTGCATATGATTAATGAAGACGTACAGGAAACCGGAAAGATGATTGTATAGTCAGTTGTCGGGCGTATTCTGGTTGTTTGGTGGACTTTAGACTTTTGAACAAACGACGAGCATTGTATAATTTCAGTTTACAGATACTAAAAATTTTGCCCATGATTCTAACGGTGTAATTTTCACTTCCATAAAAATAAACTTTAATCTTGCTCCCAAACAGCAAACATGCGACAATTTTTCAAAGTTGGGTTGGAACCATGAAGTTTATCTTTCAAAAGTGTTCTAGTATTTTCTTTTCATGATGCACATTACTGATCCCGCTTTTTGGATCCAGTAAGGGAAAGACACACAAAGTGACAAAACAGCATTAGGTCAGCGTTTTAGACCAGTATCATTCGTCGCCTCACGCCCATTTTCATTTGAATTAATGTTGATAGGGTAGAGTAATCTGATCAAATTGTGGAAGTAACGATGGGTGTGATGACCCTGTCGCAAATATTGCTACCATTTTTGAAAATGCTTTTATGCATTGGCATTGTATCTTTCATGGAATTTACGGTTAGTATACAGCACTTTCCTTCTCCTCAAAATCCAGATTTTGACACTAGTTTTGATCGTAAAGGTGGCTCCGTCCACACTTACATTCTCTCCAGTGGTGCGTGAGTAAAGGAAGTTAAAGAGAATTGGAGGACATCAACTGGGGATAAACGAACTATTGAGATAGATATTACATAGTCGTAGACGAAGTGAGTTAGTAATAGATTTTTACGCTCGTAGCAATTGGTTAAATTGTGGCTGTAAGCCTTTTGTTCTGATGCCGGAAAATATCCCACGTAAAAGTCTCATAACCAACGGGAACTTGCAAATGGGGATGGATAGATGGTCGCCATTGTTGTTGATGGCGATGATTGTGTGGTCGTGAAAGCACCTGTGACATTCATGTGCTACGTTCGTCACATCATTCACGTTCAACGTTTGATGAAACAGAGTATGAATGGTGGCCCTTGGGAAAAGAATTGGATAGGAACCCAGAGAAAGCTGTATGTACTCAAGAATGTGGGTAGTAGTAGATATCATGTTGCACCTATTATATTTATACATATGTATGCATGTATTTATGTTTACTATATATACGTTTTGAATACACGACATCCGCTGGAGGTATTCCGGATTTTTTGTTATGCTTACTTTTTTTTGTATGGTTTTGTATTTTGTATAGCTGTGCTGTATTCATGAAATATTTATTTATGATTTGGGTATGCTAATGAAACGCTCATGCATATGTATGCGAGTATAAATAAAATGGATTTAGTTTTTTGTCTGACGTTTCTTTAGTTTAAAAATGCCATGTGATAGGAATTCTTGTAATGAAGAGAACCATTCCGTTTTTTCTATCAATTTCACACACATCATATACCAAGTACAGTTTAACCAAGATCAACCACCACGAAATGTAAGTATACTGGTATGGCTATATATAGTCTAGCTTTATACACACGTCACCAAAATACTGAAGGCCAGATGCTCAGATTCATTCATATATGACATAAAATAAAAACTGGGAAATGGTTATTGCAAATCCAAACTGCATACCTCCATGTCATATGTGCCAGACTCAGGAGTGTATCATCGTCGAAGTGAGATTTAGAGAAAAGAGAAAATGGCTTACTTAGGCTGGCCTCGTCACATATGTAAAGACTAAAATTTGGAATGTTTACAGATGAACGTGAGGATTAAAGGATTGAGCAGTGCATGATAGTGATGAAGTTATCTTTTGAGGCACAGGCACGCTTGCTAGTCTCTCTCTCTGATAGACTACATAGGGACAAAAGTGAGTAAAATGATATCTCTCAGCTTGTTTGGGGTTTGATAGACATAGCGCGGTTTGGAGTTAGGAGAGAGTATAGGGAATAGTGATTCTTAGGTTTTTTCCCCTTTACTATTCACTTATAGAAGCTGCTGGGTATCAAAGCTCCAGTGAGTCAATTATAGTATTTTACCCACCTTAAACATACTACATGCTCTATTTTTCCTCCATAACCCTTTGCCATTTATCTTGTTCCATATATAATAGGACTTCTTATGTGTAGTAGTGGCAAAAAGTTTACACTTTAGGTAGGTTATCTCGCTGGTAGTGGGGTGCTAGATCCAACGCTGACTAAGCACTAAGCAGCTCAGTCCTTCTCTATTATCGAAGAGATCTCAGATCTGACTGAGCTTTGTAATGCTGTCTTTCTAACTTACCTTCCACAATGTCCAGTGCAAAGTTGCATTCTCATTTAAAGGTAACTTATAATAGGCAAGCAAAGGCACATGTAATCAATCTCTAACTATCAACTATTACACTATATTATGACCATTAAACCAAGTTTTGTTTGCTGTCACGATTTGTTTTTGTTTTGGGATAAGGAATATTGAAACATTTTTGTTATGAAATTTTGCTTCTAGACTGCTGGTGACTAGAGCCAGACTAAGTTTTGTTTTTATGGCTCGATTTATCAGTCACACGTAACGGATCTGATGAATTATAATCCATTGCTTCTGGGTTTAAAATTCAGTTTCTTTTTTTCGTCCAGCCTAATGTAACTTGGTTTCACAGCGTACTTTACAAAGTGAACATGCCCATTTAAATTACTTTTCGCGAAGAGAAAATAAAAAGATAGAAAAGTACGTGTACATGACTAGTTACACGGTGTATTAATATGAATGTGGCAATTATGATTTGCCTTGGGCCATCTTGATAACTGGATTTGGTTGAATCCGAAACGTTCCATCTAGTCTTTTATATTTTTCGAGTACCAACCAACAGAAAAAGTACTTATAGCAAAGGATGTTATTCCACATGCTTTGTCGTAGCCTAGTTCTAATAATAATACAAACTTGTTCTGTTTCTGTTAGCTTACTGGTTTGGGTTCCCACAACCAAGTGAAAGTGTACTAACTACAAACCACATACGGAAGATCATTACAGATTTTATAGTTGCTGTCTATGAGTTTTATACCAATGTACATTATTGTGTATGTTCATGCATAGAAAGTGTTGAACCTATAGAAGTCATGCAGTGTTATTGCATGGTCTCGTCACTTTGGTATGTTAGCTTATATATTAGGTTTAAAATAGCTGTATTTTGAGGATGGTATTAATCACAAATCCAGCAAGTTTGCGAGAAAAGTAGAAAGATGAACTTGGTTTACATTTACACTCAATACATTTCCAGCTGTGCTGTGCTCTCTGCAATGACGCTTCGGCTTTTCTTTGATTACATAGCTCCCTAATAAACTCAGGGCTCTGACAGAATCATTGATAAATGTGCCATATATATGTTTCCGGCCTTACAGCAATGCCTATGCCTTCATATTCATTATAATCCCAAAGTTTGTCGTTATCTAATACTTGTTTACTGTTAGTGACTGTTAACTTATAAAACGGTGGCTTATCGTTGGATTGTAACGCGTCGCGTAACCGACTTGACTGACAGGCGTTGTTGTTGTGAGCCACTTGAGATATGGTGCTGCTACTGGTATGTTTACAGCTTACTGTAATCCTGTGGCTTGATTGGATACGGGTTTATTCGTCAACTCTTGATATTATATGTAGATAATGTCGTAAACTAAACAAAGTGAAGACATGCAGGTTTTTAATACATACTTACTACTGCGATGGAATGGAGAAGCAAAGTTACAATCCATCATGAAGGAAACGAGTAGTGAGCAAAAGTCCAAGCAAGAACTAAATTTATTAGAGCTACTACCGCATAGTATGAATAATTCACCTTGCTTTTTAGTTGTTTCGAGTTTCCTTTATGCTACGTTCAACATTGTGATGGCTGTGGTATTACTGTAAAAGGCAGCATGTATAATAATCGGACAGAATGTGGTATAGTGAAAGTATCAGTGGCAATGAAGATCAGTGATGAGGTTTCTATTATTATTGTTATTGTTGTTTCGTTGTGGTATGCGAGCCGTTCCTTTTAGTTTAGGTCATCTCTAATGATGAGGGCACAGTGATTACTAGAGGGAATAATATCATAGTATGGTGGTTGATACACGTACTAAGTACTATGATAGTATGATACTGCACACATTTTTGAAACTGTTGTTGATGAGATTTAAGTTACAATCTTCTGTAGAGCCTATCCAACAGTGGGGGAGCAAATAGTACTTTGCTTGGAATCGTACATGGTACATAGCTCAGAAACAATAATTTTATTGCATCTGACTGCTTATTTGGGCACAGCACAGATTATTTCAAGAGGGAGCGTCTAAAATGAGGGCCTAGGGTAGATTTCTATGTCGAGAGAGAGAGAGGAGTCTCAATTATAGCTAGAAAGTAGATGATGATGGTATATCATACAGACTCCCATATATGTGCATGCCAAATTTGAACTTGTACTTTAAACAAATGTGTACTGTGTTGTATTTCCAGTATTTCATACTACTTGATTCCAAGTGGGAAAGCTGCAGCTTAGTAATTTTGGCTTGCGGTGACAAGACATCTGTATGCATCAGGGTTTCTGCAACTTTACTTTTGTAATTAATTAGGATGGGAATCATTGGTTTAATTATTTTCACTTGACTTTTCCTTCTGTTTTAACTGATGGCTCTGTTTAATCAGTGTGCATTCGGGTAGATATAAATGTTTAAAATGGTTATGATGACTGTTTTAGCAGAATATTCTGCTATCATCAGTAAGTATGCTTTCACCGGTTATAATAATATATTATGCAAGTTGATTGCCGTAGCCCGGCATCACATAAAATAGTCACAGAACAACTTGCGTTGTTTGAGCTTCCGTTTCAGAGAACTTAGTGCTACATTGTCAATTCAGCATGGGACCGTCCGTCCCCTTTAAATTTTGACAGTTTTCATATGCGAATTCCAAATTCAAGTTTTGTAATTGTCTGTAGCTTTGCTGAATTCAATAAAATGTGGGTCAACCCGCTGGGAATTAGGGAGATAAAAAGTTTGTAAAACGAAATCAGCCACAATTATTTACAAGCTTGTTCTATTGAGCGCCGCCCTGTCAAATCGAAATGCTAAGCTTCATTATTTGGCTAGAAAAGTTTCTTTGAGTTTCTTTCTTTAATCATTTGGGAGTTGAGAGAGTAAGAGTTACGAAAGAAATGTCTAAGATTTGACGTATCCTGAGAGAAAGTAAGTAAAAGTAATACTGTAGGTTAGGTGGCTGAAATTACTTTCCAACAAAAGAATGTCACATCCGTCTACCTTTCACTGGCACCGGCTGCGATCTCAGCTAAAATTGTAGTGTGGTTCTTCACGCTTTTATCGATAAAGTTTAATATTGGTGGGAATTCATGAAAATGTTGCCGCAATAAATGTTTTCAACTATTTAATATAAATACTATACTTCCTTTTTCATTCACATGGAGCACTTGTGGATCCACATGAATTATTATTAAATTGTGCATATATATGCTGATGTAGACATTGGATACTTTTACACAACTGATGTTCCTTATTGCACACATGTTCAGTATAGTATGTTATGTGTATTTAATACTAGAGAGTAGCATGCTGTAATTTCTCAAAGTTCACGGATCCTGGGATTCCTGAAACAACTTTTCCCATTTCTCAGGGTAGGTTAACACGAAACGAACTAACATGTTTTGATTGTGCGGAACGTTGATTTTCAGACGTGATTAAAAAAGTATCGACCTAAAACCTATTATTGGTGTTGTAAGCTGTAACATGAGGAGGAGGCGGCGTCTATTCAAGTTTATATACATCTGGCATTTCTCTATGCTTATTGTGTTCAAAGGATTTTTTTGTGGTTTCATTGTGTCTATCGAAGCAACTAAGTTAACTCTGCACAACTGAAATCTTTCTGCTTTTAGCTGTTTTTTATCGTTAAAATAGAGCAACTTTTTGCTTTAATAAAGTCAGACTATGTGCTCACGATCACGTTTCAATTTGAATTTCATCTGGCTGATATAATTACATTTACTTAGATGTACAGCAGGGCTGTACTTCTAATCTTTATTAATATAGCTGAGGTTGCTTTTTTCGTTAAACGACCAGAAAAATTATTAAATACCATATTTTTTCTGCAACGAGTGCTCATTTAAGTAAAGGATAGAGCTTATAAAACGAGCTTGAGTTGATCTTCAGAGGTCAATATTGACCTTGACCCTTTCTAAATTTTGGACCCGTATTTTCATGTAGTTGTGTTAATCCTCAGACGACTTGTAGATCCTTTGAAATAGTATATCTTCACCACAACAATCTAAGTGGGCACAAGAAACCAAAAGATCCATGTAAATGTACCATGTATTGCCATTTGATCTTGTAAAATTAGATGCCCCCTTCCGTTTATAGTTTTTTACTCTCTGGAATCTGTGCTCATACTATGCTGTATGTTAATGTTTGTAATCCTTGCACATATCCTTCTTTTAATTTAAACGAGCATCTTTTTGGTTTTATTCTTGCTTTTAGCTATTTCATCATCCACTTGCATAGTCTTCAAATATGTTTGGCAGTTTTTTACATTGTAGACTGCACTTCAAATTAACATTTTTTACATTCCTAAAATGGTTTGAACAAAGAAAACTTTTATCAAAAACATCTTTGAAATATAATTTTGTAATTGTTTACGTCTACTGGTCTATTATATGTGGCGATATATCATGACAAAGTGTAGGTTTATATGCAAACAACTGCCACTGCGATTATTTAAAAAAAAAGTTTTTATCTCTATATAGTCAGGAATTTTCATCGAAGTCGGGCAAAATTTTTAATTTCCTCTTTACATTTGGTAACGGAAGCGAGAAAAGTCGTTTACCATGCAAAGTACATTCAAAGGAATTAATTTTCAGCTTCAGCACGTAATATTACATGCATACTTGCACAGAGCTGGAAAGTAGTCTGAGAACGTGAGAAACCTTATAGGAAAAATGTTATCATTATCACTTAAAACTAAAAGGGTTCCTATTTTGAAATGAAACAATGATGACTGATTACTATTGGATTCAGTAGAGATAGAATCCGCATGCTATAATACTTCCTATATGTATATAGCTCACCAAATTAAAGGCAAGGGCGAGTAACTCGCTTGATAATCAGATTCTTTTAGTTATAATAGCATGCAAGCAGCAACGTAGCCAGATATCTCGTATGTGATGATCTATGATGTAGTAATACTGCATAACGAATAGAAGATGTAAGTGATAGCGGAACACCACTGTGTCATGTATACTAGCGCATATATGCCAGACTTATGGTTCATGAACACTGAGATGTGCATTTTCTCCGGAATTGAATTCCAACTACTTTTGATGGTTTTTTCGTGCATGTCTGAGCGTCAACGTTGCAAAGCTATTTTATTTTATCCAATGGTTGATGGTATTCTTTCTTAGCTCACCACAAAGGATAGAGTCGAAACTAATTTAATTGTAAATGCAGTCGCTGAGATTGTATGGATGATATTTCTAGGACCGCTGGTATCTTTGTACTTTAAGAAGAAGGTTTGAATGATTTATTTTGTATAATATATGAATTTCATTTAGTAGGTGGCTAAGCACATACTTTTTTTAGCGTTGAAATGTACGCTTAGTTTGGGGGGAAATGATGAAAGTAGATGATTTCACAATTTGGGGGTCTGAAGGCGATGTCACATTTTTACATAGCTAGCGCACTTTTTGGTCTAATTTACATATAAACTCATTTCATAGGGAATACCATTGTTGCTTGAAAATAATGGCATCGAAATAGAATATTAGTGCAGGTGTAAAAAAATTGTTTTGCGTCGCATAAATATTTTGCAGCTAGCTTGGATGGGCAAATACAGTGGAAAAGGAAAGCGAAGCAATTGAACCTAACATAAATCTAAGGGACAAGAAGGGATTTCATTTTTAGCCGTCTAAATTTGTTGCTAAATAATTAGATCGTGTCTCGTGTATCTAATGTAATGTATATATTTTGATATCACCATCTTTATATTTATATGAGTTAAACCTTATTATGCAGCGTATGAGAACGTGAGTAATTAGCTTAGTTAATGTGGTGCTTGACAAATTCTATATTGAATTTTTACTCATTAAAAGAATGTGTGTAAAGAAATATTTTCGTAATTTAAAGAAGTAAACCTTGACATGTCGTGACAGAAAGATGAAAAGAAAGCGCAATTGCCCATCTATGTTTGCGTGACAAAAATATGTTGAAATATGGGCAAGTAAAAGATGGTGTAATAATACGAGCGTGTTGGTCTAGGATATCTTACAAACGTAAATGTTTTTAAATTTTGTTTTGACTGCATGTTTATATTGTTTATTCAGTCTAAAAACAAAACAGGCTCTGTTTTATAACTCGTAACTCAATCAACAAATACATATGCCGTGCATACTACATTTTGAGTATGTTGTGTCATCGTTCTCATTTCACAGTAAAGAAGGATCCCTTCAAGAGTTACTATTTTGGCTCCATCGTATCGCATCTGAACGAAAAACCATGTAGAAAAGAAAGTCTAGTTTTTTTTTCATTGGAACGACGTGTCCCACTTTGCTATATAGATACATATATATGTTTATGTAGTTTGTCTCGGTTTTCCCTCAACTAGATGTGAATTTCTATATGCTTGGCATGAGGAGAGAGATGTCATCCCCATGTGGCGTCTTGCTTTCTGAATTTTTATATTTATACTACAGTCATTCAGGAATAAATTTTCATTGCTCTCGTCTGGTTGGAGGATCACTTACCATGATAATTTTGCTACAGGGACAAAGTAATAGTTGACTGGTAAAAGCTCTTCTATTACTTCTTCTATTGCTGTCTTGTTCTGCTCTCATTATGTATGCTGGAACTGTCATTTACCATATCTTTTGCATGTCCTCACGCGCTCGTAAATCAGTTGGCTCAGGCTACTTTTGTAAACTAGTTGATCTTACGCTGTATCTTATAATTTAAATCATATATACGTACTCCAGATTGGGTACTGAACCGTCATATTCTGAATTCTAACAAGGAGGGAACGAGGTGAAAGAAGCCGGGAAACTAAGTTTTAGAAAGTATATAGTGTCTTCAACTACGTCGACTTCAGATTGACTTTTTGAGCGATTCATGTAAATATTTGGTGGATAGGTTGTCAACTATGGAATGAAGATACATATGTATAGCACACTATGGTTAGATAAGTTTTCTAGGGAAAGTGCCTAAATCCTTCCAATCCCTGAAAGACGACATAACCAATTTATGCAAGACACCAGTCACAGCCACCTACTATTGTTGATGCCCACACTACCGTCGTATTCATGTACTCACAAAAGGGATTAATTACTGTTATCTCTGGTTTCACCCTTGTGTTGTTAGTTGTTGTATATTTTATTGAAGATTTTGGACATGAATCTTACACGAAGGGGAAGGTCCACCAAACTTTTGCATAATGCATGCATATCTTTTTAACATGTTTTCAAAACTATGTGAAAGTAAAAACTACAGTGTTATTACAAACATTTTATTATACAAGCAGATTATTACGGCTTTCCTGATTTGTATCAAGGCTAAGGCTGGGAAACAGCGAAGAAAGCAGATAGGGATTTTGTACATAATAATATGCCGCCGTAGTCCTCCCCAACATTTACATATATTCCTTAAGTCAACTGCCATATATTTTGTAAACTATGTAGCACATTATAATGCGTCTGTGAATGCGACAATTGTACACTGACTTCTTCGTCTTCTTGGCACTTGTTTATAGTTGTACTTTGGTATTTCTTAGTAAGTATATAAGAATTTTCTTCCTTTGATGTACATAATCGTGCGGGAACTACATGTCGTGAGGAATGCTAAAAGGTATAATGTGTAGATGTACTGTTAGACGTTTTTATTCCAACCAACTTTGGAACCTGTAGTGAAAGTTTGTTTCTGAAGTGGAGTCAGGGTTAAATCTTTATAGTGATAGACTAGACCTTCTAACAACAACTTTTACTTACGTTCACATTCACAAGACAGTATGTTAATCGGAAGATGCATCAGTACCCATGTAGACAAAGGTAATCCAAACCACAAAAAATGCCAAAAGAGAGGAAATGTGCATGTACCTCTACTAAAATTGTGGTTGACAAAGGGAGACTCATTTTACGCGTTAGTAAACATAAAATGAGGGTTTTAGAGATGTGACTCACTTCAAAATTTCCAGCATCCGATGTGAATGTGTATGTCGCATGTCCTAAATTTAGTAGGATTTCCATTTCCTTCCATCCAAAACTGTTTCACGCTGTTTTAGTTACCACTTGTACTGGTTGCCTTTAATGTCTCGAATTAAATATACTTACAAACCGTGCATTGTCGTTGTTATCTAATTTTTTTGGTGCTGAAAAAGTAGTCCTCTTATCAAGGTTAGCATGTACAATGTATAACAAAATGGAAAGGATGAGCAGTCTTTCATGCAAATGTAATTAGTAATTAAATGCGTTATTCATACAAACACACTTTACTAAATATGTGTATGTGAGCAGGACCACTCAGCTTTTGTAGATACGAGTAATTGAACCGTTAATAATTTAGTGCTTACCCCTGTGTGATGTATGGGTAGTGGAGGCATGCATCCCATTAGTAATTAAATTAAATTTAGTCACAACGTGGAAGACTTCCAGCAACTATTTCTGAAGTAAGGCAGAAGTTCCATGTACTGTGGTTTTCACGCGGCAGAGAAATGTCAGCTTCAGGCGTTTGTAAATGAAATTCTTTCCCTTCTTGAACGTGTCAACTATCAGCCAAGGTGCGTTGCAGTAGTTTGGCTTTTGGTTGTTCTTTCTAATGCATTTCTCCATTTCTACTGTAGTCCATGTTCTCTGGGTTTCTCTCCTCTCTCTCCCACTCTCTTTCCCTTGTTGGCTTACATTAAATGTTGGAAAACCTTTTTGTACGTCATGACTATAGCAAACTTTATGATATGCATGGTGGCATGCCTTGAGGAGTGTAATATATCGTAGTTGGCCACATCTTCATTTAATTCTGTATACATAAAGATATATCTATCTGTCTGTGTGTTCCATCGGGCACTACTCCATATCGTGTCCAAAGTTTAGTTTCACAGTGAAGAGGTAACCGGTTTATGAGGAGTAAAGTGTGAGTGCCCTTAAAGAGGGAAATGAATGTGAGTAATGGCTCGTAATGCACAGATTTGCGATCAGTCAGGTGGAAAATAACGTCTTCAACTTAAGAGTCAGTGGGCTTTGCTATATATACGTTTGGGTGTGGACGGAATAAGAAGGTTTTATAGGGCTGTAGTGTGCAGTAATCAGGTATTTTATTTGGATGTGTGTATCAATTTAGGCTGAGATGCCATTCATTTTTGCATAAAGAATTGTTAGCAACGCCTTTTCCTATTTAGAAAGAAGATATAGTACTATTATCTTTGAGCCGCCCTTGCCCTCACCTCTTTTTCTTTGTCACGTTAAAACATGCCTGTAGGATTTCGGTTTTCTCTATATATATTCATTTTGTTATTTCCTCTCGTTGTTGTTTCCTTTTTTTTGCTTGTATGAAATAAAATGTGATGAAATGCGTATGATGTGTAGGTTTTGTTGCAATTTCACAGAATGAAATGCTCTTAGTGTAGTTTTTATGAGCCATTTCATAAGGCTGAGCTTTAAGTTTCCTAAGGGAGTATCAAATGAATAGGATTTGGTGAGAGCTAAGCACATACATTTTTGGAGAGGAGATGACATTAGAATATGTGTGGCGTGTAGTAGTAGGATGAATGTTGTTGTTGGGCAGACGCCACATTTTATATGCGAAGAGAGTTACGACTCTTTTATGTCATGCATCTCCCAAAATGGGTACAAATTGTCAGGGTTGCTGCTCTGGTCTGAGGAAGAAAAATAATGGCATAAATACATACATACAAACATAATGGTTGGATGGAGCGTTGGTACTCACTCAGATTTTTATGTACCCCTTTGTTTTCACTCTAGAATAATAGTACGCTACTTTTGTTTGTTCTACCATTTGTGGATGAGGCGAATGGCGAATTGAATGTTCTTTGCGTATACTTATTTACATACATGCATATATGTACATTAAAGTTTGGGACGACGGAGGAGATGTAACTCAAATAATTTTATACTACTCATCTTGAGGACATGCATTTTTTGCGACAGAATGTAATATCGTTGCATTGCAGACGTGAGGCCGTCCCATTTCGTTCCCAACATTTGTGTGTATAAAATGTAGTTTATGTAATGCTCCGGGTTTCTTATTATAAAGTTGTTTTTGTAGTAGTACTTAATTTTAAGAGTTGAAACCGCACATTGTAGGTTTTTTTAACTTAAAACAAAATGTAAGCCTTTTGTCTCTCCCTATTTTTCTAGGCGGACATTTATCGCAAAATCGATGAGACATGTGTTGACGTATGTGACTTACTTCTGAGATTTGTGAAGGACACGGTACTTCTTTCTGCTGACTGGGTGGAAGGGGGAGAACCCCATCATCGACTACAATTTGCCGATGTCGTCGGAAAATCTGGTAGCACTTCTCCTTTTCGTGGATTGGATTGGCAGTTGCTGGATTTATGGAAGAACATCAAAAGCCTACCTCATTTAACTCCTGGTACTTATGTATTTCTTTAAATCAACTTTATATATCACGGGTTTTCAAATAAGATGGTGGAGCGTTCTTGGGATACATTGTGATAAGAAATATTAAGTGAGTCGGAAATGAAAGTAGTTAATCTGAGAGTCATTTATTGTACGGAAGCTGTCAAATAGAGACATGAAAATGTAACACAACTTCTTAGATTAATGTTGTGCTGGCTTAATCATTGGGGGTGATCAATACGATGGAACTTGCTGTAAGATAAAATGAAGGATGCAACAAATCATATTTTGGAAATGAACCCTCGTACAGAACCCCAGAAATTTTTCATAGAAGCCTGTGCATGTGACGTGAATTTGAAATTTCCAGATTAAGTTTTAAATTATTGCATTGTAGATAGCTTCCGAAATTGGTAAGGGTGAGCCACAGAAGCAAAGCAAGTAAATTAAAATGATATCCTATTTTTGATTAGGTCTAAAACTGCGAATGTGTTAGAGTCTCTCTTCCACTATCTTATTTGTTTATGAAACTGTTCAGGAAAGAAAGAATGGCTCTGCCAGAAAGAAAAAAAAATTCGTCATGAAAGCATAGTAGATGAATGAAGTCATTTCAGTGGAGAGCTGTAGAATTCCGTTCGCGTGGATGTCTTGCTCTCCCCTCCTTCCTATTATTTTTTCTACTCAGTTTGCTTAATTATTCCCCTCGGCTAATATCTAAGAGCGGAAAAGCTCAAGTATATATATGGAAGCAAAATGTTGAAAGTGCATGGGAACCTGCCGACTTCCAACTCTACTTGCTAGCAGGCATTATAGTTTTCTACTTTTCACAAGCTGCCTTGCGTTTCTACTACAGTATTTTTACAAAAAAAAAGCCTGCGGGACTTACATTGGATATTTAAATAATCTTTTAGGCTAGCATATATAAAATGTTCGCAGTGCTTACTTTCCATATGCAGGGAACCATGCGTTCATAGTAGATTACACTTCAGTGGAACGTTTAGTAGAAATGTGTAAGCGTCAGCAAGAGAGGAACATTGCATTGGGAAAAAGAAAGTGAAACATGAAATGGCAGCTTGAAAAGAAAAAGGGAACGCATGCAGGACATATATATATATATACACTCGCTACAATACATAAAAGGAGAGGAGCAGGGAATTATGCGAAGCTATTGTATGTGTGTGTATTAAGCTTTGCATGGCTTCTTTGACTCTCATTTCACCAAAAAAGTTATGTATCTAGTATATATGGTGGTGGTGTAGGCGCACATGAAACATAACATAATCTAAGTTTAAATGTATGTATGATTTTTTCTTACTATCTCGTTTGTTAGATGGAACTTCAGGTCACGCGGAGGAGATAAAAAGGATCCAGAATAGAGTCGACTTTCTCCAAAAGGCTTACTTAAGATGCAAATCATTCTTTGAGACTCAGTACTGTAGTGATCTTGGGCATGAAGTAAAGGAAGCTTCATCTTATGAATATGAAGGGACGAGGAAGAAAGACGTGTACAATAAGAGAAACGGGAAGCCGAAAGAGAAAGTAGAAGAGAAGGAGAATAATGCCAAAGCTGCAGCAGGCAAGCAACATCTCGAACGAGTCGCGAGGGAGTTGGAACAAATTTACACCCATTTGAAAGCCGGGGTACAAACGGGATCTTTCCAATGGATCGACAGCGTTCTTATTAAGGTCGGCTGTTGTTGTTAGACTTATTTTGCTTTTGCTTACTGTTTTCGAATATGAAATCTTGTATGCATAGCATGCATGCTTTAATACAGCAATACTTCAAATATCGTACATCGTATCGCACCAAAGAAACTCTTTCCATTCTTCTTTATATCAGGTTGGGATTTCAGTCAGAGATAATAGATTCCACAATTTGTTATCTCATCGCTTTTCTCGTGTGCTTAGCGTTTGCATATATCCCAGCATTATTTTCAGAAATAGAAAGAAAGGCAAACACGCATTGTATGTACTAGCATGAATGAGTATTATGGTGATGCTGCAGTTTTCTGCAAGTTGCTACTTGCAAATGGCAAAATGGAGAAATTTTTGTAATGATGGAGCATATACTAGATACCACACCAGCAAATTCTTCCTATGTACTCAACTTTGGTGAAACTGCATTCTAATTCAAATGAAATTGTACGTTTTATATATTTGCATTGACTTTACCATATATAAGAAGCAAGAATTAATAGAAATATCTATTGTGCTTTATATTATTGGTATTGTTGGAGAATTTCTGTACATTTTCCAATGTGGTAACTTTTCTAAGAATTTCAAGCGTCAAAATGCACATTTCACCTAATCTTTTAAGCAGAACCTGAAAGAAATTGCTTGTTCCCCGCTATAGTAGTATCATCCAGAAACCCTTATAAAGTCCGTCGTTCGGTGTGCTGAAACCGGAGCCCTTAAAAATGCCGTTAGCGAAAGTTACCAACAAACAAGATCTTGATCGTCGGGAGGAGAAAATGCATCAAGCCCCGAAATTTCGATAACCCAGAAAGATATCGGAAACAGTAATGGTAGAAATAACAATCCACCCTCTTCTGCTTTATTGCTAAGATGACAAAGATAAAATCTGTGACGAAGCTTCCTTCCTTCCCTTGTCAGGATGAAGGTTTTCTATGATTATGGCACTATTTGTAGAGTAATTTGTTGTTTTATGTGAAAGTTCTCTCGAAACTTTAGGAACTTTGAATGTTTATCACGCATTTGTCCAAGTGTTATGCATGGATAGAGTATACACAACATATAATGGTAGCACGTACCCTAAAATATCGACAGGAATAGGATAAACGTAAACATGAAAGGGAACATATATATTACAGAAAAAGTCTAAATTGGTTTGGTAGATGCTGGAGTAGGGAAATTTTTTTTACTCAGCTTCTTTTGCTTTCACGCATTAGTACATTATGTCAGATATTGGCACTCTCTAAATTCGTTCCTGCATCTGGAATAATATCATGGAAAGTGAGAATATCAAATTGATTGTTTTAATGACAGGCTTTGGTCGCTGGAAATTGGTTGCTTATTGATGGAGCAAATCGATGTTCCGCCGCTGTATTGGATCGTCTCAACTCCCTCATGGAACCTAACGGCTCTTTACTTCTCTCTGAGAGAGGTAGTTTGGATGGAAAAATAATCGAGATTAAGCCTCACCCAAACTTTCGTCTTATTTTGGCAATGGACCCAGCCTATGGGGAAATTTCTAGGTGAGTTATGTAATGAAGTTTTTATTTTATTTTGCTTCCCCTTTTTTATTCCAGATTTTAATGAAGTTTGATGCAAAGTTCTATAAGAAAATTTATTATAGTGGAAATAAAGTACCCTTTGGCTATAGAGAGTCTGAGAAAAAGTAGTTTTCAAACAGGCAATCAGCGTTCACTAATTCCTACCGTAAACTTTTTATGATACTCGGAATGTGGAGTTAGGATGTAATGTGATGTGTTACGGAAGGCGCATTGCAAATTGCAATCCTTTCCGCAGCTACAAGCGTGGCTTTGTGTAACTGACGTTTGAAATTTTGTAGTGAATCTCGTACCACACGCAGAGCTCTGCTTTTTTATAGATTCAGTCCACAAATGCCGTACGATACCGTAGGGTTTAAATCTAGCTTGTTTGAAATAACGTCATATGGAGTGCACTATTATTACAGCTGTATAGTATATGCTTTCTCCAACTCACTGCATCATTTACAACAAAAATGAATTGTATGTACGTATGTATGACTCTCCTTCCTGAATTAAATATGAATATTATGGTTGCAGGGCGATGAGGAATCGAGGAGTTGAAATTTTTATGTCAAATTCCCCTTCCACGCTGTGGGACCAAGTTCATGAGCACTGTGGCTCCTCAGCTCTGGTGGATATGGATATTACAGAGGACAATTGCCTTAGTGGGTCAAATGACGACGCTGTAAACGAGTAAGTTTTTCCTACTTTGCATGAAATTTCTGTTTATATCTAGCAGTAATAATACTCATATATATAATCATGTTACACTTTCACTTGAAATATGGCATAACAGTAACACTCTTGGTTGAGTTGTTTTAACAATTCAAGCTTAGCTATAGACATGCATAGTACTTACTTGTGTCTGTGTTTTTTAACATTTCAAAGTTTTTATAGCTTTTTCCCTTGTCCACTAGTTAGTTATGTTCTTGTGTAGAGTATGTATACTAACCTGGGGTCAAAGTGTTAATAGTTAATCGTTTTCTTCATATAGAAGTATAGCATCTTTATTGTTAATGATTCAGTGTAAGTACGTTGTACGTGATCATATGAAAATCAACTATTAATTATGACTTGCAAGTTAAGAGCTTTTAAACCGTAATTGATAGACACGGTGCAGTTGAAAGGTTATACTATAACTTAAGGGCAATAACTGTCACTTGAAAAGGAATTGGTTTTTCCGAAGAAGTCTGTTGGGATTCCCCAACTTCGACTGGAGAGGCTAACTGGAGCTCTAACAAGAGACTGAGAATTTTCTATGAATGTTTATGGAGCCCAAGTGTAGAGTTTACGTACAAAAGTGTATAAATCAAGTAGGTAGCGTAATATAGAGTTTCGTTCAACCTTCAAGAATCTTTTGTGGAGCAGTTTTCGGAAAGTGACAAGGGTTTGACAAGAAAATAATATTACTTTGTAAAAATTGAGTGTAGATTCTGTTAGACAGGTGTTGGCTTAGTATTTACTGAATGTAGAGTTGAACTTGACGTGAATAAAGAAACGGTTGGTTGGTGCAGTAGCATCCATATGCTTCTAAAGGCATAACATGTAAATATAGGAACTTGCACTTACTCAAATCGACAGAGAAAATCATTTCCAGTGAAAGTTTTCGATATCAAAAACATTTATAAGATTGCAGGTTTTTTGAATTTCTTGTGAATGCATCTAATTGTTTAATACATTGGTACTGACTTTAGAAAAGCTTTTGATGACATTCATTATGGAGGGGCGAAATCCTTTTAAAATTTTCACTTGAGTGCTACGACAGAGAGTGTGATAGTGATGTGCTTTTAGAGAATAATGATTCACGTCACAACAGAAAGCATTTTAAGAGAAAGCTCATGAATTATTGATTAGTTTGATTCAACAACATGATATATGTAGAGGTGGCAAAGTCTTGAATTTTTGGACGAGAGATGTGTAAATGCTTTAGAAAATGTTCGATGTAAGTTTAAATGATTCATGAGAATAGCATTATGTACATATACATTTTGAGAATGGATGGAGAAACAGGCGAGATGGCGTTAGATAAATGGTTTACGTTCCTGATTCTGTTACTAGAGTGTGACGGATCAGAGCGAACACGATGAACCTTTGAAACAAGGGCCCTAGAAAAAGGAATAGTACATGTTTTGTTTTGTGAAAAGTTTGGTACATATATATTTATCCTGACGTGAGAAACCCAGCCCAACCCAGGTTGTTTTTAGCCTGTTGGTCGTACTTTGTGTGAATGGGAATTCGTATTTTTAGTTTGTAGATCTAAAAAGTAAAAGTCTATAGGTATATGTGCAATTTGCGTTTGTTGTTGTTCATGCCTTCATCCCGTACTCTGAGGCGGAAGTAATATGACATTGTACAGGGCCATGACATCTTCAGATACTTTTAAAAAAAAATAGCACAACTACTTTTATATGAATCAGATAGTGTATGCGCATCGCATAGTGATTTTTTATGCTTTTGTTTGTACATAAATATGTGTATGGTAGATTTGGGTTCATCCGCCCTCAAAGTTAATGTAGGCATATTGAATGCATACCTACCGAGGTGTGTAAATTTTATTTAATATGGCCGTTATAGAGAAAGGATGTCAAATGTTGACACAAATGTTCATTTGTCTTGTGCGAATAAAATCTTAATCTCATACATGTTTACAAAAGAACGTTGAAAAATGAACATTGTTACCACTGACGTGTTATGCCATTTGCCATTTTTCTTTCCTTTTTTTCTCTTTCTTTTTCTTTCCAAATATGAAATGAGTAAGTAGGGTTAATAAAAATGGCACGGAAGGGAAAAAAGGAGAGGAATAAAATGTGATGCTATTCATAAAGGTAAAAAAAAGTAATATCTTGTGGAGTTTCTGGCACATTTTGCGATCCCTTTGTTGGCTCAAAGGTGGATAATTTATGAGCTTGTGAGCACATAACCGTACACAAAAAAAAACAAGGATCCAAGTTTTATAAAGTCATATAACTAAGGGTTCAGTTAAAGTTCACTGTATTCTTTTGCATCGTGTTCTTTTTTTAGAAGTTTGAAAAGGGTTAGAAAGTATTATGTGTATACGCATGCTACTGTTTCCGTCAATGATTTTATGTTAACGTTACATATGTTTGTTTGTGTAAAAGCAGGATAACATCATGGACGAATGGCGACGTCTGCCCGACTTTACAGTCAGAATTCGGGATCACCGTCTTCGATTTAGATGCTCTCCTAAGAACAGAGGGTCTTTGTAATCCTAAGCTTAGAGCGGCAGTAGTAAATTTGCATCGTGAAATCCATCAGGCTGTTGCTTCTTCTCCAGGTATGTAAAAATACAGAAAAGAGAAAGTAAAAGATACTTGTGTTTTTGTATACCTATATAGTAAGCCGTTTGTAAATGCTGAAAAGGAACCCTGGAAGACATTTGCTTTTTTTCTGTTTTGCCCCTTGTTTTTGCATACATTTGAGTTCACTCTCAAGTGGTTTATGCGTTATATATACCTTTGTGAGAAGGAGGAAAAGTATGGTGAAATATCGTCTTGCCATCTCACAAAAAAGGAAATCCCTTTCCCCAGAGGCTTAAAAATGGGTGTTGATTCACTTGCATCTATGTAAGTGTAAGTGAACTTTTTTTTTTGTGGAGAAAACATGGTTTTGGTGGTGAAGCTTTCTCTTATTCCATCTTAAGAAACTATGTACGTACGTACGTTTCTTACTTGAAAGATGAAAGAAAATGGAAAAAGAGGACATATAATTGGAATAACGGAATAAGAGCGTGGGGTGGCATTACTGATGATAAGCAATATGTAGAGTGTATGTATGCATGCATACATTAATATGATATGAGCTTCTTTAGCTTTACTTGCGTAATTTGTATGTTTTTAGAATTCCATAATATCTTTGTGTTTTTTCAATTTACTTGTGTCAGGAGGATGCATGTCTGGATTTTTGATTCTGACATATTTTCTCTCTTTTCTGTTCTATATGTTTGTATGTAAAAGTGGTTTTTCATGTTAATGTTCACTGTATAAACTTTTGTCTCCTTTATTTCAGGTGGGATTGGAATTGAAAAGAGATTTCCAAAACTGATATCAACCGTTAGGCAAATGGTTTTGCAAATGCAGAATGGGGTGAGTTACAAGGAGAGCATGTGGAATGCCTTTACCTCATCGTTTATGGAAGAAGATTGTTGGTTGATGGATGCTGATAAGAAAGTTGAAATTCAAGAAATTATTACCCAGTTTTGCCAGGGGTTAGATGACAATACTTTTACAAAGTTGGACGAAAAGTCGGTGTAAGTGCTGGTGGTATATTTTATATCATATATATTTTATGAATTCGAAAGGTTTATGGCCTCCTAGTAAAAGCATCATACAATCACTTTCTGCAGGTCAATAACAACTGTATCAGACGTTGGAAACTCTCAGATACATAGAATTTGGAAAAATCTCGATGTGATATCTAATGCTCTTTCAGAAACTTCGTGGTCTCAGTATGAAAGTTGGCGAACAAAGGAAAACAGGAAGCTAGTTGAAGATTTCCTTATACTTACACTTTTTTCCAGAGTTATGAAGAAAGATGTTCATGTTCTGCAACTAGCTCTGAGCAAGTATTATCCGTTGAAATCTGGCCTTATAACTAAGTTAACTCCTGTTTTGGAATCAGCTCTACATGAAACTTTCATGTCTCTTCAAAATCAGGGAGACATTCAGGGAGTTGCCCATTTAATGGCAAAGTTTATGGATGGAAGTAGGAAAGAGCAAGCTAAATTTTTGGATTCTCAGATGAAGGTGTCTTTGAAACTACATGCAGAAAATGACATTTTTGTTTGTAAATCGCTACAAAATCCCAGAAAAGGGACTTTGGGCTTCGTCTCCCAGAATACCCGAAAGACTGATTCTGGAAATTTATTTGAGTTTTTATATGGGTTCTGGAAAATAGTAACGAGCTACGACAAGCTACTACACAGTTGTTTATCTAGTTCTTTTGATCGTAACAATGCTGATGATCTACTGACTTGTGAGTCTGCTGTTGCTCAATATTCAGACATTTGGCTGAATGGAATGAAAGCTGTTTTGTGGAGGAAATGGATGGCGGAGTTAGCTCAGGAAGAATTCGACTGTAAACGACCAAGTGAAAAGTTAAAATCGAATATAGCCTTGGTAGTTCAATGGATTGGAGAGCAAGTTGTTCCCACGTTGCATGCAATCAAAGGAATCGATAATTCTTCACATGGAAAAGAGTTGGAGGCTCTTGTACAAAAATGTCTTCAGCCGTTAGATCACTGCGGGAACCGGATGCTTTTGCAAAGGAGTACGTCTTTCCGTTCTTTTTATGGCATCCGGCCCTTTCTTCCCTCTGACTCTTTGAATATGGTGAACACTACATTGAGGTAATGCCAAAGCCGCTTTTTCACTGCATGTTACCTATGTGTTGTATCTAAAACGAAATGCCTCAAGTGCCTTTTCTTCTTGTTAATACCCCCATTTGTAAAATGATTTTATGAATGCAGCTTATGCCTTAAAGTCTGGACCACAAATTCACCTGTAGATCTACAGCGTATAGAAATGTTTCTGGAGAGTTGCTCAAATGGGAATGGAGCTTCATCATCCCATAGGTCTTTGAGCCAGATTTGCGAAAAATTACTGAAACTCAATGTCCTTACACCTGTCACCTTGGGTAAGTTTATTTGCATAAAAGATTTGCTGTGTATTTTAACGGATGCGTCTTCTTCTTCTTAAGTCAGTTTATAATGGAGACAAATGCGGATGCAAATAACTTTCGAGTCTATGAGCATTGCAGAGATTTTTATTACCCATTCCCAATATTTTATTGCGTTGCAGGTGAAGCTCAGTTTGTGGAAAATTTGATGGGAAACCTTGAAGAAACTTTAAAGGCTCGTAGTAGCATCACATCAGAATCAGACGCATCAGACCGTGGAGTCAAAAACGCTACCAAAATTGCTACTGGCATCGATGAATTTCTTCAATTATTAAATATTTCAACATCAAATGCAAATTATTCCATATTTATGAATCCATTAAGGCAAGCATTAAGTTGCGACACCAAATACGAATCTTTGCACTCTGTATTTTATTGGCAAGATATGGAACGGTTCCGACAAAGTTTTACAGATTGTCCTCCAGCTGTCATGTTGAAGAGTTCTTGTCTGCTCCCTTACTTTGCAAGCAAGTTAATATTAGACGACAAAACTCACTTGCTTAAAAGTGCTTCTTTGGGAGAGAGAGAAACAGCTATTCGTCAGTATAAGAAACTGAATTGCCAGCTATCACATGAGTTGTTGAGAGAACGGATGACATGGGAGTCCACTTCTGGCCTTATAGAGTCTACCTGCAAAGCTTTCATAGAACTGACGAAGAAATGGGCCCATATATTTGGACAGGATGAAAACACGTCCCATGAGTTGAATTCCTGGATCAAAAAACTGGAAAATGTTTTACAAGGAAGAAATGAATTTGGTGTAAATAGTATGGCCGAACTTGGATGTGTTATAATTGAACTGTCGTGTTTCATGCTGGAAATTGCAACCTATCTACCTGTTGTTGATCCTGCTGTGGAAAGTGAAGTTTTAACAATGTATCTGAATGATGAGGTAATATGATGAATCTTTAATTCAATTCAATCCAAAATACAAGTCCAAAAAGTTGTGTTTAAACTTGATTTATGACATGATGTTGTAGATTGAGTACTTCTCTTCGTGGTCGACCGCTCAAAGACTGCTGAATCTGTACACGACAGGTTATGATCCGTGGCGAAATAAGGAAAGCGGAAGTAATTTTGGCCACATTCATCCGTACTTGAATGAAGTATCCCAATCGTTGCAGAAAGCCGGAGAAAGGTTGAAAGTTGCAAAGGCTGGTATCGCAGCCAGACCTAACCCTCCAGAGTATGAAGCCATGAGACATGAAGCTCTACAGTTTGTCAGAACAATGGCTTCGAAGAATAAAATTGAGGATTTAACATCACGAGTGCGAAGACTTTTTTCAAGTGATTCAACAACTTTGGGTGAAAGTGAATTGAACAACGTTATAATAGCGTGCTCATCTTGGCTGGAATCCTGTTCCAATTTCATTCATAAGCAGCTAAGACGCTTTTGGTACTGGGATATTAACCTATCCTATATCCATCCTGCTGTGGAGGTTGGTTTATATATATAATATGTATGTACATTAAAACAGTGTGTTTCTGTATGCCTATGTAATATTCTAATGGAAATTTTTATCCCCTTCAGGTAGTCAATGGGTTTATGCTAATTTGTGATGCAATAGGAAGATTGCAAACTATGAATGCGTCTGAAAAGTTTAAGACTTTGGAATTACTTCGATTTCCTAATAATCACATACCTGCTGTAGCTGATGCATCTGGAGTCTTTGAGGAGCCGTCGGCGTATAAACGAGCTACTAAAAAGTAAGTTGCCATTGAATGTGCTTATGTATATGCATGTCATACTGAATTAAAAAACAGGTATACTTGTACAACGAAATGTGCACCAATTGATACAGCATTGACTTTAGTGCTATTCGAGAAACTCTTGAAAATTATAGTTAACTTAAACTACTTTTTCTAATAATGAGATGAAACTTTGTTCAATGCTTTACCATTTTCCGGTCATTGGTTTTTGTACGAAACGAAACTGCAATTTTATTTGAATTTGTACATGTTTCGGTTTAAATCTGAATCTACTAATTTATTTTTTATTACTTCAAAGTTTTTTTTATATTTTAATTTCTGTGAATTATTCATATTATTTGTGTTTAGGCTTTTGGTGTCAGCTTGGTGGAATTTCTGCAACCGAGTGATTTCTCACAATTGTATCACTCCACGTCTGCTTTCCGATTTGCACGAGTTTACAAAGGAAGTAGCGAGAATCTGGAAAGAGCAGCAGGAAGAAAAGGAACGGCAAAAGGAAATGGAGGATGCTTTATATATCTATAAAGGCAAGGAAAAGAAACTTGCATCATCTGAAGAGGAACAGGAAATGGAAAGTATCGCAAGTATCTTTCCTGATTTTGCTGGTGATTTCCAAGATTTAATTGAGACCAACACTTTGGAAAGTTCTCCCGTAGCCCCTATCGGCTCCACGGCATCAAATGATGTAGATGTATTGGATGCTGATGATATAGCCCTTTTCCTGAAAATACATTCTCTGTCTCTTTCCTTTATCCGGAACCATACACTTATATCTGAAAAAGCTAATGACACAAAATATGATTTTGTTACACCGTTTATTAACATGTAAGTATCAAATATTCGGTTCTATGCTAGTCACACACTTATTTACATGCGATAAGCCACCCTGCTTCTATGCAGGAGTATTTAATGCATATAACTAATATTTTTTTCCCCAATTCTCAGGTTTGAAGTCGGGTGCCATTCATTTCAGAACAAGTATTTAAGTTACTTTAAAGATGATGAAGCCAGTATTCTTATGGCTTCGAATGTAATTGCAAAAAGATTTGATGCAACATTGTCTTCCACTGAAAGTGATGATCCTTTGTATGATGTGTACCGCGATTCCAATGTTGGAGAAGTTGTTAGACTGGGCCCCGTCTTGAGTGGTATGCGAAAACGAGTTGATGAACTAATAATAGAGTGGCCTGAGCATCCGGCATTACAGAGGGTATTGAAGATTCATATATTTACAATCAAGAGATTCCAATATTAGTAATATGCATGTATATTAGAGTGTACGTGTTTTGAACTTTTTATTATTATTATTATTATTCATTTTGAACAGATCATTGAAGTTGTAAACAGAATCGAAACATTTGATGTAAGAAGTCCACTTATTAAATTCCTTACTGGTTTGGAGTTGCTCTTATGTAAGTTTTAGAGTAGTAGCAAGTAGTTGACAAAGATTTAATATCAAATGATTAAATCATTTTTCTGTCCTTGGTCTAAAGTGAAATTTATTTACATGCATGTATATTTTTTTTTTTTTGGAATGATGTACTACAATGTATTTTTGTTGTGTTTAGCTACTGCACAAGAATGGGAATCTGTGGCACATCGTGGAGTATCTATTGCTGTTCAGTTGATGGAATTGTCCAATCTGGTAATTTCATGGAGAAAGTTGGAACTTCGTTTCTGGAAGAATTTATTAGAAATAAACGCAGCTAGGTATGTATAATGTGATAAAGAAAACTTTTGAGCATCCAAATAATATGTATGAAATAAAGTTGTAATACATATTATATATTATGATGAACTTTATGATGACAGAGAACAAAAGGATGCTAAACAATGGTGGTTCCATCTGTTTGCTTCTGCCATCCAATTCTGTGAAGAAAGTACTGAGGAGACTATGGATAAAAGAAATTTTTTGAAGGTGCTTCAGAAATTTATGGAGTTGTCACCTCTTGGTCAGTTTACTGCAAGACTCTCGCTTTTGGACGAGCTACACAGACATTTTGCTGGATTACTACAAATAAGCCCATCCATGAAAACAGAACTTGCGGAAGTGTCATCTTATATTTGGAATACGTTAGTATACTACAAGCAATTTGTAGCGGCTGTGAATGCTCGTATGAAGTCACTCACAGCACCACTTGAAAAGATGATTAAAGATTTCATTAAGATTTCTCGTTGGAACGATGCCAACTTTTATGCTTTGCGTGATTCTGTTAAGAAGGGGCAGAAGACATTGAACAAACTTGTGTCACAGCATCAAAAAGTTCTTCGTATGTCCATATCCACAGTGCTCGTTGCTGATGTAGGAGTAGATCGACCTTTTAGTGAGAAAAAGAGCAAAGTTAGAAAAACCAACAAAATGTCATACATCATGCCAGAAGAATGGGGAACTGATTGCTTAATCCAGACATCTTTGGACCAAAATGACTTTTCGCAACAACTATCAAAAAGATTATCGAAACTACAAAGGTATTATCAGAAATCTAGGGGCATTACGCGAGATGCAGTTGACAAGGATGACTTGTATATAGTGGAAATACAGGAGCTTGATGAGCTAGGAGGAACAGTTATAGAAAAAGTTCACGAACTCCAAACTCTTCAGGTATTCAAAAATGGAAATTATAAAGTACATCTTTGTTGGTGTTGGAAAGTAATTAAGTCTAATTCCATGTTATCATTAATTCTAATATATTTATTAGGTACCTGACGAGCAAGGAGATAAAAGAAAGAAAGCTCTACACCATGTACATAACTTGCGAAGGAAAAACCTTGCCGAACTTTTCAAAGCTCTTCAAGATCTAGGCTTGTCTTTTCGACGTGGAATAATACATCTCAAGAATCTCGACAAAGAAATAGAGTTTTACGATTTCAAGATTGAACCCACGGATTTAATTGCAGGCTGGAAAAATCTTCAGAGGGGAAACCATTGCTTTCCAGCAGACATGGAAGTGATAGAAGCTTGGAAGGGTTGTGATGAATATTTCCAAAAATGTATTTCTCGCATTTCTATGATGTTAACGTCATTCCATGTTCCCAGCAAAGAATTGGGTACAAGTATAATCGACCGGTCCAAAGGATATGCCATGGATTTGCTACATCATGTAACAGAAGAGCGACAAGCAATCGCGAAATATGGTAGACTATTATGGGAACTCAGGACACTGATGACTGTGCAGAAAAACCAAAGTGGATTGTTGGTTTCTGATAATTTTGCGGATTTACTTTATACTGGAGCTTGTGATTTGGAAATTGAGTATAGTCAATACATTTTGCTTGCTGACTCGATTGAAGATCAACACTCTGAAGAAGTCAAATCCCATCTAAAAACGGTTTCTCAAAATGTGATAAACGCAACAACAAAAATTAAATCCAGAATTTATGACATCGTAAACAAGACTTGCTTTGGGGAAGTACATGATGGATTAATAGATAAGACTGTGGTCTCAAATTGCTTATCCAGTTTTGATGGCATCTTGAAAGTGATTGGAAGTTGTAAAGAAAAACTTGTCAGCTCCTCAATTTTATGGAACTCCATCAGCAATTCAGAGACGCAATGGAGCGATTGGTTGGAAAAGTTTAATTCAAAGCTGGATTGTTCCAACACACCATCATCCTCTGTTGAGCCCCAATGTTTTGAATCCGCAATAGAAGAAACATTAGAAAGCATTCTCCTCTCACTACAGCGCTTGGAGGGATTCAAAGCTGAAGAAGATTCAAAGTCCAATAAATTCGTAAACTTAATGCCGTTAAAGCGACTATCATCCCTAGACTTGGAGAATGTTGTTTCAAATGTTGCAAAAATAAGAAATTTACTCAATCACAGCTTCAGCACTGACCACATTCAGAGGTCTTCTTTGCTTGGTAGCATTACCCCACTAATTCTACAATTCAGCTTTACGGCTCAGTTTTACCTAAAGTTATTAACTCAACACCATCGAACAAGCTGCAAACTTTTAAGTATTCTTTCTGCTGTATTTTCAACCTTGGGACAAAAAGGCTTTTGTCTTCCATCAGACTATGAGAATGATGCTGTGGAAGAAGGTCCAGATATTGATGAAAAGTCTGGAATGGGCCTGGGGGAAGGAGAAACTACTTCAGATGCAAAGGATGTTTCTGATCGACTTGAATCTGAGGATCAGTTGGACGATACAATGAAAGCCGGTGAAACCGCCGAGTCGGCTGATAAAGACGTAGGAGAAGATGACAAAGGTGTTGAAATGTCTGAAGATTTTGGTGGAAAGCAGCAAGAGAAAAAAGACAAAGAAGCTGATGATGAGAATGACAATAGTGATGATGAAAATCAAGCAGAAGATCCAGACCAGGAAATGGGTGACGTTGATGCAGGTGGTGAGAAAATCGATGATAAGGTAAGTACTACTATTATTACTAAACTTGTTCCCATACAAGGTCAAAGACAGTGCAAACTAGTACTGATAGCTGCAAAAAATAATATCATTGTAGTCTGAAGCTTGAATAATACAATTTGTTTTGTTATCTTAATGTAGCTTTGGGGCGGCTCCAGTGATGAGGAAGAAGATGATCCTAAAGAACAGAAAAAAGAGCAAGGTAAAGGGTCGGCTGAGAAGGGCGAAACAGAGTTACCGGCTGGCAAGGACGAAGAGCAGGAAAATAATGCTGAAAATGCAAATGAAAACGATCCAAGTGGAGAGTCGAAAAACAAAGAGTACAACGAAAATACGGAGGATGAAGACGTAAATGATGATCAAGTAGATCCATATCACGGGCAAAATAAACCAGAAGAGGAACCGGAGGCAATGGAATTACCTGATGATTTGCAGCTGGATGATGCTAACGAAAAGGAAGAGAAAGATGAGACTGGAGAAAATCCATTTGACTTAGACGCAACTGAGCGAGAGCTCCCACAAGAACTCCATGAAGAAGAAAAAGAGGAAGACAACACAGCTCAAGAAGAAGGAGAGCAGCAGCTAGAAGACGTCTCCGATGACGATGGCAGTAATGCAGAGAATGCTGATGCTATAACCGTAGATGTACCACAGCCTGGTGAAAATGAAACTCCAGTAACAACAGAAGAGACGGAAGATTTGTCGATGGAAGTTGATCCGGAGAAGGAAGAAGATAGCACTCTTGAGGAAACAAAAGAGACTGATGCAGACCCAACACAAGAAAATGATGCCGAAAAAAAATCAGAGGCGTCAGATAAGCCTTCTCAAAAGAAAGATGATGCCACCTCTGGAGGAACTGATACTACCAGGGATGAGGAAATGGTTGCTGCTCCTTCTCAAGAGGAGGAGAACCCTTCAAAAGCAGATGAGCAAGCTGCTGGCCAAGCTCAGAGCAAAGATGGGCATGGTCATGAAGGCAAATCGGTTAACAAAGACACAATGGAAAGTAGTCAAAAGAAAGAGGATGCAGATGCTTCAAGAAGACCTGGGGAAACTGATACAAAACGTTCTTTAGCTGATGACATCAACAGTGCTGATGATCAGTTAAAACGATTGAAAACTGTTGACAAATCTCAAAGTGGTTTGGATGACCAAGTTAATCCAGCAGCAGATGATAACAACGATAAAGATTCAGAAGAACAACATGCTGCAGAACTTTATCAACACATTGAGTCAGCAGAGAAGAAGGATGCTCTTACAGTAGATAATGCGTCTAAAGAACAGCTTGATCAGCAGAAAGGCATGCAAATGGATAATGAAAAGCCTACTGACGAGAATCCCAAAATGGATGATTCTATAGAAGAAATGGAAGTGGATGAAGATATAGGAGAGATTGAAGATGCTGAAACTGATAAAAACGCACCAGATCTTATCCGGGGTTTGCCTGAGAGTAAGAAACACTCCAAGAGGAAAGATAAGAATGTTGAGGAAACTGAAGTAGAGGACTCAATGGTGGAGGGTGACATTGTGATGACTCTTGGGGTACAACGACCAGCCGACTCGTACAGTCACACGAATTTAGAGCTACTAAAAGAAAAGCTGCCATCATCAGATGGGGCAACTGCTATGCAAACTGAATCCCAGATTGAAACTGTTGATTTATCGGATAATGTTGATGCAACGCTCGTTGAATGGCATGACCTGGAAGCAAGAACTCTAACATTGTCCCAAGAACTTTGTGAACAGCTTCGATTGGTTTTAGAGCCTACTCAAGCAGCAAGACTGAAGGGAGACTACAAGACTGGAAAACGCCTAAATATGAGAAAAGTCATTCCTTATATTGCCAGTGGATTTAGAAAAGATAAGATCTGGCTCAGACGAACACAAGCATCCAAAAGGGAATATCAGATCTTGCTGGTATTGGACGATTCAGCTTCCATGGTGGACAACCAGTCCAAGCAGGTCAGTAATGTGTTTATGTTGTAGTATGTTGTTAACTAGAGTTACTGTTGTTTTGCTTCGAGTTAACTAACCATGGGTTTGTTTTTAGATGGCATTCTCTGCTGTCGCTGTTGTATCGAGAGCGTTGAGTCTGTTGGAAGCCGGAAAGCTTGCTGTAGGAAGCTTTGGGGAAGATTTCAAACTTATTCATCCATTTGAAGAACCTTTCACTGACATCAGCGGGGCAAAGATAATTAGTCAGTTTACGTTTGCGCAGAAACGGACCAGGATTGCACAATTGATGAAGGACTCGACAGCTCTATTCACACATTCCAAAGCTTCATCATCCACTTCTCTCCATCCTGATGTGGCCCAACTAATGATAATCATTTCGGATGGTCGTGGCATCAACAATGACGGTGTAGAACTTACCAAAAGGTCTATTATGAAAGCTCGTGAGCAAAACGTATTCATTGTTTTCATCATTGTTGACAACCCCGAAAACCAAAATTCAATCCTAGATATAAGACAACCAGTTTTTGGACCGAATAATTCTGTTGAAATTGTAAGGTACATGGATAATTTTCCTTTCCCATTCTACCTTATCCTTCGTGACATTACTTCACTTCCTTCAGTTTTGTCTGATGCTCTAAGACAATGGTTTGAACTTGTCACATCTAATGATAGATAATT
Organism: Orchesella flavescens; assembly: GCA_964034955.1. NCBI lineage: Eukaryota > Metazoa > Arthropoda > Collembola > Entomobryomorpha > Orchesellidae > Orchesella > Orchesella flavescens. The sequence goes on along the minus strand of OZ035958.1, from coordinate 25,115,899 downwards.
TCCCTATATGAATATTTGTTAACTATGTTTCAACATTTTGACTTGAATGTTCTTTATTGAATTTATGATTTTATTAAATGAAAAATGTTATTCTAGATTTAATCCAGTCGTTGGTTATCACGCAGATTATTGTTTATTCATCTGTTTTGCTAAAATTGGGTAAGGTGAGATTGGCCCATATAATCATTGTATCACAATGTTTTTTCTTTAGTTGTTCACAAAACACATATAGTTCTTCGGGCTCTACTTTACTCCACAGGGAAAGATCTCCCAGTCTTTTAAGGTTAGGACAGACTGCAAGCACTGCTGATATGCAATCAAGCGATAACTGTACCAACTCGCTTATCATTGACTCTGATTTGTCGTCATGATTATGGTAGGTGGTCACTGTGTCGGCTTCAGAAAAACTACTGTGACTAGAGGCATTGGAGACGCTATCTGCATTCGCATTCTGTTTTAGGTTTGGCTTTGGTATAATTTGGGACTCTGGATATGCACCAGGAGCAATCCACAAGTCTTGTAAGGTGCGTCTGCACATTGAGTTTTGAATAGGTTTTACAATATGGTTATCTAGAAGCTTGTGCGTACGGATCCTAACCCGAAGCTTTCGAAGATTCGGACAGCATTCAATAATGTTAATTAAGGTTGATGGTTCGGTGAAGATTTCGAGATGGGTTAGTTCAGGAAGCAAACTTGATTGGAGTCTCCATGTATCGTTAACGATTCCACGAAAGAGCTATTGATATTGAAAGTCAGCATCAATCAATCAATTATGTAGGAGCATTTTTTATTTATTTTCGCATTAGTTGCAATTAATTGAAATTCTTAAGCACAGAATATATACCTTTAGCTGCACCAATACTCCAAGCGTATTTATGTTTACAGGATAAATTGTATAAAGCTTGGTGAGTGTTCCATTGCACCACTGGACTATCCCTTGAATTCGCTTTTCAACCTGATTTGGGGTTATAATCCCATAACAATATTTGTCAGCAGCGTTTCCATTTGAACCTTTGACACCAGCCCCAGCAATATCTTCAGTGTGATCTGGACACGCTAATGCATACAAATTGAGAATACAGTTTCTCCAGGGGTGGTACTCAACCATTTTCAGAAAAGTTTTCACTCCTTTGGAGCCAACATATTGATACAAGTGCTTTTCAAATGTTTTGCATTGAGCCGTTTCAATCTTTGAAGGAATCAAATCCTGAAGACTTGCCTTTTAGAAGCAGAATGCATGAATGAATCAGTAATCCTTACATACTTGTATGAAAGATGTAGGTATATACATGCTATTTTAGATGTGGATCATAAATTACTTGTTCTCTAATGAAAATATGGTGACCAAAAGCATCTTGCTCCCCTTTAGCAAACAAACGCTTGAAAAGATAGCTCCCTGGAAGCAACTGAATCATTTTTCTACCCACGGAGGTAACAGAGCTCCATGAATAGTCCAAGTATGCAATGGTGTGAATCAGTGGATTCATCTTATCCAAGTTTTTCACAATCCAAGCAGATATCAAGTACAAAGCGGAGTTTTTATTTTGATTACTTTCCTTGAAGAAGAGTTGTTGGATGCCGGTATCAGTCACAAACTTTGATCCGCTAACATCCAAGTGTACAAGTTGCTCACATCCTTGACCAATTATCCTCAGCATGTTATCATCACACATTCCTCGGAGAACAAGGCATGTCAAGTGTGTCAAGTCTGAAAGCGTTTCGTTTACTACAATTAAACCATCTCGGGAGCATGCGTTATAAACTGGGCGTTTTGCATTAATATAAAGTTCCTTGAGTTGCTCAGCGCAGTCTGACATTCGTATGATTGAAAATAATTCTGATGCTTCCGACATGGATAAGATTTTCCCCATTTTGTCTCTGGAGAACCAGTCAAATTCGTTTGGGGGAAGGAAAATGTCATTATTTAGGTTAACTGGAGGGAAATAAATGTAGGATTTGTCAGAAGTGGCAGTAGATGGTTTTGACACGGTGCCAGAGTCAGAGATAGTCACTTCGGAAGGGCGGGCTTCTAAAGCCGAGGTATCTGGTCTGGTTAACGAAATGTGTTCTGGGACCTTAGAACTGTGAGAAGCGATTAAATTAAAAGCAAGCATATTAAAGTAGCTTTCCATTTTTGGCAATTACCTCACGTTTTGTATTTATGCATAAATTTTACCTGATCAGCCACCCGTCCAATGCTCTAAAATCCAGGACAGAAACATCACTCGTAATTGCTAATCTTACAAGCTGAACATTCCTGTCATTTACTGCCCTTGCAATAACATGCTTCATAACGAATGGATGGATCTCCTCTTGTAAGGATTCAAATATGTACTTTCTTGCAGCTAGCATATCTCTTGCTGCTTGTCTCACAGCGTTGGCATCCATTGGACAAGAAGAACATGACACAGAAGCATCATCTCGTGATGCTGGGGCTGATTTTGTAAATTGTGGAGTTCCAGGAAGCGAGGTTTGAAAACTTTCAACGTCCGCTTGCACACCGGATGACAAACTATCATCCTTGAATAGCTTCACAGGAGTGCCTAATGGTGTCTGACTGAAGGATCCCAGTTTTCGGATTTCCTTTACTATGTATGCGTCCATGCGTTTCACTGAGAGCTGCATTGTGTCCACTATTTTATGGACGGCTAGTAGGGTAAGTCTTGGGGATGAAAAGGTGGGTGATGGGATCAGGGGCTGAGATATTTCATTATCCTTAGTGTCAGTCATCTTTGATTTATGTATGTTGTTGGACTTGTTAATTTTTATATTTTTGTAGCTGTTGGTTTGGGCAATCGAGGAAAAGTTGAAGAAGAATATTTTTATATCTAGCAAAGATCGATCGCTTCAATAAGGAACCTGAAAATTTTTAAGTAAATGCTGCATTATAATAATAAGTACTCAAAAAGAATGAGGAAAGTTTCCATGGCCTGGCCCAGCCTATTCTTCACTCTATAAGGAGAAAAACTGACTGAGATGTCAGGTGCATCTAATGCGCATATGGGGCTACGTGAGATTTATAATTACAAGGCTTTTTCATAAAATATTGTTCATTTAATTTGAGTAAACATTGCGTAATATTCTTCACTGTTATCTCTGCTTTTATTTTTGGTCATTTAATAGAGAGAACAGATAGAGAGAGAGAGAGTCAGTTAAGGCACTTAAAATTCTAATTGACTAGCTTGTAGAGCTACAATATAGCATCATAAATCAGTTATGCGTTTTAGTAAATAGTAGAAGATATTTGTAAATGTATATATTTGCAGCGTATTTAAGGCTGTCTTGTTGACACTGCGGTTGATATCACTTTGGTGTTCATCATGTTCATAGATAGATAAGTGTATTTCCAAATACGCAACAAGTGCTTATATTTAACTTATGTAAATTTGAAAACTCAATATTATATTTCTTAGCACTTGAGTTGTTGATCCATCACGCTTACGTTAGCTTAAAGATTAACTAACCATATGGAGTGCTTTATAAGCATAACTACTCATCCTGGATTTTTTCCGCAGCCTCGGAATGGAATACTCATGTGGCACCTTGCCATTAGCATTCCCCTCAAAATATCTGAACAATGGAAACCACCACACCTCCGACAAATGGTTTGTGTAGGATCGTCTCTGGAATAAAGAAATGAGAAGGAGGCCAATTAACCTTGATTTCATACATCCATTATAATATTATTGCTGCATCATTAGTGTAAACAATAATTTCAGATGTTTCTTTGCATCCACCTAAGGCGAAAGTCAACACTTTTATTCGAGTACTAGTACATTCTATATTTACCTTGCACTCTGCTCTGTAAGCTAATGCATGGTAAATCCAAAAGAGTCTAGTGGTTGCATAATATCCTATGATGACATCAATTGTGTAGTGGCCATGAGAGATAAGAAGCCCTATGATTCCAATCCATGAAGTCAGATATGACGCCCAATGCAAAGTTACGAGCTCCTTTGGAGTGTCTATATTTAAAGAGAGTTAAGAGGTTTGAGGAAATGACAAGACATTTTTAAAACACTAATAAATGATTAAAGTAATAATAATAATCACTTACATTCACGAATCAAAAGGTAAGTCATCATGAATATGATGGTATGGCCAGAAAATATATAATCTCCACACAACGTTTTCTTTCCCATGAAACCAAGTCCACCGGCAGCCATCAGTTTCACCACTTCTTTTGTTGCTGCCCACATTGTTTCCCCGAAGGATGTGGAATTCAATTTGGGTGAGCAATACACGTGGTCGTTGGCTAATGGCAAGACCGTCGCATACATTGTTACTGAACGCATTGTATATAATAAACTTAACAATACAAACACTCGGCGAGCTAGGATCCACCTATGAATGAAGTATAATCATTATTCCAGACATTATCATTTTGAAGTCGGCTCAGTTTTAGTATATCGACCGAGTTAGTTACAAGGGCGTTTTAAATAGCATTTGTTTGTTTGAACTTACCTATGCTTATGCGAAATGATTAAAATGGCACTTCCAATCGTGCAAATTATAACAATAATATCCGACAAATCATTCAGCCATCTCTTTTTTGTAATATTGTCTAGCGCTAGGTCGGGCAGTGGTGGATGTAAATTTCTATCAGGAATCTTTTGATGTGTAAGGAAAATGGAGATGGAGTTAATACTGAAGCCCATTGCCATCAAGGCAAAAGCAATCACAGTCTTTTTTCTTTCTTTTGGAAATACTTTGCTTTGTTTGCTACTACCACCACCACCACCACCATTGGCCGAATGAATGTAAATTTCCTCTGGATGTATTTGTATGCATGTTCCCGGAGGATGATAGTCATATAATGGATCGTCATCCTAGAAATTCAAACAAAACGAAAAAAATAAGTGTCATACTTTTTATAGGGAAATCCATTTTTAATTACCGAAAATATTTTTAATTTTCGACATACCTTTTTACTGACCCTCTCAATCTGATTTGCATTCCTGTCCAAACTCATCCCACCCCGGATTCCCAAATCGATAAGGCTGTCATGTGAATTGTGCTGGTTATGAAGATCTTGCTCATCAAGATCATCACGAAGATCTCCATCAAAGAGAGGTGGCTCGGATAAATGATTCGCTGGCATGTTGCTAACATGAATAAAATTGTAGGTTAGTTGATGATGGTGAATCGAATCAAGGCACGCACAGGCACAATAATCAAAATGTATCTATTAATTAAGATTTTTTAAATCAAATAACACGAGAGCTATGGTCAACTATTAACTTCTTTTTGTTTCACACGCTTTGTCGACTGTTGATGATGCTCTTCTAAATCCATTATTCTTCAGAGCTGCTCATCATCATGTTTGTTAGTGTTTGCATGAAAATGCTCACAAGCGTTCCTCGTTCCTCTTCAACTAGCATATTTCAATTGGCAGAATGAGGGGGAGATGATGATAATGATAATGCTGTTACCCAGTCAGTTCCTGTGATGAGTTTGCAGATAATGTGCATACATAAATACATACATTCCACCAATATAGCACACCTTTGTTATTGTCGATGCTTCAAAAATGTAAGTAAGGCTATATATGTGAAGGTTAACAAGATTCTCCAATTTTATTGTTGATGATAGTCCACCTATTGAACTCCCAGGAATGTATATTTTTTGCTTCTTTTCGTTCTCAACCTCTGATCTCTCAACGTACAGCGTTCATAGCATATTATGTATTTTTATAATATCATCATCACCCTCAGTTTGCTCTGCTTAGTGCTCTTCACCACGTGTTTGGATGTGGGTTAGATAAAAGTAGTATTATTTACTTTCAAAAAAAATATATGTACATACATATAGTTAGTTATTCTTCACATTTTTTATTGTAGCTCCAGGCATTCCATGTTGTATTTATGTACTTTTTTTATGGCTTGAATTGAACAGACAATAAACTCACAAGATCACAATCGCCGACTGTTTAAAGCTAGCATAAAGGATTACATTGGATTATGAAGAATTACACAATGCATAACTTAATTTGTGTTTCCTCCACATATATATCCCAACAAAAACATTTTTCATCCATGGAATGATGCGTAAAAAAAGAGATGCTCATCTTCTATTCTATTTTAAGACAAGTACGTGTAAACTCTTTATTTGCATTTTTGAGGCATTTCTCTCAACAAAGATCTCTCTTCTCCATTTTTCTGACAGCAAATGTTTCGGAAGAAGGGCGAGAATTTTCTTTTTTAGCAAATTCACAAAAAGTGGAAGAGAAGAAAAAGGCTCTATTGAAAGATAAAAGAAAGAGCTCCCTGCTGCTACTGCTCACCAGCACACAATGTAACTATAAGGTTTTGGTAGTGGTATTAGTAGTATATTATATTGATGTAGGATGAAGTTTTTCATTATTTATTATTACATTAGCGTAATGCACTGTGTAATAATGGACCCAAAGTTATTTCTCTATTGATGTCACTTTTTTTCTCTATTAGTATTATGTATTTCCGTTACGATCCTGCCACTGGCTGTGTGAACAAGAGGAAAAAATGTCATTGTAATGTAATACTTTCTTGGAGCACTGTTACCACCACCATTGTATATATAAATGTTACTTTCGCTTCTTGATGCTTTTATATTTTCTTTTAAAAAGATAGTCTTGAAAAGACACACTCGTCAGTCACTAAACACAAACAAACAACAGCCTTAAAAAACGCTTTCGCCTCTGAGTCTAAGTCTAAGTGTGCTGTTATGTATGTTGGCCTGGTGCGGTGATAGTGATGAATGAAAGTGACTCTCCTTTTTGTTCACCACCGTTCTTTTATCTGAACACATTCAACATTGCATTTTTGCATTGAATGAAGAAGCCTTCCTTTCTTCTTCTTCCACTCTATAACTCTATAAGCCTTTGGATGGTTATGGTGATGATGATGGTGATTCACTTCACGTTTCGTTCTTGTGTCCAGCCAGCAGCAAAAGCAAAAGGGTAAAGTAAAAAGCAGTAGGTTGGCTCCATTCTTCTTCTGCACTCTACCACTGCTGTTTAATCAATGAGCTTGGGCTCAGTTTTTGACTCCGATGCGATGAACGACGACTACTACTCCTTGATGAAAGTAATTTTTGTCCACTTTCATCCAACAAAAGTGTAGATATTATATATAGATAAGTATATACATATTGAGCATGCAGTACAATTGAACTTGGGAAGATTTAGCGTGCCCTTCCCATTTAACAACTCCGCCACCAACTCTGCAAACCATTTAGCTATTTAAGTCAATTTAACTACAGCAAATAATGTCAACATGGCTCAACCATATCATCCATCTCATTTAACACAAAAGTTTGTGGGATAAAAAAAGGCTCGTTGTTTTTGTATCGCTGATGATAGTTAATCTGATTCTGCTGATTGTGGTGTGTATTTATAGTAATCAGAGACACCAAAATGCTCAACTTTTTGTCTGCTTCACATCACATCATGGCCAACAGCGTTGCAGATTTTAGGCACATTATCATCATCATCATCATCTCTCCTTCCCATTCGAATTTTTTATCATTGTCGCCAGTTGTGTTTTATACATTGTGTGATCTTGTATTTGTACTTGTATATTTATATGTAAACCTGGAAAAGAAAAGAGAGGAAATTATATCGTGATTTCCATCAATAAAGTCAGATCTAAACAGAAGCAAAAGTAGTACTCGAGCATGTAGCTCTTTCAGCAGGTCTCTCGCCCCGAGGTCTCAGGAAGCGATGGAGGTTACTTTACACAGGTTTATATGCTCTCTTCTTTTGCAAAACATGAAATTAGGTATGTTCCACACGATTTTTACTGCCTACAGATTTATCGAGATCGAATATTGAGCGGAATGCAGAGAAACACCGAAAGTTCCTGTTCCCCTATATAAAAATAAGTATTGCGATAGGCGATAGAATGCTGTATTATATTGTATTGTATTATATTAGCTAATCATAATAATAATCGAAATGTGAGTGAGGTGAGGTGAGGCAAGAGCTCAAGGAAGACTTTGGTCTAGAGAAAGAATGTTAGTACACGGGTGAGGAATGAAGGCATGAAGGAATAGGGCACAAAACTTTTGTACTTTTTTTTGCCAAGAATTACCGGAGAAAAAAAACAACAGCTTTTTATATCGATGTCAGTTAAGTCATGGAAAAGGTTGAGAGTTGATATAAAAAATGTAAGTATGTATGTGCCTTTGACTTTGGCATGGCGTGGCATACTGCTCAAGTCAATCTCTTTTCCTTAACCAGATAGATTTCATGGGATCCCCGTAAGTAATACTGAATACATTTTTTTCTTGGTTCTTCTGCAGTCTTCTCTTCTATTTTCTGGATTTGTGTAAATGTGTAGCATAATATTAGCCTATTATACATTACTATTACTATTCCACCTCTCGTAAAAATGCCCTGTCGTACGTACTCCTCCACTCTTCTGCAGTAATACCAATACCAAGAAAGAGTAAAGAGTAGCAGGAGCAGCAGTAGTCAGTAGTGGTCCAAGGAGAAAATGGAATATCAGTCAGTGGGGAAAGGTTTGGCATTTTATGACTTTTGCCTTGAATTTCTTGATGTTGCTGTTATTATACTATTACAACTTCTCCTGCAGTGGAATTACACAACTCCTTCTTCTTCTTCCTCTTTCTTCTTTAGTCTTAGATTTCTCTCCTTCCCTCTTTCTCTTCGGGTTGCTCTTTGCTCTTGGTCTTGTCTTGGTGCCGTAACATTTCAACAAGAAAGCGTAATGTAATGGGAGATATTGAATACGGCTGTTCCTTCAGACACAATGTAATAACCATGATGAATAATATGATGACGATGGATCATGATCATGATCACAATTTGTATAGTTTCTTGGAGCCCGTAAAATGAACCGACATAAATAGAGAATGGAACATTAATGATGACTCGTTCCAAAATATATTGGTTGTGGTTTACTGTGGTATGACTATATGACTCTGGCTACACATACCCAGCCACTAGATATTTAAGACGAAGACGCAAGAGAGCTGACAGAACAGAGAATCTTTAAAGGCATCACATCACATTTATCACGAGACAATGAAAAACATATTCTCAGTCCGGCTCACTCACTCACGAGTTGAGATCCCCTGAATTTCCTTCCGTCTGGAATGTGGAATCCAGTCCAGTCATCGTCGTCGACAACTATAAATCATGGGTCCGTTTCGTTTCGCTACATCAATGGGCCTTGTGTGTTTATACAAATGCCCTTTACTGGCCATGGCCGTGCCAAAATTTCATTTAGGAAGGAGAATTACATTACCACAGGCCAACTGATCAATATTGTAATATGGGGAACATATGTGGTTAGTTGATAAGGATGAAATGGTATCATGCAACCAAATGGCATATGATGATGATGCAATCAAAAGCTTCTCTCATAGATTATGAGCTTTAATAAACTCATGATAATAATCGCAAGGGATATGTGATGGGAAACATTGAAAACGCATCATAGTACCTATCGTCATGTGTCAGAAAAAATATAATTTGAAATGTAATACTTGTTTGCTTAATGAGTTTACAGAAATGTTGCAGCGCATTTTTGCTCTGAGAATAATGAGAGGTGTGGTGTAGTCAGGGTGTGGGTGGACAACAAATGACATAAGAAAAAAGGACATGTGCCACAATCCGGAATTCCGGACGCACAACTCCCTTTTCCATGCAGTTGATGTTCGCAATCCTGTGTGATGACTGCCGGCAATAAACAATGCTTTTTGTCGACTGACTCTATAACCTTAAATTAGCTCTGACTTGACAAGCTACATATTTCCAAATTAGATACAGTGACCGTTTGGGGTTTGGCTGAAGTCAAATCGAATTGATAGGCATCGACGCTCTGCTCTGCACGTATACATTTACGTAGGAAATATAGTGTCATGCGACGAAGACATGATAGATACCACAAATGTCACTTATTATCATCGCATCGCCTGGGTCATATTCATGTGTGAAAACTTAAATGACAAATATTTATGAACCTGATATATTTGATATATATATATAGTGTTATTGTATTGACATGATGTTTTAGGCTCCCGGCAAAGTTTTTTTTAAAGCAAATACAGACAAATGTTTAATTACGGTTTGTTCTTATATGTCATATTGATATCAAATCAATAAATTAGTCACCTACTTTCCATGCGTCCCATCTCAATCTTGTATTATATGAGCAACGTGTCGTAATCAAATCCGAACAACCTAATTGAAATAATATCAAACATCAAAGGATAAGTAAAGCATTCTGGTTCTGGACAAGAGTGGGAAATAGAGTAGATAAGGAAAGACATCACAAAACACAATGCAACACCACCAAACCATAAACTGATGGTGATTGTGCGACAGCTTGTCCGGAAGATTATAGAATTCGCTGTTTCATATTATTCCCTATACCTTTATTATATAGCACAACTGGCAATGAGCTTTTCTAGGTTGTGTCCACTGCTTGTAAATATTAATATCTCCATTGATTAAAAAACTTTGTCCTTGTGATACGATGACCAAATTACAAAATAGATTTGATTTCCCACTTTACCCCGATGTTGGATTTTTACGTACTCAGCTATACTTATAAGCATATATTATATGTATGTATAGTACAGTCAATTATGAATTTTGACTGGTGTTCCAAATCCATCTCAACTCATTTCGACCTGATTCTCACATAGAATGGTTTTTGTTGAGTTTGTAATATTTGTAACACATAAAAAAGGGAGGAGATGCTGATATAATGCATAGATCTACAAATGCATTTGTATTTTTGTATATACATACATATATACACTATACACACCTACTAATTTGCAGCGTTAGCCATATATATTCCCGTTATCCAAAATTGTATGCGGAAATGTTCAATGATATGATCAGCAGCACATCAATTTTTGCAAAGGAAGTGCGTGGTAGTTGTAATATGTGCATGTGTGTTTTCAACTTTTACATAAATTATGAAAGATGTAATTTGTACACAACATGGGCAAACCTGGAAATAGAGTAGAAACTAAACTTACCTTCTAATTCCATCTTGACATTTCTATTATCATGAATCGTAACGTGTCGAGCCTCCATTTTCTTCCTTAACGAAATCAATTCAATAAAAACTATTATGATTATCCCACTTTTCTCAATTTCTTTCACAATCCAATATCCAATCCAAAGCAGTGTGTTTTGGAATCATTCGAGTCTCGTGAGAAGTCGTAATAATCATAATCGTTCTTTCTTTGTTTTCCTTCAATTAATTGGACGATAAACAAACGAGGTGGTGGTATGATGTGGAGTGGAGTGAATGTTGAATGTGCAATGCTCCCTCTCCCTCGCTTTTCCTTTCTTTGTAGAGAAAATGAACTTTGACATTTTCCATAATATATAGAGATAGATATATCTTATAGTTTTAATAGTTCATAAAAATGTATTTTATGATTCTTTTTTATCACCAACATTATTTATCACCTGCCCTCTGTTTTTTGTATTCACACAAGATATAACATTTTTTAGTATTCCAGTAAACTTGACTTAATGCTCACGTGCTGGTCTTCCATTCTATTCTATCATCACATCATCCAAACAAATATAAACACAAACCTTGTACAATTCCATTACGTATTTTTTTTATCACAACAAATTTTTCACAGGTATAAAATGGATTCACAATAATTTTTTACGTATTATATGTAACATCATCATCATCTTGCGATTCTACTCCAAAGTGAGGTGGCAATGTAGACATTTGGAAGCAGCGTAGTTTAGTTGGCAGTATGTAGAAAAAGTGTTGGTTATTATGACCCAACCGATAGTCCAAAAAGATAGCGGAGAGAGTGCCACCAATTTCTCATTATATTTCACCACTGTCACATTTCCAAAGTAGGTACATACGCAACAAGATATCTTGTTGGCTGGAAGGACTGGTCGAAGGTTTGGACAATAATGATATGAAGCAAAGTAAGCATGTAGATATTAAAGAGTAGATAGTGATATAATATGGAGATTGCGTTATTTACACACATTCCAAATGAAGTGTACTAAATAAACGAACGTTATATTAAATTAATGTGAGCATTTTCAATGTTGACAATTGAGCTCTCATCAATATATCATTCTCACAATGATCTTGGCTTGGGAAATATAAGTTAGTGTTAACGGTGTACTTCACGTAGTGGGTGAAAGAATATATATAGCAAAACCCATACATACTTACGCACACAGCATAATTTTGATGTGGGCATTATTAATGCAAAATGCACGGATCAGATGAACCCATATTATTTGTGCGAGTTGACGTACTTACAATTAGACCTTGCTCAAAAACGAAGACATAAACTTGAGTGTATAATCGATAGTAGACGGCATGTAGACATGAAAAAAACTTAATCATATATTTGCTTTTATTTCTTCGTCTACTTGAGACTCAATAAGTTTGAGTCATGCTCTAATATACATACATGATTGAGTTATAGCTTGTCCTTGTCGCAATTGGCAGATGATAGGTCATAATTTTTTTTATCCTTATTGAATAAATAATATGATGCAGCGATTAACTTTCAATATTTTTCATTATTGCCGAATATCCATCCTTATCCATTCTATCGAAAGCAGCAATGTTAAGAGATTTATATTTCCTATAAGTTTTTCTTAAAATTAGATGTGATATAATAACCTACAAGAAACATGCTCAGAATGATTCTGCTCTGCACGACCATAGATAAATAAGTTCAGAGACAGACTCATTCGTTCCAAAGTTCCAACTTCCAACTCTTCAAAGCAGTAACAAATGCATGCTTTACATATATTAATTTAAAATGACATCAACTAAAACTGAAAAGGTCAGTCCTCATATTTTTTCAAACCGTATTCTTCTCATCTGTTTATTCCGACAAGCAACTGAGTGTTTAAAAAATCAAAAATGGGCTACAGAGTTGTTAAAGATTAAATTAGCACAAAAGGCAATTTGGTTTACAGTTCGGGTCGTCCAATAAACTTCCAAGGTTGATCATAGGGAAACTTTATATAGCACAATGCATTGTGAAAAACACAAAACTTGTTCCACTTTACCATTAATTTTTAAACATAAGCAATAATAATAATTACATCACTAGAATTGACAAAAACAGACAACTTCAATTGTAAAAGAAAACAGCAAGTAAGGAAAAGGACGTGGATAATAGATAGATAGTTTTATAGACATAAAATGCAATTGGTACGCTCACAGACATGCATAAAATTACACCATGCGCTGCTTATGTAGCAAGCATAGACTAAATAATGCAATATAAGCTCTAATTAATTTTTCAATAAACAAAATCATGTGCAAAAAAACTGGTCATGTAAATATACTCACACTTAAAAAATTAAGTCTATCGTGATTGCCTTTGTTTAAAATTTTTGTGTAATTTTTTCCAGAATCGACTATATTTAATTTAAAAAAGTAATATCAAGTAGTTCCAGGTGCCAGGAGCCTCCGTTGTTCTAATTTGTTAACCCGGTCAAAGTTTTCAACTCCATTTGTCTATATTCTTTCCGTCACACAAATGGTTGGGTGGAGGTGGAAGGGAAGATAAGTATCCTATTCCTTCCAGCAGATCGATTCTGACCACTGGTTGCATAGTCCATTGCATTTTCGTCGTTCCAATAGTATGTGGATGATGAGTGAAAAATTTCGGTTGCAGTCTCAGTCTCCATATTTCTCTTTTGTAGTGGTTTGGCTGGCCTTGTACCTCATCATCCTTGGAAGACTTTTATGCTGGTCTCACAGTCAAATCAATGCACATGCGACGAATAATATTGAAAAAGTAAATGACGGCAACAATCCATACAAACGTGATTATGTAGGACAACCTGATTTACAATAGGAATAAAAAAAATTATTATGCACAAGACGCCATAAATCATATTGGATATAAGGATAAAGTGGTTGATATTACAAATACAAACTAAAAAAATTCTTACATCTTTCTTCAGAAATTGGTAAGGGATAAGGTACAAAAATAGAATCCTTCTCCAATTTTATAGGCACATAAAACTTTGTATAATATACTGATGAGCTACTAACGATAAGTAGGCAATAGGAATAGTTCCTCTATATTTCTGATGGATTGGAAATTTTCTTTTTAAAGCTTCTTCAAAATTTTAATATTCTCCAGTTTGTAACTTAACAAGAGCAATATTTTTTGATGGACCTACCAGACACCGAATTTGGAACTGTACGCAAAAGGTGTAGACAAACTTGAAACTGAATGCTCTGTAAATTATCCTTGTAGGAACATTTTCATACTATCTAATCTAATTGCTAATGTAGTTCAACCTTTCCTCCTTGATCACTCGCTTATTGCGCAAAACCTCATTTGGAGTAAATTGGATCAAAGAAAAATTAAAGGTATTTCCGTCTATCTGTAGTATACTCGTAAGCCGCCTCTAGTAATATATGCACATTCGTTATTGCCGCCAACTCGGAAATGCGTACAATATTAGATTATGATGCGTTATAATGATTTATGCCTTAACGATTGCAAAATGCAATTATTCTTGTTAAAGACAAGTGAATGCAAATTCACAAAAAGTTTTCCTCGACCAGATACAATACAGTGCAAGTAAACCAAACATGATATACTTTGATATATTAAGAATAAGCAGCTGCAAGATCTTAAGGTTTTTTCCACATGGTTAATGACTCGCTTCTACCTTGACAGGTACAGGTAAGTATATACTAATATCTTTATGTGCAAACACAACAGTGTGTCCATTACATGATCTGAGCCATGTTTGCTTCCATAATAGTATTACATAGTTAATATAGTAGCGTGTCTTTTGTGGATTCATGCCACAAAACTTTTCTTAAGCATTAAAAAAAATCTTGTTTTTTGGGTTTGATTCAGTCAAGGATTATGGTTTTGTTGCATTGTTGCATACATACGCCAGTATATTCTTCTTCAAGTTAAACTTCATATCAAACTGTGCTTATTATGTCATGTTCTACGCTACGGATGTATGTATAAAATGGATGTTGAATGTGGTCAACGTAAACGTAAAGCATGGCTAAGAAATAAGACTATAAAGTATACATTGACTTTGTTTGTTGATAAATGTATCAAGATGCATTTCATACATGTACTATTTCTGCACATAAATGTACAATCTAGATAGTATTCGAATTGGGATTCTTATTATGTGCCCTTTCTGAATGCCTTCGCCTTTTGTTTGTTTTCTTCAACAAAATCAATGAACCTAACTCACATAACAAAGTAAAACTCTGTAAATGAGAAGGAAGTGTTTTACTTTGCATATTCATATATTTATTATTACATCATTCATCAAAGTATTAAATTCATTAAATTCATATTATTTTTTAAAGAAAATTATAAGATCTCGATGAGCTTGTGTTGAAACGGAACCTTATTTGTTTTTAGCTTTACGTATAACACAACAAACGGCACCCTGTGAGTCCAATAAATAACTGATGAGCTTATCCACACATACACATTTTCAACACGAGACGTTACGAGAGGCCCACGGGCAACAAATTTCCATTTCTAAGAAATTCGTCTTGCCTTGCTCCATTTGTTCATCTACCGTGAATGTGAATATTAAGGTGTTTTCGCATAAGTAAATGTAAGGTTTGATGCTGACTAGCTTTAGGCACTACTACTGGTGATATGTGATGTGTACTTTATTAAGAATGCAAACAATTTAAATATTGAAATGTCAAGCTTTCTCCAAGCAGTTGGACTTTACCTTTACAAGCCCCTTAAATCAACATATAAATAAGTAAAACCGGCAAACTAAAGCTTATAGATAAATAAAGCCAAAATGAAAGTAGTTTCCTTTTTTTGCGTACGAACTTGACTTGCTCCATTTTTTTTACTATGGATTTGTGTACAAAAAGACACATTTTTTATACATATTTTGTTTGCTTCCAGATTGAAATGAATTTTTTTCTAATGCATGCATCATATATACCATCCATATGAGGAATTTGCAATTGACGCTTGTCAATATCTTTAAATAATTTATGACGTACCCACTTATACTTTCGTATGTATGTGGTAATTAAGAAAATTGAGCAATCAAATTAAACCATGCACCCAACGGATGTGCCTGTACGTCATAGTACGTACTTGCAGAACGCATACACAATATTCATACTTCTTATTTCCGAGGAAAGGTGAAAGGTAATCCGAAATGCAAATATAGTAGAACCTGGAAAATGAAATAGGAAAGTATAACATGCAGTATTATGGATGCATGATGTATACCGTTAACACTAACCGAATGTTGGAACCTTCATACTCTATAATTGTTCATAGTTTTTTTTTTCTATAAAACATTTACTCACAGGTTTTTGCGCTAGCTGGTTTAAACAATATTTTTGTAGTGGATATTCATGAAGATGAATTTGTATCTAATTCCGTGCCGTCCGGGTGTACAATGCACCTGGTTGAAATTATTAAAAGAAAATGTGCTCCTTCGCTCCACATTTCACCGGTGAACCAAAACAATTAATGATTGAGGAACGAAGCACACACATTTCCTTTACAAACTTTTTTCTCGGCAAGAGAAATTTTTCCAATATTGGAAATCGAAGGTAATTCTTCAACACTTCAACTTCAACATTACATAAACCCCGACATGCTCTTGTTTCCTGAATTATTCGACACAACACGATTTCACTATACACAGGAGTCTTAATACTAGCAGGATTTTGTTTCAAGCATTCCATCCAACCTTGCCTGTTTCAGATCTCTTATTTCATTATTATGGTGAAATGAGGTGAAAGCACGCTTTGAAATGAGGTGAAATCAGGTTTAGGAAATTATTTCTAGCTAGAAGCTGTCGTTTCTTTATTTCGTTTTTTCCTAAAATTACAAAAAATTTTGGAGGTCAGTAATAATGGTACTCAATTATACAATGAACTGGCTGTCTGAACTTCTTCCTCCAACTAACAACTTTCAACTGATTTACATACTTAATGGTTTTGGCTCACTTGAGTTCACATGAAGTACATGTCCATTTGATACAAAATGTATTGACCATAATATAGTGGAAGTATTTACACCGGACACGTATGGGTGAACTTAGAAACATCCCGTGGCCTTGCTAATATCCATTATCCACATCAACTACTATAAGGAGCTACTTATGCAAGATTAAAAATATTCTTATTGTCATTTAATGAGGTGGTTTGGTTCGTGTCGTTCCGATCCAATGCAACGTAATTTCCTATAATATGTCATGAAATATGTGTAGGTAGTTGTAGATAATGAAATACAATATATAAGCAAATTTCAGAATATTTTTTTTTCTGGATTTCATGGTTTATTTCTTATTCTTCAAAGAGTATACAAATTGTATAACAAAACGATTGTATAACAAATGCTGTACTTAGCCAATCGACAGTTGAAAAATATATTGTTATCCTCACCCACTTCAAACGACATGATGGGTGACCATTATCATTATTCTTATTGTTAGCTCATAAGCGATTCGCACTTGAATTGTATATCGATTTGTCACTTTCGACGTGAGGATGTGCGAACACTTGTTTTCACATTAAACTTTTGCTCACGGTGCCATTATTCTCAACAAAAGTAGAAGTTATAGACTTGAATAAAATTATTGGTTTGTATTGACTGAATATTACATAACGTTGATATTGACTTTGAGTATCCTACCACAAATATAAAGTTTACAATCGAAAAGCAGATGTATGTGAATGGTCTTGCTTACTTGCTTGCACACAAAATGTAACAAAAAGTATTATAACAATAAAAAGTTTATGCGGTAACGGTAAACGTAAAAAAGTACTAGAATACATTATCTCAAGTCTTTTTAACAGCAACTATAGCGTGGGACCTTGGGGAAAGGGCTGGATTGAATAACTGTACCAAACTTGCATCAGCAATGGATTCCTGGAACAGCAAACAGAACATAGCATTTTAAAATGATTCCTGCATTAACAAAAACTACTCTATTATGCTTTACATTATTTAATTTTAAATGATCTGCACCTGTTCCAGTAAATACAGCATTCTGTCCAACAATATAAGATCCTCCACAACAGATGCAAACATTGCTCTTAGCAGATAATACTTATGAAATTTGTCCAACAAATCAGGCGTTGCGTAAACTGATTCTACTTCTTCAATGGAATCCCCATTCTAACAACAAAAATTGGAAGAATGATTGATACAACAGCTGTAAAAAGGAAATCTAGTGTAATGATATGTTAGTCAATTATATGTAAACTCACCAGCACATCTGGAGCTTCTACTGGTAACCTTTTTAAAGCAAATGAGACATAATCTCTAAAGCTTGCGCACGGCTTAGTCATCCTGCCTACACGGATATCACTATATTCATTAGCACCAATTGTAGTGGAAGATATCAACCCATGACGCTGTAAAAGAACCTGAAGCATTCCCCTGTAGTACAGCACCGATGGCATTTCCAATCCCTAATACAAAAAAACATAGAAAAAGCATTATTATTTACTTTCACCTTTGTGTTTGTGTTATTTCTAGAAATTACATAATTGTATTGAAACTCACAGATTCACTTTCAACCATTCTTGGTAGAGAATACGCAGACAACATTCTAGCATTTCTTCCTATAAAATAAGGTTTCCCAGATCCATATTCTTTCAAAACAGAACTTAAGGGAAATCCTATGCTTCCATCTGGCCATGGTCCCCATTTTTCCAAACCATCCACTCCATTTCTATACTTAGATCCATAATACATATCTTCTGGATACAGGCTTTCGTCTTCCTTAACCAAATTGTAGCAACAGGGGACAACGCAAATGAATTTTGCATTCTCGTTATGCAGAAAAAGTTTTAGAATGTTTGCTCCTAAATTTCCACAAGTGTGCAGTCCCACAATTCCATATTTAAGGTTGGTCCCATCATCAGAAGAGCCCTCCTCAAGATTTGTGGTGACCAAATTCTGGAGATCAGTCTTTGTAGTAATCATTTCTGTGACAGACTTTAAATTTTTCTCCCCCGACTGCATGTCCTTTCGCATTTCCGCCTCATACTCCTCCACTGAGATCCCCTGCTTTGTCAAAGTTTTCTTCCAGTGTCTTCCTAAATTGGCACAGGTCCCACGATCTCGGCGTTCTTTGGCTCTTCGTACTAACTGCGGCCACCTTTTCTGCAAATATAAAAAAATTAATTGATAAGCAACAAATAAATCAGTTATTAAAACATGGAAAAGGTCCTGCTGTAACTCTTGCTTCAACTTACATCAAGTTTAGCTGTCCGTTTCTCACAACCATCCGTATTAGTTGCGCACGCATCTATCGCCAAAACCTTCAAATTATAATAGAGGGCCAGGAAGGAGCTCAGATAACCTTTGCCACTTCCAACATCTACGATATTATCCACAGTTCTTTTATTCTCATCCTTGTCCTCATCTTCAACTTTGGAGTTTGTCTTTGACAAATTAACACTTTCACAGTTACACGCTATAAACTCACTAAATTTGAACACTTCATGCATTTTCTTTGAAGACATGAAACTATCAAACTCCAAATCCACAAGAAGTTTTGAATTTTTATTTTTAAGAATGTTGCGGCTCTCCTCCATCTTTTTGTAGCTTGTACAAAGGCCCAATTCAGCTAGCTTTAGTTTTCCAACCGCCACAATTAGCTGTTCCAAAGAGGTCACGGTTTCAAAGTTCCATTCAAATTTGTAAGCTTCATCCTGTGCTTCCCGATATTCCTTCCATTTCCCTGAGGTGAGGTCGGTCATACAAGTTTTCATTTGGTCCAATGATTTTGACTCTAAATCTTGACGTAGTTTGGGTGGAATTAATGTATTCCAGTATGTCTTCAAGTAGTAATCAGTAAAATGACAATTTAAGAAGGAAAGAGCTGGCTCCAAAAAACATCCAATTCGTTTTAAAGCACCTGCCATTCCTGACGCCTCCGATAAACTTACTTGTTCATCAAAGTGCGACGCTAAACTCTCATCATCCATGTTAAAAGGAGTACTTCTGCCCAACAATCGTCGCTTCTGCTCCAATGTCTTCGTCGCTAATTCCTAAAGTTGACTTGAGTAAGTTGTACTGAGAGCGAACTTGGGCGCAGGCGTCGTGTATGCTGGTTACGTTCTCCAATTCAAAGTCGTCAACCAATTTGATTATCTTATCACAAAGTTTTATTGATTTTCCTCTATTATCATGAGCTGGAGATGCGGTTGTTGTTGTTGATGTTGTTGGTGGTGGAGAAGTTGAAGTAAGACTTTGACGAGCTGCCACTGCAAAACCTTTGTATTTTCCAAGTTCAAACCCAACATCTGCTCCAGTTTTCAACCCCGCTTTCCAGCCTTCGTTACCCCCTTCTGAGGAACCTTCTTGGAATCCTTGATCAAATCCCTTTTTGTAAATAGCTTCTTCAGTTCCGGAACCCAGAAGCTCGTCAATCTCTTCAGTGGTGGGAGAAGACATTCCTGGCATAATGCATTTATATACTATATACTTATGACATAAGATAAAGAAGCTTCTTGACCTATTTTTCTTTCTGGATGCAGTGGGCTGGACTTCAACTGTTGATTCTAAAATTTAAAACAATGTAAATTATTAGTGAACTGCGTAGATATATCATAAATGTTAAACAAATGCATTCCTTGTGATTGTAAGTACACAGATAAATTACATTGAACAATTTGTTTGCAAAAAACACCTCCAACTTGATACGCTGCGTCACCTTTTTCACACCACCTCTTCCGGATACACAATTATTTTTTTTTATCAATACCTTACTCAAAGAAAAAACAAACAACAAAATCGGAATTGAATGTCACAAAATGTCACAATGTCACTCAATAAATATTGCCTATTGTTTGCTTCACAATTTCACATCCTCATCACCTCATCCCATATTTTCTGTGCATAAACATTATTGTGTGTAAATGGCTCACATGCGTGCATCACATTTGCCGGTTGATGTGGGTGGGCAAAGAAAGATAATAGCTAGCTTCTAGCAGAAAGATAGCTTCTGACATTCTGACCACATATTATTTTCGTATCGGATTTCTTGGAAAGGCAGAACTAAAAGGTTTCATTTCAGTCATCATTTAATGTCATTAATGTATTGGGGCACTATGAATTCTTCATTAAATATCATACAATAATTATTTGTTATTCAATTTTAATGCGACTCTGCTTAAACTGCTTAGTGAAGATGTTAAATATTAAAAATATGAAACATATTTTCAAGGAAGTTGAGTGATGGGACTGGAATAAAAGGTACTTTATCCACCATCTTACATGACCCCAAATGTAGTTTGTGAGGTCACCTTTTTGTTATCAGTCATATTTCAGTAACCCTGTCCGTGGATTCTGATATGATGATGATAAGGCATACCATTGGCATTATGAAACAATGAATAATGGTCTGGTATTGTTTATGACTCTGAATTTCGGAATCTCAAATCCACTCCTTATCCACCCACATGACCAATTCAATATTAGGATGACCCTGAATATTTCATGAGGAATGCGTTTTGTTTTTATCAAATGGATTAAAGGGCTAGTAATGCTAATTATGTGGAAATGAAGAATACAATGCAATAATGAACCGTTTACTGACGCAGGTCCACATCCAAATTTCCAGAAGCAATATTAAATATCATAAATCGTGTTCTCTGACTTTTTACGGCATTTGCGCTTAATCCCTCGTAAATCCATCTTTCTTATCGGTTTCATGTTTTCTGCCGCTGCTGTAACAATTACACTACAAATTACAACAATCTCACTTACTGGAGATTTGTGTTTATCCAATCCATATAAACATGGAAATGAGTTTCGACATTACTGACGTTTGTCTTCAGTAAATAAAATGTGTGTAAAGGTAGCGAGGAATAATGGCCACTCAAAATCAGGAAACCAGTCTTCGCCCAACAAAAAAGTTAGCAAATAAATACATGCAAAAGTAAATGGTGATGATAAGGGCGGTAGGTTAGGATAATCAAATGCCAACTAGACTCAACTCGACCTACGAAATCAGTGCAAAATTACATTTTGAAGAACTGAAAAGAACACCTACTAATGATAAAAGGCTACTTAGGCATATTTTATTATTATGTACCTACTCCGAAGCTATATGCAAGTGTGTTAGTTAGTATATAATACAAATGCGAGCACGATATCAATATTAACTTGCTATATATTTGGATAAGCAATAAACTTAGCATTAGCTGTTGAACTTATGGATTAATATTATGCTGTTCTGCTTGTTGTATGATTCATAAAGTAATCTTGCTTTGCTTCTAAAAGCTCCCAAGCGGCGACGCGAAGGGAACTCACAATCAAAGCGTTTCTGGCTGTAATAGGATTCAGAACCTGGACAGACCCTTATTATATAACATAGTGAAAGTATATGTTCACTTAATTACTTTTGAAAAGTCATAAAATTATTTATCCCAGACATGGCTAATTTAAGCAGTTGTCTGCATCTGGGTTTAGTTGCAGCCGTAACGCTTCTGCTGTGTCAAGCAGGTAGTACAATTAAAATTAACAGTGATGGAGGTTACGAACTTTTAGTTGCTTTTCAAGAAGATACTCCAGTTCCGAATGTTGGGGTGGAACGATATGTTGAGAATGTTAAGGTAAGCTATAATAAAATTATGTATTAATCAGATTTTCTAGCAACACTAAATTACTAGTTTGAGAATTTCATAAGTACTGAACAGTAAATGCTTTGTATTGTCATTTAGCTTAGTGAGACTCGTATATTTGAATTGATCAAGTTGTGATCGTATTTCTATTTTAATTAATTTTTGCAACTACTTTGCATATTGCATATTATTATGTAGACGCCATATTTGAGAATCCACATTTTTCAAGTTAATACAACGAAGCAAACTATGTGATAGTAAAGCGTAGATAAAAAAATTATTTTAAGCTTATTCAAATTCAATTGGTATTAGATGTTAATGTGAACCGGTCCATGATTAATTGTGCAACATGAGTTTACAAATTTCAAACAATTTTACAAAAAAGAGAATGTGCCGAAAGTGTGGATCGAACACACGACCTTCAGATCTTCAGTCTGACGCTCTCCCAACTGAGCTATTTCGGCACCTGTTGAAAGAAGATGAGCCATAGCTTAGTCTGGTACAAGTAAATTTAGAAAAAAAGTTGTTGTTAAGCAAACAGAAGCACACACGCATGCATTCTTTGCGAATCACATGAAATCACATCGCATCGTGAGCTCAAGTAAAGCCTAGCCTATTGATAAAGGATTGCATAATTGCATATTATAGTATGCATGTATGATTTATACTGAACTAAGGTTTTTGTTATATTCATTACGAATTTGAATCCCATTTGATTGAGAAATGACTGGATGATGTACCTATCACCTATATGATATGTATTCAGATTGGCACACAAAATTAGCTGATTGAAAAACCGACAACCCTTTACTAATATTATGAAAACTTTATAATTCCCGAGAGTCGCTGGAATTAGTACTGTAATAACACTATTTGACAAGTCTTATGAATAATATGATTCATATAATTCATTCATATTTCATTTTTTCCATTTTTATAGAATTCCTTTCGCGTCTTCTCCCATCGAATGTGGGTTGCGACAAAAAGTCGATTTTACGTAAAGTCTGTGGACCTTCTTCTTCCAAGTCATTGGAATGCCACTTCTGCTTCGAGCGCTACAACGTAATGAAAAGAAGCCCATGAAATATTATGTCTCCCTAACTTCTTCTACTTTCTTACACCTTTTCTTTCTGCACTCTCGCTCTTATAGACAAAGCTTCCAAATAGCGGATGTTCGTTTATCACCCAATGTCACATATCCACATGCGGAGAATCCTAATATTTGTGGCAAGCCCGGAAATTTCATTGAGCTTCCGGATTCTTTCTTCCAAGCTGCCAATAGTGGATCCTATGGATTGCATTGTAACCACCAAATGTTTTCAAACTATCATTGCTTTGAATTGAATGTAAAATTTTCACTCGAATATTGACAACTTCAAATTCATCATTCCACAGGGAAGTCATTGCTTCACACTTGGGCTTTGTACCGCTGGGGTGTGCATGCTGAGCATGGTTTTGTTGGCGACTCCAGATTCCCATATGCTCAGAAGGACTTGCATTGCGATGAATGGGTTGTGACTGGTTGTTCGGATGAGAAAATCAATGGAAGATTTGTGGACATGTAATTTTAGGAATTACATGGAATTTCCAGTTCCATTTTTTGTAAAACTGAAAGTCATTTTGATGTTCTTTAATTTGAATTTTTTTCACAGTGCAAACGAAAACAACACTTGTGAATCTGATAGCACCATGCCCACTACCTGTCGCTTTGTTCCAGAACAAAGTGGACAAAATGCTACAACATCCCTCATGCACTTTCATTGGGTTGAGTCAGTGACAGATTTTTGTGATGAGCATAACCACGACAAATACGCTGCAAACAAGCAGAATGCTCTTTGTGACCACAAAAGTGTGTGGGAAGTAATCAGAGAGACGCCCGACTATTTGGCTGTAACTGCACAAAGAAATGATTCAGCTCCAAATGTGGTGTTCCAAACTGTAAAACACAGCGCAACACCTTTGTTCTACTTACTTTTGGACAGGGGACTTGTTCAGGTAAGCATTTAAGATGTTAAAAGTGAACGGGGGGATTTGAGAAGGGATTTATTTGTATTTATGTAAATTGTTTAATATCTAGGGGTCATTTGCGATTGCCAACAAAGTTCCTCGAACGCTTGCCAATTTCATTACAAACGCAGCCCTTCGACCAACTTTAGGTTGTGTAGGGGCTTATCCAGGACCTGACAATAATAGTCCTATTGCTGATCTTGTGGATTGGTCAGAAATTGGAACGAATACTGGGGCATTTTTAGAGTAAGGCGAATGAGAGTTGAAAAACTATTCTTATAATAATCCTCTAGCATCTAATTAATTGCTATACTTTATAGTGCAATTGGGTACCTCCGAGTTGATGGACCAAAATCAAGGGATTTCTCCAGGGCTCTTGTTGCAGTAGCAGATAAAATTAAGCAAAAGAATCATCCAAATGGGGCAGTCGTTTTGTTAATTAAATATGGAGCCGACGTGGCTAGTTTTGGTATGAAAATTAAAGGGCATAAAAATGGATAGCAAATCTAAATGTTGCGAATTACAGAATGTCAAAACACATTTCTTTTATAAAAAAAAATAGGTAACTATTTACCTGAATCGGAAGTACAAAATGCTTTAAACGAAGGAAACATAATTTTCAACGCAGTCGAGCTGAACTTTCCAAATCACACTGGTTATTCCAATTTGGCGAATGTTGCTCGTGGAACTGGAGGAGGCTACACTGTTCTAGATAACACGGGAGAAGTTGAGAGCAACATTAACAACGTCCTCGGTCACGTTCGCAGGACTCTTCTCACGCATTATACTGACTTGAATAGGGACTGGAAGATAGTAAGCAACGCAAGGAATAAAGGAGTACGAAGCCTATGGATTATAGATTTAATATAAATGTGTTGAAATTTTTTTAAAAGCTCCGAAAGGATTCAATGAGTGTTGCGTCTACCATTCCGGTGTCAGAAGACATTAAAGGAAACTTGGAAATTTTTGTCTCTTCTTCAAATCCAAACTTATCCGAAAATAATTTCACTGTAACGGGATACAACTACACCAGCTCTCCAACTCCATCCCAACTTAGCTTCAACTATCGAAGGTCACTTGATTGGAATCAAGAAGGAAGTAAATTTACATACAAATTGGACCTTCCCCGAGCACAACTGGTAAAAGAACAAGGGCATAGCAAAAGCTTTTACTTCCCAATTTTTTACTAAAAATTAAATTCAAATATTTCTTTTAGATTGGCTATAATCAAGTCAACGTACGCCTTGCATGCACAAATGGAGATTGTTCCAGCAATGTCATTGCACGAGCAGAATTTACTGGAGAAACAAATCGAGTTAAAATCAATGTGCTCACTTCTTTGGAAAATGGACGGGCTGATTTATCAAGTGGCCAACCCATTTCAATCTTCACCAAAGTGAGATTTATCAGGGAACACAATTCAATAGCATTTTTACAATAAATATGTAATATTAAAGGTCAATGACATATTTATATAGATCACTAAAAATGGATTACCAGTCCAAGACGCTGTTGTAATAGCTACCCTCACAGAAACCAGTTCCCTTCGCGTCAACTCATTCCGGCTTAATGATGACGGAGAAGGCACTCCTGATGTGCAACAGCTTGACGGAATCTACTCTGCTTTCTTTGCCCCAGATAATGACGGAAGTTACAGACTCAGTGTTAACGTTCAAGGAAACCCAACAACAAGAGCTAAGCGTAGCATTAAAACAGTGGAAGAAAGTTCATTTATCAGACTACTCCCAATTGACCAAGGAGATGTTGGTTGTGGCTCTGGAACTTGTGAGTCGGAGGTTATCGAAGGAAGCTTTTCTCAAACCGTTGATTTGTCAGCCACTTTCAGTGTTGTTCAAACTTCCTCTTACATTGTAAGGAAAATATTCACAAAAGTTTTCCCATTAACTATGATATGTAATAGGCTAGTTATATTTATTAAATGGTTTGGTTCTCATTTCATTTTAGCCTGCACCAACCAAAATTTTCAACTTGATTCCTGTTGACCGCCCCGACCTTAACCAACTTCACATGTATTGGCAAGCACCATTTATTCCTGGTCGCCTTCAATCTGGTAAATATTTTTAATTAGCCGTGTGCACTTTTAAATGCCAGTTAAATGTGCTTAATAAATGTGAGTTTCCTTTTGTACTAGCCACATCATATGAAATGCGATCTGCTCCAACACGGGAACTCCTTGTCAGCAACTTTGACAATCAAACACTTGTTCCACTGCCTCCAAACTTTAGGCCCAAACAACCAGGTTATCCTGAGACAATACAAATTCCCAGGCCTACTTCAACTACTTACTACGCTATACGCTCAATTAATAGAGGAAGGGAGGTTTGTAACAAGATATTTGTAAAACTTATGGTTTCCTTTAAAATCCTAAAATTTGCTGATTTTTATCAACCTATCTTTTTTTCAGAGTCCACTTTCAAATGTTGCCAACCATATTGTAATAATTCCCACCGAGCCCACAACTGTTCCAACTGGACCCACTGAGCCTACGACTACTCCAACAGGGCCCACTGAGCCTACCACTACTCCAACAGGGCCCACTGAGCCTACAACTACTCCAACAGGACCCACTGAGCCAACGACTACTCCAACAGGGCCCACTGAACCTACGACTACTCCAACAGGGCCCACTGAACCTACGACTACTCCAACAGGGCCCACCGAACCTACGACTACCCCAACAGGGCCCACCGAGTCAACAACCCCTCCAACTGGATCCCCGGATCCAACAACGCCTACATCTCCCGAACCTACTACTACAAGTACACCTCCAACCAGTACTTCAGATCCTCCCGCTACCACCGCTGGTGGAATAAATATAAAAGCAGCTACTGCCATTGTTGTGCCATCATTATTCATTTTGATGCGTATGAATTTGTATTAATTCGCTAAACTAAATTATTAAGAAGTAAATATTCTCTGTAATAAAATATGTACAGTATATCAGAACATACAGACATACGAACTGTAATATCATACAGCGTACAGAAATCCCTTGAATAGATTTTTATTTTTAAACCAAATTACGATTCATATTCATATATTCAATATTATTGCATACGAATTTTTATTGTGCCTACAATTACGATTAACATTCCAGTCTTTCCTAACCAATAAATTTTTAAGCTTCGTTTTGAATAACTCTTGACCATGACTCATGATATGAATCATATCATATTAGCATGCCATGTGAGCTCAGACGGTAATCCTCTTCTTTGTCATAATTTTGTTTCAAACACGCACGCAAAAAGCGTTCTTTTGGTTGTCTAATCCTGTGATAACCTTTCCCATCATGTATTATAAAAACCCACACAAATCTCAAAATCTCTCTTTCATACGCAGTAAAACCAAAAAATGCTTTCATCTTGCTTATCATGATGATTATATGGAATATGATATAAATACTGAGTAGGTATCTAAGCTGAAACGTTGAAACAATAACTTATCATTTGCTAGTGATAAATCTACATGTTTCCGGATTATCTTCACCTTCAGTTTATGAGATTTGCACATGAGTTGTTTCAATCAACCAAGTGCGATTTATTTATTTGCCTGATTTACGGGTGTGAGTGGGTAAAAAATGTATTGCATAAGCCATGCAAACTTGCATGAATAAAAATGACCTTTCTCCAAAAGTGTTTTCTTAATCATAAAGATAATTAATAGTTTTCATTAGATCTTTTATTTTTATACGATAGTAGATTACAATTACATTAACTTAATAAAATGGAAAAGAGACGGCTATTCACATTCCATGGCTTGGCTCATACTGTACAAATTGTAGTTTTTATTGTTCTGCTAATAAGACCAAGCGAGTGCTCAATAATTATTAGCCAAAATGGAGGCTATAAAGTTGTTTTAGCTATAGATGAGAGCATTCCTGAACCTCAAAATGGAGGAGGTGCACAAATCGTACAAAATATTCAGGTAAATCTACCGGATAGGGCATCACGCATCTTGCTTGATCTAACAATTTATTAAATCTCTGAATTTTTTATACAGACGTCATTTGAAACATTTTCCACAAAACTGTGGGAAGCAACAAGAGGTCGATTTCACGTCGAGTCTGTGGACGTACTTGTTCCCAGTAGTTGGAATTTGGAGAATACTAGTGATACTACAACGTATTTTGTCATTCTGATTTAATATTTTTTTTTAAATATTTGGTTATTCAACTTGAACGGAGATTAGCTACATTTGCTTTTATGTTCACAGTCAAAGTTATGGACAAGCAAGTTTAAGAGTATCCTCAACCGCTGAAAGACCATACGTTGAAAACCCGAATGTTTGCGGAAAGTCTGGGCTTTTCATTGAGCTTCCCCTTTCATTCCTCAACTCATCCGATCCTGGTCCATATGGATTTCGTTGTAAGCCTTCCGTTTCCGTCATCGTTTCAATGTTTGTATTTGTATTTAGCTTAAAAAAAGGGAGAGTTATCAATTACAAACCTTTATTTAGGGAAAGCACTCCTAAACCTTTGGGCAACTTATCGATGGGGAGTTCACGAAGAGCATGGCTACACAGGAAACTCAAGGTTTCCATACAGTTACAAAGACTTGTCTAGAAATGAATGGAAGGTTACTGGATGCTCAGATCAACCCATTGCCGGAGAATACTTGGACGTGTATGCAATTAGAATAGAAATAAGAATATTATGATTCTCTCCTACTACTTCCTTAAGACAAGGTTTTTATCAAATCTACTAATATTTCAGAAATCCAACAATACACCAATGTTCCGCATTAGAAACACTAAATTCTTCCTCAACTTGTCGTTTTTCTCCTTCCTCAAACCAAAGTGCAACTACTTCGCTAATGCACTTTCACTGGATCGACTCAATCATAAACTTTTGTGATGAAACTAATCACGACAAGCTTTCCCCAAATCCTCACAACTCCAAATGTGATCATAAAAGCGTTTGGGAAGTGCTTCGAGACACGGAGGATTACCGGGCTGTAACATCTCCCAACAACTCCACGGTTCCAGAAGTAGCTTTTAAAGTTGTCAAGCATAATCCTAAGCCTGTTCTCTACATTCTTTTGGACAGGGGACTTATTCAAGTAAATCCGATAAGTATAAGTAGCTCTTACTGTGTACTTATTATAGCTTCATATGTTTTTGTACTGACAGTTATCCTTTGTAAATATGTACTTAGGGCCCTTTATCACTGGCATACAGTATTCCCAGAGCAATCATAAATTTTCTTGGGGATCAGAGTATAGCTGGCACGGTGGCAGCCATTAGCTCATATCCTGCTGGAAGCTCTGTTAATAATGATGTCATTCAGAGAGACATTTTGTGGTCACCAATTGGTTCTCAAATTAATAGATTTGCGGAGTACGTACATCAAGATTTTATTATCATGTTGCGTTTCCTACTTACTTATACTGTTCTTCACAGCAAATTACATATATGCTTTGTATCTTTTTAGCGTTATTGGAAATCTGAAACTTGATGCACCTCTTGAGAGGGATTTCTCACAAGCAATTTTGGCAGCCGTTAATGACATCAAGGCAAAGGCTCATCCTAATGGAGTAGTAATGCTTGTCGTTAAGTATGGGGTTAACTGGAACAACTTTGGTATATAACATTTTTTACAAACTAAAAACTCATCGTTATTAATAATTATTACTCATGATCCGACTTTATATGCTGAAGTCGTCTAAACAAATAATTGCATGAACAGGAAATTATCTACCTGAATCCGACATTATCCATGCACTAAATGAAGCAGGAGTTATATTCAATTCGATTGAGCTGGGGACGGAAATAGATGGCTCACCGCCAGTTGCTCATCTTTCAGAGTTGGCACTTCAAACTGGAGGCATGTACACAACGATTATGGACAACGGAGTTGCGGAAAATTCATTGAGATTTGTAATCGAATACATGAATAAAACTTTGCATGAGAATTTTTCGGATTTGAAGAAAGACTTCAGAACGGTATTGCAATTTTAGCCCACAAAAATTAATTTGCAAAATACAATAATTATTTTTGTATCAATCGTAAACTTGGTTTTTATTATAGATACTCAAAACTAGCGTGTTGGGAGGATCAATAGCAAAATTTGCAGTGCCAGTATCATCTATGAATCAAACTGCCACTGGGAAAGTACAAACATATTTCTCAACCGTTGATGGCTCACTTACCAAGCAAAATTTTAGTGCTATAGGCATAAATAGTACTGGAAATGCCAGTCCCCTTCCTTTGGCAGCTGTCAGTTTCAGAAGAAGTCAAGATTGGGCGAATTCAAGAAGCAAATGGACTTACTCGCTTGAGCTAAAAAGTTTTGATATTGTACGCGTAATATTTATTTGAGATATTTTTAGATAAAAACATAATATTTTTAGGTAAAATGAAAATCCAAGACATTTTTCGATATATCTATTCTATTTCCATTATAGGCTCCTTATGAAGAGATAAGCATCCAAGTTAATTGTAACTCTTGTCAAGGAACCTACTTAATTCGCACAGACATCCGGAATGACAATACGGAAAATGTCACAATATCAACTTTTACCAATCTTGATGCCTCTTCCACTGATTTATCAAATAACGAACCAATTATAATTTATGCCAAGGTATTTTACTTTAACCTGAGTTACGTCTTGACTTTAATGAGTGTGAGATATAATTTTCACTTGTTCACAAAGGTGCTGAAAAATGGAGTTCCTGTGGTTAATTCACTAGTGGACGCTGTGATTACGGATGCTGACACCAACTCAAGACACGAAATACGTTTATTAGACAACGGAGAAGGCAGTCCTCCGGATGAAGTTGAGCAGGATGGCATTTACTCAGGATATTTTGTTCCTAACAATGATGGCAACTTTTCAGTGACAGTAATTGTTAGAGGAGATTATTCCCTGTTGAAAACTAAAATAGCTAAAAGTTTTAGGAAAAATGCAAGGCTACTTCCTACAGACCAACTTGATATGGGTTGTGATGGGGCAAGCTGCAAAATTGAAAATTTACCACAAGAGTACATGAGCACTTCTGAACTGGGTGCTAGAATCAGAGTGACTGGCTCGGTTAATTTTTCGGTAAGCACACAATTCCAACTAAACTAACTAACCGAATTTACAATTTACAAATTATGATGATGATGTGTCTTCCAATAAATTTTTGTTCAACGCAGCCCGCACCAACCAAAATCACATCTTTCGTAGTGTTTGCAAGTCAACCTAGTATGCTATCATTAATTTGGGTAGCTCCAACCGTTCCAGGTCGTCTGATAAGTGGTAATGATTAAATTGATAACTTATAACACATAATATGCTTAAATGTAGTTCTATTTTATAGTTTGTCAAAAAAAATATATAGAACATGATTTTATTTGAACTTGTATAGTTTCGTCTTATGACATTCGACAATCTACAAATCAAGAAGCTTTACTCACAGATTTTGCAAATCAAGAACCAATTCCAGTGCTTCCCACGACTGTTCCAGGTGCTCCAGGTTCCTGGCAAACTCATACCATACCACGACCCACAGTCACAACCTATTACGCTATGCGTTCATCATATCGTGGGACCAATGTACGTATAATATTGTAACGTAAAAGGAAAATGGAAAGTTCAAACTTTTGATTACAATGTTACAATTTTACAATGTGTCGTTTCAGAGCAAAATATCTGATGTGCAAGCCTTCGAATATGTCACTGATCAAGAGACAACAACAACCTCATCAACAACTGACTCTTCAATCCCACCAACAGATTCTTCAACTCCAACGTCAACGACATCCGAAGACTCCTCCACTCCAGATTCATCAATGTCAACTACGACATCCGACTCCACTCCCACAAACCCTGAAACGTCAACATCATCATCATCATCACAACCACCACCATTGTCATCCACACCGATTCTCAAAGAAGACAAGCCCTGGCACAAAACCGGAGGGGGAATAGCCATAATAACGATTTTAGTAGTAGCTGCCGTCATAGCTATTGCCGCAGCAGGTTTCTTCATTTGGAAGAGGAGGAACTCGGACAAAGGTAAAATAAACCCGCCACCAACAACTCAACGAGCTTCAGTTCCTTAACAAAAATATTTCTAAAATATTTAGCTTCAATAATTAGCCCACTTAAAATAGAATACATATATAATTATAGTTCATTTGTTCTACACCTCCAAGTTATGCATAATATGCGGAAAGCATTTATCATTGTCAGCCAGAAATTGATTTTGTTGTACAGGACAGGATAAGAATAAAAGTCTAAAAGTAAATTTTACGCCTTTACACCCATCTCATCATGAACAAAAAGCGTCTGTGTTTTTTATGTCCCTGTGTAACTCATTCAGCCTTTCAATCCTCCAAATTGAAATGAACAAGTGAAGAAAGCATGAAATCACATTTCCCTTGTTTGTAACCCTATTACAAGACGCGCCACATGATAAGAAGACGCTGAAATCTATATACACTACTATCAAATCAACTATATAGTTAAATACATGAGATGAGGAGGAGGAGACGCTAAGGAATTCTATTAAGACTCTGTCAATTTTATTTACAGCCTTTTCCTCCTTTGTGAAACTAGTTGAAGAAAAAGTGTTTTCAAATAACTTTGCAATCGCATCTCCACAATTTACCTCTGACAACTTTTTTCACTTTGAAGTTTGGCTTCCTTGTGTCCTTTATTTTTACAAGAAGACAAGAAAAAATAAAATAACGTCTTTACGGCCTAGTTCACACCATAGCCTTTCACAATAATAGCGTGGTGGTATGGAACGTGAGTCGCGAGCTTTTTGGTAATTAGCTCTGAGGTTTTATGTTTGATCCATCCATGTTATGAAAGGAGTTTGCTATTTCCACTGATTTTTAGATGACAGGCTTGTTGTCGCTGACAATTGGCTTTGATTCAAGGCGTTGTTTGTTGCACACTGAGGAGAAGATGGAGAAGATGAACATGCATGATCATCTCATCTCATTCTTGAATCGAATCACCGAGACGGAGTGTGTACTCTGCTCCACATGTTTATGAGATCTCATCAAAAACCATTTAAAGTCTTGAAGATATTTTTTTTGCAAACTTTTCTTGCTTACTTCTTTCTCTCATTCAGTTCAGACACAGGCATGCACAAGTCGAAGTCGACCCTTGACAAGATCAGCATCATCACAAGCATGGGAGTACAAAAGAATCCTTTTTTATGCATGCATCCAACTAACTACCTACCTACCCTAGCCTCATTCAAGACGACTTTCAAGTTTCACCAGACAAGGCCAAACATACTCGCGTGTAGACACGGAGTTGTAAAATTTGCAACAGATACTCTGATTTTGTCAATGTCTGCTAGCGCTAGGCTAGCTCGACTCCAATTTCACTCCAACTTCCCAAATCGGCTGCATTAAGTAGCAGATCAGTTTGTAGTAGTTGGCGTAGATTCAATAATCCGG
The DNA here is from genome assembly GCA_964034955.1 of Orchesella flavescens. NCBI lineage: Eukaryota > Metazoa > Arthropoda > Collembola > Entomobryomorpha > Orchesellidae > Orchesella > Orchesella flavescens. The sequence goes on along the minus strand of OZ035958.1, from coordinate 25,081,881 downwards.
GTGAACACAAGACCCCGGTTAATTATGCATGAGCAGAGCATCTATTTGTGTAGATTGTAGTGTAGACGTACATGATATACTATACTTAATCTTAACAAAACAAACCCAACTGCACTAATCTTATATATTATCTTATCATTGGTTTTGGCGTTAGTGATGCTAATATGCTGATGACGAAAAATAAAAAGTGCAACCGTAACCAACCCCGCCATACCGTCGTGTGCCATTTGCCGCTCAAGAGCTTTCCCATATCTTCGTTCGAAAGTCACAAAGACGGAACGATATATGCAGTAGTATGTGCATCTTCCAAATTTCCGATATGGTTTACTATCTTCATCACACCATTTATGTAGCGGAGCGTGTGTGTTAGGGATAATACATACAACGAAACTGTGTCATGTCATCAAATAAATGCCGAGAAAAGACAACCTTGCCTTGCAAAACTTTTTTGGAACCGAAGAAAATTCATGCGTTCTTTCAAATGATCATCTTTATGTTGTCGCGACTGTTAAATTAAACTTTTAAATATGAGGATCCATATAATGTATCAAAGTAAATGCAATTACTTATTTCCACAACAGGACACAGTGAAGAAGAATCATGTCGCTAGTAAAAGTAGAAGTCGCTGGTGAAGACGAAGAGTTTTCCCATGCAATGCAAACCCACAAGCCAAGCCACAAATCGACAGTTTTATGCTTTTGCTGTTCCTACTTCCTTCGAGCAAAGAGAGACAATGTTATGTATTGTGCTTTGCTTTTACTGTAAATAGAAACACGGAGATGGAATGATGAAAGTTTTCAGATAAGTTGTATAGATAAGAAGAAAAAATTCAACATGCTTTAATCTCTAATCATCATGTACACACATACATACTTACAAGATATGCTCTTGTACCATGCAAATACAAGGATTTCTTTGTGAATTTTGCATTCATTTCATTTCACCTCCTCCGGGAGATTCCCAAAACCATTCTTCCTTCCGGTTGAAAGAGTTGTATAAAGGAATGTGATACAGATTTGTTTGCTGGTATGATCACATCACTATCCCATTTCCAGCAAAGTTTGAAACCACACGGAAGCTCAAATCCAAGAGAACGGTCAATATATACATACATACATTAAAAGTGCGCAAATGTAGGTATACTGTTGTATGTGGATTATAAGCTTTTAAACATTTAGGTACCTTATAATCCGAGAATTTGAAAGGAAGGCAATTAAACTTCCGCAGTAGCAAAAACCAACGGATGTGGTGATTTCTCGTGTGATTTGACGGATTTACTCTACTAAACCACTATTTCATATTTACCTTAAAATATCAACATCCCAATCTACTATTGTGCTTGTGGTTCGTCATACCATACCAAATCAAACATTATTATTATTCTTATGTAATCAATGAAAGTAAGGTAGCAGGGCTAGTTCCGATATTTATATGTGTTTTGAATGGACGAGCTTATCAAACTTCCTTTCTTATCGGAAACTTGTTGTGCACATAAACATTGTGGGTGGCTGTGGCTTCTGTTTAACTTTTACATCTACGATGATAGTATGATTTGATATTTGACAAAGGATTAAACAGCGCAGTTACTTTAATCATGATGATGTGCAAAAACTGGTGTGAATAAAGTATAACCAGAACATTCATTTCATGACTGATATTTTTGACAGGTGCATAGAACAACGGTGTCACCGTCATTATATATTGTTTGTTCTAAAAATATGCCTAGATCATCCTGAACATCCTGATCAATAACAATGAGATAAAGACAAAAATAAAGTGTGCTTAACATGAAAAATGAGAATCCGATACTCGATACTGATATGCATTTGTTGATGTTGATATTGGCACAGTAAAAATTTCATGGAAAAAAGTAGGATGATTTTCACGCGTCAATGTCAATACATTCTAGTATAAAAGCAGGGTGAAGGTGTGGGATAGAGTATCATTCACGCAATCAAAGTCAAAAGTGAATTGTTTTACAACATTAAAATAGTCAAGTTCTACTGAACACATTTTCAGCTACACATCATATCATAACTTTATATACATAATTATTACATTTAAATCCAATCACAAGTTTCTATTCTCAAATTTGACCTGGAAAGAAAGAAAAACTGGAAAACTCTTCAAAATGTTCCAGCCAAGTTTCCAGCAGCATGTGTCAGTGCTGCTAATAGTTTTAGGTGCCTTCCTAACTGGTCTCAACCTCTGCCAAGCAATCAGACTGAACCCTAACGGTGGATATGACATTGTTATTGGTATCGAAGATAACACACCGGAACCATTAAATGTTGAAGTCTTCCTGGATGAAATCAAGGTAGGTCATAATTACGAGTCATCATCATCGTCATTTTAAAATTTTGTATAATTTTAACTTTTTGTATATAAAATTTTAAAATTAATTTTCTACACAGGTCGGAGTAGAATCCTTTTCCTTGGAGCTTTGGAAAACCACAAAGAGAAGATTTTTCATTAATTCCGTAGACGTTCTTGTTCCCCCAAATTGGTGGACTGTTAGTCGATATGAGAGGGCGACATGGTAAAAAAGCACATCTTTAAGATTAACATGACAAGTTTTAGAATCCCAATAAAAATGTCATTATCAACGACTTTATTCATCATTCCATTAATAATATGTAACAGGCAAACACTTTTGGGATCTGAAATCCGAGTTACTCACGATATTGCTACACCAAACGTTGTGAACCCAAACCCTTGTGGAACCCCTGGTCTGTATTTAGAAATTCCAGACAGTTTCTTTAAAATTTCCACAAGAGCAGGACATTTTGGAGCAGTTGGTAATTTTCTCTTTCATTATCCAAAATTTACTTGATCCGGCTTTACCCCCTTTAATTTAACAGATAATTTTTATTACACAGGAAAATCTTTGGTAAACTTGTGGGCTCGTTACCGCTTTGGAGTATGGGAAGAACACGGAATTCCTGGTGACACCAAATTCCCCTACTTTTACACTCATCCATCATTAGAATCAAAGTGGGAAGCTACTGGATGCAATAATGAACCAATTACCGGCTCCATTCTGACAGTGTAAGTCCAATGTCAGCATAAAATTTTAGTTTATCCTATGAATTATTAAAACTAATCAGATCACGACATCATTCATTAGGGATGGCGATATATCCGAACGTTGTGACCCACTAGCTGCCAAAGGACCAGATGATGACTGTCGGTTTTATCCCTCCGACTCAAACACTGCCAACTCTTCTCTCCTCCATTTCCATTGGATGGAGTCAATAACAGAATTTTGTGACAGCAAGTCTCACAATCACGCAGCTCCCAACCGGCATAACTTGTTTTGTGGACATAGAAGTATTTGGGAAGTCATTAGGCAAAGCGCCGACTACCTCAGCACCAAATCATGTACTGACACCGTTACTCCCCCAAAATTCCGAATCCTGAAGGAAAACAGCTCACCTGAATTTTACATTTTACTTGATCGTGGAAGGACAGTTGTAAGACAAGCTCGAAATTTATTGTCTTTTTTTTTGTTTTTTTTTTTGGGTTCCTCATCGTTTACCTTGCTATATTTTATCCATTTTTTTTCAGACACCTGAAAAAGTTTTACAGGAAGTGATGGGTGCAATGGTCAAATTTATTGGTACTCCTTCCCTTGAGCGAGTCAATATTGCAGTGGGAACTTATCCACACGCTAATCAGGGAAAGAATCATTATTATGTCAAGGAGGAAGTTGGATGGGCTCCAATTTCTTCTGTAATTTATGATGTGCAAAGGTACACAAAAGCAATGCTTAGGAGTACAATGAAGCTCTTGTATTTGGGCTGTCATTGGTTTGGTGTGCAGATGCCGATAATATCCTTGCAATAAATTTGTTTTCACTTGATGATGCCCATTTTTTTGTAGTGTCTTGGAGGACGCATCTAACACGGAAGGACCAGTAATACGTGATTTTGGTTTGGCAATTCAAGAAGTTGCAGAGAAAATCAAACAAAGAAATCATTTAGCTGGAACGGTGATTTTGGTGATCAAGAGGGGCGCTACTGCAAACTTTTTTGGTAATAGCATCAATAAAATACTTTTGATGACAGCCATTTCCCCATTAAAATCCTCCCACATTTCATGAAATCAATTTCATGCCCTAAAAATAAAATCCCTCTGATTTTTTTTCGAATAAAATTTTTAGATAAACTCACATTTGAGCAAGAGGTTATCTCAAGCATCAAGGATGATAGTAGGATCAAAGTATTTGCAATTGAGACTCAACAAGGAGTGCAGAATCCTTATACAAACTTGCAAAGTTTGGTACAAGACACGGTGGGGAAATACCATCTGATAAATGACACGATCAACACGGCTCGAAAGCTGGAAAGGTTTTTGGCAGACATGCAGGAAATTTTGGAACAGTCAAGTATTATGAATTCGTTGACGAGTTGGGTGGTAAGTTTTATGACATGCTTTCTTTACATGTTATCATCATCATCATCATCTACATCAGCGGCAGTAATAGGAGTGTAAAAAAACTCATAAAATTTCTTTTGAACTTTTCAACAGACTCAAAAACAGTACACCGAGCCCCATGAAACTATTGAAATACCAATTCATGACAATGTCAATTTAGTCCGAGTTCATTTGACTACGAGCCGGCAAATGTTGGAATCTGACATTTATTTGGAACAAATTTCCGGTGAACATACATCAGTTGCATTGATCAACAGAGCAGAATGGAATGAAAACTCGGATTTATCTAGACGGGTTGTATTTAGCTATCTCATTAGGAATCCTAAACAGGTATAATTTGTAGAAAATGATTTTGGGGCAAAGTGAGACAATGCATTACTATAAGCTTTCGTCTTCATTCTTGTAGGGCTCCGTTTGGTCACTGAAGCATGGATGTCCAGGTGAAAAAACTAGTGACTGTCGATCCTTCCTTCTCGTCTCCGCAGAAAATGACAGGGGAAGCCCTAGACAATCCACTTTCAACAGCCATTCCATTGACATTTCCGTCTCCTCTTCTGCTGAATACAATTACCTTGACATGAGTCATCACGGCTTGAAAGTAGTTCCTTTTGCCATTTTTGCCAAAGTAGAAATGAATCAACAACGTGTGTTGGGATTGGAAAATGTAACTGCGTTGATAAGACTTGGAGGAGATCATTCCATCAGCTGGTCAGTTCCACTACACGATGACGGTCTTGTACAACCGGATGTTGCTTCTCATGATGGAATTTACTCTGGTGTTTTCACGCCAATGGAAGATGGCTTGTATCAGATTTCTGTGAGTGCCTCAGGTGTAAGTGGTGATGGAAGCTTTCAAGATATTCGGATTGTTAATCATCCGGGTAGTCTGATGCCAAAAGATCAAATCAATTTTGGATGCAAAAACTCAACAAAACCCAGATGCATTTCGGCTGTGCCAAGAGGCTCATTCTCAAAAGTTCAGGATATGATGGGAACAATTGCTGTTGAGAATTCTGCAACATTTAAACCAGTAATTTGGCATATTATGTAGCAGCTTATAGATTTGAACGTAAAACTCGATCTAACAATTAATTGACATTTTTATTTGTGTAGGGATTGCCAATGAAAATTATGGACTTTTCAGCCACAACGCTTCCTAACTATGGTATCGAATTTGGATTCACAAGCCCAAGACTTCTTGGATCTGATGCGATGCGTAAGTACTCAATTCCCAATTTCAACTTTTTTTAATCTAGTGAGCTTTGTATTATTTTAGATATAGGAAGATATAATAATGTCTTTCAACATTACCTTTAGCTGAAGAATTTAGAATATACATGGCACCACATGTTGATAACTTTCTCGAGTCCACTGACGTGACGAAGCTTCTCATTCAACAAATTGGAGAGCCACCTGGTACATATGTCAAGATTTATTTTAATGCTGTTCAAAAGGCAATACCTTACTATGCTGTGGAAGCCATTTATGGAGGACAAAAGGTATGCAAAGCACCAGTAACCAGCAGTTTTTAAGTTTGAAGAATGTATTCGCAGAAGCATTATTTGACGAATAATGCATTTGATGAATTTAATTTCAGAGTGCCCCATCAAATGTGATTGGAGTAGTTCCTACAGAACTTGGCACACCTCCCTTTCCAACTACGACTTCCACGCAGCCTCCAACCACCACAGGTAGTGGATGTGGCTGTCAATTTTCATAATAAAATTAATATACTAAATACTCACATAATACTACTACCTACTAGTTTTTAGTAACTAAAAAATATTTTTTCTACTTATTTTTAACAAAAACCTCTCATTAAACTAATAAAGTGTGGATTTTGAATGTTGAAATGAATTTTTCATGATTTTGTTATACCTTATCTAATTTAACTTTATTTGCTAAACATATAGCTTTCTACATGCATTCACAAAACGCATAAAAAGTCATAGCACACTGATCTTCCAATTTGAAACTTGGTTAACGTTTATTAAATAATTTTACCCAGAACCACCAACAACTCGAGATGAGGCTACAACAACCACTGAAGAGCCAGCAATTTCCGAAGTGGAGGTACCCACAACTACCACTGAATTCCCATGGCCATCAACTTCTACAACTACTGGAGCTCCCTTTTCAAGTACAACAGAGGAATCTGAAGATCCCGAGGTTACAGAAACGCCTTCAACTTCATCTAGTACAACGGAAGATTCTGAATCTGATATTCCCAGTGCGATCCCTTCTTCATCATCCACTACAACAGAAGAACCTCTAATTTCATCTAGTACAACGGAAGGTTCTGAAATTACAAGCACGACCTCATCAGAACTTGCTTCTTCGTCCTCAACAACTACAGAAATCCCTTTAACTTCACTTAGCACAACTGAAGATTCTGAAATTACAATCACGACCTCTGATGAGCTTCCCTCTTCATCTTCCACAACAACTGAGATCCCTTCAACGGATGAATCTCAAATTACAATAATGATCTCATCAGAACTTACTTCTTCGTCCCCAACAACTACAGAAATCCCTTCAACTTCTTCAAGTACAACGGAAGATTCTGAATCTGATATTCATAGTGTGATTCTTTCCTCCTCATCCACTACCACAGAAACGCCTTCAACTTCATCTAGTACAACGGAAAGTTCTGAAATCACAATCAAGACCTCATCAGAACTTCCATCTTCATCATCCACAACCACAGAAATCCCTTCAACTTCATCTAGTACCACAGAAGATTCTGAATCTGATATTCCCAGTGCGATGCCTTCTTCATCCTCCACAACAACGGAAGAACCCTTGACTTCCTCTAGCACCACGGAATTGTCTGATATCCCCCGTACAGCTTTTGATTTAATTTTCTTGTCCTCAACAACTACAGAAACGCCTTCAACTTCATCTAGCACAACAGATGAATCTCAAATTACAATAATGATCTCATCAGAACTTACTTCTTCGTCCCCAACAACTACAGAAATCCCTTCAACTTCTTCAAGTGCAACGGAAGATTCTGAATCTGATATTCATAGTGTGATTCTTTCCTCCTCATCCACTACCACAGAAATGCCTTCAACTTCATCTAGTACAACGGAAAGTGCTGAAATTACAATTACTACCTCATCAGAACTTCCATTTTCATCATCCACAACAACGGTAGAACCTTCAACTTCATCTAGTACCACAGAAGATTCTGAATCTGATTTTCCCAGTGCGATGCCTTCATCATCATCTAGTGTGATTCCTTCCTCCTCATCCTCTACCACAGAAACGCCTTCAACTTCAACTTCATTTAGTACAACGGAAGGTTCTGAAATTACAAGCACGACTTCAGAACTTACTTCTTTGTCCTCAACAACTACAGAGGAACCTTCTACTTCATCTAGCACAACTGAAGGTTTTAGTATCCCAAGCACAACTTCCGATTTACCTTCATCATCCTCAACAACTACAGAAATACCTTTAACTTCATCTAGTACAACAGAAGAATCTGAAATTACAATAACGACCTCATCGGAGCTTCCATCTTCATCTTCCACAACAACGCAAGAACCTTCAACTTCATCTAGTACCACGGAAGGTTCTGAATCTGATATTCCCAGTGCGATAACGGAAGAACCTCTAACTTCATCTAGCACCACGGAAGATTCTGAAATTATGAGCACGACATCTTCAGAGCTTCCATCTTTCTCCTCAAGCACAACTGAAGAACCTTCAATTTCATCTAGCACCACGGAAGGTTCTGAAATTACAAGCACGACATCATCAGAGCTTCCATCTTCATCCTCCACAACAACGGAAGACCCCTCGACTTCATCTAGCACAACTGAAGATTCTGAATCTGATATTTCCAGTGCGATTCCTTCCTCATCATCCACTACAACAGAAACGCCTTCAACTTCATCTAGTACTACGGAAGATTCTGAAATAACAATCACGACATCATCAGAGCTTCCATCTTCATCCTCCACAACCACTGAGATCCCTTCAACTTCAGATTCTAATATCCCAACTTCCGATTTGCCTTCCTCATCTTCCACAACAACGGAAGAACCTTCACTTTCAACTAGTACAACGGAAGGTTCTGAAATTATAATTACGACCTCATCAGAGGTTTTATCTTCATCCTCCTCAACAACTGAAGAGCCTACAACTTCATCTAGTTCAAGCCCAATAGAAGAATCTCAAATTACAAACAGGACCTCATCAGATCTTTCATTTCCATCCTTCTCAACTACTGAATTCCCTTCAACATCTAGCTCAAGCTTAAGAGAAGAATCGGAAATGACAATCACGACTTCCTCAGAACCACCGTCTTCATCTACCACCGTAGAATCTTCCTCAACGACATCAGATACTTTATCCACCACCTCTGATGCATCAACTTCTTCAGAATCTTCAACTCCTGAACCACCTTCTTCGCTATCTACTTCAGAACAGGCGAGTAGTAGCAGCTCCAACCCTGGTGGCACCGATCCCACGGTCTCCTCTTCATTTAGAGTGACCTTTTCTCATACGCTGCTAGTCATTCTTTCATGCCTCAGTATTGACTGTCATAGAATAATTAGTTAATGGGACAGGTATTTTTGTTTGTATTTAAAATCTCTTGTTTCATACATTAAATCCATCCATATCCATTTCTCATCGTTTACCATAATAGTGAGATTTCTGTGAAAACGCACATATAGTTAGTTAATTAAGTAAAGTGCATTTTAACCGTAATATAAGTAATATTGTGATATATAAAATGTATGTGATTTTTATGAATGCCATGCAATATGCAATGCAACTCTTGTATGGAATGTATGGAAGCTGTATTGTCTGAATGAAAGTTAGATCATAGATCATGTTGATATCAACCTTGTCTTTCGTTAGATAGAGGTGAACAAGTAGGAAATTGTACCAGAAAAGTTAAACAGTTCAATTTGGGGGGGAAATGAGAAACAGTAATTGAACTTTAGAATACAAAATAAAAAATTCTGTTCGAAATAATATGTAAATAACTCTGTAATATAAATTCTACCAACTGCCGTTTAGCTAAATGTGTAGCTCATTTAATGTACTACATGATATAAAATGTTATAAATCCCATTGTTAAAACTATTTCCGCGCACAATAAATCCATTGAAATAACAAATATGAAATACTCATTTTTGTCATTGTTGACTTTGAGTTGAGATGATGTCCATTTTATATTCATCAAAAATGCATACATATAACGTTTTGCTACCGAAGAGAAAGACGAGACGAGGGCTTTCGAAAATCGTATGCTGATGAACTTCCTGTAGATAAAATGAAACATTTGAATAACAAAGACGAATGATTAGTAACATTTTTTCCAAGAGTTCAGAGAGTTTGAGTTGAAAGATGAATATTGTGCATGCCCAACCAATGATATATACTTAATCCATCATACTATGCGAGAAGAAGACCAGTATTAAGTTTATAATACACTATTACATTGAAGCAATGCATTCATGTTTATCAAGACTGGCTACGGTACTTAATCTATTTACGAGAGAGATTGGGGCATTGAAAGAATTTTTAGGTTAAGTACCTCAAGATACAATATGCATGGGACCCGAGAAATATGTAAATGAACTGATTAAGAACTTTGGATACATACCACTACTTTTACCTTTATACTAAATTTAATCCTGTACTGCCCATACCATTTCATCTGGATTCTTCTGCCTTGCAAGACCAAGTTTTATTCCAATTCCAAAAGCTCTTCTGCATACTTACGCTTACATCTAAATCCACAGAAAAATCATTTTTTTCGTGGACAGTCCTCAACTTTGGTGGCTTAACTTCTGCATACAGCACAAACCATACACTTGGACACATTGTTTCATCACATTAATCAGTCATGGATGTGACCCCACGCAGTTCTCTTGCACAAATCCCAGAAGAAGACGAAGAACTTGCTTCAGTTACCGACGAGGGTGCTAGTAAAATAATCATGATGTCGACAAAAACTCACTTCCCCCATTTCTGGAATAAATGGAGAACACCTCCAGTGAGCCCCTCCTCCACCTCTTCTTCTACACCTATTAGTAGTAGCAACAAGAGTTCACCAGGTCATAACAGTGACGACTCTGTAATGATTGGATATCCTATCTACTCTTCCCCCAGACGTACCCACGTTCCTCATACCTGTGAACCTTCCAAAAATAATTGGATCTTGTGGAGCATGTGGGACTCTAAACTCGTTAAATTCCCATTATTTCAACTGTGTCAAGCATCCAAAGATGATGAAGTTTACTCAATACAGTGTACAAAAGCAAAGCTGGAGGAACTAGTCAACAAAGCCTTTGAAGGCTTGCGGGATGAGCAATTTGAAGATTTGCACTGGGGAGAATTCGAGGTGGTAAGTGTGATAATTATTACACAATATTTTTTTTCACAAAGTTAAGTTGAAACGAAGGGAATATGGAATATGGATCTCTTTAAAAAAAAATTATTAAATTTGTAGTTGCGAGTCACTCAAGAAAAAGTGGAAGATGGATTCTGTCAATTTTCAGAAAGTTTGGAAATTCAAGCACACGAAATAAACTTTCGACCCGTAAAGTCTGAGGAGCAAGCTATAATTGTTCCACACTCAATGTGCCTTCGAGCCTATGAGGGTTTGGCGGAAATCCTTCGTGGTATTATTATGCAGTATGACATCCTCATAATTTCTGGAGGATATCGTCGAGTAGTTGGAAATAATCGACGGTATGACCTAAACTGTAATAAAAACAACTGTACACACATCATCCGCGTCCCTTACGGCGTAAGTCACCAAAATAAAAGATAACTTTTTTAAAATTTTGACAATAAAGCTTTTGAAATGAATGTGTATAGTCCTGTTTTTGTATGGATATTCTTAGACCTACAAACACAACATTTATTTGACTGAAAGGATTATCCCCCGAGACCAATGGAAACGCTTTCAATTCCAGTACACAGCGGAAAAGGAACGGATGCGGAGGACAGTAAAACAATACAAAAGTTATGTACATCAAGAATTTTGTCGCAACGTGTAAGTTTAAATTGTTTAATAATAATAATAAAAAGTCTTAAAGATTTTTAGGCGTGGGTGAAGACGATAATAGTACTATTTTATGTTTGTGTGGTTACAGAAGAGATACGTTTGCATTCACTCAAAGTTCATGGGATCTTCCAATGCCCATAACCCGAGAAATGGACCCGATTGGCATTTATAATCTTCTGGTGTCTCCCAGTTTTAAGATGCCCCATGAATCACCAAATTCTTCTCTAAGTTCGCCATTGCCTCAGTCATCATCTCCAGGTAGATATTCTGGAGAAACTGCTGAAACTAATGTAGTTGGTGATGATAATAGTAGTTACTACACTGCCGACCGTTCCACAGACTCGATTCAGCAAACAAAAAAAAGTGGTTTCTTCAAAGAATTCCTTTCAAGAACACCGGAAGCCCAAAATGTGCAAAAGCATAGAATTCAGTTTGAAAACAACGAGAGAGCAAACATGATTGTATTTCGCAAGCTTCCATCCCAAATCCGAAGCAAGGTAGTCACCGTCAATGATGATGATTCTGATGACACCTCATCCACATGTTCCAATGGTTTCCAAACTGCAAATGTTTCAACGGCTTCCCAAACTCAAGGGTCATTTCCACTTGGTGACTTGCATCTATATGGAATTCCATATTATGAATCTACTGGGGCAAAGGGAAACAAGTCTTATGACGATATACGAAGTTGCAGAAGACAAAGCAATGGTCACTGCTTTTGCATTTGCAGTTATTTGATTTGGTTGGTAGCCATAACCTTCCTATTGTCCCTAATATCGGTAATTGCTGTATTATATGTGGCAAGCAAACAAATAGACATTTGTCCTGTATACCCGGAAGGTGACACCCCTCTTAGTACTGAGGTCGTAGTAGGAATGCCAGTCAACCCCTTTGATGATTACGTGTCCTATGATCTTTTAACCGGAGAAGAGGAAGAAGAGGAGGACACGAACTATGAGTTTAGAGGTGTAGTTTGGATTCGCGAAAATTGGGAGGTGGCTAAGGGGTGGTGGACAAGTTTCATCCAATGGATAGATACTTTGGATTGTATGGCTTCCAAAATGTGGATTTGGATAGATTATTTAGTTTATTAAACTTTATACTTTATTTACGACATTTACTTTGATCTAAAACAAAGTACGAGTATGTATACATAAACTGTGTATTATGGATTATTTTGTTATGTCTGTTTGTGGCATTATTCGTAGTATAGTTTTAAATTTTCTAGTTGTTATATTTGATTTATTGTTCCGGTGATTCATGGTGAATTAAACAGTACACTTTGAACGCAACCGATTGAAATGTGTTGTTTTGATTTCCATGCCAGTTGCTGCACGTCTCGTTTGCAGAAGTCATGCAAATCTTCAAACTTCATATTTTATTACTGAATATATGACCAATTAACAAGATTTTGGAAAGGTGAGATTAGAATTTCCAAGTTTTTTTGCACGTGCTAAAAATGGAGGAAGCAACTTCAGAATTTGGAAAATTGATTGAGCCAGATAAAATCACATCATGCATTATGGACCTCCCTTATCCAGTGGTTTTTGGGAACATTTTGGCATCCATAATTTCATTCGGACCCTTGCTAATTCTGTCTATCTATTACTGGATCAGCGACGTTGGGAAATATGGTATTTTGTTCCCCTTCTTTTGGATTGTTAGTGCAATCCTCTCCTTTGTTCCAAGAGTTCCGACATTTTACTCCATGGGCTACGCTCTGGCATCTGACAGTCCATTGTTTTGCATCCTCAACACGTTCGCTTTGGTGACTTTGACAGCTATCGTCCTCTACTTGGCATTTTTCCTTGTCATGTGCTGTGCTGAAGTATTTAGCGATCACCTGAGGCGATTTTTAATAATTTATTTGATCACCTTCATTATCGGCTGTTGCTTGAGTGCTTTATGGATGTGGCTTTTTGTTAAAAAGAGTCCCTTGGAACCGTGGGGTGCACGTGAAGACGTATCACACTTAAATCTGATGTGGTAAGTGTGGCAAAAAAGGAATATTAATCATTAACAAATAAGCACATAACTTATGCTATTGTTTGGTTGACTAAATAACATGAATGAAATTTTTTGCAATCTTATTTAATCATAGGAGAACCGTTAGCGTATAAGTAGACCAACTTTAGCCGGCGGATTTGATATAAACATAATGAAGAACGCTAATTGAAGATCTCACAAACTTTTGGCTTAACTATATAAAACAAGCTCTAATAATTTAATATGTCAATTGTAAGAAGTTAATAAAACTGTTTAATACAATTTATTAAACGGAAGTCGTAAAACATACATTAAACATGATTTTGTGATCGAGTTCAGAAGTCAATTTTTAGACACTATATATAGACACATTTGACATTCTGCAACAAAAAACAAGTGCTTCCAAATTTTGTATTTTTTGCTCAAGAAAATTAAAAGGAAAGTGAAATGAGGTTCACTGGCATAACCTCTTCTTTAATTTATAAAATTGAGGTTTTTACCAGCTAAAATAATTATTCTATTGAGCATTAGATTCAGTGTATGAACGGAGTTTGTGAAAAGAATGCGTATCAATAGGACAGAAACCAGATTGATGGTTTAATGGTTTGTCTTGATGACATTTTCACATTCGATTTCATTGCCATTGTCAATTGACGAGAAAGCGAGTTTTGGTTGAAGCTGAAGGCTGAAAGTAAGCGTTCACATTTACAGTACATATACTACGTTACACGTTGGACTGGGGCATACTAAATCATTGTGAATTGTTAAAAGTAGATCTCTTCTTGCACGACTTTAGGACTCATTGTTCTCCGAAACTATATCACTTTCGATTCTTTTTTGTTAACACCCCTGACTCAACATTGACTGAATATAGGTGAGTGTGGTGAGTAGCATATCATTGTCAAAAGCGTGAAATGTGTGAAAGCCTTTTGTTCATAAATGAAGTGTTGTTGTTACTCTCGTCACTATTTTCGTGCGTTTTGGCAATATATTCAATACGATTAGCATTGCTGCCGGCAGCCGTACCTATCTTCATTTACATAAACGCATTAACGATAGTCAGTTTGAGTAAAATGGAGGAAGTGACAACGTATAGAGCTAAATGTGTAATAATTCAAGTTTTTCCTTCTCCTCTATCCTCTACTGAAGTTTTAGGGATAAAAGTAGATAGAAATAAAAGTTATTAGCATGAGTTCTGGAATGACAATAAAAACAAGAATATTTTTGTTTGGACCGGCCAAAAAGTCAAAAACCCTTCGACTTCTTCATCGTCGACAAAGTCAATTGCCCACTGCCTGTTGAGTTGGCAGATTGTTTTGGAAAACCAGTTTTTACGAAAAAGCAAACGCTGTACACTGTATTGCTGCTATATAGATTGACATTCCAGTCTAGCCTAAACTTTCGTGAACAACACAGAATACAGTGCACACACGCACAGAACAAAACTCCTCTTAGTATTTAGTATTCGCATACACATCGGGATCTCAAGATAATATACTAATGTATTACTACATGAACACACACTTAGGTCTTACGATAACTGCATAAACTAAAGGCAAAGTAAGTACGGTTTTTTGTAAATCTCACGTTCATCATCTTCAGTTAAAGCCTCTGAATCGTTCGTTCGCTTATATAGGGATATTTCAGAAAATCATAATCGAACATCACGATTTTACCCATACATAAAGCATTTATATTGTGAACTCAAACAATGGATGATGGGTTTCTGTCTGTCTGTGCACACCATGCAAAAGGCCGATGACGATGACGATGACTGCA
This sequence comes from Orchesella flavescens, assembly GCA_964034955.1. Taxonomy (NCBI): domain Eukaryota; kingdom Metazoa; phylum Arthropoda; class Collembola; order Entomobryomorpha; family Orchesellidae; genus Orchesella; species Orchesella flavescens. The sequence goes on along the minus strand of OZ035958.1, from coordinate 25,066,643 downwards.
AAGATGCAAAATCATCTGTAAAGAATAAAGAAACGACATTAAGAAACCATGAAAGAAACACTTAATGTAATTTGCAATGCAAAGGTTGAACAAAATTCTTCCCTGAGACTTGTTGATCTCGATGTGGATAAGAATGGGGGTCCATCTCCATCCATATATTGAGCATAGCCTTTTTTGTAAATGTAGAAAAGCACGTAGACAAACATACCTTTATATGAGTTACATGGATGCTAAAACCTCAGGTAAAACGGATGAGGTACCTGTTCACATGTTTTAAAAAAAGTTATTCACATGTTCAACAATCTTTTCGTACTAGCTGCTACGTGCAGTTCTGCACCCTGCTTGTTTCTCAACAAAAATGGGATAAAAAACGTATATTGAAAACCCTACCTGAAAACTCTGACAGACAACGACCTACAAGTTGGTATGAATAATATGTTGATGATATGATGAGCCACTGTTTCACTACCTTTTATGTACTTATATCATCAACCAACAACTAGTGCGGTGTTCCGCGAGTGAGTACATATTGGCATATTCACTAACAGTTGCAGTTTGAAGTTGTTGGAGTCTGACAAGACAAGGCCAGGGTAGCAGTAGGCAGGCTCTCCGAGTTTTTTCTACATGTAAAAAATAATTTTATTCTGCCATACCTGTCAAAATAAGCTCTCTTGAAGTAGGCCTTAAGTTTTGTGATTTTAATTCTTATTTTTTAACTACTGACCAAACTTGTACAAACTATCAAATTGTTTTTAAAGTTTTTAAAATTATTAGTGGAATGGTAGAACTAAAGTTAATCCGTGCTTGAGGTGGCTGCATAGCTGTAGTTTGCTCCAGTTTACTTAGGACAACTTTAGGTAACTTTGCTTTATAAATCAAACAATCTTTTTATAATGTAGCATGGATAAAACGAGAGAAGTTCATAATATTTAATCACAGTCGACAATATACTGACATTAGAAATATGTATATTGGGGCAATATGTAAGTTTCTGAAATCAAAAGTAGCAAAAAATGGCAACTGTTTCAAGGTTTTTTTGTACGGATATTTTTTATTGCAAATGCTTTGCATTAAATTTGAAAGCAGGAAACTGCCAGCATGAGCCCAAAAGACTAAAGAGTTTCTAAACCAACATTAGTATGCTATAGGACACCAACAAAATAAGAGACACGCTCTGAATATGGATTTACTCTTTAAACACCTAAAATACCATACCATTTAAAATCATTCAGGCCAAAAAAATACGCATTGTTCCATGTAGGTTTTCGTAAATCATTTTTGGAAAGTTTGTTGCTCACAAAAAAATTGAAATTTTTTAATTGTTTTCACACCATCCATGAGGAAAGGCGAATGATGGTTGATGATATTATTTAGCACATTGAGATTTCATTATGGCACAACAGGTCCTCAAGTTAAATGCTAATTATCGGATTAAGATTATATGAGATTTCGAGAAACAGATTTCGAAAACTGCACAGGTCACAGATAGGCATACGATGGCAAACGAACGGTGAAAGCCTCATATGAAACAGATATTTAAAACTAAAATGTTGAGTGTATCACATTTTTTGAAATCTTAAAATTGCACTTGATGCAATTGCACCGCAAATAACCACGCACCGAGACCGTGCTTTACCGTTCAGGTATCTGGGAACTCTTTTAAAATCATTTACTTGTTGCATCCTCCTAGTCGTGCAGCACATGTGCATTTTCATGAAATCCAATCCTGCTAGCTTCAACCATACCGTATTACCCGTACATTTTTTGTGCAAATGATTCATAGCCATATTGACATGATAGAGGCAAAGGAACACCATCATTTATTGCATCAAAATTACGGTAAAATTGTTATACTTTTGAGCACCACGTATCAAACTTGTAAATATAGCAATCATACGCCATACGCACTCACTATTCTCATAACATCACACACACTCAACATTATCAAAGGGCTAGAAAAATGAAGAATAATAACAATCTAATGTAATACATTAACGAAACGTTATGAGAATAAAATATCAAACAGGTAGACCTTTGCAAACTCTAAATGAGTTGACTTGACTTGTTTTTACTGCAATATAAGATTTGAGTCAGTGAGTCAGTACTATGAGTGATGATGCTAAAGTGCAAAACTAGGAAACAAAATTTTTCGCTACGATCATTGCCATTTCATAAAAAAAATTACTCCCCCTGTATAATCTTCAGAGCATAAATTAATCCCGTTGGCTTTACTGGCACGTAGGTACATTAGTATAAAAGCATGTTGTTATCATGTACGCTGAGATTGCAGTAGTTAGTTCCTAGTTTATTACTTCTTTACACTTTGTATACTGCATTTTGCATTTCATACAATTTTTGCGGGTGGGTATCCTTTATCTTTGTTACACCACTCTAGTATTTTCGTGCATGTAAAAACTAACACACGTTCTTCTTGAGGTCATATATTATGCTGTCTGCACCTACATTAAAAAATCGGTGAATGAAATGCATACATATATGCTATATGTGCCTCATATTCCCATATTCTCCTAATGGCAACCCGATATGGTGAAAATTAGATAAGAGTTTAAAGATGCTGTGCCTAATTATGTCTTGTTCAGATATGAGACGAGACCAACAGGCAAACTTTATTTCATTTTTAGTTGACTCACTCACACTCACTAATTTTGATTGGAATCAAGAAAATTGTAAAGCAGCCGCATGAAATTAGAAAATTTGACAAAAACCCACAAAATTTTGGATACTAAAATCAATCTCGACTAGTTTTTAGTTGCTGGATTGGGTGAGTCATTAAATATTGTGCAAAAAGTAATAGCAAATACTAGGATGATTGAATCGAGTTCTTTTAAGCCACCAATTAAAGATAATAACTTGTGTTTGGTTTGGGGCTTAGTTAGGGAAACCAAGTTTCCGGTCCGGTTTCCGTATGGTTGGAAACCCGACTTTGCCGCATAGTCAATAGTATTAAACGTGCCTTACTGCAGCAGTGTGTGTCGATGTCAATACCCCGTGTAATTCTTCGTCTTTAAAGCATATATGTTTTTTCGAGCTGGTTTGTCACGTTAAATGGTATATAAAGTGAATAAGACCTGTGCATGTTCTGTGCTTTTCTATAGCATACTCTGTTCTAGATAAAATATGGATTTTAACAAATCTAGGTGAAATTGAAGTGTTTTTTTCTTATACTGAGAATGGCATATTCCATGTTGCAATGTAAACCATATTAGAAAAATGACATTTATGAATGAAAAACTCTCACTCAAAAGTTTTTGGATTTTACAATCAGTGTGCTAATGATCATATTTTTTCTTTAATGCAGCAAGTCGTGGGCAGAACCAATAATACTCAACCAATAGTCATTACACCCGAGTAACGAACAGACATTACCTGACTTGAATACGAATCTTTGGACTTTCATACTTAATCCGAAGCTTGCCTACATCACATCTTCACCTGAATCACGTTTAAAAATAGTCAACATGAAGACAAAGAACAAACCCGCGGCGTTGTTCCTTCTTTTTTCCGTTTTCCTCCTACCTTGCCAATGCCAGTACACACCTGAATACACCCCCCAAGAGAAGGAGCCGCCAAAGGGTCCCCCACAACCATTTCCATATGCCTTGTCATCAACCTACTTAACCTATTTGGCGAGAACTGAAGTGGAAATTCATAAGGAGATGGTGAAATATGCTCAAGCTCTCCACGACAGATTAGGCATGATTCATGCGTAAGTTTTGAGATATAGAAAAAACATTATTTAAAGAAATTTGAATAACAAATTCGAATGAGATATGAATCTTTAGGGATTTGTTTTTGAATTTAACATAGGTATTTGCAAGATTATGAGGACAGTAGCGTCAGAGGTACAGCTCATATGCCCGAGGACACTGATCCTTGGCAAAAAGCAACTCAGATTGCAGCTCATCCCATTACTGCTTACAGAATGGTGAGAAGGTTTGCAACCGAGTTTGATGCTATTGGAAGTCATGTTAGCCAGCAACTTGAGCGTCGTAAGTTTCCGCACACACATATACATATTACTTAGTACATGCAAAGTAGATGACATTTTTGCATGACTTGGAAAAATTCATAATGAATTTCTTTCTTAGAACTGGAAGAACGCGTCAACAAACTTTCTGGTGTATTTCCTTGGCCAAGTGAAAAGGATTTAGGGGACGCTATGGACGCTATTCTTCGTGTTCATTACGTGTATAACCTGAATCTTGAAGAGGTGATTATGATTATGATGATTGATAATGTCAAGTTGTTGTGTTGTGCTCAATGAAACAGTAGTAGGTTTTACATGAATGGAATGTCATTAGTTTGCCAGAGGAAACATCATGGGAATCCAGACCGATGTTGGATTTACCCCATCTCAAACATTCAAGATTGCAGAGTATGCTGCCAAGAATGAGTACTACAGCTTGGCTTTGGATTGGCTGAGGCTGACAGAATCAAGAATAAAGGAGGAAAATGACACCATTTCGGTTAGTGGATTCAGTCTAGCGAATACTTACAAAAGGAATATTGAAAAGGTAATTTATTCAAATGTCTATATTACTACGTTAGCTAACCATAATCACTCACTCGTCAGAGGAAAAAAATACTGATTAGATGCTTTTGTATTATTTTCATATTCTAGCATGACAAAGACTATGATCGTAACAAGCATAATTCTCACTTGTACATGTTTACTGAGCGTCTCAGTGAAAATCCTAATGCGCCCACGCTCCGATCTGTAAACTATGAGAAATTGAAGGGAATGACTAAGGAAGAACATCCTGAAGCTGGTCATTATAACTTTTTGGCTTTGTGCAATGGAGAAGATTTCCAGGTAATGAAATTTGAAATTGATACCAAATTGTGCAATCATCAGCAATTTGTCATTGATTGTGATTTCTATACAAGTTTAACCTTTAATCTTGATTGCATTTATCAGGATCCGAAATACAAGGCAACTCTTAAATGTTGGTACGACAAGCGCAACCCCTACTTTTACTTGTTCCCATTGAAAGCTGAGATTCTTAATCATGAGCCCCTTCTCATCCAATTCCACGACATCATTAATGAAGCATGGACAAGGGATATGAAGAAAGCTGCTATGCCCACTCTACAACGTGCGCCACAAAATGTTCCAGGAGCAACTCCAAGAACGGCTGTCTATGCTTGGTTGGAAGATGAGCATATTCCAAACGCACCCATTGGAAGGAGAATAGAGCTGATTACTGGTCTTCATACTAGAGGAATGAATGCGTCAGAAGCCCTTCAAATTGCTAGTTATGCTTATGGTGGACATGTTTCAACCCATTTTGATTCGGTAACGGAACTTGACACAATATAGAAATGAAAATAACATAAATTACAAGTTTATTGTTCTATATTTGAGACTATATAGTTCTAACTCGAATTCTTCTTTTTTTTAGCTCGGAGGAAATCCAGATAAAGATCCTATTTTAAAACTAAAGGGAGACAGAGTGACAACCTTTTTAGTTTATGTAAGTAGCTTGCATTGTAGCTTTATCCTACTTTATATCATGATAATTACCAAAATAACATTTAATTTTTGGTTATTTGATTCAATGAACAATCTAGCTGAACGAAGTCCAGAAAGGAGGACTGACTGCATTCCCTGTTCTAGGAACTCACGTAAATCCGGTCAAGGGATCGGCAGTTTTGTGGTAATTATAACAACTTTCTCTTAGAAAATTAAAACTAAATAGTATGGTCGATTAACTCATTTAAAAAATTCTTAACCTGTATATAGGTACACCGCGTTGAAAAATGGTCTAATTGACATGAGAATGCTGCACGGAGCATGTCCAATTGTCTTGGTATGAAATTATTATAATATGCATCTGGCAAAATTAATTAATTTATGGAATGGGAAACTAAAAATGGTTTCTGATTTCTACCTCCTCTAGGGTCACAAATGGATTGCAACTAAATGGACTCATCTGAACCAAAATTTCCTTACACGACCTTGCGACTTAAACCCTGACGTTTAGGCTTCTTAATAATAATATTATTCCATTCCACAGCATCTCAAAGGTTAATTTTGCGTCGCGTACAGGCGAGTTATTTATATATCTTTTACAATGTTACGAAACAAGAAAAGTGGATCGACTGAATTTTTTTTACAATTTTTACGCGTCCGAATATCAAATTGTACAATAAGTGATTTCTCAATTATTAATTGTGACAGCATAATGTAAAATACACAAAAGGTTGACGAGGTGGACTAGGTGGAGTCATGCTAGCAGAAACGTGTTTAAAATGGGATTGTAATTTCAATCAAAATCAAATAAAACTCGTGATTATACAGAAAAGTTTCAAACCAAAACTCAATTTTAGTTGATTAAGATGGATACACCTAATAAATGAATGATTACGTGAATATGGCAGAGCTAACAAACAAATAGGAAGGATAATGCATAATATTATGACTTTTGATTATCTAGACTGTTTGCCTAAAATACAACTTATTAGTGACATGCATTGACATTATCAATCTAAAAACTTTGTCTATGTAGCATTTTTTAGATCCAACATGGCTTTATGAAGTAAAACGCTTAAAAAATAATACACTACACAGCAGACACTAAGTATTTGAACTTTATACGAAACCAATTTTTACTTTTCAAATTCTTCACAATTCACATATTACGTATTTAAATTACGAACAGTAAAAAATACTGCCCAAATTCATTGCAATTCACATTAATGATGATAGGACTAACTCTCCCATGCAATTAAAACGTCCCCCCGACGAATATTCGACAAAATACAAACTTCAATGCACAGCACTGTAGTACACAAGTTGGACCGAGTAATCTAAGCTAAAAAAAAGATTTTTAGTTACTTAATTCCATAGTTCACCTCCTGATGTAGAGTCATTATTACTGAAGGATGAGGATGAAGTTGGCTCGAATGCAGTAGACGATGTAGGATTTTTAATACGTTGGAGCTGTGCCAGCCTATCTTTAGTTTCTTGACCACGAATCCTTTCATAAAACAGTATATATGGATCCATACCCAAAACTGACTCGAGGGAAGATGGTGATACACTAGAATCGCTTATGTAAAACCATTTATCTGGAGTAACTTCAGCATTACTACTACTACTACCACTACTGCTCTCTTCGCCAAGATTATTATTATTTCCAGGAACTTTGATGTAAGCCACGTAATGACCCCAATGTAGGCTTCCACTATGTTCCACAATACCATATAAAGCGTATTTGACCTCTCCATCCTCATCGTAAACATCTTTTCCATTTCCATCCAATCTTTGCAAGTCTTCATCATCACGAGCACAAAAGGGCGTTAGGTTTAAGATATAGGGAAAGTTTATACGATCACCCAACTTAGATGTGCCATGACTAGTAATCTGAAATCTTTTCAAATGGATGGTAAGACATTCTGGAGGTCTCGAAACCATTTGCCAGCGGCTACAAGGGCATTTTGTAATTGGGATAGGTTTGCTGTTTTCTTTCTTTGGCTGTGAAGTTCCATTTTCAGCTTCTGATATAGAGTTTCTGCTGGAAGACGCAGATATAGATGCCGACTTCTTTTCTTCAGATGAGTCGCTCTCAGAAAAACCTTCATCTTGTGTTGCCGCAAGTGACGCAGGACTGACAAATGACATAATATTCTCTTTTGGTGGTTCAGTATCAAGGACTTCACCCAAAAACACTGGTGGAACATCATTTCCTTCATCTTCCATATCAGACGTGTTGCCCAATCCATCAACTGCAGGTTCATCAAGGTCATGGTCGTCCATATCTTCCGATCCATTTCCATATGCTTGCGGTGCTTCTTCATCCATCATATAAGATTTCAAAGGGTCTACATCAACTTCATACGCAGGTTCCGGCTCTGGTTCAGGATCCTTTATGCTCTCAGAAACTACTGGGGGCTTGATTCCTGGGAAAACTTCTTCGAAGCTTGCTCCAGCAGCTAATTTCTCCAGATTTAGGCGATGGCAGTTTTCACACTCGACTGCATTCGAGGCTGTCAACTGCTCAGGTTCCGTGAATGACTTGAGACAATCTTCCAAGCTTCCTACAAAGAAAAAGTAACAATGAAATCAAATATGATTGAAATATAACCACAAAAGAAAGCTTTTCAAAGTTCATTCATGTATAGTGGAAAGTACTTACTGTTAGATGAACTATCGCTGTCATCGTCGAAAATTGAGAACGTTCTCTTAGGAATCGGATTTCTTGAATACTGTAAACAAAGTAGTTATTATTATTATTAGCAAACGCACACATTGTCATCATTATGTTTGTTGTGATGCAAGTATAATTTTTATGAAAACATACCACACGGATAGGTAAACTAAGGTCGAGGAAATCTTCGTGCGATCTTCTTACTGAATTGCAGGTTAGACACGTTTGAAACGTGACCAATTCTCCACCAAAAATTTCATCCACAAATGTTTTGTGGTACAACTTTCTGTCCCACATTTTCAACTAGAGAAATAAAACGGAATTAAATTGGTTATTATTGGTGTGGTATTAGAAACATTTTAAGAAGGTCATGTGGTTATGTTAAAAGGTTTACCAGCTCAGCAATTTTCGGATCACAATTCTTTCCTTCACTCTTTTTGATTCCGTAGCATTCCATAATAGCGAGCCTGAACGCCTGCATAACATAATTTAAAGTTAGTAGTTAGTACTACTGGTTGCTTTATAAAAAGGGGATATAAATTAAATAATATATTAAAATTTATTAACTGATAATAATAATTACCTTTATCTGATCCTTCTTCATCATATCTACTACTGTTCTCAGCAGTTCATGGGAATCATGCTGTTGACCAGGTCTGAAATGTTTGGCCATTGCATTGTGAATTTGAGACGGAGTGAAAACATGACGACCACGACCAAAGTATTCTGATGAGCCAGTACCCGGATGCACATCAGATGACCTGGTCATTGCTTTAAAAGCAAGTCTAAGTCGTGAAGTCATTGAGTCTTTGGGAATTATCAGCTTTAGTCTTAAAGGTTGCTTAAGAGCCTTTTCTATCTCTGCCTTAAAAGCTTCCTGTGACATTTCTTTGCTTGGTGATGACTTGGATGAAGTTCCCGAAGCTACATCAAGAAGACTATCCATTTCAGATGATGAAGGGCTTGAGCCACCAGTTTCAGCTTCGATTGTTGACACGTGGTTAGAATCTCCATTCTCTTCAATTGAGCCACCGTTTGAAGACAGGCCTAGGTGGAATATGGAAGGACTTTCACTATTATCTCTATTCTCGTCTGGAGACACAATGTCTTGTACATCAACAGAGGGAGGATCTGCAGTAACTACAATTTCGATAACTTTCCCATTTCCGTAGAGATCTAATTTAGGGATTAAACATTTTGTCCTTGATAAACATTGAAGAGCAGAGTTCATGAAACAGGTATTTCCCAAGTTTTCCAGCCCCTGTAAGTAATAAAAATATTTGTTTTAAAACCATGTTTTGATTGAGCAAACTGTTTCATCTTGACATATGATCTGAGTGTTCAAGTGAGTGAGCGTTTTCTTATTACCAAAGGCCATTCGTCTCTGCTACCACTGTCCCAATGGGAACTGTATGGGGTGATTTTATTTCTGCTGTTGTTCTTATTTTTGCTGTATGATGACGATGATGACGATGACAGGAAGATTTTTGTTGATTCGTTTTCTGGCCCTTGTACTGGTTGAGGAGGTGGTGGAGGGGGTCCTAGCGCAATTATAGGCATGTTACCAGTCTTATTTTTTGACAACTGTACCGACTGTCTGAGTTTTGAATGCCGCTTCAGAAACTGTATTGGTTCCTTGAGAAAGCAGTTTTTAGTATCTATAAATGTTTGACAAATGTAACACCTGAAAAAAGAAAGAAACTTTCCATCATTTTCAATAATCCCACGCCAGTGCAACATAATTAAATGTTGTAAGATTAAATGAAGTAAAAAAAATGTACCATGATCCTTCCGTTTCCGCTCCAATACTCAAAACTATATTATGCTGATCCGATCTAGGGATTTTGTAATGCGCTTCAGCATCTCCACCTTGAGCAGTACTATCACCACAGCCGAAATTACCACATTGTAAGCACATCCATAGCTATTTAAAAATTTTAAAAAAAAACAAACCTTTGTTACTAAAAAAAGTCTCAATAATTTTAGTAATGCCTTCTTACACACTAAAAAGTTATATTTACCTCTTTGGAAGACACTCCAGCATCACCAGCACCAACTTGCTCTGGTTCGGACGAAACCATTACACACGGTCTGGCAGCACACATTGCATTAACTTCGTTTTTTAATGCTTTGCGAATACCAGCCATACTTGTTGATTTCTTTATGTGAGGACAACTTGTAGACGGTACTATAGGTTCATCAGGACTTTGCTGGCTGCTTTTTGGTGTCCACTGACCAAAGCTTCCAAACGTTGAACCCCAGTTGCTATCAGATCCATTTTCTGTAGCAACATGGTTTTGTTCAGTAGTTTTATCCTCTTGTTGTTTCTCATCTACATTATTATCATCTGCAGCACTTGGCTCTTCCGATTCATCGGCCGGGGTGGAACCTCCAGTAGTCTGTTCTGAATCCTCAATATCCGTATCCATAACGGTATTACTGGAACTTAAAACGATGGTATCATTTAAACTTGTGGATGATGCATTTTCCGATGACGAAGGTTCCGTTTCTGACACGTCAGGATCATCATCTTCCAAGGATTGACCGCCTCTTTGATTCTTCTTCCGAGTTTTATTTCTACCCATTTCACTTCCGTTAAATAACGTTTCTCTTCAAAACCATAAATAAATAGAGTCCTTTCTCCGCTCAGTCTACTGCTTTTCCATCGATGCTGCTATAATTAATGCTGACTGGTAGGGTTGACCAAATTGATGAACGATTTTCCAGTGTCCCCTACAAACAAAACACACAAGAGATTTAAATTAGCACAATCATCCATTATTCAAAACTTGAATATACTATTCAAAGGTTGAAAGTATGTTATCCTATCCTGATTAAAAATTGAAAACAACAAATTGTAGTCTGTATTGACGTGTATTGATTAACAATTAAAATAAAATAATGATCAATTAAAATCAATGCCCCAACCCCAAAAATAATCAACAATGAGAACGAGGTTGAACGATTATTAGTATCACAAAGGAAATTCCAGCCCATTCAAGGAAGTCCATACATAAAATCTTTTTTATAAATGGATCCAACCAAATAAATAAAATTAATATTTCCTAGCTAGCAGCACAAAATATCACATCAACACACACGCCATATGATACCCAAAACCAATAGGCAAACAACCAACCAGCCCAAAAACATAATATCCAATAAATATTTATTTATGAGCAGATAACCCCATCTGATACATACCTTATCAAAAATTTGCAAACACAGATCCCTGATTGATGGTCACCACAAGAAGCAGGGAGGGTCTTTAAAACTAAATTATTATTCTTTCTTCTTTGCTGAAGATTAATTATTACTATCTAGGGTAAAATTCCATTGCAATCAAACATTCCATTTTGTTCCTTCAGTAGTTTTCAGTCAGGTGTTAAATAAATATCATGAACGAGGATTTTGATTAAAGGAAAACCACACGAGTGACGAGTAAAAACCTTATTTTAACTAACTTTGAAATTTTTAAAAATAAACTAATAATTATTTATGACTCACAGAGAAAAAGAGAAATTTTTTTGTCTACTCGCTCCTGCAATCGCAGAACTATAAGTGGAGTTAGTGCTGAATGAAGGAATAATGTGATTTGATGACACAAGAGTAGTATGTTCTTTACCACCTCAGGGATTTCTCTTGAAAATCCTCATCATCATCATCATCATCATCAAATAGCTTTGTACGTATTTACGTAGTAGTGTACTTATATATATAGTCAGTCATATAGTCGTAGTGTACAATTTTGTACGTGTTAATGCATGTGTATGTATATATGTATACGATATACATAAGGAAAATTTTGTGTGTATAAAACTTTCAGATACCTATCTCAATTTTTCTCATCCTATACATAAAAATATACCTTTATGCACAAAAATGTACATAAGAAGCAGCATGCTTTATTTCCCTGCCTTCACCGTGGTTAGGCACTAGACCAATAGCAGGCACTTGAATGGTGAGATGCTGCTGGTGGTGACGACGGAGGAAGAAACGTGGGATTGGGAAATAATGAGAAAAGTTGGAGGTAGTGTTCACTAAAAATATTTTAATGAAATTAAGATTATCTCCGTCATTAGAAAGACCTGTTTGATCAAGGTCAGATGGTTCAAAAATCCAGGAAGATTAATATTTTAGGGAAGGAGGAATGACCATGTCTCAAGTTGCCCATGTAATGAGACAATGTCTGAGAATATCCTTTAAGCTGAAGTGCCTTTTTAAGAGAGAATGTGATAAAATGATAAAAAATGTACAGAGTGAGCTGCATTATAAGGATATCGCATAGGGATGATATCTTTATGGATGGAATGGAATGGATGTAAGTAGGTAAGTAATGTATGTACAAAAGCCTTTATGAGTTGAGTCAAGGTAAGTAGTATATGAGTCGATATGAGTATCAACTGTGTTATTAACGGCTACAAAAGGGATCCTTTCTTCTTTGTGCAACGTAAAAATCTCTAATAGGTATGGTATGGCATCATCGTGGTGTGGTATTATCGGTATCAGACTCTTCATATCATATCCTGCTTATCTGCTGGCTGTTGCAATATTGCAAAAAGAAAAAGGTTGTAGTATATAAGGCACAAAAATGCTTTCATAATTGTTGGCTTTCCATATGCATGCAAAAAAAGAAAGATTGAATACATATAGCTATATAGTGGCTGCTGTTGAGTGTTGAGTAGGAGGGTATTATGCTATAATTATCGTAGTAGTAATGAATATATGGATTTAAATGCTGTGCTACGAAAATGTGGCTGTTGCATGATACTACGTTTGTGCGTAAGTAAGGAAAATTACAGAAACAAATTTGTATGAAAATTATGTATGTTAGATGAAGATTAGTCATATTGGCTACGCAGACAGGAAGTGTGTAAGTATTAAGTAGTCGACTACGTGCGCACAATTCTCATTCTCACCTAAAAGATCCTAAAATTAAGTAATCCCTAAATGGTGAGAATTTTCTAAGTTTGTTAAAAAGTCGAGAACACCAAGAGCAATGTCGATAGTAAGTATTGTATAGTCATTCATACCCGACGCACATTATATATTAAAGCATTCAAACACCTAACAAATCCTGTTCGTCTACATACATACATTGGACGTGTATATCTATAATGAACCATGAAATCCACTCAAATATATAATACGGTATACTATGAAACAAAGGTAAAAATACCTTGCATTGCTATTAATTAAGTATACTATTCCACGTATGCTATTGTCATTGTATTTGATCAAAGAAGATATAGGGCAGGTGTGGGTGAATTTGATTTAGTTTTGTTCCATCATCAATCCGATTCTAAAACTTTACTTCACAGCGCAAGTTTATTCATGATTTTCGATTACCCTCGAATTGTGAGAAACTAATCCAATACTGATATCAAACGTGACCTTTGATGTTGTCAATATGAACCAAGTGCCACACTAATTATCCTATTGCAGATGCAGTCCCAATGCTATATAGCTTTCATTCAATGCACAAAGTCAAAAGTACAACAAGAGAATGTAATATGCATGAAAATGCAAGATACGAATTACGGAAGAAAAAATGTGTGCAAGTGTAATGATAATGCTAACGATGCTTGCGGTTGCACCACATATATTACTGAAAGTTTTTGTGTGAAATGGTTGGATTTGGATTGCTATCGGCTATAAATATACATGATAGGTAGAGAAAGGAAAGGTCGAACGGACAAACTCCTAAAAATGCGTTATATACAGGCAAATTGATGAGTATGACGAAATTGCTTTTTTCGAACATGACTAACTTTCCAATCATACATAGATCATAGTGTCAAAGTCAATCTAGCATATATGTTTCATACAATGCATGTCCTGTTCATTAATATGCACTATACTAATCGTTTGGTCAGTAAGGGTACGTTTATTCCTAGATTTTCCTTATTGCAATGAAAACCCAATCTCTGTATCTGTATCCACACACATGTGTACTAAACCATACACGTCTTCCACTTCCTTACTCATCTTTCTGCAGCGGCTGAAGCAGGAAACTGCATGTAAATTGATACGACTGACGATGACGACTGACGTACACATGATTGAAGAATGCAGTGGGATATGGATATTGCATATCAAAATGTGGAATCGTCTCAAGGTCACCACCCACTGGTACGGGCACTGTACTGTAAATGACTTACTAAATGTCATGTACTTTTAAAGGTAAATAATCCTGGCACACTACGTCTTATCCTTACTGTAATCTACTAATCTACTTCCAATTAAAATGTAGTAATGACATGTGAAAAAGTACGTGTTCTTGATAATGTTTCATGTTGCCCTGATTTGGAGACAAAACATGCTCTCACTTACAACTTAAGAAATTAAGATACCTACCTATAGAAAAGAACGTTTCAGTTTCATTGATGACAACTAATGACATGATGACGCACAATGTCCTCAGCCATAATATTCTCAAATTGTTTGATATATTAGAGATTAGTAGGATCAACCATTCTGAAATAAAAATTATTAGCAATCACACAGTCAACATTCATTCCAAAGAATAAATAGGTGTATTGGTGTATATATCCAGTGTATATGCACAAAGAAAGAATTTTGAACCTAAAACATAATTTATGAAAGGACAGACACGAAGTTATATTTATGTTTACAAATCTGAATCAACAGGAAGGAAAACAAACAATTTGAAAATTCTATGCAAGTCACACCAAATGTGACATGCTTAGTTATACAACAAATAATCTCTGAGTGACACATACTAGTCATAGGTAATCATATACTCATATTTCACGCATCTAACTACCAACTATGCATGTATTGTATCAATTGTATGTGAAGTATGAAGCAATGAAGCTTTCTTTGGTTGAGGCTTAATCATTAATGTTAGCACTGCACTGGTGACGCTGGGCCGCTGGTGTTCAATATGCAACGCTTTACAACGTTTCATCCGATGTCAAATGATGTACGCTTCACAGAAATTTCATCAGTCAAAAATATCAGAGAACATCCTCAGCAATCTTTCCACCCTATTCGATTCGATGGCATTCTATGCATATAAGAAATGTACCAAACCCGTAAATGTTTGTAGTTAGAAAACACGGTTTTCCATGAATTAATTTCTTGGTTACTGAGTTCGTATAACGTTTTTGTCGTACGGTGAACCTAACCTACTACCCAAATAATAATAAATATTCTTCTTTTGCGAGCAAGCAATCGATTTGTAAATCTATATAAAAGGTGAAAGGACAAATACTTGATGTTGCATTTCACTTTTGATTCTTCGTTATAGTGTATGTAAAGCTTCACAATTTGTGACATTGTGTTTTGACATAGCCAAATCACAATCTACGCGTTTCAAGAGGACTTTGGCAAGAATGAATCTTGCGAGTTACATGAATATTATCAATTCCTCCAGTAGTTTAAATTTAAACCATTCCATGCATAGACGCCTAGTTCGTCTAAAGCTACTAAATCTAATGGGAACGTAGCATAAAGAAGAAGAAAGCCGAGACAACAAAAACCCTCAAAGTCATAACTGGAAATATCGGAGTTTGCAATTGAACTGCAAACCGTTCCTACTAACTGGGTCTACAGTCCTGGACCACCGGTCCAGAAACGTTATCGAAATCATGGATCCAAAACCTCCTACAACACCAGTTGCATTATTTGCATTATTACGTGCCACTACTATGCAAAACCCACAACTACAACAGCCCAACCTGAACACTCTTTCGAAACAGGTAATAATAATTAACAGTAATATATTACATTTCTAATTAAATAGCAATTTTCATCTCATGAAATAACATCATGCAGTTTCAAAAATGCAATGCAATAAATTCATAATGTACCTAACACCTAAAATCATTCTAATAGGCATGTACATGAAATATTAGAAAATGCATTCATTCATTCGGTTCAGGTGTAAAGTACATTCATGTGCAATATTTTGCAAAACGACGAAATGTACTTACTCTTCATATTACGTTACGTACGTCTTTTGCATCTGCTGCATTCAATGCACCCATCAGATCACCCATGATGAATGTCCGTCTCATGAATTTGTTCAGCCTACTCTCTACATAATATACACCTCTGTCTATTCAATTCAAACTCGCATCTTTTTGTTGAATCAGCTGCTTATGATATACCTGAAACCTTTTCAAAAGGATCCTACGTACGTTTCGAAGGGATATGTGATGTGATACTTTATTGTAAGGCACTGATTTCACTTTCACTTAAAAAAGTTTGCATGCGCATATGTTTATATGCATTAAGGTACCTTAAACTGAAGCCAAACCAATTTATTTTAAGCACAAGACTGGTAAACTTTTTTGACCTGCCATACTCGTATTATGTATTACCGTACTAATATAATATTGTGTCAAAAATAGTATTATGTGTGTATGAGTACATTAGTATATGAGGAGGAGGAAAAGGCAGTTTGGAGATTGATACATAAAATTTATTAAGGGACCTTTTTAATTGAACCCAACTTTAAACTTTCTGGCATCCAGTCAATAATTCTTTACCCCCAAAACATATGTTGAAGTAGATCGGTAGATGTAAGTAAAGCTAAAAGTACTTTTTTTGTGTCTTGGTCTTGATGCCACATTGCCACGTTTTGTTGTTGGTTTCCTGTCAATAATTTTCTTAAGCATATGGACGTTAGCATTGGGTGGATTGGATGCCCATTTAGTTAAAGTTAACTTTATATTTCATGTAATTTTTGTGGTACGGCCACGATGTCCATTTCAATGCAAGAGTGCAAATTAATCTAATGTGGACTCAAACAGTAAACCAAAACTGTTGACACTTTTCATATGTGTTACGTCATACGTCACTTTTCGTGACAGAAGTGAAAAGGTATCTGTATTCCAGTTTCAAGTCTTTCTCGTTTCTTTTCTGCTTGTTCCTCCTTTTATTTGGGGCATTACATTTGACAATAAATTTTAGCATTAGAAAAATAATTATTATGGTGGTTGTTGTGAACAGTTCCTGCATCCCGTGAAACATAATATAGCTTGTGAAAGATGAAGTGTTGCTAGTTGCTAAAAGGCTTTAGTGATTTCCGGTATTGGCAAACAGCTGAAGAAAGGGTTATCGGCTGTATTAGACATTGTATTGGTAGTGTTGTGGGTGTGAAACTGCTTGAAGATGGCTGGGGTGCTAGATACAGCACAGATATTGTCTCCAGTAGGGGTGAAGCCTCCCCTGGGGTTCGTAAATGGAATCACAACAAAGGTCAGTTAAAGAAAGAGTGTAACTGACTGTGACGCTGTGACAATGCGATAATATTTGATACAGTTGATATATATTTTTTAAATCTAAGTTTATATTTTAAATTATTTTATAGTTTCATATATCAATATTAACACTTCATATCATATCATATTTGTTGATATTATGTGTTGGAATTATGTTTATAGCTTCAAGTATTTTTCTAATTAAAGATTCTACAATTTTTCAGAGCATGCTTGTGAGTCCAAATGAGAAAGAATATGATGATTTGGTGACGATCATCAAAAGCCGGATCGAAGAAGGAAATGGGGAGACAATTTTTGATGTTGGAGATTCAAATGAGGGTAAATAGGATTCTTGTTCTTGAAAGACCACATCAAGTTGCATAATGCTTTGTAATGAGAATGACATTAATTTGAATATTTATAGGTGGACTTACAAAGGATGATTTTGATGCTTCAGTGGCAACTTTACAATCGATTGCCGACTCTCTAGAAGCTTCAATGATGCAATTACGTGTTAGAGGAAATGAAAAGCAAACAGCACAGTATCTAATACGGCTTAAGGCTCCTGAGGAAGATTTCACTGAGATACGGTAATGAAACTGCAATATAGTGAATTATGTCATTTTAATATTTTCATTTTAGAGCTTTAGTTTTTAAATACTCTTATTGACTGTCACAGAGTTGCCGTTGTTGGAAATGTTGACGCTGGTAAAAGCACTTTACTCGGAGTTTTGACACATGGTGAATTAGATAACGGCCGTGGTCATGCACGTATGAAGCTGTTTCGACACAAGCATGAGATGGAGTCAGGAAGGTTCGTTAAAACAATTTATAATTTGAATTTAATGTGTAATAGTTGATAGTGATATTAACAAGTGATTTCTCTCATTTCAGAACATCTTCAGTTGGTAACGATATTCTGGGTTTTGATCACGAGGGTGAGTGGTTTTTATTATCATTTGCAGTAGTGTATAATAGTCGTTGAGTTGTGAATCTAAAGTGTTCAATTATTCAATTCTATCTTGTTATAGGAAAAGTTGTCAATAAGGCTGAACACGGATCTTTAGATTGGGTTCATATTTGTGAGAAAGCTTCTAAAGTCATCACTTTTATCGATCTCGCCGGCCACGAGAGATATTTAAAAACCACTGTGTTTGGAATGACTGGTCATGCTCCACATTTTGGAATGTTAATGGTATGAACAGAGGCTTAAAAAAGCCTATAAGTATTAAGAAATATATTTAAAAGTACAAGCAAAGACATGCTCAATTTTTTAACCTTTAGGTGGGATCTAATGCCGGTGTAGTTGGAATGACTAAAGAGCATCTGGGACTTGCTTTGGCATTAAGTGTTCCTGTATTTGTTGTTGTTACAAAAATAGACATGTGTCCAACAAATGTTTTACAGGAGACGCTACAGCTATTGGTTAAAGTTTTGAAGTCTCCAGGTTGCAGAAAAGTCCCAGTGATTGTGAAAACTGCTGATGATGTCGTTCTGTCTGCGACTAACTTTGTATCTGAGAGGTATTTGGAATTTGAATAAATGTATAATTTTGGCTGACTTTAATTATTCCCTGATCTGTTAACTGAATCTTATGTTGTTTAATGTACAGGCTATGCCCAGTTTTTCAAGTTTCTAATGTCACTGGTGAGAATCTTGATCTGTTAAAAATGTTTATGAATTTGCTTACAACAAGATCACAGCATTCTGACAAAGATCCAGCCGAATTCTTGATAGATGATACATATTCAGTACCTGGTATGAATATTTATAGAAACGTTTTGTTGATCTTTGTCTTATAAAGAAGAATGCTTCTGTTAATAATTTATTGCTTCAGGTGTGGGAACTGTTGTCAGTGGAACTTGTCTGAAAGGCACTATAAATCTCAACGATGTTCTGCTGTTAGGACCTTGTCCTCTAGGGCACTTTCAGTCTATCGCTATAAAATCAATACATCGTAAACGGATGCCAGTGAAACAAGTACGTTCAGGACAGACAGCTTCGTTTTCTCTCAAAAAAGTGAGTCAGTATAAAGTTTACGCTATCAAAAATAAAGAAAATGAATCAGTGTGTCACTAATTATATGGTCTAATTGTATATCATGATTTCTTTCTCAGATTAAGCGATCACAGATTCGGAAAGGTATGGTGCTAGTATCGCCCAGCCTAAATCCAACTGCTTGCTGGGAATTCGAGGCTGAAATCTTGGTTTTACATCACCCTACCACCATAAGCGCAAGATACCAAGCAATGGGTATGTTAAAAAGCTTAATGAACTAAAACTTCCTATATATTCCTACTTACACTTATTGGTTACAAGATTAACATTACTTTTTTTTACACATTTGTAGTGCACTGTGGGAGCATTCGACAAACTGCATCAATCTTGTCAATGTCAAAAGAATGTTTAAGAACTGGAGATAAGGCTGTAGTTCATTTTAGATTTATAAAGAATCCAGAGTATCTTAATTTAAATCAAAGGTTGGTTTTCCGTGAGGGAAGAACAAAAGCTGTAGGAAATGTGTCAAAAGTCATACCAATGGTTCCTACGTTAGCTGGTGGTCACGGTGCTAAAGCTAAAATTATCAAGAACGCTCCAAAAAATCCATTTCATCATCAAAACCAGAATCATCAGACAAACGAGAACGTTATTCCATCTTCAAATGGTTCAGGCACAATAACAACAGCACAGCATAAAGAAGAATCACCGGATCCGGCAACATTACAGAAGCGAAATTCTATTGATGATGACGACGAGGAAGTGGTGGCTTCTAGTTTACAACCTCAGGCACAACAAGGTGGAGTTGGGCAGAGAAGACACAATGGAAAACGAGGTGGAAGACGAAAGCATGTAGCAGCTTCTGGTTCAAATGGAACAGGAACTGGACCTTTAGCAGAGTCCAACATTTAAGGAATTGAATTATAATTAACTTTACTTAAAAATAGTAAAAATCATGAATTTCAAAAGGTAGAAGTTTAAACCCGTTGACTACCGGTGAGATCGCGATCTCGTCACATCATTAACGGTGACGACGTATTATTTGTAACACGTCAAGCACTTAACCTACCTTGAAAATCTCTTTTGATTCGTCCATAACTCTAGAAAAAATATTGAGTTGTTTTTATTACATAGACTTTAGTGTGGTTTTGTTTTATGAAATGTGATTGCTCTAATTGATCCATTTAGTTAGTATTCTAAGAATAGTAATATTTAATTTATAAGTTTCTTTTATTAGTAGGGACGTGTCTGCCATCTATTAAGCATGAATTTTATTGTTCAATGAGTAATAATAAGTTCTTTACTATATACATGCAAATTTTTCGTAGTGCTGATAATAACGACAACTGATTCAGTTAATTGTTGTTATCCTCTGTTTAGTCAACATTATTTGCTTTAAGTTGATATTGATGATTGTTGAGCTCACGATGGCAAAAATGATAGCATATTCGATTCGTTCTCTACTGTGAACTAGTGTATAACCTGTACTTATTGTGTATATGTACCTATTTTAATATACGAGACTCTTCATAAAATATAATAAAGCGAAAATTTTATTCGGATCTTGATTTCCTGTGTATATTTACTTGTGGAGAACTATTAATTAAAGTTGTAGCATTAGTCACGTTATGTTTTTAATATATTTCCCGTATCACCCATGGCTTAAGAATTTATAGTGGAGTAATGGGAATTTTTTTTGCAAGTGAATAAGCTCGTATACACGCTTAAGTCCGACTTTACTGTCGTCGCATAGCGTATATCCAATGACATTTGTGGTGACACAAAGGTTATCCGTATTTTGCTTCGCTTCCTTCCTGACAGAATATGTAAGAATGAACATGGACCGAAGCGAAAGCAATGCACTCATAGGCAAAAATCCGCATGAAAAAGATACCACAAAGAAAGAATCACCAATCCTACATCTTATTTCTGGAGAAACGTAGAAGGACTGATTTTAACATGCTAGTCCAGATCACACTTACTGTTTATGCATATGTATGTGATCCTTACATGTTTTAGTAGCTTATATAAAACCAAACACCATGAATGAAGCCAAGCATCATCCATATGAAAAGATAGGCGTATTATGCTTTCTGTGCCAAATAGCCAGAGCTGTCTTCTCCAAGAACATTGACTTGACGTCTCACATCAAGTCAAAGTCAGTCTTTGTAGTAGTTACCATCCATCGCTAAATAAGCGTAGTCATTTCTTTCCATTTAGTTTTCCAGTTTCCTGCTCAAAATGAAGTTATATTTTTTGTTACTGCTAACTGTATTACTGATAGGGTCATGCTGTACCCACAGGAGAAGAGGGGTTGGAACTGAGCACTTTTTTCGTGGGAAATTATTTTACCATCATAATAATTTGCTCGGAAACACATTAGATTCTCAAACTAGCCTTGTTGGGGATCCCGAGAAAGTGTTAACGCTATGGTACAATCAAACCCTTGATCACTTCACACCTTCAGATACGAGAACTTGGAAGCAAGTATGCGAGCCATATTATATCAAACAAATGCTAACAAAGAGAATGTTTTCACATACAACACTGTGGTGTCAATCTGTCAATGTCACAAAATGACACCCTATTTCTTTGCATTTTACAGAGATACTATGTAAACGACCAATTCTATAAGCCTGGTGGACCCGTATTCCTTATGATAGGAGGCGAGGGTGAAGCCACAAGTATATGGATGTCCAACGGGGCATGGGTCACCTATGCTAAGGAGTTGAATGCGCTATGCTTCCAAGTGGAACATCGTTTTTATGGAAAATCTCATCCATTGCCGTGAGCTTGTCAACCTTATTTTAATATTCATTTGTGTATGAAGACCGAATGTAACTGCTTTTACCATTATTCTTTTACATTCTATGTAGTGACCTTTCTGTAGAAAGTTTGAGATACCTCAGTAGTCAGCAAGCGTTAGCAGATCTTGCTACATTTACAGTAGCCATGAAGGACACTTACAATCTCACCGTATGCTTTCTAACGATTTTATGACGCATAATAATATGATTTTAAACCACTTGCAAAATAAGATCAAGTTTTATATAATCACAAAATATTTCCTACTTTCTTTACTTTAGGACAATAAATGGGTTGCCTTTGGTGGTTCCTATCCTGGAAGCCTTGCTGCATGGTATAGACTAAAATATCCTCATCTTGTCGATGTCGCTGTGTCCACCTCAGCTCCTTTGCTAGCTCAACTTAACTTCAAAGGTGATTTTTAGCTTTGAATATATGAGGACATACCAGCGTATTGAAATTTGACTTCTTGCTTAACTTTTACTATGTATTTTAAAGACTATCTGGGAGTTGTTCGAGATTCCATTGACGTAACAAACTCACAATGCAATCAACAAATCCAGAAAGCTGTCAAGAGTACTGAAGGTTTACTACGAAGACGCACTGGGTGGTGGATGATTCGCAAAAGTTTTAAGTAAGTTTTGTTGAACTAAAATTATAAAAGCCTAAAAACTGTTTTCAGAATATGCTCTTGAGATCTCATCTCTGACATGACATTTTTAATTTGGTATGGTATTATATATCTGCAGATTATGCGATGATTTTGATGGCTCCAACCAAAAAGATGTTGCTTCTTTATTTGAAACTCTTGCTGGAAACTTTGAGGATATTGTTCAATACAACGAGGACAATCGGGGTTTTGAAGGGTCTAAAACATCCAACATTACTATAAAAACTTTATGTGATATCATGACTTCCAATGACACAGAGTCAACAGCATTTGAGAAGTTTGCGAAGGTCAATGATCTTATGCTAGGCGTTTTTGAAAAGAACTGCACAGATTTTAAGTACCTGAAGTCTGTTAAGGACATGCAGCAAACGAAATGGGATAGCTCCGCTGCATCTGGGGAAAGACAATGTATATACAAGCTTCTACCAGCTATTTTGTTAAATCTAATTTATAAATTTAATGATTAAAGTGCAACACACTCCAACAGCTTAACTTTTTGTCTGTTCATTAGGGACGTACCAAACTTGTAACGAATTTGGATTTTTCCAATCTTCCGACCTTGTGGATCAACCCTTTGGAAATCTCTTTTCATTGAATTATTCTGTGCGCTTGTGCAAAGATGTTTATGGGAAAATGTGAGTTGCTAAAAAACGCATAAATAATTCTTTTAATCAAAAGGATTCTATAATGCCTTATCCTTGTCACCAAGTACTTAATACTTAAACATTTTGATTTTAGCTACGATCAAAATTTCCTCGAAAACGCCATTGAATGGTCGAATGCGTACTATGGAGCACGAGATATTAAAGTGACCCGCGTTATCTTTGTGAATGGGTCAATAGATCCTTGGCACAAACTTGGGATTACTTCCCAGAACCAAACTAGTTCGGAAAATGTAGTCATCTTCATAAACGGTGATTATACAAATAGATTCAATCAAAATCTACATGGCTTAAAAGATTAATAATGTTATTGAATGGTTTTCATTTTAGGTACTGCTCATTGTGCCAATATGTATCCGGATGCTCCAAGTGATATACCAGCGCTTAAAGCAGCCCGACAGCAAATTCTTCATCAGCTCACCGAATGGCTTAGTGATTAAATGATTACTACTCAAAAGTTAACTAATTGTGACTTGTACTTAATGCTCATGCGATATAAAATAATTATTAGAGAGTAATGCAAATATTTTACATTTTGTTGGTTTTATTTTCTGGAAAGGTGAAATGAAAGGAAAGGGGAAGAAAAATGACGAATGATTTCAATTTGCTATATATTATGTGTTGAAAATTTAGATAGAAATATAAATGAAGATGGGCTGAAAAGAGATTAAATAAAGTTTAATAATAACAAAATAATAATTAATAATGGGGCAAAGCCAGACGATATTCCAAAGTTTATTCTCCACCTCTCATCACACCGCCTGCTTAGCACTCGTACAAGCTCTCCAAGAACTCAGCATCAAGGTAGTGCTTAGCTGCGAGCTGCATGCCAGTAGTATCTGTTGAGATGAAGTCAAGCAATTCCTTAGCAGCAGACTTGAAGTTAATGATTTCAGCCCGGTCGGAGCACTCCTCACAGTAAATCTTGCAAAGGTTATCAATGAATCTAACAAAAGCATCATGACCAGTAGTTTTGGTAGTAGGAGCTGGAGCAGCGTCGTCCTGTCCTTCAGCCAATCTGATGAGGAAATATCTCTGCCCTTCGGCTTCAGTAGGTGCCTGTCGTTTATCAGCTAGAGCCTTGCGAGCCTTCTCCACCCAAAATTCACTGCTTGACCGGGATCCGTCTTGTCGTTTCTCTTCGGTTATTGTCTCAAGGTGTTCAACAGACCGCCTTTCACGGACTACCTCCACCGGGATTGATGATGATGGCGTTGAGGATATTACATCTATTTCGAAGTCATCTTGGTCATCCTCCCCACCCCAGGAGAAAATGGAAGACAAGAACTTGTTCATCATTTCAAACAAGTTACCAAACCATGACATTACACTCGTTGAACCGTAAGAAGTGTCCATGGGGTAATATGAATAATATGTCAGAGGGGAGTCCGTGCTAGGAGTGATGCTGTCTGACGGGGCGATCTGAAATTAAATGTAATTTATAAATTAGTGAATCTTAATTTTCCATTTAATTACAAGGGAATGTGTTTATCATAAAGTAGTATGAAGACAAAAAATGTAATCACATTCGCGTCTTTGTTCTGCTCATCATCACCATCACTGCTGCTGTCTTCCTTTTGTTCCTCTGGCTTGTCAGTGGTAGTAGACTCTTCTGAATCCTGCCAAGATAATATATAAGAAATAAAGAATTATATTAGATTTGTATGCGCTATAATAGGTATATTCACATATGAGAAGGATGACTGCGATTTACCACATGGGGTCTTGAGGTGTAGTCCTTTGTCTCGTCGAATGACATGATAGTTCCAGGATTAGGGAAGAATACCTCATCGTCCTCCTCCTCTACTTCAACTTCTTCTGATGACTTGCCGATCATGGAGTGAAATTTTGAACGAATACTATCCATGAATGTTGAGACACGGCCTTGTCGACGACTTTCCAACATTGCTTCCTTCTCGTTCGCCGAAATTTCCTTCTTGGCGCAGGTGGAGATGCTGGTGATAAGTGGAAGGAACTGCTCAGACTTCTTGGGTGCAGGATTAGTTTTGGAGACGAGTTTGTAAATATATTTGTTGAGTTGGGTCAGCTTATCTCTTGAAACCGCTGGGCATTTGGACTTGATGAGTTGAAAAGAGTGGCCTGCAAACACTTTGAGTTCTAGTGGGCTCATGTTCAGAGGTGGGAGGAGTCTTGGGAGGTGGTTGGAAATTAGTCCTGTAGAAGTTGAGGGCTTGGTATCTTGGGTCTGGGCCCCTAAGACTGCAAGGGTCAGTAAAATGAGTGGAATCGAAAAGGACCTCATGATTACGTTTCTGATAAGTATCAAGAGTTTCCCAAATTATAGTTAACTTTGGCTTGGAGGAGTTAATAAAATAGGATATATGATGATTGAGTTGAGTCTTCACACAACTCGGTTTGGTGGGTATGCGTATGAGGAAACGATTAGAAAGTCGACGTGTAATAAGAAAAGTAGTAAAGGTACAAAGTACAATATAATTCATCTTAGGTTTATGACCGATTACAATAGTGGATTATTGCCAGCATCAATTCTTTTAATGAGCATAATACCTGGAACCGTTCAGGAAAGAACAATGGATGTTGTTAATGGCGGTGTCGGTATAGACTATACTACACAATGGCATCAATATGATAGTGTTAGCTCATATATGAACATGAAGTGGAGATGCAAGAAAACTTTAGAAGCAACATGAAATGATTTTACGTATCTAAACTATCACCTATTATCCGTAATTTACTCTTTATGAATTTAACATCTTTTAAATGCTTATCTTAACTACCAAAAAACACCCGTCATAGTTAAAAATATTATGAATCCACATTCAAAATTTGTCACTAATTAAAACATAGATAGTATTTATACCAATTAAGGTATGTTTGATGCGTTGATGGTATAGTTCATTTATGGTTAATGCGGCTTGTCAATAAAAGTACAAACAAAGAACGGTAAAAGTAAAGTTGTCACAGACAGACACTGAGACACTACGTATATTACATGACAAATACAAAATAATTACGAGTAGTTAAGAACTTCCTGATAATATTGACTGTCCACGTGTATATAATGATACTAATAACATTAACCAGCAGCATTTAACCTTCATTTGACATGTCATCAACAATAATATAAAAATAGCATAAATTCAAAATTAAAATCTAAAGTCAGGCCAAACCCATTACTTATGCATCATATCATAATATCTTCAATCTTCCTGTTCCTGACCAGTTGTTAGCTCATGATCAGCCCTGAGCTCAGCTCATCGAATAAAAATGAAGCAAAAAAGGTTAAACTAATATAATACAATAATGGTTTAGTTAGTAATTAAGTTAATTTTAATTTAAAGTCATCGTCGACGATGGATGTATCATGTATCTATTAAAAATATGGTACTTTATACAAGGTACAATGCAGTCAAATGCAGTGCAATGTAAAACGTAAAGCATTTTCATAAAAGGAACAAGATGCCCCAACAGAAAGTGCACGCACGTGTAAGTAAATAAGGAAAGACACAACGTCGGCTGTCGGAAAAAACAACAAAAAAAAAAGAAGACGATATTATGTGACTTGGATTTTGGTGTGTTAATTTTCGTCACGCGTGCGTGCACAACTAACTTTAGTTGGGTTAATGCATTGTTTCATAGTTTTTGTAAAGTCGATTAACTGGTGACTGAATTAAAGTGTTATCAAATAGTTTGTTTTATTGCCGCTGTCGTCGCGTCGTGTGAGATTTCAAAGCTGAAAGCCTTCTAGTTATCGGTAATTGCTTTACAATTCATTAAATTAAGTCGTTGTTTCATTTTGGGTTAGACTACATACAATATACATTCCACATTAGACATTAGTGAATGATATTTTAACGAAAAATCTACTACTACCAGAGATAGAATAATTACTCTCAACACATAATATTTGTTTTCTTCCAGATTCCAGTTCCAGTCAGTCATCGGTAGACGCAACAGGACAGTCGTTTGAAGCTGGAAGCCGAAGCAGTCACTATCATCAACCATGGAAAATATTTTTGATCCGAATGCTCGCCGGTGGATTTCACCCTTGACAAACGTTGGTGCATCTGTGGCCGAGCTGAAGAAATTTGTTCAACTGAATAAAAATTCTCTCTTCGTAGTTGATCCCACGGAAGGTGAGCAGAACGCTGGATATGGATTGAACAGAAATGGTGTAGATGCTGATAAGCCGGAATACATGGTTTCAACCCCTCAAACTCATCTTGAAATTCAAGCTCAAGCCGAACGGTTGAGAGAGAGGCTTGCTAATCAAATGAAAAACAAGTGGGTTGAAGATGATTCAGCTTGTGAGGAGGCTGTAAAGTTTGTAGGGGGTCCAGGGTTTTTCGATTTGCGCGAACGAAAAGTAGCTCAGAAGCGTGGTCGTCAGAAAGCTCCAGGCTCAGGAGAAGACATGGAAGATGAAAATACTGAAGAATCAGAGGAGATTCCGTCACCCTTTCCTAGCACTTCTAAAAACAGCAGCACAGGCGGTCCCATTCCTATTACTACTGCTGGAGGAGCAAATGGTAGTGCGGATGATGGGCGTGGTGAAAGAAGCATTTATGAGCAATTCAATATGCGTGGAGTGAAGAGTTGTATGGATGACTCTGACTCGATTTTCGACTATCGTTCCCGGTTGGGCTATGATGACAATGCAGAATTGGATAGAATTTCACAATTGATTCCTGAAGCGCTTGACATGTCAGATAACGAGAATATGGATGAGTTCGACAATGACAACGATGTCTTCAACTTCCAAAGTCTTGCGGTTAAGATGGAACAATGTCAACAACTCGACATGGGATTGGTTGATAGTGACGAATTAGATTCAGTTGACGAAAATTATGATTTGTTTGATCAGGCTGATGAAGAAAACGCACGTGCAAAGGTTGCTGCTGATGTTGTCAACTCAGATAACGGAATTCCAGCCAATAACCCAGGTCCATCCTCAATTCTTCTTAAATCCGGTGGTGGTTCGAGCGGAAGCAAGAAAAAAACAAGGAAAAATAAAAGGGTTACTTTGTCAGTTGCTGACAAAAGAAAAGCAGAACCTGCAACTTCTCGAGCCCGAAATTTGCAGCTAGTGCCTGTGAAGAAGGAGGAACCGCCTCAACCTGATACAGAGGAAAAGCCAAGTGTTCCTGAAGCAGCCACTGAGGAAGACTCTGTAGCCCACTTTAAACGTTTTACTGACTGGGTTTTCCAACAAACGCACGTGAAGGAGACGGAACTATTCAAGCTTCGAAGACCTGAACTTATGAAAAGCTTGGGTTTAAACGAAGATCAAGTTCGGAAGCTTCAAAAAGACACAAGGCATTGTCAAAATACCTATTCTTATCCAATTATTTTTTTATATTTGAAATGAAATTAGTTATTGGATAGTTAATAATTTGTACTTTTGTTATGATATGTTAATTGATTGCAGTGCGTTTCTTGCTACTGCGAAAGGAGAAGTATTTCAAGATGATGCTGTGCTAAAGTCATCATCAATGCCACTGTTGGCTCCCCCGGTTGTTGATCCTTCTGCTCGATCTTTGCAAACTCTCGCTGTTTTCCTTACTCATGGAGAAGACCCTTCTTGCTTTCCGTGGAAGTCTGTTAATGTTCAACAACAAATCAATGATGATTTTGTTCACGATGAATTTGTTAAGGTACAGATGCATTACTAGTGAAATGACGTGTTGTTTTAGATATAATTAATTGATTAACTTCTAACGTTCTAACTTGAGTTTGAATGTTATTAAATAGCGAATGGAGCAGCAGAAAGTGGATGCGGCAAACCCGTTGATGAAAAACGAGTTAGTGGATAAAGAAGAAGATTTCCTAATTGAATTAGTGATCTATCAAGCGACGGATCCAGAAGATGTGCTGCCAGATGAAGTGAAGTTGTGAGTGAACATAATAGTCATCTATATGCACAGTATTAGAGGCTTTATTATTAAACATTTGCTTATTAGTAAGCAGTAACGGCTGTGGCCAGTCGCAAAACATTACTTGTAAGGTGCATGAATTGGGCTTTCAAAGCTTGCTTAACAAATTGCTTTTTCTTTCAGTTTGAGAACTGCAAAAGAAATTTTTTGTTTTTGTCACAATGGTTTTTGGATATAACACGATTCCTTAAACAATGCCTATTTGCTTTTTTTTGCGCTTCTTTGTTTGCATGTATTTTTATTTAGACGTCGAAAAGCTGATGACGAAATTGAAAATGTAATTGCTCGTGGTGGTTCTCTACGGAGGGGCATTGGACGACAAAGACCTGAAGACGGTGATGGTAATGGCGTCGGGGGTGCTAACAGGTTTTGCTTACACTACATTATCTAATTGCATGCCAAAAGTTGGTAGAATTTTTTTAATGGGTCCAAACCCTCCCTTCCCGTAATGCTATTGAATATTCCTGCATGGTGCATGTTTAAATAATAATTACTATTGCAAATCCTTATAAAACAATTGTGAATATAATATTTAGATATTGTGAGTTTTTCCAGAGCTCTTAATTCAAGTTATTAGGACAGTACAATAATTCTTTTAATGTGAAACTTTGCAGATATATTGAGCCGAAGGTGGCCTATGATTTGCACATGCTTGGGAGTCAAACAGTTAAAGACTTGATGAACGCAATTCATTGCGAAAATGATTACGTTTACCTGCAAGATGTTCCGCATCCTGATCGATTCGTTGAAGACTCTAAACATTTCGCAAAGGTTGTTAATTTTCTTAATAACTTTATTATTCATTTTTCTACTTGTCTTATTGAATCGAAATTTATAATTTGACTTTCTTTGTTCACTTTAGAATAAGTATCCGTCTTCCATGATCTTAATTCATGATACCATCTACAGTGACCCCAATACCAGTGAAGTCGATTACGTTTCTGTGGTCAACAAATGGGCACAGACTCCTCCACTAAAGCATATTGGGCCGTTTAAGAGAGGTAATTTGGATACAAAGTTGAAGGATCTTGAGCTCCGATTTGGTTCTCCCTACGTGTACATTCACCTTGGAGGTTGTGAGCACATTTTCGTCTTCACTAAGGCCAGGTACGATGCAAAATTTATAACATTATTATTATTATATACGAATATAGGTCTCTATGAAGGAATCATCTTGCTAATGTATTTATTTTTATAGGCTACTTCATTTGGAGGACGACCATCTATTAAAAAGCTATCCAAAGATTATTGGAATGACTAGATTCAAAAACATTTACTGTCGAGTGGATAACGAATATCTTGCAAGGTACTTCAGGAATGGTTTATATTGTCATATTGATGTTAAAATCGTATAATAAACATGACATGAATCTGATTATTTGCAGATGGGCTGTGGTGGGCTTCAAGGATTGTCCAGAAAATCCAATGCTTTTGTGTTCCGAGTGTGTCTTGATGTACTGCTATGACAAGCGGAAGAAGAAGCGTGGAGATTTCAAGCTTTATCCTTTCACACAAATGGCCAATATTCTCTAAACTGACAATATAATCAGTCATCATTTTGTATTCTGCTATGAAAATTTGACTCATTCTGTGGCTAAAGTTTTCATTGTACTATACTCAATGCATTGTCTGTATATTAACTTTTAAGACTGATGTCGTTATACTATTATTTATTATTATTATTATTATTCTATCGGTTCCTGTGCAAGTTATTAACTCAATATTGTACTTGTTGTTGGATTAATGACTTTGGTGCTGTTGAGTTTGGTGTTTTTTTTTTCTACATTAGACAAGTCAAATTATGTAAAGTATGATAGTTTTGTTGTGTTTTATATAAATTGATGTAATCGTTTAAAAACTTATATTCCACCGTTACACCAACCCGACTTATTGAAATTTCGAACGCATAAGTATTGAATTGTTTGAAGCATTAAGCTAAAAAGTAGTTTACCATGAAAGTTATACTATCTATATCTGCAAAGTTTGGTTGGTACCAATCAGTCAGCGTATGCAAATGTATCAACCATATCCAGATCCAGAGCTGGTTTATTCATGCGTATGAAGCCTATAATTACCAAAAGGTTTCTGTGCTTGATTACACACAAGTATGTTGTACCTCAATTCGTTGCAAGTACAGATTAATTCAACCCCTGCTTCTTATGTGATTATCTTTTTTGTTCATTTCATATACAAAATATAAATATTAGCTTCTTTTGATTAGAAAGCGATACCAACCAGAGACAAATACGAACAGAATATACTTGAACCAAAAAATCTGAAGAGCAGACTTGGCTTATAATATATTCTTCATCTGGTAATTCTCATCAAATCCCCATGTCTTTTCTTGAACAAATTATCCTTTTAGATGATTACGTGATATGAGTAGTGTTTGGGATGGGTTGATATTTTATGCATATAAGATAAAATTGAGTCTTATAAAATATAGATATCCTTTTCTGGTTCATGGTATCATGTTTCTGTTTGATTATGAGAAAGCTTGAGGAATGCGCTTTTGGCTTTGGAAATGAGTAGTACTTAAGAAAATTAATGTTGCATTGTACAGGAATAGAATTTAGAACGATAACCAATTGGCCACAAGATCATCAAGATAAGCGTGAAGAATCAATGAATGCCGAATGATGAGTGTTGGATATAATATTGGGAATTCGGGATATGGATTTTATGCACAATATTGCTAGTCTATATGCATAGTCATTCATGTTGGTTATGCATCTATCTCTCTCTTTCCGTGCAACAAAAATCTCTTTTCAGTCCTGTTTTTGAGCGGAATCCTTCTGGATAGATCAAAAACACTTGATCCACAATAAGCGATTTGGAGTTTTTCATTAGTCCCAATCCTGTCACAAGGCACAATCATTATCATTCCTTTAAAACTGTAGTAAATACAGACAGCAACATGAGTGCATCAAGGTCAATCCTCATTTACGGTGGCAAAGGAGCTTTGGGCTCTCATTTGGTGCAGTTTTTCAAAAACAAAGGCTTTCATGTTGGAAGTATAGACTTTCTTCCTAATGAAGGTGCAGACTTTAACATTTTACTGCAAAGTACTCTGAACTTGGAAGAGCAGGTGCGAAAATTTCTATTATACTTGATGAGTACCAATGACCAAATCCAAATCAAAAAAAAGTTTATCAGAATCAGTATTGTAATTACTTTTCCTTTTCAATTTCTGATTTACAGGGGGAATGTGTCAAAAATGGTATACCTGAAGGTCTGAAATTAGATGCAATTTTGTGTGTTGCTGGAGGATGGGCAGGTTAGCTTCAAGACTTCACAAGATGATGACCTTATACTCTTATGCATTAATAATTTTGTTAAATCAATGTTTCCGTCTTTGGTTACAGGAGGCAGTGCTGCTTCAAAAGAATTTCTCAAAAACTCAAACTTGATGATCCAACAGAGTTTGTGGACATCCTTAATCGCCAGCAATTTGGCAGCTAAATTTTTGAAAGATGAAGGCACGCTTGTTTTGACGGGAGCTCAACCGGCTCTCAAGGCCACTCCAGGAATGATTGGATACGGTGTAGCAAAGGTACACGTTACCCATGGGCGAGTTTTCGAGTTAACATTTTTTTGCTGTCGAAAATACTTACCATTGTTGTTTTACTTTGTTGACTATAGGCTGCGGTGCACCACCTCACCAAATCTGTTGGAGGAGAGAAAGGAGGACTACCAAAGGGAAGCAAAGCCCTTGCTATTCTGCCAGTAACTTTAGATACCCCCATGAATAGAAAATTTATGACGCTGGATGAAACCTGGACACCCTTGGAGGACGTAGCCAAGTATGAATCTAAATTTTAACCTATAATACTATTTATTTAACTGATGTTTTTCAACGGTACATAAACTGATATGATTTTTCTGATAGTATTCTCCACAATTGGATCACAACTCCGGATTCTCCTCCAACTGGTAGTTTGGTGCAACTGATAACGAAAGGTGGGAAGACTGAGACAGTTGTAGAGTAACTTGCTTTTATCATGCATTTCTGGAGGACATATCCACATATCGACTACAAATGGGACTTTGAACTCTTGAAAGGATTCCAAGGACAAATCATGCAATATTTTTTGTGACTTTTTTTTCCAGTCCCAACAAACCAAAATTTAATTCAGAATTTAAGGGTTAAGATTTGTATTGTATGAGCAAAAATATTTGTGCAATTTTCTGTTTATGGTTTAAAAACGACAATAAACGTTCTAAACAAATACTATTAATTTTTAATCATTTATTCAGTCGCTAAATATTAGTTTGTGAATGAATGTCTTGGCTTTGCATTAAAAAAATTCATTCAGAGAAAAATGCATTTTTGGTCACGCAATGTAAATGGGAATACACTTTCCCCTGCCCAATGCCGCGAGATACAGGCACATGTGCATTTTTGATTTTACGCTTTTGTTCTGATCTGCTGATGCAAGTCACAAGTATCTGCGTAGACCGAACGAAAATACGCAAAAACTTTGTTCTCAGATTAAGTTAATTACAAACTTAATTAATCCATTTGTTAATCATAGCTAATAGTATTCTGAAACCCCAATTTTCATGTAGTCACAGTCAGTACAATTTCTTATAGTCAATTCAAAGGCGTATTATTCGTATCCCACCGACAACCGAGTTTTACTGCAACTAGCATCAGAATTTTAACTTCAACTAGCATCAGAATTAAAATTATTGATTGTTTGTGAATTTTGTATTAAAATGAGCCGAATTCTACAATCCTCGTCCATTGTTGGGCAGTTAGTAAGCAGAAGTTTCAGTAGAGCAGCATTTTCCAGTACAAAATATTCCTTGTCATCATCAGTGGTTGCAGGTAAATTTTGAGCTTTAAATGTTAAAGCATCAGTTTGTAATTTGGATTGACTGGGATGAAATAAACTATTTATGTTTGTGTTATTAGATATGTACTTCATGTAGTAATTTAATTGTGACTTATTGTTTGCTTTGCAGAATCCTGTGAAATTAATGGAAAACATGTCAGCTCACGTTCACCCGTAAATAAGTTCAAAAATGGTTTAACATCATCAGTTCAGTCATCAAAGTTCCATACTTCATCATCCGCATATTCTGATGAGTCACAACAGGATGAGAAGAGCGCAGTGGAGGTTAAATCATCTCGAAATGAGGGTAACACAGGTGAAAGCGTTATTGATCGGCTTCGAAGACTGAGTGAGACGCCAGCAGAACACTATGAGCTGAGTCCAATGGCACAAGAAAAAGCCAGACAGATGGCGGACGTTCGAGCAGAAGCTATTCGCAGTGGTGATCATTGGAAATGGGATCAACGAAATATAAGACCTGGAGGTCCCCCTCAACAGGGGCAAAATAGGAATCGTGGCTTTAACCGCTATGATAGAGACAGGGACGATGAAGACTTTGGCGATTATCGAGGTGGTGGTGGTGGCTATGGCGGTGGTGGAGGTCGGCAGCAGGGATACAATCAAAATCGTGGGGGTTTTGACCGGTATAATAGAGACGAAGATGAGTTTGATAGTTACGACTTGGAAGGCCAATCCTCCGGGAGAGGTAGGCATACAACGCAAAGACAACCGCAATATAACCAGCAACGTCAAACTCGTGAAACGAGGGATTGGGATGATGACCAGCCTCAGGATTATGAGCAAGAGATGGAGAAGCTCAGAGCGCGACTGGAGAAAACGAGGACAGAGAAATCAAGACTTCAAACCAAGAAAGTGGCAATGCCTAGTAGTGAAGATATAGATTCTGATGAAAGGAGCAGTGGAGCCTCAAAATCGTAAATATTTAAGCTTAAGATAATATTTGTATTTTTATTTTATTTCATTGGCCTAACACTGAATGTAGAATCATAGTTGGCTAAGATAAGCTTAAAATAACATTTTATATTGTAGAAGTTTGAAACTATATTGTGACTAGTCTGAAATAAACATATATTATAAAAACTCAACTGTCTACTTCTACTTTGCTGATTCAAGGTTATTTTATTTCACAGAAATGTTCTGCATCAGATCTCAAGTCCACCTTTGCAAAATTCGATTCGCGAGCCCCAGCAGTCATTCAGACAAATAAGGCCCATAAGCCATCCAGGGGGAGAGGTGTATCATAATCCGGATGAAGATCAGTGGCTTGCTCTAGAAGACAAAGTGGATGTGTCAATAGCAGGGTTTGATCCCGATAACTTTGGTACATTAACGGTGGGCTCAACCTCAGTTGTTGTAAAAGACATTGTAGGAGCAGCCATCCAAAAAGAATTAAATGAAGATGCAAAAGCTCTGTCAATTACAAATGATGAAGAAGAGGAAGAAGATGACACACGGTATATACCACCACCCAAAGAAAGGTGGACAACACCCAAATTAGTTAAGAAAGTTCGAGAACTTGTGGCCGAAAATAAGGTAATTTTATTACAGTATAATCGGAATTTGGACCCAAGAAAATTAAATTAAGTTAAATAAAACTAATTTGACGACTTTGTTTTACGTTCGTAAAGATTAAAGAAGCCGTAGACACTTATCTTGGAGCCCTTAAGCAAGGAGGCTTTGATTTTGAAAAGGATGAACTACGCCATCATTTTCACATTTTGATAAACGAATGTGCTAAAGTAGGATATGTTGAGATGGCTTTCAAATTGTTTAACCTCATGAAAAAGCGAGGTTACAAAGGGAAGGATAGGACAATTTCTTGTCTACTCAACGCTTGTGCGAATTCTCCGTGGGACAAAGAAAATAACCTGGATAGGATAGAAAAACTATTAATAGATGACAGAGACAAGGGATTTGAGCTCAACCTAATCTCTTACACCGCTTTAATTAAAGGTAACAATGAATCCAATGATTTCATTTAGTTTTAGTAACAAGATTCGAGTTAGGTTGACAATTAGCGAAACTTTTTGTTGCTGTTGTTGTAGCTTACGGAAGATTAGGTGAAACACTTATGGCCTTCAATGTTGTTGATCAAATGATCAATGAATCGAAAATTAGACCTGATACGACAGTCTTTAACATGCTTCTTCAAGCATGTATTACAGATAAGAAAAATGGATTCCGTTACGCCCTTGTCACATGGAGTAAAATGCATTCCATGGGTCTGAGACCCGATATTTTTAGTTTCAATTTACTTTTACGAACTGTTAAAGATTGTGCTATAGAGATCAAAAGTATCGAGGGGTTAGGGTCTCAACAGCAGATTAGTGCTGCTCACTCAATACCATTGCTGCCACCAGTGATTACAGAAGAGGATAGCAATCGAATTTTGAGTTTGCTTTGTTTGGAGAATCCCTCTAATGAAGATACCCAAGTTGTTTTGGATAATCTTGGATTGCCCAGTATTATTAGTGCTAAAGCGATGACGAAAGCCCTATCATTGCCTGAAAATCGGTAAAATATAAATTATTCGTGTCTTGCTTTTAAAGTTTTGTATGCAGAATGTATTACAAATATTAATAAAAATTCGTAATGTGTGGCCGATTTTAGATTAGCAGTGCTCGGAGGTCTTCGGGGAATGGTTTCTAAAATGGCACGCAGTAGAGTTGGACCAAATTTAAAAACACTAACTGAACTTATGTCTGTTACACATCCATCAGAATTTATTGTAAGTAGCTACCATCAGTTTTTATAACTATTATTAATATAGGAAGAAAGACATGCTGCTGTCACTGCTTCATTTTATTTTGATTTTATCAGGACATCCTTCGACTTCTTAAAACGTACAAAATCAAGCCAGATGAATCCTTCTTCACCGTAGCTATTTCTAGATGTAATCACTACAAACTGTATGACTCGGCCAAGGATATGTTGAAGCAAATGT
The DNA here is from genome assembly GCA_964034955.1 of Orchesella flavescens. Classification (NCBI taxonomy): domain Eukaryota; kingdom Metazoa; phylum Arthropoda; class Collembola; order Entomobryomorpha; family Orchesellidae; genus Orchesella; species Orchesella flavescens. The sequence continues at coordinate 25,029,389 of OZ035958.1, read as the reverse complement.
CTTTACATAATATATCTCCCAATATTGTCACATGGGGCTCCCTTGCTTTGGGTTGTGTCAAGTGGAAGGATGCTAAATCTCTTTTGGAAGAAATGGAAGATGCCAAGTTTACGTAAATACATAAATATGACGCAGGCTTAAACAAAGTCGAATTTTAAAAACGAATAAAAGTTAATAAAACTGGTGTTTTATTTGCAGGCCAAATACGGAAGTTATGTACAGCCTCTTGTACTCTGCAGTTAGGAACTTTGATCCAAAGTATGTTCTTCATATCATGGAAGAGACAAGAAAGCGAAATATTACATTAAGTGATAAGTATCTGATGGTTTTGGAGAAGTTTTATGCGACAACGCAAAGAGGGCTTGTAGGCAAGGTATGGCTATTTTAGTTTTCAATGTCCACTTTCTATCAGGTTATCTGGTGAGCAGATTGTACTAAAAATTATCTGAAATTCTAACTAGGAAATGGGAAAAGCAGTAGAGCCCAAAAAACTGGCTGATGTATTGGAAAAGAATCCAGAATTTCCCGAACATTTCTCATTGTTCAAGATGAGATATCCAGTCTGGTTACAATGTGTGGATGTTAAAGTTACTCCAGAAAATCCTTGGAAGAACGAATTCGAAAAGTTCAAAAAGTACGGGCGTCATTCACCCCCAAAGGAAGAAAATAAGGACGGTGAAGATTTCTTTATCGAGTCTGAAAAGGATGACGTGTCCGTAAAGAACAAATAAAGATTTACGGCCGAAAGTTAAAATAAGTTTAAGGAGTGACAAACGTATTTTGGACTAAGGAAAGCGCAATTGCATTAGTAGACGTCATTCTGTTCTAGTCTTTCTCTCATAAATTAAATAATAGCTATATACTTACTTACCTATATATTAAACTTTTTTAAAAGTGTCATCCGGTACATAGTCACTGGTTTGTATTACGTAGTAATTTTTTTTCTCGCTAATTTTGGAAATAAATAATTTTTATACCTCTTTCAAGCCGAAAAGAGTAAAGTTGTAAATAATGACTCGTGTTTTATCTTCTAATCATCGGGGAAGTGTTAATTGTTTAATAATGAATCTAATATTCTTGTTGATTGTTGATTTATAGTAATTTACATGTGATGCATAGTCTTCCATTGACAAGCTTGTTTTTATTGCCTTCGGATACGCTTGTAGGTGTATTTCTCTAGCTCAATATCAGTAAAAATTTCATACGCACGCATGTAAAACAATTAATAATAATTTACTTCCTACGGAGGACGGCATTTTTAAAGGAAGTAAACTTGTAACAGCGGAAAAGAGTTTTCGTTTATAAAAGTAAAGTTTATCAAGGGCCATGTCAGACCAAACATAGAAGCAACAACAGCTCGAGTTCCTGCGCTTTGTTTTTTTGCGTTTTGTTTCTGAAACCAATAGACCATTTATGTCCCAGTCCCTAGACTACTCTGTTTGACAAAAGGTACACATTGAATCTGCATTGTTCATTAGTAACAAATATGGCTTTAAGGCGTCTTTCTGTAAGTAAACGATACAAATACAATACTATGTTGTAGATTAATTACCATTTCAGTTTCTCATAGTAAGATACCCATCGTGTCAAGATTAAGATGTAGGCTTCAGATATCACCACTATTCTAAAAATATCAGAATCGGAAGAAAATTCAACTCACGAATCGTCAGTGCATGTGCATACGCATGCTAAGCTATAGGCAAGGCAAACCGTGAGAAAAGGAATCATGCAAAAGACAAAAGACATGCATTGCAAACAGTGTAGAGGAGGAGGACTAAGTAATTTCCGACATGTGCTGTAATGCAACACTAGTATATTTGCATTTTAGAAACACAAATGGCATGCCCTTTTGTTTGTCTGTTTAAGGAAATATCATGAGCATCATTTTGCACGTTGACGAGGAGGAGGGGATGAGGCTGAAACAAAACTGCTAATCACAATCACAACTTTACTAGGTATTACATAAATGCAAACTTACTTCCGATCACGTATCTGACGCATAAACCAGCAATTAGAAAAAGATGACAGGAGATATAGGTATCGCTCTTCATTTGAATACAGAGGTTTGTTTCTTCTTTGTTATTACCTCAAGGTCGTAAAGGGTTTTAATAGAAATGGTGTTGTCCTTTAATGAGTGCTATATCGGCTTAATACAGTTAGAAGGATGGATAATGATGACATAACAAGGAGAGATGAAGATAGGTAGGAAATTGTTACATAATATGAAAGTAAAAGGTAAATAAAAATTCTAAAGCTAAAAATAGTTCATGCAAAATAACACAATGCTCATAGTGCAACAAAAGCAATTAGTAGAGCTGCACATGTTCAAGTAACTTCGGCATTCTTACATAATCAACATAATATATGTATGTGTTTGTTTAGTTAAATGGGTGCAAAAAGTGTGAGTAAAGTATTTTACCTGTATTTGTTCTTATAGACATGGCTCAACTGATCTGATTGTTTTTTCACCCAGAAGTAAATTGGAGCGGAACAAAGACTGATTTTTGTTAATTTTGAATGGAAAGCTGTGTTACAGAAAATGAATAAATAATTATGCAATTTTCCCTGATTTTTTTTCATGTGATGAAATCAGTAGTTGTATTGAAATAATTCGCTAATGCTGCTGAAAAGGATGAAGTATATATGCAAATTCCAGCACGTGGAAATAAAACACTATAATTTCAACAAAACCGGAAATCATCATAAAATCATTTTATTTTAAAACTTTATTTTTTATACGTACATTAAAACGAGTTTTATTGAATTTTACTTTTTATCACCTAAATTACATAAAAATTATGTAGTATATGGCTATGGCTAATTTGGCGATGTATCAAACCATCGTAGTATAGTAGTTACATATAAAAGGTTCATTGTAATTTTAAACAAACTTATTGTATGCACACTGATTCAGTGCTTCTACAAGCGTTATTTGCCCTGTTGAAAAAATGAAAGTTTTCATTTTTCATTCAACATACCTTCCACATTTCATTTCACTTTTTCTAAATTTCTACACCGTGATCAAGTAAGTTAGTCTTACTACTTAATCTAGCCTAACAAATTATTCTTACGTATTATTATTTATATGGCATTGACTCAATTCTTAGCCTATGAAAGGTCACGGCTTAAGTATAACAGTCGAAGTGAATTAAAGGCTAAAGACCACCTGTTTATAACTTCCACGTTTAGTAATCAACATAACCCAGTGGTCCGTAGCATGTACACCAAATTTGATTAATTAAGAGGTGAGGTAACATATAACTCTTTCATTTTGTGTGGTGAATGCTGTACCAGAAAATAAAAAAGAATCAAAATATGTACAAAGTAGTATTTTATATATGAATGAATGAAGCAATCAACAGGGCAAGAGAAGATAAGTAAAGAGATAATGCTAACAATTTGTTTTAAGTATTTACACCTTTAAAAAAGGAATTGCACAAGTTTTCATACACCCTAATATCACATACTTATGTATGTGGTGGGTATGAGTTGTAATCAATATTCGTAGCACTTAAGTTAATTAACACTAACACCTTATATCTTACAATACAGATCTAATCATTTAGTTACAGAATTTATCAACTATTTCCTTTTTACAGAATATTCTTAGCTATTTTACATGGTATTATTATCAAATCTGAGTCTGAGCACGTGCTATCTCAAGTAGCCCCATTTGTCATTAATCTCTGGAAGAAGCACCTTGAAACCTTGCATTTTAAGTTTTATTTTGTCTTTGAAGATAATTTCAAAGACAAAATAGAACAGTAATGAATAATAATGATAACGGATGAGCTAGCTCCAATGTTCAATATTATTACGGAAGACAAAGGAAGGGAAAAAAATTGGTGGCATTAAAAATAAAATCCTTCCATTGTTATAGGCTTAAAAACGAAACCTAAAAATTTTGTATATTAGCCTCAGTCAGTCAGCCATCTTCAAGTTCAATCAAATTACCATTGACCATAGACCATTAACATTATTAACTATTAGTACAAACGCTTTTCACAAATAGAACTATTTGCATGTATGCACTACTATTCAACTCACACATCCATTTAGATCCTCTACCATTTAGATTTACAGATTAAAGATACGATACAATGTAGGAAGATGGGTAATTCGCATGTGCGCTTCTTTCTAACGTTGAACGTTCTTCTTTCAAAGTTGAGATGCACTTTTCATATTTGCATGTCATTAATTAAGGAAGACACTGTGCAAAGTGCTAAAACTAAGCCATTAGGAGCCACAGCTAAAAATCATCTCGTCATGTTTATGTGTTTATAGTTTACATTTACCAAACATTTAACATTATGTCAGTACCAACGTATGCATGTACAAAATGATACAATTGTAAATGATTTAAAATTTCTACTCTTGTTCAATCCAATCCCTCATGAATATTTTTCAATGTCAAGTTTCCATCAAGTCCAAGTACCAAAATCCACACACAAACACATAAGATATCATCCGCATGAAATGACACATGCATTCTATACTTTCATACATTTTGTTTCATTCAGTTGGGTCACTCATGCAAAAATTTCAGCTACTTTTCATTCTGATTTTCATCCCTTCACAACAAAAAATAGCTCCTGTCTCCACATCCAACATTAGAAGAATGGTTCATCTTAAATCTTAATAAATACTATAAGTCTTCCACAATAGGAATAAATGTTATTATAATATTAATCATTCATGTAAGTGTAAGTGTATATAGCCACCCAAAAAGTAGCCATCTAAATGAAAGCATGCAAATAGTTTTTTGACACATGAAAATATTTATATATACTTGCTTTGCTACCCATGCTATTCTTGATGATTCTTGCATTATTTATTAACTTTTTCATGCATGCATTCCATAATTCCACTATTGTATTGTGATTTTAGAGGAATGATCCCATTTTTATTGTCTAGTGGCACTGGCAGTTTTTTTAGTTCTTCTTATACACCACAGCCAAATTCGCAAATATACACTTTCCAAATCTATTATCATTTCCTTAAAATTCTATTACGCTTTTACCAAGACGTGGACCCTCATTATGTGATTAACAAGTTGTAGCTGTAACGATGCACATTGCACATGTAAATTGTATAGTAAGATTTTTTTGTTGTGTCATCCACCTTCTCATCATTATATCCAACATCATCCATCCAACACAACCTACAGATGAATAACCTTAAGTCATTTATAAGGCTTTCCTTAGAATGAAATGTCGCTTGGTTCTTGATATGATTTCTTCGTTTTTTGTATCTTCTTGGAGGATACATAAATAACCAAAAAGCAATACCTACGTGTGCACGTCCGTTTTAGAGACCATCATCATCATCATATCACTGCCACTGTTATAGTGCCCTAACTTACTCTTCTAAATCCTTTAATTTAAAAAATAATATAATACGATCTACTATAATTGCACGAATACGTACATCCACATCCACATTTCAAATCAAAGAATGAGGGAATGACTAGCGAAAACTCATTTTTTGCATTCAATTTTTCCATTCTAAAACCTCACGTTTACCTTCATTCTACTCCACAATTGATAACTAAGCCGAGCCAAGCCACCTTAAAAAGTATTAATATGTGTCGCATGCATGTAAATATCTCATCTCATCAACCATCCCACCGTGTAAACGCTCTTTCAGTTTTTAACTTGGTCTAGGTCCATCATCGCATCTCACATCACATTACTTTGTTTACTTGCAGATGATAAGCAAGAAAAAACCACCTAAAACATCAAAAAGTTATATTGAGCTAAATTCGTTGGGCAAAACTCCCCTTTCTAAAACATGTCACATGCAATGACATTTATATTTATGACAAAACCTGTCTTCTGCTCATCCCTTCGTATTAAAGAGCCGCAGAGCAGACGAAGACGATAGACAAAAAAGAGATGCAGAAGATGATGATGAGCATGCAAAATGCACTAGAGACAAAAAACTGGGGGTTTCCTTTTGAGAAATTAGGATAAATAAACAATATTTTTCAATTCCGTTTTTTCTCTCAATGAATATGAATACTATAAGCATTATATGAATTTATGACTTGCTGCATTTTGCATTTCAAAACAAAAGGTAGATTTGGACTAAAAATTTTCCCATCTTGTAAAACCGAGTCATTATATCTGTTGCAAGTTTCAAGTTACATTTCATAAATGGATCGATGGTATGGTCCACCGTTGACCAAATCGCTTATCATGATGATAATGTTTTCCTGCATTTTGCAAAACAAAAAAGGACAAAATTGGGCAGTTTTTGACAATTTGATTAAGCCAGCAATCTACCCGTCATAAAATGGGTATATAAGGTATAATAAAAATAAAATATGGATGAGCCACAATCCCATAAAGTATCAAAACTGTTTTGCAAATGGACTAAAAAAATGGTCTCAATGCGGTTTCGTCCTCAGACCAGATTTGACTACCCGACTGAACTTCCACTACAAAAATAAATGATAGTGATTTAACTAGATACCCAAAGCGTTGGACAATGAAATGAAATGACAAGTGAATATGAAAAAATCATATCAGATGAGACAGTCACAGGTAGTAGGGGACGTACGTAGGTAATTGTTTGATTTCTTAACAGTGACAATAAAGCAAACACTTGTGTGTTCAAGTCGACATTTTGTGAATGTGCAAAGTAACTGATTCACTTGTAATTTTATTACGATTATCGTCATCATCATTCCATTGAAATTTGAACGCAAATGATTTTATGAGTTGCGTATGCCTTTAATAATGCAATCTAATAGACCACGACTATAAAAAAATGGCCACCACTATAAATCATTGGATGATGAACATGCGCATTCATTTCATTGCAATTTATAATGCAACTGCAATTTTATTGCAAGGCGAAAGGTAAAGTAAAAAGTAAGCGACACTGTACATGTTGGTGGATTATTGGAGACATTTTTAGTTTCTTCGAATTCAAATATCTGAATCAACTCTACTACCACAGCAAATAAAGTGGTTTAGTACTCGTAACAACAGTTCGAGCAGGGGCAGGAGACGCAACCAGTGAAATGAAATGTGGAACACAACCACAAATAATTGGTAATATTATAAAATAATAAAGATGTTGTTGTGTTGTGTCTCAGTCAAAAGCTATCAAACTGTTGACAGATCGACGCTATCTCACTGTGATCTTCAGAAAGTGAACGTTAAAAAGTAAACAAAGGGATAGATGAGATGAAAGAATAATATAATAATGTTTTTTTTCTCACAAACGTGGCTCATGTTTGCCGAATCCGTAGATTGATGGGGAGGAACTGCTGTCAAATAAGAATGAAATGAAATCGAAAAGAAACTTGTACCTCAATTTATAGATAGATAGACCTAAGTATTATATAGCTTTTCTTATGTAAAGTAGGCTAACACGTAACAGGATGAACAGCGCATGCGAATAAAATATATATAACACTTCCCTTTTTAAACACGATCATCAGATCGGGATCACTGGCTGAGTGATTTGCATGCATTTTCATGTAATTATAAACCGAATTACTGAAACTACTTAAAAATAACAGATAACATCTCAATCTCATTCAATCGATTTTATTCTTTGATTTTTATCGTTTCCCCTTAAACAAGGCAAGACCATATATAAGAATTGCATTTCTCACTATTTCATTTATAGATATTCTAAGACTTTATACTTTTTTGCAATTCACAATTGGACTTCCTAATAATTAACTGCATTTCTTTCTTTCTCTCATCTCATCTCATCGTCAGTTGCAATCACGATCACCCACAGTCAGTCAAATGAAATAATGTACTTATTTGAAATCCCCGTCTCGTCTGTCTGTAGTTGTCGTCCACTTTTTGTGGTGTTTGATAGCGTGATGCGATAGCTAATTTTCTCTTGAACAAAAGCAACTGCTCTGATCTGCTTTTCTGCTACTCCAAATTGGAAATGAGCTTTCAATTTCTTTTGAAACCGTCTTAATTCCGTGAGTTGATGGTGTGGTGTGATGATGTGATCGCTTCCGGCCTGGCCTGACTAGCCTACTACCAGTGCCTACACACATGCTGCAAAAGTACAAAGGAAATGAATGATAAAGTAGAGAAGCCAAGCCTGACTTGAGTTTTCAATTGAAAAATAAAATTTACTTAACACAATTTTTTACTGTCATACTTATAAAAAAGAAAAGTCAAAAGTAGAGCTGCTTTTTATCCCCCGAAAAGCAAATGGAAACTTAAACCATGGAAAATTATTATTTAGCTGGCGGATACAAAAATCCAATTTTGAAATATACGACATACATGCACACAAGGATATTGCTTAATCACAGATTGGAGCTTCAGGTGTGATTTCCATTTTCACTTCATACATTTCATACATAAGTCAAATCAGATTACAATAAGAACGTTTAATGAAAATGAAACCAGAACCAGAGTACCCATTACAAACCACCACCACACATCACACAATCAGAACATTTTATACCTTTATCATCATCATAATCATTATGATATTATTATATGCATGTGCAATGCAACGATTCTAATCTCCATAAGACGGCATCCTGAATAAGAAACTAATTCAGATTCAGAGGTTATGTTTATGCTCAATCATGCTGCATCCAACCCAGAAACCACCATATTTTATGCTTCTATATTATATTACGTACTTATGATTTGCGAATCGTGCCAAAATCACTTTTCTCTTAAATCACGCAAATATGCATTTAAAAACATTTATATGAAAAAGTACAATAATCGCAATCACAACCCCTGCAATTATCGGTCTGCTTGGGTTTACTTGATAATTTGTAAAAAAAATTACGAGTTCAAAAAGCTACCTGTCCTGTGAAATTATATGTACCAGTTAAGTTGTACTTTTTGGTTCATTACAGCTCACAGCTTTTTTTTCAGTGCCTTGTTCTGTTACGTTTTGTCCTGCACAATCTGCCTGAAAGTTATTGTCAACAGCTATGCAGTTTTTTTGCAACTAATGCCAGTTTCCTTTCCCCAACTTTTTTTTGTCATTACATATTACATTCAACATTCCTTCCTACTACTACCTCAATTACAATAACACAGTTGGACACAAAGAGAAAAAAATTAAAATTGCATGCAATTCATTCACTCACTGATGCAGTTTCATTTCTGATTGCTGTGAAGCATTTTCCATTTTTGTTGGTAGCCATTACAATTCATAATCAACAATTGGATATATTTTCAGATTAGTATAAATAAGTGTGTAAATATCTTGTGGGGATTTTAAAGTAGCATTATTTGTGCCAACTGACTGACTGACTGGCTGAGGCTATACACAAAAGGTTCTTAATGAAAAAATGAAATTTTGTGTAGAATAATGAGCGGATTTATAATACTTGCCGAACCCTGTCATTATTATGTTTTGTCTGAGAAGTCAGGACTTTTTTTTGCAACTGACTCAACTCACAATTACCAATGATTCTTGAGAGTTCCTTTGGCTTTAAGGGCTTCTCTTCTCTTTAATGATACATTTTCCCCACTTTTTCTTAGTTTTTTTTCTCTTGAAAAGTTCGTAGTTCATCCGACTCTATAATATAAAGTGTTGGTCATTTTCTTTATGACCGTTATTGCATTGTTATGTTATATTGTGACGTGAAGCCCAGGTACGGCTACCATCACATCACACCACCACCCTGCTAATTTCTCTTAGATTTTAATGAGCAAATTCTCGTCATCTCTTCCTCAGCTACTTACTTACATCATCAAATGGAGCATGACAAGTCAAGTGTTCAATAAAAAAAAAGTGGTAATCTTTACGCAATAAAAACCACGACTTATTTCCGTCAAAAAATGGTGTGGTATTCATTCATTCATTCATGTTTCATTGTTTTTTTTCAAACCATTATCAAGTAAATGATGTTCACCTTAAGTTTGTTTGGGTACGTTTTATGCTTTACATTTTGTCTTAATCTAAAAGAGTGACTTTTTTATGTACAATAATGTACAAATAATTATCTTGTTTAATTACCTAAGACGCTATAACACATATCATAACGTTGAAAGTTGGCCTTTGGTCATCATCGTCAATTCATTTCACTAATCGCTTTACACAGCCTATCACAAGCCCCACTGAAAGAATTTGTGAGGTCGACTCCTGTAGTGAGGACTGTGAAAGGGAAACTTTTTAGGACCGTGGCCATGAACGACATAAGTTGGGTATTTGACGTCGAAAAATGGGCTCTCTCCTGATGAGTGTGGTGGCGGCGATGGGGGATGATGATGATGAACATGATGATAGTGAAGATGATGTTGATGACGTCCACGCTGTCTCTTTGGTGGACGATGAGATGGATGGCCTAGTGTACCAGAGTGGAAGTGTGCGAGGACTGGTAAAGCTACTCCATAGGGAGGAATTGAATCGTGGTTGTGATTTATTGGTGGTCCATATGAAGGACCCAAGGGTGGTAGAGGAAGTGAATCTAATGGTGGTCCTGGCTGGTGATTTGGTGGTCCGTACTGCGCTCCTGGACCAGGACTTGGTCCTGGACCCGGGCCGTGGTTTGAAAAGGAAAGGTAGTCTGGTTCTCCGTTAACTGATTTAAATGGCGAGTTTAAGAACGGCTCAGCCATAGTCATCAAAATGTCCTTGTGAGCGAGTGGCACGCCAGGGATATGCTTGGGTGGTCCGTAGCTCTCATGATGATTGAGATGGAGTGGCTTGTGGTCATCATTGAAATTGATTATGTTCCCGACCTGAACCGGATGATAGTGGATGACAGTCTTAGGCTTCTTTGTAACAGAAGGGTTTATGTGTTCCGTAATTGTTTGGCCATGTTGTGACGGTGGCGGAGGTGGCCCGTAATCCTTTGATGGACCATCATAATCTACACCTACAGGACCATAACTAGGCTCAAAATCATCGTAAAGTTCTGGTTCCGTGTGAGGCTTTGGAGGTTTCTTCTTTCTTGGGGTGTTTCGAACATGTCCCAAAGGTCTACCATAAATCGTTTGACCATGACCTCCGGAATGTAATGGTGGTGGTGGTGGAGAGTTCACAATACTATTATCTATAACACCGTTATTATGCACTAAAGCACTTTGTATTGTCACTGAAAGAGGATTCTTGTTGTGATCCAAGTTTTCTATTATTATCGGAGCTGGGGCAGGGTGTTGTAACTGTAACTCGTTATTCTGATGCTGGTTATGGCTTTGCTGGTGGGGATGAGGATGAGGATGATGATGATGTTGATCATGGCCATCATCATGCAAACCATGACCATGATGATGTTGTAGATGATGATGTGTAATCGGATTGGGGTTAGGTGATATTAGTTGAGGTCCATCGTACCATCTTGATGGATGGGGGAACCCAGCGTGTAAGTAATATGTGTTACCTGAAAGTGGTCTGTCGTGAGGGATATCTTCTCTAAATAGTTGACGCTTCAGTCTAAGAGTTCCATTTATTGGCATGTGAAGGAGGCGATGTCGGAGTAAAGATCGTTTTAATAGAACACTTGGTCTTGTCCTAAGAAGATATACTGAATTCACTATTCCAAGAAGAATCTAAAAAATTCATAAAATCATTAAAACGATATTAAATCATCATATTGGTTCGAAAAATACATAGAAATAATAGATTAAATATTAAAAATAATTGTATTCACTTACAGCTATAAATAAAACAAAGTTATTAAAAGATGTAAGATGCATTTTGAAAACTAAAAATTGTCGATTATGTTCTCAAGTAACTATTAAACATTTCGTTTGAAATTCACACATAAATTTTCATTCTGAAAATGACAATCGCACTTTTTTCAATCACCAACCACTTCACAAATTTGTAAAACAATACCAATCACTAATCACACCTGCACTGCAGATACCAACTCATGATTTATATTCATTATTGATTATCAGTATTCCTGAAAAATCTCATGATTCAATATGTCACACACATCAATCGGAGCGGAACATTTTTGGACACAACATGAAAAATGAACCTGGACTGGAAAGCTTATATTTTTAATTTTAATGAGGCGAAACTGTCCACTGCATTTACAGTAACACCGCTGACGACTTCAAAACGGTGACTCTTGTCAGCGGAAAGTGAAGCCAAGTGTTATATTATTGCCGCACATAAACATAAACGTAACGTTCATTAATCTATCCAAGACATGCAAAACTACTAACATTACATACATATATACTACACGCGATGCAAGTGGGAATCATTCAATATTTTATGCACTTTGTTGTACTTCACATCACAACAATCACATAATATAATCGTCATAATGTAATAATAAATATACAGCCAGTAATAAAAATATAACAATGAAAATATGGTAAATCATCACATCACATCATGATGGTATGCGTATGGTATGGTAAAAATAAGTTAAGCGTGCTAGGAATAGCCGCAAACCACATATCAAGAAGATATGCACTCAACTCACATTTGGAGTGAAGAATAAGGATGGAGAGAGAGAGGAGATACACTTTTGCATTAAAAAATCAAAGTTGATAGTGCTAATAAAAACGCATACATTTTAACGTGTAAAAACGCCAAACATCATGCGTTTGAGCTGGTGTTGGTACTGAAGAGTACTTACACTTACACACAAAAAAGGTACTACCGCTTTAGCAGCTTAGGGTCTCAACAACCAAGAAAAGTCAGCAAGTCTAATATTTACAGTTTACTCGGCTTCGCTAATCCTTTGAATTTTGAATTGAATTGAATATATATATTTTGAACAAGCACGGAGGAAGGATGGCTAATAAAGCATAGATCCATCTAGCATCCATCAAAAAAATGCAATGCATTTTTAGTCCACTACCAAAGTAAGTTTAGTAAGTAGTAATTTTTCTGTTGTATAAAAACATGATGCAGCAAACGATATGAAAAGAAAGTAGTACTATGACTGACTATCTACATACTTTGCTTTACTACTTTAGCTATCTAGTTGTTCACAAAAAAAAGTTATTTTTTCTTGACAAAGTGACATGTATTTACGTATTTCAGCAAATTGTACAAGAAATTGGGAACTGCAAAAATGCAAAAGCAAACTGTACATTGTATTTGCTCACGCTCTCCAATACAATATTTCCTGTGGATTTTTTCCTCTCTTAAAAGAACCTTTTTAAGTTACTTACGTAAGTTATAAGTAGTAAAGTAAGTAGCCCTTTACAAACTGCGGATGTTTAAAATGTGCTGGCTATGATGTTGGTACTTGGTAGTGGTGTGCTGTTTTAGTTGACTTTGTCGGGACTAATTTCCTTAGTTCATTATGCCTCATTAACAGTAGAAACTGAAGTATAGCCAGCTATTTCAAAGTTTTTTTTCTTCATTCACTCATTTTCTTGTTGATGTTAAAAGAGATGATGATGACGATGATGACGATGATGATGATTGAAATGACAAGATTTGCTTCTGTTCTGTGTAACATGTGGACAGTGGGCGAATATGCGAATATGAGTTAACAATGTTGAGTTATTTCATATCTAAGAAATTTTTAATAGGAATTCCTCCCTTTTTCTATAACTGCATCCTAGTTATTATTGTGACACCAAAATTGTGTCCTGCACACTCTTATTCTCAGTCAATGTATGTTATGCATGAATATTTATGTTGCAATTTTGCAACACATTATATTTTTTAGTAGTAATATATAATACAATGTAAAAATTTCCTTTGCTATTTTTATTATTTACCGTGATAGTTTTTGACTAGTTTCCGAAGCTAATCTGAATCATCATTGTCGTCGTCGCCAGTCGTCATCATCCCCATCTCATATATTAGATGAGGATGAAATGAGGAGGCATTCATCATCATGACTATGATGCAATCAATTTTGACAAAGGGTGCACACACAAAAATTGTTGAGGAGCAGAGTATACTAGTTCCCTTTTGTGATTCAAATTTTTTTAAGCTTCTTTTTCTTTTAATCATACAAAATGCACACCGTGTGTAATGCAATGATGCATTCATGCTACAATAAGCAAATTCAAATAATGGAAATTGTGTGATAGGAGATAGAGGAGACTGTGTGAAAGATTATTTCCTACTTTTTCGTCATTCGTGCCGAGGGAGGAGGCGCTTTTGTTATATTATGTTATGATAGTGAGTCTTCTATTTTCTATTAGAGCTTAGCTAATCCTCCTCCTGATGATGTTGCTGATGATGATGACGATCATGATCAATTTTCAAAGAACTTATCACAGCTCTCAAAATCTTTGTGTGTATTTCTTTCATTTTCATGCTCATTGGGCAGCAATATCCTGCATCAATCAGTAACAATTCAAAAATAAGTAGTATTATTTAGCAATTAGCAAAATTGAAACAAATTGTATAATTAGGATTTTATACAGAGATACATATTATGGGTACGGTCTTAAGCCTAATGCATTCTACCAACAACGCCACGCCATAAGTACCGCCCACCATATTTACGTCTCTGATCCGTAAAGTATATCGTTTGGCAATTATTTAATTTTGAACTCAGAAAAAAAACTTTCTTCTTGGATTGCCTCTTGCCAAATCACACAATCCCAAACCAATCGAGTATATAGACTATCAACTATAGACAACAGAGTCCATTCAGTATTATATATTATTTATATTTCATACTCAACGAAAAATAATTTTCCTTTAGAAACTCAATTAAAAGATTTTTTTTGTGAAAAGAGAGTTCTGTAACAAACAATTGTGAACTAATTATAATTTATACATACTTATTGTAACAATATTGAAACATTGATTGAGCCTACTTACATAATGCGTAACTGTAAGAAAACATACTTCTTCCTAGAGAATTCTGAAAAATTACCAAATTCCTAGTAGAATTGGGGTAGTTGGGTACAATATACATTGCAGACGTTGGACGTGTTTAAGAGACCAGTAGTAATATATGGCCATTTGGCTTGGCTTGACTTTGGCAAGATTCATTTAATTTGACAACTGTATTTCAGCATTTCGTCACGTACTTCGTATTAGTAGTTTTGGACGGAGTTGATGAGACTTTTTTTTATGAAATCTACTTAGAAGCTTGGCTTGGCTTGGCTTTGGCTCTAATAAAAAAGAAGCATTAAAAGCCCACCAAGTAGGTACATTTATCATCTATATAGCAGCAGTGGCACTTGAATTATTTTACACGGTTGAAAATGATTATAGTTTTTTTAATTGAAACCATTTCCCCCAACTCCTGGTCAGATTTACGACTATTCACATCCGCTTATTTGCTACTGCACATCCTATATCAATTGTGCATGATGTATAGTAAAAAACTTCCTGTGCGACATCGCCACATGAGTAAAACTACAATTGAAGCGCGACGTACGGCAACTGTCATAATATTATCTACACGGACGCCACTTTCTTACCATCTCGTATACTAGTGCCTAAGTGCCTATGCCAATATGATAAGTGGTTGTGATAACCTACAGCAGAGTTGCTATTGTAAGCAATTTTATGAATGTACGTACGTAGCACGTACTTTAGCACCATCATCGTGAATGTGAGGAGATTTGATGTGATGTGATGTCCTGATCTGAGCTAATGAAAAGAGCCTGCAAGCTGTGAATACGAATATATGCATTCATTTTTCATTATATCATTTTTTTTGATGATGACGATGATGATGATTGTTGGGTGATGTGATGATACCTAATGCTGAGCTGATGCATGTTTAGCTCATTTGATACGGTTTTGATTGAAAAGTAGACAAACAAAAATATTATTGTAATGAAAATCATCCTATAATGAAATGTGGAAAAGGAACAAGATGCTATTTAGAAGGATATGAAGGGAGTTTTTTTTACGTGGTTGAAGTTGAAGTCTATACCTTCCATTACACAAACGTTGCGTTCTTTTATGTGCATTCAGGTATGCATTGGTAATTGGTTTGCAATCATTTATGAAGATGATATGAAACCTGCTCATTCATTAAAAATCCATTTGAAATTTTATATTGTGTGCATTTATAAAGAAAGTCATTTTAATTTGGAAGTTTTTGCTTATTTTATAAATGCTCGCAGGCTATTTAAGTACCTATACCTAATATAATATGCGTGCAAAGTGCACTCTACCACTTCACTTTAGCCAACGGGTGAACTGAACGCGAGTCAATCATTCAAGCGTGTGAACAAAAGGAAATGCACGTAATAAATCAGTTATGCTTTATTTATTTCCTCTCATAATTATTGTATAATTCAATACGGATGCTTGTTAAATTAAGTGTCGTTCCTCGTTCAGTCAGTGTGTGAGTATGGCAAAGAGAAAGAGGGAGCTGCTCGTTTGCTAGTTATATAATCATAAATAATGGGGAGCATTAAAGTTGTGGAATTATATCATAATTATTTGTAAACTCCACCATTTACTTCTACATTACATTAGAGATTCACAGGATCACACAATATTTTTTTAGAAATAATTTTTATATTCTTAACTCAACCTTTTCTTTTATTGTTTGATGATCTGACAATAATTGTTGAACTGCTATATTATGTAGTAGTAGGAATTTATGTACATAAGATAGGAGTGCGTACGGTTACGAATAAAATTATTAATAAGAGAAGTTGGTTTGGCTCTGCTTTGTCATTAGTAAGCAATGCGGTAATCACGTGCTTCTTTATAATAACATATTATTTTCGTAGCACTCGCTTTTGACTCTTTCATATCATATCATATCTTAATACTGCACTAGTGCACTCCAATCCCATCCCATTCAATCCTTCTTTTTACAACTCAATAAAACTTGCAATTTTGAGAGGTTTAACTCATGTGTGGGAAATGAACTTTAGCACATTCATGCTACTACTATTACTACCTGCCTGCCACGACGCCACACCTTTCCCTTTCGTTTAGTTCCTTAATCCGTCTTTTGTACCTAATTTAATTTGCATGGAGCTCACTACCACGCCGAGACAACAATAATTATCGTTAGCTCGGCGGGGAACTGTAAGCTCTGTGATTATGTAGAACACAATTTGAATACATATTTACAATTTGTACCAAGTGGTGCCGATTAAATGATCGCTTTTTGAAATTGTGTCATCGGATCAAATCATGAAGGGAATGACAAAAAAATCCAAACACAACATTTCATAATTTCACACTGGTGATTGAAACGTTACGCCTTAAAATCTCCACTGGTATATTAAAACTGGATTTTAAGTCTTTGTTATGTTATGTAACAACCAAATAAAATTATTTGCATATAATTTAAATATTATGTTATTGTCTGCCTACACTAATACTGCACCATGCAGCAGCGAAAGGAGATCAGATCAAATTGGGTGTGAAATATTATGTAGGTAGGGGTAGGGTTGTTAGAGTGTACAAAAGGTTAACTAAACTTTTATCAAGATTTTTTTTCGCTGAATTTTACCCCTTCCACTTTTATTCTAAAGTACCTGTTTATATACGTATTACACAATCGTTCTTTCTGCTGGCGATTGAAGAAATGCATATTATTATGGTTCTTTGTCAGCTTCTGTGACTTACTGATTTTGAGCTTTACTCCTCTATGACTGTATGTATAATTGACTTGACTCTAATACCTATATAATGTGAAAGTAGAGGATTGGCCAGCAATTACAGGCTTGTTACTCCTGCCCTTTTGACTTTAAGAAATAAATCTCGTCCACACAATCATAAATGAGCATATTATAGTTCCTCCCGCTCATAAACAGTTTTAAGCTTAACCTATTTAAAAATGTACGTATTGTACATATGTATGAAGTTTTAATTGTAATTTAGCCTTACATAACGACTTCTCTGTGGCCGGACCTAAATCCCTTATCTCAACAGAGTATCATGAGCTCAACGAGCTATTAGTTAGTGCAAAAACAGGATAATCTTCATCATCATCTTCAATCTTCATAATTTATTACGAAGTTTGTGCAGTGTTGCACTTTTGTACCAATGTACTTTCCTTTTTTTATTATTTGCAATTGTGAATTGGTGATGCAGATAGATATTATACATATGGTTGTAAATAACTTTAGTTTCTGGCTTGCAAATCTTTGTTCCTCACTTACATACTTCATTAAGCCAAGCGCATATCAAAATCAATGTGCACGTAATTTTGCATCAAAGAGAGTAGAAAGTTTTGTGAGGGGTGGGATGATACACTGCATTATTATTACCTGGCTGTTTATTTCGATTATTGCAGCAAAACAAATTTTTACTGCTAAGCTTGTAATTGATGATTACTGTAAATTGTAATGCTTTAAATAATAATAATTGTGCAAGAGTGAGGATTTGATAGTTTTATCAAGGAATGAAATCTCTCGCGAGATGAGCACTAATCGCCAGTTTTTTAAAGCATTTAAAATTTATAAATTGAGGAATCAACAAATTAAAAATGGGATATTTTAAAAGCAGTGTACTTGAGAAAAGATGAATGTGACTAGTAAATAGTGTTTCAAGGGAATTCGACAATGCGTAAAATATTATTGGGATGGGTGAATCAGGTGAATGGTTGTAAAATCCAAAGCTGTGGCTAATCACGCGGTAATCACCCCAGAATATTGAATGGCTATGCACGTACAGAATAGTTAATTACAAATCATTAAAAGTTTACTGAAGACCTTGAGCAACTCAAGCTGATTCTGATAGGATTATCGAGAGAAACATTGTAAAACTCTTGCGCTTATCAGTTGCTTGTTTCCCAATTCAATTCAAAAACTATGTTCCTCTTTAAAAGGGATCAAGATCAAGTCTCCTCTGGTGTCTGGTATAAGTATTTCTATGTATAGGAATGGAATGCCTATCACCTAAAGGCAGAAGAGAACAACAACCAGAAAGATTAGCAACACCAACTTCAAACCAACGGCTGTGGTCGATGGTCGAGTGAGAAAGTAAGAGTGAAGAATCGTGAAACGAAATAAAGTCAAGGAATAATACACATCTACATCTCTTAGTCATGCCATAACCTAACCTATGTCATGTGCCATTGCCAGTTGTTCAAGTGCAGAGAGGGGTAAAATAATGCCGGCAATTAGTTCTTATCTACCTTTGCAAACTCCAATCCAATCCAATGTCTTTACCACACACAAACATTACACGATGAGAAATAATCGAAAACATTAGCATCATGAAAACCAATGACAGCCGAAATGAATCTTCACCTTCGCCCACCATACCACCATCACCAAAACATGCATGCATGCATTGGTTTGGTGGCTGATGGACACTCCAATTCCAATTGTCAGCCAAAACCATCTTAATTAAGTCCAAACACGTATAATTATTATTTGAGTAATTTTTTACCACATTAAAAAATCTCAGTGTGAAGATACATTTTTGTGGGCCCTCAATTATCACGTCGCTTCGACGTGCTTTATGTCGATTATGGATGATGTTCTCTCTAATTCTCTAATAAGAAAAAGCTTTGATACAATTCTCGTTCTCGCATGCGCGTAATAATGACAAATAGACAAATCGCCTCTCTTGCTAATAAGATATATGTAACAGTCGCCAAAGATCTTTTGAAGTTCGTACATCACCACATGTACACATTCTATTAAACTCGACCACAAACCAAATTATCAAAAATTTTCGTTTGTATTCATCCAATCAAATCTAGGCCTCTCTGTGTGTCTGTATACAACAAAATGCATGTAATTTACACCTCCCTACCTTAAGAATTCACTCACTCCTTTTAAAATGTTCTATAAAGTTAAGTTCACAAATATTCCTTTGAATTTTACATTCACACATTTTCTTAATGTGACTCTTAAGGAATTTGAACGTTTGAAATTTTTGGTCATCATATTTTCCTATCAAATCCAACTCCAAAACCTTCAGTGAGAAAACTTAATGAAGAATAATTATTATTCCCTGCGCACATGTATATTTTTCCTTCTGTATTTCTAACGCTCGACGATCACACAATCTGTTTATGAGATCAGGGATGAATAATATATAATAATTTGAAAAAGTGCAAGGTTTGCTAATGAAGACATAACAAGAAAGCGCAATTAGATCTTGTTATGAAAAAAATTTACTCCATTTCAGATCATTACGAGACTCTCTACATACGTGTCAATATTAAGTGCATCATTTTTCACTTTCAGTGTCATTCAAAAATCCTTTTGAATTGGTTGCTCTAATAAGGCATCATCATATCATCCAGAGCTGTTCCTCAGATTTTAGAAAAGTAAACATAAATGAATGAAGAATGTCAGGGAACATGATGGCGAATATAATGTTGTCATCATTAAAAAAATACTGTGATTATGATGATGTAATAATATGTAATTCCACAAGTACATATAAAGTACTTAACAATTTTTTTTCACTGATTAATGGGTTTTCATTAGACCAATCGTGCATAAAATTTTGAAAAGAACGATGCGATATTGCGAATTGCGATGAATGATGTACAAAAGAGATAAAACTGGTCTGCCTAGTATGATTTTGGTTTGGTGGAATGCATGGTGTTGCTGATGCTGAAACAGATCACTTAGGTCAACACTTGAGGCTTCACATTCACATGTCCCTTCAAATCAAAATGATATTATGATGATGATGATGCTTTCTTTCTGGCGACATTTTGATTGACATTCAAAACAGGGTGACTATTGAACTCGAGCGTCATGATGATGATGATATGATTGTGAGTGTGCTTTTGAAATGCCAACCAAAAACCATAACCATATATGATTTACTTTTTATATAAAACTGTGCAATAATAAATAAGGCAATTCAAAGAAATATGTTTACAATGACAAGGGCACTCCAATTGCAATCTCTAATCTTGCAGATCTACAAAAAGATAATACCTACATAACATTTTTTGAGGTAGGCACACAAAAATATGTAGCTCACCAGTCACCACTCACCAATGCTATATAACTATATACTATATGAATAGCTGAATTACGTTTGTTTCTCAAGTTTAAATAAAGTTCATTATTATTTGTGCATTGGATTTGGGATTTGATGACGATGACGTTTGCATGTGACAGTACAAAAATACAACTAAAATATTTCTTTTAACGACCCATCGCGTCTCGTTGAAAAATTGCATAATTCTTAAAACTGAATCTCTTACCTATTTTTGTATTTTTCATCCCCTCAAAATAGAGCTGGCCATGTCACATGCGTCAAAATTATAAGGTGCCACCTAATCCTCAAAGAAGCGACGAGACCAACACCAGAATGCAGTTCTTTATAAGACTAACGTGATATATGTTATCATATCATCAATTGGACGAAAATAAGCAATTTCATTTTGATTTGATTGCATAGCTCTTTGGTTCAGAGTGCGTATGTATGTGTGATAAAATCTAATTTAATAATGACGAATTGTTGTAAATAATGGCACGTTTCTACATTTAGGATGAGAAGAGTAGCCGCAACGAACAAACGAGGCTATTTGATATGATGATATAATGGGATATAACGAATCAAAATCAGCATTCTTGTTTTGTTGTTTGATTTAATGCAGAATCAAACCAAACCAGGCAGTTTTTATAATTTTAGAAGGAGTAACAGTCAACAGTAATAAAAGTCTCAAAGACCAGTTGAATAAAGACCAATATCACATATTGTTACGTTATGATTCAGATAAAGACATTAAAATCATATCAGTCAAGTCAATCTGTGAATTTGACATGTAATACGTTCTCGTTACCTTGAACCGTGTGTGGTAGTGATTCATCATAAAAACTAGAAGACTTTTCTAACACATAGAATGCTTATGAATGCTGTTGCTTTGATTGTGATGAAATGAAGGATCTAAATTGCAAAATAGAGCACAATAAGCTATTATTGATGTAGTACAAAGATCATAATGAAACTATAGTTCCAATAATCATATCAGGGAAGCTACTGGGATTTTAAGCGTCATTCTTTTGTTCCCCCTGCTTTTTTAAGCTTTCAGCCGATCGGGTGTGTCAGGGCCGTTTGGGTCTCTGTGAAAAACTGTCAGAGCATTTAAAATCGTAACCATGTCGATACATTATGAACAAATAAAAATGCACGTCATGACCGTTCATCGAAGGTCGGGTAAAAAATGCGTAAAAACTCGGGAAATCATATCTGATCATATGACATCAAACGATCAAACTCTCGTGGCCTTGAATTTCCAATCATAATCCATAACTGGGAATAAAGTTTCGCTTATGGCTAAAAACCACGCTAGTGGCCACGAAAAATGTATTTCCTACAATTATTAACCGCCTTTCTGGTACTATTTAGCTTTCCAAGTGAACTTTTATGTAAAACGTTCAAAGCATCTGTTATCAGCTCGCTTAAAAGGAAGGTGCCCCAATATTGTTGGAACAGCTTTGAAACCATCCGATGTTATAAAGTGTGCCAGGATCATGAAACCATTTCAAAAGTTATGAATCTGCCCAAGCACGTCCGAGGGGATTCCCTATACAATGCAGGAGCGGCTTTGGAACTTGCAGAAAAGAGGCGAATGGATGAGCTCAAGTTGCTAGACACCTCAGGATCCCAAGATCCATTTGGAATAAAATCTATACCCGGCTTCCAATTTCCATGCGAGAACAAATGTGAATCGGACCCACTTTACTGGACCTGCGTTGCAGAATGTGAAGAACGTGACCCAACCGCACTTTGGGAATCCCTTTGCTACGAAACCAAAATATGTGATAGGTCCCATACACCTGACCATCTCCTTAGAGGAAACTGCTCCTTTTGTTTAACAAACGCAACAATAGAACAACTAAAGAAAACCTGTGAGATAGCCTACCTCCCCAATACTGCCCCTGAAGAAGGAAATCTTTGTCTAGAAATGAGCAAATGTACCGGGAAAACTCCTCCAGCTGGTGGAGATCCAACCAGTGGTTTTGTTGATGCTATGAGGGAATGTACAGAGGATCCAGGTGTTCAGAATCGAATGGAACTCATGCAAATGTGCATCACAGACAAGATCATGATCAACCAAAGAGCATGCTGCTACAGCGAGCCTGTTCGGGAAGCATCTTTAAGTCGAAATAATAGTCACAAAACGGACGAGTTTTGTGACAGGATCCTCTCTCCTCGGCTGTGTCAAGCGACGTGTAAAAAAATGAGAGATGCTGAAATACAAAGGTGTCTGGAGCAAAGTTGTATGTTTAGCCACCCAATTTCTGATACACAATGTGACCACTGCACTGATCGTGCCTTTATCCATTTAAAGACTGAAGTAAAGGCATGTAAAAACCTGGGATGTATTAAGGCACTGACAAATTTGGGGGCGACTTCACCCAATTCTTTACTGGACAACTGCCATAATCTATATTGGATCAAACAATTTGCGAAGTTTCTCACCAAGTATAAGGACCTTTGGCCGAAAATTGAGGTGGATCAAGTGGACTGGATAACTACACACTACACCCCTATTGAATGCTTTGAAGATTCTACGTCGTCACCTAAAGAGTGCTTAAATACTAATTATGTTCAGCAAGAAAGGGTACAGTCTAAGATCGAGGGGAAATGTGCTTCAAATCCATGGCGCTCTGTTGACATGCTTATTTGTGCCATTCTTCAAGGAATCAGCTTGAGGTTTCAGAATGTTGTGAGGAAAATAAATGAGTTTGATCCAGCCAACTGTGCAAATGACACAATTACCCTCGAAGTTTATCAAAAGGCATTTGATTTCGAAGAGAGTATTTGTGATCAGCACTGCCAGCCAACATCCAAGTTTCATCCTAACAATGCGGGGAACCTGAAGTGTAGGTTGAAAACGTGTCTGGTGAAAGAAGAAACTAAAAGGATGGAGGAGCGAAAGTATTGTAAACCACTGCAAGATGATTACTTGGTTCAACTGTCAGATTTTGCACCTTGTCGGTGGAAAGTTGATTTTGCAAAGGCATCCAATCCATATGGTAATGTCGGATACTTAATAATAATTACACTTTCTAATTTATCTTCCATAAGCATTTCAACGTGTGCATGAAAATTATAATGGTCATTGACACTATTTGCAGTGTTGTACGCAACTTACTTCAACGAACTGGGGCCATCTGAGATCCGAGACAAATTGGTAAGTCATGTCATATTCTTTGAGATTGTGAAGTCAAGTTCTCAGCATAATATGCTTATCTCTTTGCTTGGCTTTCTCCAGGAACATCCGGACACCACTGGCATCCTCCAAGAAGCTAATTTAAATGGGAAGGATGGTTTCTACACATTTCCTTACTTTGTCGTTGTTCGGGTATTCATTCATTCCTCCATAATTATAAGTTTTAAGTAAACCTCTGTGAAGCTTATGTAGATAACCAATATGTTTTGTCGTTTGATTTGTCCAGAGTTTGTGTGATGACCGTGGCTTTTATGATGATGGTGCCTACAGATTTTTTGTTGGTGGTGGGAACCCATTAGTTGAGTTAAAATACAATGCACCCACATCCCGACACGAACCAAAATCTCTAATTCATGGAGTTTTTCAAGCCTCCCTTGTTAGGCTGGATAGTAAAGGGAATGACGAGTTGATTCCACGTAAGTCCTGTTTTGCATTTCATGAGAATCAA
Organism: Orchesella flavescens; assembly: GCA_964034955.1. Lineage (NCBI taxonomy): Eukaryota > Metazoa > Arthropoda > Collembola > Entomobryomorpha > Orchesellidae > Orchesella > Orchesella flavescens. The sequence goes on along the minus strand of OZ035958.1, from coordinate 25,004,961 downwards.
ATGTGGAGGACGATAATTTCTTGATTCATCCTGAACAAATTATTATTATACAGCAAATCCTGGAAGCGTTGATGAAGAGGGTAATGGATGTCACGAAAAAATATGCCACCCAGGTTTCGTGGTTCCCCTGATACTTTTAAATATTCCACAGTAAGTAATCACTACAACATTGCTATTACTACTTAAACTCAACCATGAATAGTTAACTTATCTGAAATGTAAAACGAATTAACAGCTTCGAAGTTGCAGTAAAATCACAGGAAGCCTTCTCAAGTTTTTCGTAAGATTCTGAATATTATTTTTGCACATTACAATAATTAAACAATGCCCACTTTTGAACCAGAAGATTCAATAATTTCATTCCTAATAGAGAAACAATGTACGTGTCAGCCTTCCACTCTAGAGCCGTTGAAGGGAAAGGTGAAATCCAGATAGCAACCTCAGATTACCCCGCCCATGCTGGAATGCTTTTTCCCAAAAAGCGATCATCCTTTGCCACGGACAGCGAGCTCAGCTATCATTTCGACTGTTTGGCAACTGACAACAATCAATCTACAAATTCCGCTTATAATAAACTGAAATGTCCCGAATTGGACCACATCCTTGATGAGTTTGATCATCCCTATCAGAAGAATATTTTTGCCCCTTTGGATGCAGAGGACTTGCTTCGATCTCAATATACGTATGACACAGCACCCATCCAAGCCATAGCTGGCTTTTATGACCCAAGATTTCTTATCATTGGAGATCCAGACATGAATGACTTTGATGTGGTAAATAATGTGACCTTGATAAGAGTGATTTTACATGTATGTAGTAAGAAGCAATAATTGCTCACTATGTCATCAGGTTAACTGGGGCAAGCTGCTAAAACCACTGGAGAAGGACAAAAGCTTGCATTCTTGTATCCAAACGAATGTTCTGCACAGGGGATTTCCAAAGCCGATATACTCTCAAATTGATAGGACTGATCCTGACTACCCAATCAAGTTTTATAGGCAAAGATATGCTGCAAAGATGTATAGAAATGAAAGTGCCAACTCGCATTCCAGAGAAAAAGAGCTACCGGACACTGCTGTTTTTGAGGCGATTGGACTTGAGGATCGACTTCTTTTGGTTACAACGGTAAAAAATAATAAAAAATTATGAAGACTTTGATATAATCTTCTAAATGTTTATGTTATGCGTTATGTTATATACTTATAATTGATAGAAAGGACTGGTTAGTGTCTATGGTCATACCAATGCAACCGTTGCCACAAACCGACAGTGGACTTTCTCTACAAGACCGAACGACACAATTGACAGATGCTTCAAGGTAACTCCCATAATTCGATTCCAAGCTTGCAATATGATTTTATTAGCAAAGTTTACTTACCAAATTATTTTTTGTAATTTTGTAGTTTGTTCGAGTTCTTCGTCGAGCACAGCCAAATTCTGACACAATCGTTGGCATCACTTACGACTACAGAATTAAAAACCATACTTCCAATGACTTGATAGAAATCAGTCAACAAGTTTGGGTGGGCAAGTTCACACATCCTGGAGAAGATATTGATTGGACCATGATTGCACCAATTTCAAAGGAAACAAATATTAATGACAAGCGTCTCTACGTTGGTGCCAGTAAATAGATAAATTACTTTAGTTTTCAATCAATTTTCAGTTTTTGGTTAAATTATCAAACCTTAATGATAAGAATTATAATTATTGTTCTCTAATTTTATTTATACAGGGAAGCCCGGCATCCTAGAACCATTCGACCCCGTCAAAATCCCAGGGTTGCCTTTACAAATTCGAGAAGTCAATCCAAGGTCTCCCATTGAAGCTATTTGTTACAAAGCGTATCGATCAGTAATTGAGCCGTTAGCTCCAAAAGCAACGGTCTTGGATGAGCCTGGTTTGTACTTTTAGATCATACCACAATAACCTAATTGACTCTAACTTGAAATCATAATAAACATTTTCTTATCTTAGGCTGGTGCCAAGCAATTGACGCGACTCCTGTTCACATGAAGGAACTGACAATTCAGGTTCTGGTAAGGTTTCGAATCATGTACAATCAGGAAGCACGAAGCCTAGTTCCCGTATACTTTTATATTTTAGCGTCTCAAACTTGTATGTTGTAAAATTAAAATGCTTAATAATGCTAATTATTCATAACAAAATGATTCAAAGTTAAATCTTATCTTAACAATCCCCCGCAGTGAAAAAGAACAGTAGCCTCTCATTCTGGAAAATAGACGCCACAATACCCCGAAAACCTTGCCAAGATCAACACTATGAGTCAATTAAGAATACATTTTTATTTGACAAATCATACTTTGTCCAAAGAAATTTTGGGTTGGAAAAGGAATATGGATGTTATGATGATTCCAAGCACACGGACAAATCTGTGGATAGTTATGTCTTCCTCACAGGCATGACTTATACTCGAACGCTCACAAATCATTTGTTCCTGTTTGGCTCTAGACTGCTTCATAGGTAGGTTTCCTCCACTACTGTCCACTCTTTAAAAAGTCTCTTCAACCAAGTGTGTTTTCCTTTACTTTTTAGTACTGACAATGGGAAAACGTTCGTATTTCATAAGGGTTTCCCAAGAAGATATGAAGATAGGAGAGGAGCCCCTCCAAGTAATGTTCAAGTATTTTACAGGGAGGTTCATCGCATTGTGTTGATGGCTTTTAATGATAAAGGCCATTATGCTTTTCTTACAAACAAGTTAGAAGTAAGTCATTTTGAAAACTCGTTCTTTTATTAATTGGTACTGAGCTCAAGTACGCAAGTAACTAACCATTTTGTGCTTGCAGTTGTGGATAGGAAGCACCGGATCCTTGGAGTTGGTACTTTTGCGTCCCAGCCCACTTTACAGTATGGTTCAACTGGGACTCTCCAAAGTACGGGATTTGAATGATGGAGTACCCTTCAGTTTACATTTTGACTCTGCTGATTCACTATACGAGGTTTGACTCATTTTAATATTGCATTATATGAAATTCAACGATTCTTGGTATTGATTAGTTATGATTACGAATGACAATAACAATAATTATTGTCAATTATTGACAATGGTGTTGGCTTAATTGCAGATGGTGGCAATTGTCGGTGACGAAGGGCACGTGACAAGAATATTTAAACGTTCTGTAAACGAATGGAAACAGTTGCGAATGAAAAAGATGCTTGATAAATTCAATAAGAAAAGTCTTAAGCTGGTTAGTAATCAATGTACAATTTCTGTGTAAATAAATAACACAATCATCCCCTTTATTTCTTTAATTTTAAAATGACATTATCAAACTTGTAGGTGGCCGAACGAAAAGTTTCCACGGGACTTCCACCGGAATTGCAAAAGGGCTTTACCTATGATGCCTCAGAATGGGCTAATACTTGTCCCTTCTCAAGTCCAAAACTTAGTCAGAATTTTTCGTCAACGAACTCAAGGACTCAGGTACTGTCAGAATGCATTCAACTCCTAAGAAATTATTGTCCATAAACATCATAATGTTGAATATAATGCTAATCTGAATGTTTAATTTATAGGGAATGTATTTCCCGAACCCACGTCAGCATTTAAAGTTGGGAAAGTCTTTTATTGAGGCTAGTCTAATGACTTTCCAAGCGGCGACCTTTTCCTTGGTATGGAAATCTTTTTACAATGTCCCCACTCGATACTATAGTGGCAAGGACAAGGATCCTTTTGAACTGTATGTTTCCATTAGAAAAATTTACTACTAAAGAAACTTCAGAGAATCTAAAAAATAGTTATAATCTGTGGATTTATGGGGTACTCTTGTGTTAAAGATGGATAAAGAAGAAAAGAGATATGGCGATTCTTGGCGTTTTGCAGTTTGGACAACGAGAGCCCGAGGATACTGGAATTGTGGTGCAGCCTCGAAAATTTAGTACGTTACATGTTGCGTATTTAACAGTTTATGCTGAAAAAACAGGTTGATGTTGTAACAATAAATTTGGCAATCATTTCAGAACGTTTGCAAAGTTATGGAAATTATTCCAAGTTGGAAGAATCCTACTACATTGACTACAATCAAGTGGCAGAACTCCGCCTAGAATTCTCAAGCAAGAATGACTTTATGGTTTGCTTCAACTACAAATAATAATTGATATTATAAGCAAGCAGAAATACTAACTTGACACATTATCTATAGTGAATTGTTGGTTAATCAATCCCTTATTCAGGTGTTAAATACTGACTATGAAGCCCAGGTAATCAATGATATCCAAATAAATATTGAAAATGCGAATGGAAGCATTATTCAAGTGAATACGGATAAAGTGACAGTGGCACACAAAGCAGTTGTTCGTTTTATTGCCAGGATAAGTGTGAAGAGAAAGAGTAAAAATGAATTTACATTTTAACTTTTGAGCGTCAAACATTAAAGCTTTAATAGCTTTCGAGCATAAGTAACAATTATAAAAGTATCTTGTTTTTAATATTATGTGTAGCTGGAATAGGTCAGAATCTACCAGGCCAGAACCTGCTTCCGGTTCCGATGACTTTCCATTTTATTGGCGCTTTTGGAAATTGTATTCGAAACAGAGCAAATGGAATAATTGGAGTAAGTATTTCACCCAAATAAATATAATATCTAGTCCTATGAGTTACTTCTTTTGCTCATGTAATGTATGTTTTGCAGGATTCAGTGGAAACTGTTGTATACGTTGGCTGCCCTCCAAGCAGAGACTTTGTTTTTAATTGGAAAGATACATTGGCGTCACTTAAATTTAGGTTGGAAAGTATTTTAATTAGTATTTATGATTGCAAATGAATAATTATTATTACTATTATTACTGAATATGAATTGCACTAATGGCCACACCATAAATATCTTATTTAGGAGCCAAGACACCAATCATGGCACGGGTGAAATGTGTTATAAAAACGAATTTGCTTGCTTCTTTTCAAGGAACCCATTAGTCTTATTTTTCGATATTTTTGACGAGGTTGGTCATGAGCATTCACAGTACGGAACTTTGATCAGAGTTGTGTGATTAAATAGTGCTTATTTATTTTTAGACCAAGCAAAGATTCATTCCTTACACTGGAAAATACACCATGAGGATTATAGGGGGAGGGAGATCAAAAGATGCTATGAGGATCTACACGGAAGAAGAAATTCAAGGTTATAATGTTCCAGGAATTTCTGATGTCAGTCTAATCTGGAACGTGAGTGCTCTAATGCTACACTTATGCATACAGGCTTTTGCATTAGTAATCAATCTAAAAAATTGCATTGTCCTGTAGGAATGGGATACAACAAAGCACCAGAAAGTTGAGCGCAAGCCCCAAACTTTATATGACGATGATGGACAGGAAGTTCACAGGGATAACAGAGAAGTGATTCTCGAATCGGGTAAATCTACACTTCTGTGGGCTTGTCATACACTTTCACCCTGTGCCCGAATTAAACCTACATGGAATCTTGAAGTGGTGTTCTGGTTTCGGCTCCAGATTACCAATCGGTAAGTTTGTGACCACGGATAAACTAGCTGAGTTTATACAAGTACGGAATTCAATGATAAACTTATGCTCATTTTTTGAATAGGGATGTAGACAACGACACCCTTTGTTTGTATGAGAAGGAATTTGATATAATGTTGTATGGTTTTAACCCAAGCCCCGAGTTCCAGCTTTTATCAACCTTAGTAAGATCTTAAACCTCAATATTCAATCAATCAATCAATTTTCCTACAAAGTGATTTCATATTTTCATATAAAAAAATATTCTATTTTGGTCCAGGGATTTTGCTTTTTCTTGCTAAGCATCCTATACATTTGTTACCGTTGCTGTCGACGCCATCAGGAAACATGGCGTGCTACCAAAGTGAATGTTCGGAACTGGATACGCATAACGAAAGAAGTATTCCCCAAAAGTGTGTTTCAATTTATATGTGTTACATTTATGAGCTGTTGCACCAAGTACAAGTCAATATAAACTCAAAAATTATCTGCTAATCTTCCGTAGAAATACGAAAATACGAGCCACCCTTAGGAGATGAGGTGGTGGATCGGCGCCACAGAGTAAACAGAGAGTTTGGATCTCAAGACATGGCTTATGGGGATGATGGAAACAGCAGTGTTAGTCTCATTGATGTGGGGTCTCATGACGGTAGAAACAAAGGTCACTCGTCAGCTTCAAGCATGGGAAGTTTATCGACTTCTGTGGGCGACTCTTCCCAAATTCTGCCTGACAATCGACCTCATTTCATTCCTCTTTCTGCAAAGGGTGTTGTTTATGATCAGATATTGACAAGGAGGCTCAATTCAATTGTGGAGAAGAACAGGGCAATGAGACAGAACCTGATTAGGAAAGCGAGTGTCCAGTTAAAAATGGCAGATTTGGAGACGGAAGCTTATTTCGAGAAACAGTTTGGCCGAACAGTGTCTCAAGAAAGTTTGTTTACACCTCCAATGCCAAAGGATAGAAAGAGTAACTTTTTCTTTTGAATGAATTTGTTTTAAAATATGTGTAAACTAGTTTAGAGAAATTCTATTGTTATAAAAGTGTGTGTGGTGTGGTGTGGTGAAGGGGATATTATTGCATATTAAAGTGTTTAATTTTTATATTCTAAAAACATTTAAATAGCTTCACACTTCAATCTTCAATGTTGACTAGCATACAGTTATGTTACCCATTTTCTCTTGTGCAGTCAAAGGATCAAATTCTGTTTGCGTAAGTATATCATATATGCTTATATTTTTTAAATACTGGTCAGCCTCTATTGTCTGTCCGATGGGAACTCGAAATTGAAGAAATATAATGAAATGAGAAACCATTGCACTTATCGCCCCAAGGAGAAAGGCTTTGGTCACGTAGAAAAATCCTGCTCCAATAATCCCAACATCTTCATGACCTCCAAATGACAATCGCATGCTCAACATAAACCATAACTCTGTATCTGCTTTGGAGGTCATCATGCCCTTCCGTCTCACAATATCCAGGACGTGTCGAGCCTATATATAGTTTCGTTAAAAATTAGGTGGTTTTAGTTTAGATGGGTATTTGAAATCAGTCGTCTGAAGTAATAAATGACAATGATCTACCTCATCAGCTACACCACCCGCTTCAACGGTGACTGTAATGTAAATGTAAAGTTGAGTGCCTAGCGAGAGCAAGATGGGAATTATGTCGATATATCTAGTCCCACATTTCTTGAACTCATCATAAGTAAATGTATGGACGAAAGCATAAGATTCGAAAACGATCATGATCATCTACAAAACCAATTAAGAATCATTTTTAGAATACTATAGTCTGTGTATAATCTGTTTCCAAAGGCTCTTTAGCAATAATTCTTACCGTTGATAAATAGTAGGATTCCATTACAACTTCAAAGATAGAATTGACCCCTTCGAGTAAATTGAAAATAACTAAATGATCCTTGAAAAGGTTACCGCGACTGCTACGTTTAGACTCTCTTGCCTCTGGTCGGGTTTCCCTACGCAATATGGGAGTGGCCATTTCCAAAATTTCTTAATTTGTGCCAACCAGCAGAATGGGACGATTACATAAGTAGTTTACTTGATAAAAGTTCTTGTTCAACGGAACACACACATTTGACTTGACGTAACGGGGTTCTTACGTTTATGGAGACAGAATTCGAATCTGTTGTTCCAGATTTTTAGAATATTTCCCAAAATCCTGCAGTTGTAAAAGAACCATAAGATGAACAAGTTCCCTGCAATCATAATGTAGAGTAGGTAGAAGGAAAACAGAATCCGGTAAAATTTTGTTAGGTTCCAAAGACAATAAGGATTATATATCCGGAACATTACAACGTAGATCATTGAGCCAGCGCCACTGACACCCGGGGAAATATCCGCAAAGAAAAGGCTTATCATGGCCACCCCAAAAAACATGACTACTGCCATGTGACGCCATATAGTTTTTGCAACATCTCTTCCAACATCCAAGTGAAGAAGCTCAACTACTCTGAAACGAAATTACAAAGGCAACCAAGCACAAAGAGATTATAACTGAATCTACGTTTCAACTTAAAATAATAATTGTACTTTTAGTACTTACTCTGTCCAGTAAACCAAATTTTTTGCTATATAGTCACTCCTGTGATACATGGCTATCATACACACAGCCAAATGAATAAAGCTCGAAACAGCGACCACCAACGCGATCGCGTTCCTTTTGTACAAGTAAAGTTCTTCAGACCTGTAAATTCTTCCTTCTATCTCATTGTAATCATGATGTTCAGGAAAATCTACGGCAATACATATGACGGAAAATAGAAGCCAGAACGCCCCCAAGACCACCACAACTGAGGCAATGATGAACCATATCGTGGCATATGAAGCACATTTGCAGGAGTAGGTCCCATTTTTCGCACGATGAATAACCAAAGGGAAAAGGCCAAAGATTGACATGATGATCATAAGTGGACGAAAAGCTTTTACGCAGCTTTTAGCATATTTCCGACCCTGAGATGCTTGACCAGTGTCTAATGCCCAAATATCGTCCTCAGGATCAAACTTCAGGTTATCCTCCTGTGCAGGTGGTAGTTGGTCATCTATAGTCAAAAGCAGCATAATTTACAATTACCTCATAGAAATACCATAGGACAAATAATGAAAAGTTGAGCTTCTTCACCTCTGTTCATTTCAGTTTTGCAAAATTGAGCGAGTATTTAGTATTTGTTCAGATTGACTGTGTAAAAACATCAGACTGTACAGAGATTCAAACTCTGATTCAGATTTAACGTAAATGGAAAGACGTTCCTGATTGGAACCAGCGTAATGTTTTGTAAAAAAAATCTGTTTCTATTGTAACTTTATAACTTTGGCGTTTTTTTAATCATTAAAGGGCTCAATAAGCCCCGATGCATCATCCTTTCCCCATTATTATTATATGAAATTGATGATGATAAGATTGTTTTAAAATATAATAGTGACTTCTGACCACCTTCTGACAGTGAATTTCATACTTCGTTTTCATACTCAAGTTTGAAATTTTTCATAAATACTCGTTCTATATCACGCAACCAGACCAGAATGTTCACTAAGGATGTTCAAGCCAAGACCGACACTGGGAATAGAAATATTCCCCGTCCCACCCCATCGGACCATCGTCTTCACGCATCAGGAAAACATGCCCCGTCAGACCATCGCCTTCACGCATCAGGAAAACACGCCAACGGTGTGATTTCTATGTTGACCACATTACACATATATAATTGCTGATGTGCTTCTTCACTTTTGATTTTTTGTCTCAAACCCTTCTCTAAAACTTTTGTTTATTCCATAGATGGCCAAGATCCAAACGCCCCACCACCACCAAAAGAAGATAAACTGGAGTACGACCCAGAGGATGACGTTTGGGCCCTGGACGCTGGTAAACCGTCTGAGGGTCGGAAGTACGCTAAAAGCTGTGTGGGCGCTTTTCGTCCACTTATGTTCATCATGTCAATCTTTGGTCTATTCCCTTTGTTTATTCATCGTGCAAAAAATGGGACATACTCCTGCAAATTTACATGGACTTCATGGACTTCGTATTCCATGATATTGTTCGTCCTGGCGGCAATTGTGGTGGTTTCGGGAACTTTCTGGCTTTTGTTATCCGTGATATGTGTTTCTGTAGATTTTCCTGAGCATCATGAATATAAAGGGAAACCAGGTAACATTTACAGGTCAGAAGAAATCTACGTGTATAAAAGGAACACGATTGCGTTGGTGGTCGCTATTTCGAGCTCCATCCACACGACAATTTGTGTGGTAGCAGTTTATCACAGGAGGGACTATATAGCAAAGCAGTTGGTTTACTGGACGGAGTAAAAACACAAGTTTATTATAATATGTATGCATGCTCTGTTTGAATAAATAGATTGCTAAATACACGCAGCAAAAATTAATATCTAGGGTGGTTGAGCTACTTCATTTAGATGTTGGAAGGGATGTTGCCAAAACTATATGGCGTCACCTGGTTGTGCTGTCTCTATTTGTGGCGTCAATAGTATGTATTTTCTTTGCGGAAATTTCTCCTGGTATCAGCGGTGCAGGTTCTATGTTATATCTTATCTTCAATCGGATATGGAACCCTTACTGCCTGGATGACGTCAACTACGGGCATCGGCTGGTGTTTGCTATCTATCTGCTCTACATGGTGGTGGGTGGAAATTTGTACATCTTATGGTTCTTTTACAACTGCAGGATTTTGGGAAATATTCTAAAAATCTGGAACAACAGATTTGAATTCTGTCTTCACAAGCGTAAGAGATGATGACAGCACTATATACTGCATTATTCCTGCAATTGGTGTGCCAAATTAAAATAATATTATTCGGTTGATGGTCAATATATCATTTTAGAAATTTTGGAAATGGCAACACCAGAAATGCGCCAGGAAACTCGACAAGAAGCAAGGGAGTCTAGACGAACCAGTCGTGGTAATCTATTCCAGGATCATTTAGTAATTTTCAATTTGTTGGAAGGAATAAATGCTACCTTTGAAGTGATAATGGAATCCTACTATTTATCAACAGTGAGAGTTGTTCCTGCTACAAAGTATTTGTGTACAAATTTAGTGTTCAGAACGATAATGATAATGATGCTGATTCTTTGGTTTGTAGATGATCATGATCGTTTTCGAATCTTATGCTTTTGTGCATACGTTTGCCTACGATGAGTACAAAAAATGTGGCCAAAGATTTCTGGACATAATCCCTATCTCGCTCTCCCTAGCTACTCAGCTCTATATTTACATTACAGTCACCCTTGAAGCGGGTGGTGTAGCTGATGAGGTAGATCATTGTCATTTATTACTTCAGACGACTGATTTCAAATTCCTATCAAAATTAATACCACCTTTAATCATTTTTAATTAAACTAGGCTCGGCACGTGCTGGATATAGTAAGGCGGAAGGGCATGATGACCTCCAAAGCAGATGCAGAGTTATGGTTCATGTTGAGCATGCGGTTGTCATTTGGAGGTCATGAAGATGTTGGAATTATTGGAGCAGGATTTTTCTACGTGACCAAAGCCTTTCTCCTTGGGGCGATAAGTGCAGTCGCTTCTCATTTCATAATTTTCTATCAATTTCAAGTTCCCATTGGACAGACAATAGAGGCTGACCCGAACCTAAAAAACTTGGACGTAGATAGACTACTTTCCCTAACAGAATTTGCTTCTGTGACCTGTTGAGAAGTATTAAATGTAGGCTTAGCATTTAAAAAAAATCATATATATTATGCAGTGTATAAAGTAATAAATATAAGTCCTTATAATTGCCAAAATTTTATAAGTCAATGCTTCAACTTGAAACTGGGTATATTATGGGATATTTTAGTTTCAGTTCAGGCTAGGTAAATAATTTAGTATTTTTGTCAGCCCTTTTTTGGATTATGTCGTTTTGCAAACTGTTTCTCAATGACCCAAGTAAAAACGCAATTCTTTCATTGGTGCCTTTCCTTGAAAATACCTGAAGTATGCATAATAGCCGTATATATAGATACAACAAAGTCATCAATCATCACAATATTCAACATTATATTCGTTTCATGGTGTAGTTTTAGAAATGCATATCAATGTCATCATTGCATATATATTACTCAAACTCATATCTACACAACAAATGGAAGTGCAACATGCGAAATGGTCATATCTCATCTAATGTACTTAAGACTAATGTCAAACTATTTTAGCAAGCTATAATGACATCATCACTCACATTTAATTTGAGTTTTCATTAGAATCCTTTTTAATTTCCAACATTCTTGTTCGAAATGCTACGAGACAAGCACCCAAGTTTTTATCATGTCTCCTCAAAAGGTTAAACCAGGAAAATCCCAACGAACAACCTTTGCTCAGAAAATATTCCAATTCTTTTCATTCATTGGGGCATTCCCATACACGGTTAATTGGAAACGGAGAGGAACCTTGGAAAACAGTAATAAACTCCACATCCGAATATGGTACTGGAACCAGTTCTACCTGGTGTGTTATACCCTTCGCTCTTTCATAATGTACTATAAACTTTTCCACCATTATGTGAAGCACGCCAACTTTGAGTCTTTAACCATGCATTCTCTCTGGAGCGTTCTCCAAATACTTTGTTGCAGTCTTCAGTGGACTGTTTTGGCAAACCGTCAAGGCATAATCTTGCTGGTCAACGAGACGATCTCCTTCGCAGAAAAGATACAAAGTAAAGCCATTATCATCAGTTTAGATTAAAAATATAATATACTTATGTATTATCTTTATTTGTCAACTTTTAGAACGTTACCGATCAAAGGCATTCCTTGCCCAGGTGAAGAAAGGTCACCTTCTATTTTCATTTTTGGGAATGTCCGTATTTGGAGCAACATGTTTTTCTGCCATACTGTTTATCTACTTTCGAAAATGTCAATGGTACTTTATAAATATTCTGCCGTGGAGCATCTTTTGGAAATATGAGCTCCAGACTTGGCCAATCATCCTGGCCACAATTCATGAACAACTATTTGAGCTTTGGCAGTGGGGAAACTTGATATTGATCATGTACGCCAACATTGTCTATCTTCAGGGAGTATCGACAGTGATGAAAATTCTAAAGTAAGCTACAAGTTAATGATTTGTTTTCATGCAAACAAAAAGCTGCTAATTGGTATCCTTCCGCTTTCAGAAACCTCTGTTTGGAATCAACCAAATCCAAGCATACCAAAAGTGAAAAGGTCATCAAAGACGTTATGCTCATCTACTCCGAAATGCGGTTGCTGAATTCCCTATACAATTCAATCTTTGGTAAAAACTTTTACCCAGCTTTCACCATGACTTGTGGTGCTTCAGTTGTTGGCTGCATTTTTGTACTTGTGAAAACATACAAGGCAGTTAACATTGGTGTCTTGGGATTTACTTTTTGTTGTGGCATGGCTTTACTCGGAACATTGTATCTTGTAACACTTTTCACCTCCTTTATAAATAGCAATAGTTCCGAGCTAAAGATGGGAATTTTGAGTGCTATTAAAAAATTAAAGGAAAGGAAAATGATGGTTCATTATAAAGAATGTGGAGTCGAAGTCGGAAACTTCTACGTTGTGCAACGAGTCACCCCATTAACACTAATTGGGATTTTGGCAAATATTATATGTACCATGCTTATATCTTTCAAATTGGCATAATAATAATAGTATGCAAGTGCATAATATACAATTTTTATGAAGGAGTTGGCTCGTAGCTCCCACCTTGTTCAATTGGATGTTGACAGGCCTGCTATTAAAATGACTAGCAAAATAATACGGAAGGAAAAACCTTCATCAAATTATAGACAGCACGTAATTTATAATGTAAGCCTAATAAAGAAATGCGTGCGTACAACTGGAAAAGGGTATATGTTTATATTTGGTATTATCCGTTCAATTTGCCAACAAAAAACCTGGAAGTTGGGCGTAGTATCACCTGTCAAAGTTGCCAGAAAACAAAAATTGTTTTCATTGAAATAACAGATTTTTATGAATGCTAAATGAAAATATGAGTACAATGAACAGTAATTATTGAAATAGTTGATGAAATATTCAGCAATAAATTATTGTTTTTCATCCAGTACATTCTCTGGAGATGAGTAGATGTCATAATCTATGAAAAAAATCAATTCTGTCAATGATATCAACAAACAATTTTATTCTTGGTATGCATGCCGTCACCCACAACAAAACAATTTATATTACGTATATTCAATATTACATAAACAACCTACGTATTAACCCATTACTAAATAATCCATAGTAGAAAAACTGTTTTTCATTCGCAAAATTGGAAGTAAACATAAACCAAGGAAAAGACTAAGGTCCGCTTTTCATCATACTCAATCTACGTGACTTTTCAAGAGTTTCGGTTAACAAAACTATATTTGAAGAATCAGTAAGTATTTTCGTTTCTTTAAATCAAAGATGATAGGTAAAGCAACTAGAAGATTATTCGCGTTTTACTACACCATAGGAGCTTCTCCATTCATCATTAATTGGAAAGACTCCGGAAAAGTATCTCGCTGTAGCAGAGGACGCTACCTGCTTTGGAAAGGGCTCTTGCTCATTCTTCCATATTATATTTTTTACAACTCGTATTATCTTCCAGCTAGTATTCCAACGTATACTGCAAAGGGCGACTATGTGAGAGTGGTATTGCATATTTTCTTCGTTTGCATGGGAGTTCTTTGTGTAAGCTTCCAGCTTCCGTTCGTATTAAAGTACAAGGAAATGATGCAATTAGTTAACCAAACGGTAAATTTGGAGAATAAATTAAAAAGTAAGAATCTAAACATCGACTGTGATTTCATGAATTCAAATGAATATTATATTAATATCAATTTATTTCTTAGAACAATTCGGATCCGTACAATATGAAAGTGGGAAAAAATCTTGGAGCATGATTTATACCATCTATGGAAGCCAATGCTTGGGAAGTACACTATCATCAATATTATTTACGGTTTGGTATCGTCATGAGGCATGGTTTCCCTTCAATATCATACCTTCCAATATTTTATGGAAGTATGAGCATCAAATATGGCCAATAGTTTTTGTCGCCGCGTTCGAAGAAGTTTTTGAAGTATGTCAGTGGGGCGCGTTTGCCTTCATCAGCTACGTTAACTTGCTCTACCTTAATACTACATCAGTTACGATGAGTATTCTTAAGTAAGTACCTACTCCTAACCAACAGTTTTCAAAGTATATTTAATATTTTTTGTAGCTGATACAGTGATACAATGTATTATTATTAGAATTTTTTACATTCTTATCCCAGAAACAACATTTCTACTACTTCCCTCTGGACAAATAAAGATATTGAAAAAACTGTTTTGATGTACTCAAAACTTCGTGTTCTCAACACGATGTACGATAACTGCTTTCGCTACACATTTCACCCACTTTTCAACACTGTTTGCGGAACAATGTCGGTTACCTGCATGTTTCTGCTCATGAAAACTCCAAAATTATCTGATGCCAGTGTGTTCGGAATGTGCTTTTTTCTTGGAGGGGCTCTGACTTGTATTACCATCGCTGTTGCTAAATTTACATCATGCATCAGCACTGACAGTTCCCATCTCCATACTTTATTACGCAAACGTGTCAGAAACGGAGCTCAGCGTTGTATAATAAACGCTTTCTGCATATTCGGAATTGAAATGGGTGATTATCATAGAATGCAACGTAGAACTCCGCTAATACTTTTAAAAATTATGTTTGACACAACAACCTCAATGTTACTGTCCATTGACTTTTAACCTTCCATATAATTTACTGAAAGCATTATGAAGAGGACTAAAATGAACCAAGTATGTAATTATTTATTGCCACATAATGTGGAGCATTATAACTCTTTCCTCAAATATTTTGTTCCTCAACAGCAGCAGGATTCAATTTGGTTGTGGAGTGGCTTCACTCAGGTATTCTACTACTAACTTCTTTAGTAATAGTATTTCAGGCCTAAAAATATGAAACAAGTTAACCGATACAAGTGCTGCAAACTGCTGTTAGATTTTAGGAAATGTAGTATTTCCAAGCTAGAGTGTCTCGAGTTACCCCAACACGGATTATAAGATGTCTATATACATGTCAATTTGGTATATTTTATGTTACGCACATACACTTTATGTAATATTAATGAATGAATGGTAAAATTGGACGAGAAATGTTCGTTAAATCGTTAAATATGACCTGCATAATAAAGTAAGCAAGAGTCGATGAGAACGCTTATCGGAACAACATTTCTTACATTTACAAACAATCATAGTATGATTTGTTATAGACCAGAAAGTAATAAAATTATTTACATAATGTAAATGTCACTTGTCACATTTTCACTATCCAATCCTACCGAAATAGTTTTTTTTATCAAAGGTAAAACACGAAAGTATTCATAAAACCGTTGCATCTGTTGAATTATTGAAGTAGCTAATGAGAATCATAAGACTGAAGACTTCTTTCGACTCATGTTGTTCATTGGAATCAGACAGCGCTCGTAGTAAACATTTGGTCATAGATGGGTTCAAACATTAATTAGGCATCGGGTACACGAAAAAAGAACAATATTTTCGTCCCATTTAAGAATTGACCTAATGGAGTACGTGTCAGCAGCTTAACATTTAAGATCTGAGAATCTCAATCACATTTTAATTTATTTCATTCGTTGAATTAGCATTTCCAACTAACTAAAAGTAGATTAAGATTAAAAATTGCTTTGAACTGGACTAAAAAATGATTGGCAAAGCAGCCCGAAGATTATTTGGATTCTTCTACATCATGGGAGCTTCTCCATTCATCATTAATTGGAAAGACTCCGGAAAAGTGTCTCGCTGTAGCAAAGGACGCTTTCTGCTTTGGAAAGGGCTCTTGCTCATTCTCCCCTATTATATTTTTTACAACTCGTATTATCTTCCAGCTAGTATTCCAACGTATACTGCAAAGGGCGACTATGTGAGAGTGGTATTGCATACTTTCTTCGTTTGCATGGGAGTTCTTTGTGTAAGCTTCCAGCTTCCGTTCGTATTAAAGTACAAGGAAATGATGCAATTAGTTAACCAAACGGTAAATTTGGAGAATAAATTAAAACGTAAGAATCTAAACATCGACTGTGATTTTATATAAGTTCAAATTAAAATGAAGATTATATTACTATAAATGTATTTCCTCATTTACTTAAGAACAATTCGGATCCGTACAATATGACTCGGAAAAAAGAAAGTGGAACATCATTTATACCATCTATGGAAGCCAATGCTTGGGAAGTACACTATCATCAATACTATTTACGGTTTGGTATCGTCATGAGGCATGGTTTCCCTTCAATATCATACCTTCCAACATTTTATGGAAGTATGAGCATCAAATATGGCCGATAGTTTTTGTCGCCGCGTTCGAAGAAGTTTTTGAAATATGTCAATGGGGCGCGTTTGCCTTCATCAGCTACGTTAACCTGCTCTTCCTTTAATACTACATCAGTTTCGATGAGTATTCTTAAGTAAGTACCTACTCCTAACCAACAGTTTTCAAAACATTTAATTTTTTTGTAGCTCACACAATTTTTTCTGAATTCTTATCCCAGAAACAACATTTCTACCACTTCCCTCTGGACAAATAAAGATATTGAAAACACCGTTTTCCTGTACTCAAAACTTCGTGTTCTCAACACGATGTATGATAACTGCTTTCGCTACACATTTCACCCACTTTTCAACACTGTTTGCGGTACAATGACTGTTACTTGCATGTTTCTGCTCATGAAAACTCCAAAATTAGCTGATGTGGGTGTGTTCGGAATGTGCTTTTTTCTTGGAGGGGCTCTGATTTGCGTAATCATTGCTCTGGCTAAATTTACATCATGTATAAGTACTGATAGTTCCGATCTCCAGTGCCTATTACAAAAATGTGCTAGGAATCGATTACAACGTAGCATGGTAAGATCTTTTTGCACTTTCGGAATCGAGATGGGTGACTTTCATAGAATGCAACGCAGAACACCCCTCGTACTTTTAAAAATACTGTTTGATGTGACGGCCACAATGCTACTATCGATTGATTTTTAATCTCCTTTTCTTTCCTGAAGGCATAATTAAGACATATGAATAGGAACTAAACTAAAATTACACAAGTAATTAGCACTACTATCCTACTGTAATAATTAAAGCATATATACAAGTAAAAAAACGTTGCATGTGTTATTATTGCTAGTTTCTATTCACTTTACTCGAAAGTCAGTCTTGAATTCTTTATTAACAAGAAATGACGTGTCTTAGCATTGTATTTGCTGAAGTTTTTTTTACAGGAAATTCTGTATTTGCTACTTTTGAGTATAGTTATAGGCCTAGAAAGGTGTACTGTAATAACAACATACATAATGGTTAAAACCTTTCACTTTGACAAACCCCTGTGTGTGTAGTAAATTGTAATGTGATGTTTTTATACATTCTAAATCCTCCGCCGTTGTAATAAATTGACTCCATTTCACTTCGATTGAAGTTGAAGTCGATCCAGCAGACGATTATAAACCAAAGTTTAGAGTGGCCCTTGTAGCATAAATGCTTGAAACCGAAGATACCTATACTAGATTCAGATTAATCACCACTCAACCACAATGAAGTTAAAACACAACGTGCAAGTTTACAAGTATGACATACAAATCAACATATCATAAAGTATTTTCAACAACAGTTTTTCTGCAAGCTTGCTTCATACCAGCATCATCATGGAATGGATTTTGTAAACCATGTTTACTATAAATTGTTAACTAAAAATGTTACACATTACATACATTCATCGATTCACTCAATAAAAATGCAATCTAAATCTAAAAGTTAGGTAGACATTGTTGCCATAAAATGTAAAAAGGGACCATACATGATCTCACAATCGGGTAACACAGGTTTAAAATTCATGAAAGTTATCGTGCCCCCGAACGGACCGACGGAACGACTGGACAAAGCTATAAACTAGCAATAATTGCTAGTTAATAACGGTGAACAATTTTTGAAGAGATGACTACAGAATAAATGGGATAATTGCTTTCCTTGACTTTGGATATGCGTCTCCAAATGTAGTTTTGTAAAAGCGATGATGATGAATTGCTCGGATTCCAAGGAATATTGAGGTAAACAATGCGAAAATAATCTGAAATGCATAAAATAGAAAGGGAAAATGCAAATGCGGTACACATACGCATACGTAATTTATCTGAGGTTCCAAAGAATAGTATAATTAATTTATACCTGAGGATACCCTCTGGTTATGAATGCCAGCGCTATCCATTCAATAATTTCACCTAAATAATTAGCTCCAGACACGAGCTCAAAGAGTTCACCACGGGGAATTTGGTATCTTTTTTTGACATCCGTTTCTGATGAGGATTTGTTTGAGCTCTTTCTTAGTGCAATTAGAATCCGATCATGGGTCACGTTAATTGTCATTCCTCCCAAAAACATGATGGATCCTACAACACAAATAATTAAATTGCAAAAATCTTATCCAAGCCATCTAGAAGAACCAGATCTGGAACCTACGTTTTATCATATTACCTAAAAATACATGAAATGTGTCATCGACTTTGTGCACATTCGCCAAATGAATTCCTTGAAGTAAACCATTGTACGTACAGAACATGAGTGCACTCAAAGTAATTAGAATTGGGGCTGGTTTGGAATCACTGGACATTGCTAGTGGATAAATAAAGCTCCTGAAATGAAAGTATAAATGATGAAACCATGCAAGTATTCGTTAATATAATTATTATATATTATGCTATTCCATAATATTGAATGCAATGGTTACCTGTGAAAATAATGGAAAGTGAAGAGAAATATTGCAACAATGTTTGCAAAATTTTCTAGCTGCAAACCAGTTGTGATAATGATTATCACAACTGGGCAAAAGAACGCCATGCACTCTTGGACCTGAAACAAGACACGAGTACATTATAAAATATGATTATGTGGTGGGAACATGAAATAGAGATGGGGTTGTTAAATGCAGAGATTGGTAACTTTTTTGAAAAGTTACAGTTACAAGTTAAGTTACAGTTAAGTTACATAACTGTAACTGTAACTTGTAACTGATCGAGTATCCAAATGTAACTTGTAACTGTAACTTGTAACTGAGCTTGTAACTGAATGTAACTGTAACTGTAACTTGTAACTGAGCATGTAACTGAATGTAACTGTAACTGTAACTTGTAACTGAGGCTGTTACAAAATGTATGACAGACAGAAATGTGACAGAATTCTTTATAATTTCAATTTTAAATTGGCTAGTTTGGAAGGCTACAATTGTTGCTGGGTCCAGTAGCATGTATCCATACTCTTTCAGGGCGTATCTGGCAGTCAGAGATGGGTAACTTTATTGAAAAGTTGCAGTTTCAAGTTAAGTTACAGTTAAGTTACATAACTTGTAACTGTAACTTGTAACTGAGCTTGTAACTGAATGTAACTTAACTTGTAACTTGTAACTGAGCTTGTAACTAAATGTAACTGTAACTGTAACTTGTAACTGCAACTTGTAACTAAATGTAACTGTAACTGTAACTTGTAACTGAGCTTGTACAAAATGTAACTGTAACTTAACTTGTAACTAAAACCTTCCAGTTACCAATCTCTGGTTAAATGTGTCAAAAAGATGAGTTACCATCCAGGAAAGTTTGGCGTTCATTGTAGGCCCAGAGCTACTACTTGCATAGCGCCCATAGCCTGCTGGAAAAAGTATGGAATACAAACCCACAACAATGGTATAAACTAGACCAATATTGGTCATCTTGGTACATAGTTGGGCGTCGTCGCTGACACCGAAAAGGGTGTACATCCTTTCCAACGGGGTTCCAGTTAAAGAACTCATCGTTTTATGTGTATTTGAATTAACTTAAATTATAAGCGTGTCTATATTTGAAACTGTGTATTAAACAGTGGTATAGGGAATCTATCTTCGTGTAAGAATTGTTTAATATTACACAAATTTTATTTCAGCAACGAACAATGACAGCAAAAAATATACACTTCAACACTATTGTTACGTTGCGAAACTGAACGCGTAATAAGACCAATGCCGGCACCAATCTGTGGGAACTCAGCAGAGGTTGATGTCTGGAAAAGAGTATAAATATTTTACCTTTTTAAATCAAGTCCTGGAATTATTTTTCCTCCTTGTAATAACATAGTAATTGCATTACACTTACCAAGAAATCTCAGGCTTTTCTCATCAAACCAATTAAACCAAATTGAACGTATGCATTGCAATAATGAATATATTTCATTGTGTGTATCTATTAAACTTTGATGGTTTTATTGAAACACAACTTGCCTGTGGTTAATAATGCAATGATTTATCTGATACAATATGAGGGATTCACATGAGCGAGTATCCAGGCTCCTTTTCATATCCTGCATTATACAATAATTATGAATGTGTGTTACATAAAGCATTTTGACACGTTGTTGTAGATTGTAGATAAATTCACTTTGCTCACTGTTGTGTTCTTGTCTTTTGTCAGCACTTTAATAGGATTAACTACTGTGTATTTATATCATATTTACTTTTCATGTAAGCGAACAAGAAGTTAACCTTGATTTTTAGTGGGTATGGAACTTGAGTGAGGATTAATATCATTAGAAGTATTATGTATGAAAGTGCATCACATCACAAAACAGTAACACTGTAACAGTGCACCTAGTTTGCTTGGCTAATGATGAAGATGAATGAAAATGAGAGAAGAAATTATTATATCCATTTTACTCCAGCACTGGAGTCTGGAGACATGAAAGTTATACACATTTTTATCAACACCTGACTTGACTCTGACATGCACATGGTTGGTCGTCCAGAATATCCAGATGAGGCTTTTTCTGAAACCGCAGCCGCAGCCAAGTGACAGAAAAGTATCAGGTTCAGTATATCTTTCTTTTGGGTATAAGTATAAGACCACACACACGCTGTTTCAGGAGGTATACAATATGTCTCCCTGTGCCCCAAATGACTTTGTGCTGAACTGGAAAGTTGAAAGAATGGGAAGCCGGATTGACTTAGCACAACTGATTTTTAGTGATTTCGGATGATCACTCCACAAACGCTTTTCAAATCTCACTTCTGAACGTGTTATGAAGCTAGTATTTTTATTCCAAGTTCTAAGCTTTTGGTGCCACTCTGTAAACTGAAGGAACTACAAATATTTGGTCATTTACGGTAAGTTTAAAGACAATTAAAAAGTTAGCTGACAGCTGGCTAACGGGACTGATAACAGAAAACTTTGATTTAATTGTTGTTATTTATGGTAATATTATTGTCAATTAAATATACCTGAATTCTTGATTGATGATGATGTTTGTTTATTTATTTTTTAGATTACTCCTGATCAAATCAGACAAACTTTATTGAAACTTTGTTAGTTAATTTATCAACCGTGTTCACCATGTTTCGTCGTAAACTCCAAGCCCTTGATTACCCCACAATCGATGGTTATCAACCAGACGATGAAGCAAAGTTTAGAAGTTTAGTGGTATGGCTAGAAGACCAGAAGATACGTCACTACGTTGTCGAAGAGAGGACAGCCCTTCGTCAAACCGACTCCCCGAACTGGAGACAAGCGCTCAATAAATATTTGACTGACCTCGAGCTAGGTGGGATGGCTGGCTCCAGCACCAACTCAGAAATCTCCGACGTCCTTCTCGGCATGGGTGTCAGATATGATTATTGTGACAACGTTGAAAAATTCTCAAGAGCGTCCTCCGACATTGTTAAATCAGAACAGAAACAAGCTCCAAAGATTGTTGCAGCAAATCCTCTGGACAAGCTGGATTTTTCAAGTCCTGAATTTATATCTGGAGTTAATACCGTGGCGGACCAGTTAAAAGTTGCTAAACATTCTAATCATCTTGTGACTTTGGAGGCTTGTGCAAAAGTTGTTAAATCTAGATACTCAAAAGAAGCCCAAAAGAATGGGCTACATAAACAGAAAACTGGGAACCCTTTCCCATTTCAGGAAGTGGATCAAAGTTTCGATTGTGGTGATTATGTAGTTAATCATGCTGCCAAGATTTTAAGGCTCTTGTTTATTTGCGATATTAGGGACCTTCAAACTAAAATTAATGAGTGTATTGTGGAGGTGCAAACGGTGACTGCTAATCCCAAGACTGATACGAAGCTGGGGAAAGTTGGGTATTGAAAATTTTGGTTCGGAAAACGTAATCTCAGCCTCTTGTTTCTTCCTGTCCTTAATTAAATTAATACTTAATCATCAGTAACATGTTCAACTTCCCTTATTATAGTTTACAATTCCGTTATTAAGTTTGAAAAGATATTAAATTAATCGGTAACTTATTACAAAGCTTAATGTCAAGATGAATGCCATTAATAAAGTTAAATGCGTTTGTATTTTGTTAAATACAAAAGGCTCTTTCTGTGAATGTAATAATTTAAATCCTTTAAAACATTTATTGGCATATAAAATAAATATAAATAGGCAAGATCATTGATGAGTAAATGTGACCAAAGGTCAGTAAAGCTTTCAAGGGTTTTCTGTACATAGTGCGTATTAAAATATACTGTGTATCTATTATGGAACTAATTAAAGTTTACTAGTTTAGTTTGGCAAACGTACATAAATATTACATTGTTGTATTTGCGTATAATGAACGCATTACTGCTCTTTCCACACTTTAGCTTTTTCAAACAATTGTTCCCCAATCAACCTTTCCATTGTGAAGCTCAGATTGCGATTGCTGTAGCTGAGGCTGCTGCGGCTGATGAGATTCCCTTCGTTTAGTAATTTCAGTAGTTTGATTAAAAGATGCTTTATTCTTTTCAACACGTAACTCTTCATTCAAGTTGAACACACCGAAGACAAAGAAGCAATGGAAAATGATGGTTAATCCGAAGCCAAAGAAATTCAAGTGGTAATCAAACAAAAAGGTATAGCCAAGGAAAGAGCTGACCAATGTTCCAAGAACCAAGATGATGGAGAATGTGATGATGAAGCCTTCCCAACCCAACCAAATTTTAATGAGATATGCGTTTCTCTGCAAATTCATAATATAAAAAACACATCTATTTTAGCATATTATGATTTAATTGTTGATACTTTAAAATTAAAAGAGTATAAACATATACTGTTTTAGCTCCAATCCCAAGGACAATAGCCATAAAAATTGAAAATCCAGACGAGAACACAAGTGTCATGAATTCCCAAGTGAAGGAATAGTAATTGAGAGAAAGAAAGATAATGTGGAGAATCGCCAAAATCTGAAAGTAACAAATAACCCGGTTCATTTACAGCTTCAAAGTCAACTCATTTGACACTTGAGGAATTATTTAATATTTAGATTTGATATGTTTTATAGTAACATCTTACAACTTGTATCACTGCCATTGTCAGCGCTCCCCCTTGATTTGAACATCCACAATAACACATTTTTGCAGAAAATTTAATACGCTTTTGAACCGATAAAGAGAAAGATGTCGAAGACTAAATAAATGCTTATGATTATTTCGAAGTACTTTCACTTCAACATTAAAACTGTAGTTTTAAGCTTTATTTAATTCAAATCAAATGGTTCTGCTGCCCCTGATTCATATGCACATCTATTGTAGTGTATTGTATTGTTTCCTGTATTTGTTGTGTTGTGGTTGTGATGATTTTACCTGTCTGTGCAATACAGTTCTTTCAATTGAAGCTCATTGTTGTGCTTTTCTAGAATGGAGGATTCTCCCCTTGTGTGCATGAAGTTTTGTAGCAATTCATTGCAGACAAAAAAAATGGACAGTCAAACAAACAGGTATAAGCTTAAGCTAAAGCCAAGGTACGATTTTTTTGTTGCTTTACCAAGAAATATCTTTTTTGCTTACGGGCATCTGCATCTTGTTGATTCCCCTTATCTATATCAACGCAACGCTAACGCTACATCAACAAGGTATCGTCAATAGCTGTTTCTCGCATCATGCACCATTACCAGCACATCATCACTTCACATTATTCACAATTAGATGGAAAAAGGTATATAAGTGTTTGTGTAAAAGGCGTAAGGAGAATAGTTGTGGACGTCACTATAAAAAAACCAGACGTTCTTGGTTGGTCTCAGAGGCTTTAGTCATAGTCATGATGCGATGTACAAAAAGGTTTTTGTGACGTACTTTTTGGGAGGATGTGGATGTGTACTAGTCGTATAAAAGGCATGAATAATAAAATATTAACAATTTTAAACTTATGTTAACGAGTGCTCATTGAACTGGTAATTGTAATATGCGTATGCGATACATCGATTTGCAAAAACTTTTTTTCATAGCGAGAACACGTCAACATCTGAAGTATCAGTAATACATGGCAATACTGGCGTCAGGAGTAAGTCAACTTGTGTTTGTCTTTGCAGTGTTTGCACAGTAGAGTAATAGAAGGGTGGAGGAGAGGATATAAAAACAAGTTTATCGCATATTGGATTATGTAGTTTGTGTCTTTTATTTCTTCAATCGGATTAGGCATATTATCTCGTGCAGCAGTGCATATGGAACAAAGAAAACTACAGAACATGAACATACCATAATACCAGTTGATGCGCATGCAAAATGCTTCATGTGCTGATTATATAAGTGCTTATGCGTAGTTTTATATACGCATTTTGCATTTAGTCAATCCTAAATGATTTTTGCAGTTTAATAATTTCACTAAAAATTCAACTTTAAGGACACAGAAAAAGGTCTATAATAGAGACCTTTTTCAATGTTGAGGACAAAAAGATTTGCGAGGTTATTTTCTTTTATTCTTGCAAATTTAATACTAATCCGGACAGATTGCTAAAACGACAAATTTGTCCTGTTACAATGAAAAGTGATAAAGCAAAGATGAATGCAGTAAATCAGTTTTGTCATAAGGGCCAGGGTCGGTATTTCATCCGAAAAATGTAAGATACCCTCTTTTCCTATAATAGGCCGGTTTTGCATAGGGATGTCGGTGATGATGGTGGTGGTAGTGGGGCCTGGGCATGTAACCAAAGCCGCCTCCATAACCAAAACGTATAGTTTCTGCTTCGTCAAGATCTTGTGAACTGCTCTCATCGGAAATATCGGGATCAATGGAAGAAGAAGGCAAAGGTAATGGCATTTTTGGTGCTACTACATTTGCCAGAGTCAGAGACAAAAACGCAACTAGCAAAATTGCTATCAAAATATTCATCTGTGAACCAAAATTTTATATTTATAATAAAAAGTTTTTAGGCCTGAAAGTTTAAATTTACCATCTTCCCAAACTACTACTAACTTACTTTGCTGACCATGGTTGATGTAGTGGATGAAGAATGATGCAGGACACTGATAATGTTTCTTGGTACAAGGAACTCAATTGAGTGACCAATTTGCA
Source organism: Orchesella flavescens (assembly GCA_964034955.1). Lineage (NCBI taxonomy): Eukaryota > Metazoa > Arthropoda > Collembola > Entomobryomorpha > Orchesellidae > Orchesella > Orchesella flavescens. Next base: position 24,979,138 of record OZ035958.1, on the reverse strand, counting down.
TAAATCTTTCGCATGTATTTATACTATGGTAAATGGGCAGTCAAAAAGGCATTTAAGCATTGCATTTAAGTAGATTTTGTAGTGTCAATATCATTTCCAGAGTCTTTGTTTACTTCGCAAGGTAATGCACTTATTTGCACAGTTCCAACTTCCAAGTATCTTCCGGCTAACAACCAGTACCAGTAACCTTTGTATTTTGCAGTTTTTTAAACAGACATACTTTGACAATGGCTATTTTTCTCGCATATATATTTTGAGCAGCAGTTTTGCGAAGAGCTTTCGTTGACATACATGAAAAACGTGCGATTTTAAAACGTCCGAGGAAAAAGAACATTGTATCATCATCCACTGTTGAGGGGTGCAAGTGTTACTCTTCTCACTACTCGCTGCATCATTGCTGGAAATTCCGAGTTGACAAGCAATCGTAAAATATTACAAGCTCGTGACAATGAGTTTTTGTTACATGAATGTTGGGGTCTTCTTAAAATTGTTGTAAGTCATTTTTCTCTTCTTTGGCTCCATACTTTTTTCATGTTTTTTTTTTCAAGACAGCGTCCAATATATTGAAATTGGAAATGCACAAAGTGCTGTATAGGCTTAGATTTATTGCATAATAAATATTCTGGAATTGAAAATGTGGCAAAGGGTACTTAAGAAAAAGATGGAATCCCAATGTTGAATGTTGTTGTAAAAAATGACACATTTTATTGAAAATACGCTTGCACCAGAGTGCCAAAATTCGTTCGTTATTAGGAGTACAGTACAATGCTACTTTTCTGCTTTTTCATCAATTTGTTTTTGCAAAAGTATGACGCAAATCGAGTTGGAATGTCGCAATTGTCATATTTCCTATTAATATTGCTTCACCAGACACCAGAGTATGCATTTGGGTACGTACATATCGGGATTGGGAAGATGTTGATCTATATTGCCTTTGATCTTGACAAAAGTGAAAGCCAGGAATTCATGCGCACGGTCTTATAGCAAGTGCACAATGTGATCTGCTGTAAACCATAAATTTCCAAATACTGTCTGAGAATTTCGTTGCAGGTTCACACCAAAACTGGTCACATATCATTTTGGTCATCTCCAACTAAAAGGCCTCTGCTCATGCTACCAATCCAAAAAATACACGAGTTTATATTTTAAGTTTATTTTTCTCATATTTTTCTCTGGAAAAGTACATTATAGTAGTTTTTCCACCCTTACATACATTTGATTGTAGTTCTGTACAGTTAAAATATTATTACTTAAGGAACCCAGCCAGAACCACAATTGACAATAAAAATATTTTACACATTATAAAAATTATTTTTATTAAACTAAGTTTATAATATAATTGTATAGGTACACACCAAATGTCAAATAAAGGACGATTCTTTCAAAAGAGTTATAGGACGAGATTCAAAAAGCAGTCAGTAAATAAGTCACGATTTCACAGTGAAAGTGCAGACAGACAAAGAACAACATATTTGTATGTATTTGCTGGAAAGCGGCATCAAACAGCAGAGCTCATTAAAAAATGTCAAAACTTATTGTGTGCAGATGAGATTCCTAAATAACGAAAACAATATCATTATGAATCATGATACAAAGCATGACATAATGAAATATCATATCATATAGCCTATTAGGTTCGGTTTAGGTATCAATTATAGTCAAAACTGTCGGGTAGTTTCTCTTTGGTACACAATACCAAACTAATAAATATTGATTTATGTGAGAGAGAATCTACACAATGTTTGAAATATCACAAGGTTGACTTGATTTTGGATTTCAGGGTAAACTGATGTGGAAAGGATGTGAGTGAAGTGAAGTGATGTCTAACATTAGGTCTGTCGTTTGCATTCATGAACATTTTTTTTATATATATTCGACTTTTCGACTACTATATTATTTTATAGGATAAAGATCATTATTTGGTTTGGAGAAAGGAAGAACGAGAAATGAAATCCGTCATGATTCTCATAATAATATAATTTATTCACATGAGTAATCTGAGCATGCAGAATTTTGTTCTAAGAAAGTTTTTTTTCTTTGCCTTCTCACATCACCATATTACCCTTACCCAATATGCAATTCCCATGAATATTTTTAGGGGAGGAAAGTGAATGAGAGCAGGAGAAATGAAAATTCATGACGCGTCCCATTATCCACTGACACTCCTGACACGGTACTTCGTTTTCAATAGACGACGGAGAGTGTTGGAATGGATGCTGCGGATTTTCTCACACACAATACTAACTTACTCACTTTCCCTTTCCAGCATATTATATGAATTTGCATATTATTTTTGGCAAATCAATAATATGAACTAACATATTACGTGTACGTAGTACGTACCCAGTTTTCCTTCAAACTCAAGTAAAGATTTAGTGGTTCTGCTTTTTTCTGCTTTCTACCATAATATTTTTGGAATGAATGAACCGAGGTAAAGATTCCCATGAATATTAATATAATGAAGTAGTTTGCACTCTAGGACTCTAGGCTACATAAGTATTATTCATTCATATTCTTTCTTAAAGTACCATATAGTCAAGTGCTAAAAATTTACATTCTATATTCTACACCATATAGTATATATATATTTTATTCATTCTTAAGGTACATTCATCGAAGAAACAAAGTTAGGCTTTCTTTCCACGTTCATTTCTGTCTTTTTTAAGAGATACTTATACTTGTCAGAAAAAAGTGCACAGACAAAGGGCATCCAAGTAGTTTTTTTTCATAGCTCACTTCACTCTCACTCCTTGCTTCAATTGTTTCTTCAATCTTTTGTAAAGAATACATACATTCAAATTCATGCACACAGACTTTCACTCAAACACACTTTTGCAGTTTTATTATTCATTACTAGAAGACTTTGAATTTGATTAGTAGCTCGCCTTCGTTGTGCTTTGGAATTTTGGATATTGTTTGAGCCCTCATTTAGTTGAGGTACCCTTTTTATGTAAACGAAAGAAAGGGCATACAAGGAAGGTGACATCGACAAAGAATAAAATCTAAACTACCAACTACATCAACACTTTTCCTTTTGGCTGAAATAAAATGAAATCAGTGTTCATTACGAGCTACAGGGGTAAGATGAGAAAGGTCAGAAAAGCTACGTTGTATCTACGAAGAAGAAAGTCTATCATTTCAATTTCAAACACGTATTTTTTTCATATGACGTGATTTTGGAGTAATGAAAAAATGAAATTTGATATGCTTAGTTGGAAGCATGCAAGTACTAGAGTAGATAGATAGATACTGTCCTGTTAATCACAATGGGAATTGAAAAGGAACTCAAGAAGGTCAGGTACAATTTCCCTTCGTTTCTCTTTCACTCAACCATTTTTACCACCTTTATAAACCGTAAGTATATACATACTCTTGAATAAAGGTATGCATTTACTTTAACTCTACCCTCACTTTAAATTAAAACTATGAAGACGTAGAACGACATATATATACTTATATTTTACGCCTGACCAATAAATAACATTTGTCTTTCATGTTTTTAGTACATAATCATACAATAATTATAACAACAGACTAATAATACAATATACACTACATTCATTTTGTATGATGATAAGAATCTCGATTCGAATGTAAATACTTTTATATACTTGAGCCATAACTATGAAAGGTGTGAACAATAAGAATAATTATTATTTTGATATCTATAGTGTTAGTAAAGATCGTACAAAGTCTTTGAGATTTTTTTGGTAACAAATAAGGAAGAGTTTTAGATTTTTAGATACATATATATATCCTACTACAGTTACTACATGCTATTCTACGAGTATATTCTGTCCAAAAAGTCTCATCAAAATGGAATGGTTTGTGTTAGTTTAATTTCATATGAATATATAAGTATGTATATTATCATCCCAGTTCCAGTAGCTGATCTGGTCTGCCGTCCACAAAATAATGAGCTTATCTCTACTATACAACATTGTATTACCTATTACCCGTTAACAAGCTAAACGCTTGGTTGATAATGGACAATGACGGAAACTTACATGCTACATACATAACTACTTATTTATTTGGCCTATATTGTATATTTAGTATAATGTACTTTGGAAAGCTTTGCAATTAATAGACCGTATAGTAGTAGTGCTGCATTAACTATTTTATTTTATGCGAAGACTACAACACAACTAACTGCAGCTAAACATAAACTCAAGGTGGAAAGTAGACGAGTACAAGTAAGTACACCTACATAATATGTATATACAATAAGGTAATAATCAAAATGGACTTTTAGCAGTGGATGAATGCCCACCTCCACACCCACTCTAAATGAGCTTTAATGAGAAAATTTTATGCATCCTAAAAAACTTTCTCCTTGTTCACGAGCTAGTTGGTGAAATGTTGCTAATTTGACTACTACTGCATGCATGGATTATGATGTATGTACAACACTCATAATTTAATACTGTATAATGGTGAATGGGATGAAGAGGAAGAGTTCAAAAGTCAGTGACGATGCTAAATATTATGAATGAATGAATGAATTTAATGTTATGAAGTTTACAACCTTGCAAGCTAATTCCACTAAAATTCATGCCCCACTAAATATTAGAGGGAGGCAAAGGCAGGGAAAGGAGTGGAGAACAAAAAGAAGGCCATACTAACTAATGCCATACCCTTGTATATATTATATACTTTTGTAACTAAAACGTCCCTCCCTGCATAATAAAGCTTTATAAAACTAGCAGCAAACCAGCCACTTCAACTACTTGATGTATTTGCCGTTGTATTGTTATTGACTTGGAAAACTTTTATTCTTTCTGGCTTTTTGTTAAGTTTTTTACTACTCCCAAACCAGTTTCTATCAAACAGAATATTTTTTGCTCTAGTTCTAGTCCCCAAAGTCTTTTGCGAAATGATTCGTCTGTCTCCTTTATTCCTAGTGTTCCATTTCATCTTCTGCTGCTGCTGCTGCTGCTAGTTAAGGAAAAAATGCATAGGAGATGGTATGTGATGTGACAGCAAAAACGAATAATATTGCAAAGGCTCCACAAGAGCTTTAGTATTCAGGGCGACTTTCACCAAAAGAATGTTTTTGTATCTTATACATGAATCGGAAATTTTATTTTCCCTAGTCATTACATTTACGATGAATGAATGCAGTACTGACTGACTGGCTACCTACTACTACCTACCACCACCTCCTGTTTGAAACCTGCATGTTTGTCTTTCTTTTCTTTCGCCATATACATACATATATTCTCTTTTTTTGTCACTTGAAGCGATATTCCATTTGTTTTGCTTCGAACAGCACAGATACATATTATTCGTGTCGTCTATAAAAAAAACCTGAGCTCTTTGGTTTTGTTTACGTTATAAAGTAAAGCTTTCACAAAAAACGGAAGCTATAAGCTACAACTGCTTGCTCTCCCATAATATTCAGCACACGAGTCTTTTTTCCATGCACATAAAAGTGCACGTTATTATTTTACGCTTTTATTTTTACGTCTTCCTGTATGAGCACACGTATATCCATGATTATCTGCAGTGCTACACTACACTAAAGCACACATATCGTGCATGATGCCATACACCGGTAGCTGGAAATAAAAAGAGTTTTTTACTCCCAAAAGTTTACTTAGCTAAATATAATCCAAATTGGATAAAAACCTTGGTCAAAAAATAAACGCTCATGACAATGTACTACTTCTTTTCATGACTTTTCCTTTCTTCTCCTTCTCACTGTTTGCGCAACAAACATTGAGGTTTCACAAAATGTGAGGCAGTTTTTGTTTTCTACTCCCAACTAACTTTGGAGAATGGGAGTTACATCCAGCTATCAACTCGAACAATGACGAATAGCAAGTTAGTGGACTGGAAGAAAGAATAAGTGAGCAAAAAATCTTGGATTTTTTCCCCTGCTATATATTACAATGATGATGGTAATGTTTTTTCCCTGCATTATACACTCAATGGAGTATAAACCTACTACTGTTTTTTTTCTAGCTCACTTCCTCCCATCACGGTAGTCTTTAGGTTGGCTCACATTCCCCCAAAAAATAATGTAATGTAAATGTAGGTTATTCTTACTCTAGTTGGTTTCATTTTATCCTAGAAAGTTATACTTACGTAGTTTTTGGTTGAAAACGAGTCGAGTACGTTGAATATTATTATAAGAAGAATGTTGTTTTCGTGTGTACATCAAAAGGGAGGGAAAAAATTGCTAATTTATATGTGTAGGTCTTTGCATTAAACGTCTCTATAGTTTAGTAAACTCCTCATTTTCTCCACAAACTGTTGGCAAGCTATCCAGATTATCGGGCTCCGTCCCAATCCTCTCCACATAGATTTTCACCACCCAGAAACAGTAGCATTTGTATGAGATCACTACCGTGCCCAGGAGGAGTACACCCAAAACGTGAGTTCTCAGTATTATCGCTCCCAAAGTGAAAAGTATTAGGAGGAGGACGACCACAACCATTCTCCAGTAGAGATAACAGCTTGTCACTTTTTTCTGTAAGAAAAAAAAGTATAAAAAAGAGTCGTAAAAAGACCTTGGAAGTTGCTAATTTTCAAGAAAGAACATAAAGAGAGAGAAAAAGCATCAGTATTTTTTTTGAGAATGTGTTCGTTCACTCTACTCTACTCGCTTCAACTCAAACTCCACTTTGTGGACAAATACAAATAACCATCATGAAGGAAATGCTCGTCTCACCACACCACACCACACCACCAATTCAATCTATAGTCCATACTCAAAAAACAAAGGGTTGCAGTGTTTGGAATGCATGAAACTATTTTGAGTACAGTGTAAGGTCATTACTATTTATTACCGGAGAATGTTAGCGTTACGTTACATTGACATTCCGTCCGCTTGTGTTTTAAGGGACCACTTGAAAATGTAATTATAGAGTTGAGTGCATACACAACTTGGGGCTGGGGACCCACTCTTTTTATGCGTTGGCAATCAGATAAAATCAAATCGGGCAAGGAATAAAAATGTGATGACGATTAAGTAGTTGAATTAGGGAACTAGAGCAGTAAATCAGGATTATGCAAGCCTCAGTGGTTGATGAAGGAAGCCTTGTGTGAAATGTAATGGACAGAAGGATAGCTATTGAATGTCCGGTATAATTTTTTCATTGCCAATCACCCTTCCATTTCCTTACCCAGCTTTTTTATATTAATGTTTTACGGTACGACAAACAGATTTTTTTTGTTACGAAAAAAAATTGGATCTAGATAACATAACGAGGGCATGCAATCTTGTAATGAAATGCTTCGGTTTTATCGCTGAGAGTCTAGACTTGCTAAAACGATACATATTTCTTAACCTTATATGTGTTTTTTTGATGTGAATGAGTGTGTACTTCTGTTGTGAATGTCAAAATGGTGGGGCACTACTTTGAGTTATGAACCACATTCCAATAAAAAATCATTTTCTTTTCGCCATTTGCTCATACTCAGACTTTAAAAGTAAGTCATTCAACAGCCTTTTATTTCCCTTCTAGTTTTTTTTACTGAGACCGAGGGAAAAGGCCATCAGATACATCTAATCTTCTTTTCTTGTCTGTCGTATGTCGTAATAGGAACTTAAGCTGATTTCGCCATGCTATGCTTTTGCCTCTCTTTCAAAGACATTTCCCAACTTAATGCTGTCGCTTTCCTCCTACGAATTAAACTCAGTTCTGAAACGATATCTCTCTCCCCAAGAAACTTTTTTGAGAGATAATTTGTGCTTGTCACGAAATCTTAGCTTTTAATTAATGTCTAAAGGTCTTGTTCACGGGGCTCCCATAACTTTTTCGGTTGCCGGCGGAAAGAAACACATTCGTCGTAAACATTTTAAAATGCTTACTCACATTAATGAATGACTGCTGCGCACACACATCATCCAGATTAGAACGGAAGGCAAAATGAGAAAAAAAATATGAAAGGTTCCCATTCGCCCACGGTTTTATTACCTTTTTGGTTGCATTGAGGAGCAACATGGCCAAGTAGAATTCCAGCAGACACACACTGATAACAATGGTTAGGATGGCGAGGAATACGGTGACTGTAAAAAAGAAGTAAGAGTACAAATTAATGCATATTAATTACACAATTACACAGCTATACCACCACATCCACATCCGATTTCCTTATCAGTAGCAAAAAGCTTTTAGTTTAAGTTTAGCACAGTCTACAAATAGCAAGGAGGAACTCTTTCATGTATACATAATGCTATTTGAGGTCTATTGCCTCCTTTTCCTTTCCCCCTTTTCCATTCTGCAGATGTAAACTTGTGGTTTGGTTGAGAGTTGCGAATAAGCAATTTCTGAAGGAAGCAAGCAAGAGCGGCTAGGCTGTATAGTGTACGACCTTGAGTTGGGTTGCAAAAAGGAATATATATAGGAGTAAGTACTACAACCGGATTTTCTCTGTTTCAATCCTGCAACAAAACTTTGTGTAAACTAAAACGTTGTGTTTTACTTCCTCCTTCTTTCTATTTTCCTGATAATACTGCGGCAGTTGTAGAAGAAGCAGTACTTAGTTTTACACTCAGTTTTAGTCCTATACGTAGGGCTGCTGTCGTTTTATTCCCAATTTTTCATTTGCTTAAGCTTACTTCCTTGGTTGGTTTCAAATAGTTTGTAGTTTGCAAATAGATAGAAGTCGTAATGAACTTTTTCTCACAAATGAAATAAATGTGACAGTGGTACAGCCCCCCATTATACAAGAGAGATTTACTTATTACTTTGCATGCTATTCAGATTTACTTTCTCTACGTAATATAAATGAAAGTTTCTTCATTATTTGTTTGTGTACGTTGCGTGCACTTTCATACTTTATCCTCGCGTTACATTTCATTTGCATCCTTCATCCTTTTCTGTCACATTTTGGATGAGTGAAACACAAACTTTTCTCATGATTCTCAAATATGCTCTTGCAAAAATAAAATATGAGAGTGAGATAGGCGGAGTGCTGCGAGAACGAAAAATACAATCACAGCCAACAACCGCCATTCCTAAAATGTAATATACTTAAGCAAAAGAATGTGTGTATCGTATCGTTTCGTTTGAAATTTGGGGAATTGAGAGAGAAAGATAAAGTTGAACTTCGGCATTCCCAGACGGTTTTTTTTCAAAGTACAGACAGAAAACCATACCTAAAGAAAGCTTTTTGCACGCTGCTTTAAAAATCGATAGTTTCATTCCATCTTTCTTTTTTCATTTGGCTTAAAATTTCCTCCTTGAAAGTTGAGTACCCGCCATCATGATCATGATCATCATCTTATTCATTTCATTTTCATTCTTCCACTTTGCATACATATTATATATAGACGAAACAAGCTATATAATTTATGTAACGAGCTGAGGACAGCATGTTCTGGAATGTTGATGATGTGTTGCTCATCTTGGACAGTTTTTTTTGTAGTTGTGTTTTTGGAAGTGTGCCTTCTCATCTATTTTTTATACTACTTATAAAGCCCATCAAAAAGGAGCAGCTTTCACTATTTTTGGTTCTAAAAGGCCTAATATTATCAGTGTCCTTTCTTTGGGGTAATGCCCCAAAAGTTCTGCTCTATGAATGTATGATGATGGAGGTGACATTCCTTTTCATGGGAAAAAGTACTTGGAGTAGTTTTAACGATAAGCGAACTAATATCCTGTCATCGTACGAGACCAAACCATAGACTAGACAAGACCCAACCATATAACCTCCAAAAAAAGTTACTGGTTTATACGGCGCTGAAAGGGGAATAATGTTGCCCACTACTACTCACATGATTTCTCCACCGTTTTTTCTCCATTCGCTTTGGCTGACTCCATAGGTTGTAGTGTCAGATCCTCTCGGATGCTCTGCATGAGGTCTTTAAAAAGTGTCATTGCAGTAAGCCAAATGACTACAGGCAAAACTCCGAGAACTCCAGCAATCTACGAGATACAATAGAGGGATATATTATTTGTGATGTGATGTTATGATGTGATGTTATACGTAGTAAACATTTTTCTCTTTCTCTCTCTCTGAGAAAATATTGACCTTGAGCAATACTTCTTTTTTCCTCTCAATTTTTCTTTCATCCGGAGCACCATGCCTTTTTTCATCCTACACATTCCATTATACGATTATCATTGCTACAAAAAAAAACGAGTAGTTTCAAGCAAATGGGAAAATGGAAGGTACTTACAACGTCTATTATGGCAATCCAAAGAATTCCATTTTGTAATGTGAAGCCAAAGCAAGGCTTTCTTGGATCAAATTTCTTCAAATCCTCCCGGAATTGAGACCAACATCCAGCACAGTCTATTTCATTTAGAACTTGCTCTAAAGTTGTCATGATTGCTTTGATTTTTTGTATCAGCTTGAGCTTTCTTCTTCTTCTTCTCTCTGTCAAAATCCCTTTTCACAAATGAATCGTATTAAGCAGCAATTTTGTTTTGTTACAGCTTCTCCAATTTGAGATCCGAATCTTGATCCTGATGGAACAGGCGGAACTGACAGTTTATTGTAGAACGTAGAAGGATTGAGAAGGGAAGTATATATATCCTCCAAATGAAATGAAATGTAAGTTGTAGAGAGTGGAATTTGTTGTAATTTGTCAGACACGGAGTAAAACGAGAAAGGAAGGAAGACGTATTTTCCTGTTATAACATAACCAGTGTATTCTTCAGAGAAAGCAGCTTTCACTCCATGTTCTTTCCCAAACACTATGTAATTACAATTCCGTACACAACATAGTTCACAAAACACAAAGTTTTTGCGTTGTAAAATTAGGATTTATTTGTCAGACGCTTTCCTTTTATGGGGAGAGATAACAATTCGTTCAGCTCAGCTCAGTTCAAACTCAAACATGAAAGGCAAGTCCTTGTCATGATGACTTGAAACAGAGAAACTCACTGTATATTGGATTTGTATGAGAGAGTAGCTGCAAATGATAGCTGAAAGATTATTGCCATTTAATCAATATTATACCCAATTTTCTCAAGGACGAGAGCTGAAGCCCAAGCTAGGCCAGGCCAGGCCAGTTCAGTCCAGGAGTCCTACACAGATACAGATACTATACGACTTCAAATTACCGGCGAGTAAACTCAATCATGTAGTATCCTAAGGGACTTGAAATGGAAGACGCAGTCAAAGATACGTGGTTCTTGGTAGTTGGTTGCTACTAGCTTGAGTAAGTGAGTATACAAACAAAGTAGATTGGAATTGATGTTGGTATTGGTTTTGGTTTAGTATGTTGTGTGAAGGAAGGTAGAGGAGCTAGGCTAAAACGAATAAATATGAAACAGCTGCAGTGATCTCAATTTCGCCCTCACTTTTTCTCCGTCGCAAACTCCCACTTTTGTTATGTTGAAGTGAATGAGCCACTGGGCAAAATAGAATGGATGAGTATGTCAGTGGCAATTGTATTAAAACTTTTGTATCAAAAGAATGGAATCACGATAGAAGTGGACATTAATGATGATGATGACCCATGGGAAGTCCGAGAATGGAGGAAATTGCGTCCATTATAGAGCTCACTCAATCTCACAACTTTTTACTCTAAATCGCGGAAGAGGCCGACAAAATATAGTTTTTTAGGTGGAGAAAAGAGGAAGCAATTCTTTTCACAACGAGAAAGTTACAAAGTCCAATAACTTGTATGGGAATTTGGTTGAATGGTTCATAGCACATTAATGGAAGCTCTCATGTCAAGCCATGTGCCTTGATGCTACCACATATCGCCATGCCATACCAGCTCAGTTGAACAAACTGAAGTAATGAACCGTTCAACACAGTCGCATTTGTAATTGCGTCGACGAGTGGAAAGCTGATGATGTTGATGATGATGCTTTTTCCCAGATATTAGTTAGTGACCATGCAAAAGGATTCCCATTCGAATGTCGGCAATGGTGCTGGTGCACATCCAAAAGTAAACCCCAAAGGTATAGTTGGTGAATACAAAGATCGCAGATTAATTGCCAACCCCGTCACCAAAAATGCACACTTCACCGCACATACATATAAGTAGTACACACACTACGGCTACCGAAGCACGCTAAAGTTAGAGCTGGAACTGGATGCATTCACTTTGAAAGAAATAATAGATGCGGGAGTCAGCCTTGGTGGTAGCTTGGATGACTGATTCCATGATTTATTCTGATGGAGTATAGAAGGAAACGAAAGAAATATGAATGCGGACTACTAACTGACGTTTGTGCGGTCGAAGATTGAATACCTTCATAATCCACCATAGGCTGGTTGGTTGTTTCCGTTGCCTGCTGATCCTTTATTTCCTGTAATTCCTTTTTCCCTATGTATCCATTGCAGGTTTCTCTCCGAAACCTTATAGTCAGTCACTCACTCAACTCAGGCTTTACAAAAAAATTCTTGTTCGTATTCGCAAGCAAAACATACACTCACGGAGCCTTCCAGCTTCGCCTGTTTCACGATCTTTAATCACTAATGCAGAATAAGGCCGAAGGCAACTCCAGTCGCGTTTACTTATATCTAAAGCGTATATGATGATGCTGTGTTGATGATACACAAAAGTTTATATAGTAGACACGTGTATTTTTATATGTATCTTTATAAGGGTTCAAAAAGCGTATAAAACAAGCATTGAAATTTTTGTCCTTTAAAACTTTCACCAACCACTTTTAACTAAGGCAGCTGCCAAACCGGAATTTTTTCTTGTTGGGTATTGTTCTATATCTTTTTTTAGTAAAATCTTTATACTCGTTAAAGTTGCATATGCTTCCCAGCACTTTATGAGAATAGTTTATCGCTCAAGTTTGAATAAATCTTTAGTTTATGTGTTAAATTCAGAGAGAATTTAGAAAAGACGTTAGAAAAAGAATTATGTAGTTGCCTCAAAGGCACTCGCAATTTCTTCTCTCTGATCCTCAACTCTTCTGTATAATATCCTGAGTGAGACGGAAAGAATGAGAGTTGCAAAGAAAGGAGAAATATTCATGGAATGCTTTCTGCACTGTTCGCATTCACTGCACTACAAAACGTGTAACGAACGTAGCACGAGGAGCGACCGGGTACTACTAACACCACTCTCCTTTTTGGAATCCCATAATATATGGTTGACAACTGGCGTATGTATTGTACTGGTTGTAGAGAGAGCAGCAAAGGAAAAGGAGGAATACTCCAAAACAACTAGGGGAAGAACGAAAGAAGCTGAAGCTGCCTCCGTTTTCTAGAGCTCAAGGACATATCAAAGGGACTCCATGGAAGTGAAGTGCTACTGACTTGACTGACAGAAGGGACCCATGCAACATCCTCTTTTGTGAATTGTTTAGCACAAGAGGAAGTAGAAGATGTACATAGTTTCATGTGCTCCTACTCGTTCTCTGTCTTGTTAATAGTTAAGACCGTCAGGAGGAGACTTGCTGCTTCCAAAGATGCAATAAAAAAGTGGCAGAAATAATTGAAGGGAAAATGTTAGACATAGAAACTGTTATGGATGATGGTGGTATGGTAGTGACGTTCCTGATATGCTGATACTTCCTTTTTTCCTCGCTTTGAGCAAAAGTTATTTTTTCCCTTCCTCCAAGACTTCAAAAGCCTATCCTATATGATGGGATCCTTAAAAGAGCTTTATTTTTTTGGGAAGAGATTCCTTTCCCTTTATTCTCCGTGAATTACTTTTCGCTTTGTCGCAAAAGCTCTATATGCTTAAATGTATGTGTTGCTCTCCTTAATGTATATAATGCAATGGTGTGATTGTGATGCTCATGCTCTCCGCTTTCTTTCTACTTTCTCTATGCTCCCCCTTTTCCTTAATTCTTCGGGAGTCTTATTTTTGTAGAAATATTATGAATGTACGTCGAATGAGCACAGGCAGCAGCATGTGGGTTCAAACTAGGAAGACATTTGTGCTGCTTCTTAAATTTGCTCTAGTCTTCGTCCAAGTACTTTTCTTCTCTCCTACCATGAAAGGAAAACCTTATAAGGCTCCCCCTAAAATACGCTGACTCAAGAAGTAGGTGAAAGGAAAATAGGGAAGTAGCACTCTAGCACTTGCTGCTACTGCTGCTTCTTGCAGTATATTGAATCAACTGAAAGGAAAAGCGGAGTCAGGCCAAAAATTTGCTCTTTATTCGTATCTACTCACTCACTAGCACTAGCTCATACCGTATCTCTGGGATGCATCAAAGCAACAGAAGCACACCATCACCACTACCACCGCACCGGTCATATATAAAACGTGCTAACCGAGCAAGAGGAAAGGAGAAAGAAATGGAAATAATGTTGGAATCAAATCTGACCTTCTTGTTTTATATATTTACTGCAGTGAGCTTTTTCTTTTGGACATTCTTACTCTAGCAGACCAGACCAGCTTAGCTCACTCTTTCAGGTACCTACATTCCATCCACCAACTCTACGCTGCTCATGAAACGTAGAAACGTACATACTTTGCGGATTCTGTTGTAGCTGTTGTAGCCGATGTATAAAAAAAGACACCCACCAAGGGCCTACTCTAACATTGAACATACATAGATACACAGGGAAAAATGTAGTAATGTGGGCTGATGTTGATGTTGAAAAGCAAAACTTGAATTCTATCCTAGTCTTCTAGCACTTATATCTGCTGCGGCTTCCATGCCACAGTATAGGCTACTTGCATGGACAATCATCGACCCAGAAATTGCTACTGTTACTGAAGAGAAGAAACGAAAAGAGAAAACGCAGGGCTTGGGATAAAAAAAGTTTGAGATGTGGGACCTGGGGACTACGACACACTGATATGCTAGCACAAAAATATGTGGACCAAAACGAGCAGTATGTTCACGGACGTGTAGTGTGCACAATATAGAATTTATTTCATGTGCTCTGCAAAGAAGCATCCTGCTGCATTTCAACAATTTCTCTTATACATGCTCTAGGCTGTTTTTATTTCACCAGCTCATGATAATGCAGGTCCCTTTGTTTGCCGATAATGATGATCATGGTGGGCCTGGCTTGCTTTGCATAAGAAAAGAGCAACGCTATACAGTTCTAGGAAAAGGAAAAGTACACACATTTTTAACAGTAGCAACTTCAAAGTGTATGGCACTGATGCCATTAGCCCAGTAGCCACCAACCAATGTCAAATGCGGTTTGGACTTTTCTCTCTTTGTGCTCTCTCTTTCCGTCCGTTTCTATCAATCTGAATCTTTGAGAAGGGCATATGTGCCTAGCCTAGCCCCCAGACCTATACCAAAACGCTTTGATGTGAGATATGAAAGCAAATTACATATGGTTCGCAGTTTTTTCGCATAAAACAGCGGAGATGTGAAAAAGTCCAGAAAAAAATCCAAAGGAATTTCACTTTTCCCCTTAAAGCTCACGTGTGTAAGCCATGAGATTCCATTTGTATACATAACAGACTTTTCCACCACCACTACCATCATCAGCCAGCTTGGCTTTGGCTCTTATTGTGTTTCTTCTTCTCGCTCCCTTTTTCTTTGCTACTGCTTTATTTAGGAGAAAGAAAATAACAAAAGGGTAAACTGTGCAATTTTCTCCTTTTGTTTGAAGAAAATGGGTCTCCAAATAAATACGGGAATAAGGGTATTAGTAAACATTCCAGCTTCACGGCTAGATTCAAAGTAAATGTTTATGTACTTTTATTCCACGCTCAACTTGGGGAGATTTCCCTCGGTTATAATAATATATGAACCTATTATAATTCCTATAGGCATATACCATACCACTCAAAATCTGTATAATAATATAATATGGGAAAAAGGTAACGTTTTTGCAAGCTTTCACTCTGCCTTCTGATCTTTTTTATGTACATTCATTTTTTTTGCCACCGAGAAAAAACCCAGATGTAGTATCGTGAGTGAGTGAGTATGTGTGTATGCACTGCACAAAACAACACACAACCCAAACTAGCGTATGCACTCATACATAATATATTATGTAGGTGTGTGTGTTCCACTGCTGCAAAAACTTATATGAGAAAGTTGTGAAATCACGTATTGTACATGCGAGTCTTGAAAAAATACTATGGGTTCCTGGTGAATGTCAGTTTTTTACGAGCAAGCCAACTTTTCCCAGCTTTTTTTTTCATGGATATGCTAGTTTTTTTTATGCTAGAATAGAAAATCATTGATCCGTAAAATGATGATGATGATAATGATAACAGAACGGTTGAGCAATATATATGAATGTATATATTAGTATATGAGGGACTACGGCAAAAAAAATCTTTCCAGGGATGAGAAACGAGCAACAATTTATATTACATTAAGAAATGCAGAATTATTGCTCATTCTTTCATGAATATTATTATTCTTTCACTGAATACTATTATGTCTCCTGAATGATGGGATGGGACAAAAATGGGTGCTCAAAACACGGTATGTTAAAGCGAAATAATTGGGATGTGATGTGGGCTTCATTTTCTTCTGGAATCGATGTTGACTCAAGTGGCTCACTTGACTTGAGTCACGTGTGTAAAGAAAAAGAATAGATCGAGTGGTGGGGATGGTGGTGAAAAAAAGGAGATTGGAGTTTGACGCAGTGACTTTCTGACAAGAGGAGCAGAGAGAAGAAGGAGGGGAGTTCAAAAGTATGTAATTTGCTCAGCGTGTTTATATGACGGTGGAGTAAGTGCCATTGGGAACAAGCTGCGAGTAATAGGATCATATTCTTTTGTACCATTATTTCTTCGACCTCAATCTTTCCTGGATATTGGGTCTCTTCACAGTTTGGTAAAGCAATTGCATGGTAAAGTAAAATGGTGTAGCTGGTGCTGGATTGGTTTGCGTTTGGTTAGTAACAAGCGACGTTTGTTGGCAATATTGAGTAGATAGAATTAGATCCTGATATTATGGTGTGCTTTGCATACAATATGAAACCTGAATGAGATAAATGGAACAACCCGTGCCCTGCTGCCATCCATTCCATGCTGTTGCCAATAATGCAAGTTTGAGAAAGTGAAAAGATAAAGATCATGATGGGAAAGCGAGAGAAAAAGTTATGATGATAATGAGTTCGATCAAGCATTAAAGAAAAGGGGCATGACGGTGTCGGCATCCAAGTAGAAAAAGCAGGAGGAGTAGCAGCAGCAGTTTCACAAAGTGTTACATAGAAAGTGTCAAACTTTTTGTTATGTGGTGCTCTAGCCCGTATGAATTGTATTTATTCGGGTATATAATTCGATCATAATTTTATGTTGCAGGAGTACCAGTACGACTACCACATTACATACTCCAAAACTTTGAAAAGAACCCTAGTGAAAGGAAAACTTTCCAATTTTTCTTTCTCAATTCAAGTTCATGACTGAACTTTCTGCCAACTTCCATGCCTCCCTTTCTCAAATGATTGATACTGTTTTCCTAAGATATGAAAGCTCGACCAAGTTTTCTTTCCCTACAAACTTCAAACTCACGACAGGTTCCACGCTCAGTTTTCCGGCATTGTGTTCTCATAATTGGGAGTTAATACTTCTCGACAGACAGTTGTTCCGGGGAGGTTACCTCCGTTGAAGAGAAGAATGAAACCATTTGCATAAAGAAATAATCTCTTCAGTATAAAATATTTGAAGGATTTTTCCCTTTCGCTTCCCTTCACCGTTAGATCCCACCAACTGCCGAAGAGCTACTTTGCATTTAAATAGGATGCTATTAAATAGACTATCGAGGGCAACATCAACATCACAAAAACATGCATACGCTACGCATTAACATGTTCAAATGATAACGACTTTTCTTCACATATACCATACCAATGACTTGATTACTTGGTTAAAACACACGATATAAATAAAAAGTCGTTGTTTGCACATGACACTTCCACTTCTGCACGTAACTAATGATAAGTCATCCTCTTGCCAAGAAGAGTATTGTGCCTTTTGTTTCACCAATGTACATTTTAGCGTGTCAGTGGGCGGAATACAGAAGTGGCACTGGCAGTGAAAGCTGTTGTTAATAATCTCGCGGTAGTAATAAATCCAATGGGTTTTCATGAAACAAGAAATGATCTAAACAAATGATACGGTACGTCAGGAAAGCTCCTTGATTCATTGTCATTTCAGCCTTGAAAGTAAAATCTCATAGACAGAAGAGAGAGACTTCATGGAAGCATTTGAAACATTGGATTGGGTGTACGTACGGTGCTATGAAGGTGAGGTGAGGCTAAGGTGAACAGAAATAGGCAACAAAATTACAAAGAGAGAAACTAGAAGAAAAGAGAGACTTTCCTTGTGGGAAAGTGAAATAGGATAAATTATGTTTCTTTTCATGCTATGCTGCAATCTTTATGCTTGCCTGGGAACAATTGAAAGCTATTACTGCTCAGTGTCTCCTTCTAAGCCTTGGCCACGACTCTCTCTCACACACACACACATTATGGCTTCCTTTATCCTGTGCATCTGACAGTAAATTTCGAGTATAAAATTATCTCCAAATATTCCTTTCCTTGGGAAGAAAGTAGATTATAATATGAGTATGCATATCACATATCCCTACCAAACCAAACTAAAAGCCCCCGAGTCATTTTGTCTTTCTCCTGTGCACTTAGTTTACATTTATGCTTGAGCCAGATGTTAAGACGAAGCCCAAGATGTATATAACTCAGGTGTAATCCAGTTGTGGTTGTGTACATGGATAATGTCATTTCCCTTGGAGAAACGAGGTTTGCTTTCTCCGCATTGCAAACAGGAGGTAAGATGAGCGTGGTGGTGTACGAAACTGAAATTTGAAAACAGAATCACGTCGTTTATTGTGTGTACAATCTCAAGAGATTTATACCTATGTTTATAGTACACTATTAAGTCTGTTTGAAAATGATAGCCAAAGCCAATATGCACTATATATACAGACCCCATACCATTTTTATATCCATAGCCTCAGGTATTCTAGTCAGGACTTTTTTTCACCTTTTCTTTTCTTCCTTACCAAACTCGTACAAAGACATTGATTTAGCAAACGTTCTTCAGCAAAACCACTGCTGCGTACTCCAAAAAGCCATTTCGTCATTCCTATTCCTTTGTCGAATGTGAACCAGAACCAGTATAACTTCCATTTATACTCTATTCACCGCGTGCCCAACACGTGCTCTACATTCAACCAGGAAAAAGTTAATGGCTGTGAGATGTTTCGGCTCAGCTACTGTATGATATACGATTATTATATAAATTTGATAAGTATCTGCCATTGAAGTTTTGAATGGCTTCAAGGCAGAAGTAGCTTTGATAACACTTCTTTATTGCAACTAGTTTACAAAGAATGTTTCCGACATAGCATGTTACGGGCTATTTATTTACTCAATCCGCAAATAATAAATAGAGTATGGGTTTCAATGCTAGAAATAGAACAGTAGCTGCTAAAGTATAATTATACAATTAAACGACGGCTGCTACATAAACTATGAAAGCCTTATGTATAACTATTGCAAATACGCCCTCCCTTGTAAAAGTTGCAATGCAACCCGTATCACCCCATGATCCATGGAAACTAAATGGTCAAGGCAAATGCCCCTTTGAATTCAGATTTTGCAAAAAGCGGAAATAGGAGGTAAACAAAAGTTTTTACCTCCTATTTTTCGTTGCTATATATATATATACTATATAGATAGTATACTATATAGTAAATATATAGTATACTATACCGTTCCAAAAGTACTGAATTCCATGGCAGTTAGTAGTCAAGGATCCATTTTGAATTTTTTGTAAAAAACGGCGTATTCTCTTTCGTCTTTTGATTTGCCTTCACCTTTACATGGACGCAGCTTGGTATCACCCCATGCATTGAAGGTCGTGGGTCACATTCCACGTTCCGTTCAGAATGAATATATATATTTTATACCTGTCAACTAAATGTGTGTATACACTCCCTCCTTTTGCCTTTTACTAATCTATCATTTTTTCCTATAATATTTGCACGCTCGAATTCACACATTATTCAACATTCGCTTTCCCAAATAGATAGTTTTGCGATTAGACATTTAGTATGAGAAATAAACCTGACAATAGGCAGATATATAGTAACCTGCGATCTAGCATTTATGCTGAATAAAGTTAGCATAAGCTGTGTCTGAGTAGTTCATTGGTTTAAAAAAGATTTGAAAATTTTCATAATTGTGGCTGCTATTGAGATTTTTTTCAAAAATTGACCTTTAATCACTTATAGGTCACGCTGGGGTCATTTCTGAACTTTGATATTAGCATAGTTGAGTTTTTCTTGAAAAATAGCATCATTTTGATGTATCATAAGCCATGTTTTGCTATTAAAATTTTTTGACCTTGACCTTTGACCCAGTTACCGTTGACCGATTTTGCTCATCTTAGAACTTAGCCAAGAGCTTGACCTAAGGTATCGTTTAGCAAAAAGAATTTTTGAAAATCTTCAACGGTGTAAAAGTTATCGTGCGAACAGACGGACAGACGGACGGACGGACGGACGGACAGACAGACTATGATCCATTCTAAAAAACCTGCTTTTGATTGATCTTCGATCGCAGGTTAATAATCCACAGGGGTGTACACATATGCTTCCCATTCGTGTATCGAGAAAGATCGTCCCGTAGAGAAAAGAAAATGCAGACAAGTAAGAAAAAAGAAGCAAGCTATAATATTTAAAATGCCAGGCCTGTACCCTGTACCAGACCATCTAAAAACGTATTGGATGGTGATGTGATGGCATGATATTTCCTTCTTCGGCCTCGGAGAAAGCAAGTGTAGTGTAGAGTTATGTTATGTTAAATCAATATTTTTTCATTCGCCCCACTTCAGACAACTCTAACAAGATGGAAACAATGCGAATATATGAATAAAAAAATCCATATACAAAAAATGAGTTTGTCCGATGCATCCAACTTATAATTTCAAATCCCATTTCCGACAGTAATTGCAAGTACAACAATGGTGTAATTACGTTTGCTGACAACTCCGTAAAGGAAGGATGTACTAAAGTAAACTTTATGAAAAATCATCTTGGAACAAGTGGCTTTGATTTGGTGCACAATTAAAACCCAAAGCCCACGTTACGTTCCAATATTGCTACTACCAACAACACCAAAAGCACTTCCGCTGATTCAACTTTGCAGATACATAAAATGCTAGGATACTATGCTGCACGCACATAAGCCCACACACAAAGAAAACCTTGAATTTCCAGCAAACCTTGAAAAATACTAACCAAGAGAATCATTATGATTTATGAGAAACTTTATTGCCATTTATCGGTCATTGCATTGTAAAGTTTACACCAAAAAATTGTACTACGTCACTGCAAAACAGTTGTATAATAATTTTAATAGAATATTTCAGTCAATATTTGATATTAGCCATAAAATATCTAGTTTGATAATACAAAAATATCAAAGAATGCCACGTTGGATATGGTAGTATGTTGAAACTGTCAATAGCAGTATTCGTATTACTTTCACTTGGAGCTCAATTAGCATCCGCCGACCCCTGGTGCGTCCCAGGATGGAAAGCCACTTGCAACTACAGAGGGGCCTGCAACCCAACCTCGAATATTTGTGAATGCAACAAGCTTCCTTTGCGCTGTGGATCCAAAACAAAACGGACGAACGTTTTTGATTTCAATGACCGTTGTGGCACAATCAAGCACAGCTGTTTCTACGAACTCACCCCTGGAGGAGAAGTCAGTCAACACTTGTGCAACAACCGAGGGTGCTGTTCAGCCAGATCTGGAACCAAACATGGCCGAGCCCACTACAAATGTCGATGTGACATAGGATATACGGGGAAAGATTGTGAAAAGAGGGACTCTTGCTACATATCCTTTCCTGGAGAAAGTCATCTTGTCAAACGAAACTGCAGCAATCAAGGTACTTGCCAGCGAAATGATGATGGATCAGCTTTCTGTAACTGCACATCAGGATATTCGGGCGACGAATGTGAAAATAGGGACAAAAAAATGACTGCAATTGCAGGAAGAAGTTTACAACCAGTTCAACCACCTGGTCATCCATGTTGGGATAATTACCATCCAGAACATCCTGCAAGATGGAGAAATTGTAGTAACCGTGGCTTGTGCATCCAAACACCTCCAGATCCACCATCGAAAATACCCTACACTTGTGTCTGTCGTGAAGGCTACTGGGGTAAAGACTGCATTTACACAGACTTATGTAAGGTTGATGAGACTGGAGCACTTCGAAAACCGAACGAGCCCTGCAACGGTGGAACTTGTTATAACTCTAGTTGGGGATCAGTCTTCGATCAAGTTCGTAATGAATTAAAATGCATCTGTCCTAAGAATAGAAATCAAATTGGAAAATGTTGTGAATATCTTAATCCATGTATTGTTACGCCATGCCTAAACGGTGGAAAATGTACCTATACGCAAAGTGGTAACGAATCTCCGGCTAAAAACTGCACATGCAGATCTGGTTATACTGGGAAAAATTGTCAGGTGAGGCATCCATGCACCGTACTAGAATCTTCTGGTAGGTTCGAGCGAAAATACAGAAATTGTAACCATCGAGGAAAATGCTCCGTTACTCCCGATAAAACCGACTTTGTTTGCACCTGCAAGACGGGATTCTGGGGGAAAGAATGTGATTTTGCTAACCTGTGCATCGTTGACACGGTTGGAAAAGTTAGACTTCCGAACGAGCCTTGCATCGGCGGAACCTGTAAGAACGCAAGTAGTCATATTCCATGGTGGCCAAAAGATCGATTTACCTGTGAATTTCCTGATCCATGCATCACTACTCAATGCGAGAATGGAAGAAAATGCTTCCCTACTCCCTCATCTTTACCAAACCATCCACCAACACCAACATGCAAATGTGAACAAGGATTTTTTGGAGACAATTGTGAGCACCTCAGCAAATGCTATACTCTTAATCCGGGTTTAGTCATCCCAGTTTTAAAGGATTGCAACAACAGAGGAAGATGTGAAGTAATTGGAGACAACACGGACTTTGTCTGTAATTGCAGTAGCGGATACTGGGATAAAGAATGTAATTTCACAAATTTATGCCTTGTGGACCAGAATGGGACTGCTCGCGCTCCAGATCAACCTTGCAATGGTGGAACTTGTGTCAATGAAAGCAGTGTTCAAAACGGAGGAATTATGGACAAAGTCAAGTGTATTTGCCCACCAGATAAATTGGGCGAATTCTGTGAGATTGAAAATCCTTGTAATACTAATCCATGCCTAAATGGAGGAACATGTAGTCCCATCCTAACGCCTGGTGAAGCACCAGCGATTAGTTGCAAATGCAAAGATGATTACAAGGGAGAAACTTGTGAAGATAAAGTGCTTCAAAACTCGCCCCGAGGTGAAAGTAGTTTTAACCTCTTTGCAAACGGCATGTTATCCTGTAGCTCTTAGCCAAACTTAAATAGTGTTTCGCCTAACGCCAAGTAGGTTTTCACCACTTACTTGGAAGTACCAAACTAACCAAACAGAACAACCACGTACATAACTTTAGCTTAGCCGTTAAAGGTTAGTTCCACCTCCACCACGCAGTTACTTATGATGATTGTGGGAATCATCATAAGTACCTGAAAGAACTGTGTAGTGCAACTAATTATTGCATGTGCGGGTACTTCCAAGTGTAGATGTGATGATGTTTGGTAAAACTTAATTTGATTGTGATTACGAGAAAGAGGGTACCTGCTGTTTGCTAAGGAATTATCATTAACGTTTATATTACTATTACCAATACATATGATAAGACTTGACCACGTTTTTTAAAAATTGATTATCAAATAACCATGTATTCTCAAAACAGTAATCATACATATTATATTACGATTTAAGCGGATAACTCCGGACGGCCCGATTTATGCTTCGTGCGGCCTCCGGATGGATCAGATTCCTGGATTCCTAGGACTTGCAGCGGCAAGGGGAAATGTGTAGTTACAAAATCGTCCTATATTTGTAATTGTCAAAACGGCTACTGGAACACAGATTGTCATTACACGGATTTATGCAAAGTTGATGAGAAAGGAATACCGAGACTACCAAACGAACCATGTCATGAGGGAACATGCCGTAACCAAAGTTCGGGATCTACTTTCAAGAATTCTCACAATTCATTTAAATGTGAATGCCCATGTGACCAGATGGGAAAATTCTGTAAATTTCCGGATCCATGCAAACTCGCTCCATGCAAAAACGGAGGAACCTGTACAACCAACCAACCCGACCCTGATATTGCTCCGACTAAAAAGTGCCGTTGCCGCAATGGTTACACAGGGCTCGATTGTGAGCTAATAGATCTCTGCTATGTTTCACCATTAAGAGGAAAAGATCCAATTGTGAAAAGGGATTGCAACAATCGAGGGATGTGTATAGTTACTAAAAACGGAACGGATTTCGAATGTAATTGTACTGAGGGCTTTTGGGGCGAAGACTGTCAATTCGCCAACCTATGCAAAGTTGATGAGGCTGATAACCCCAGACCTACAGACCAACCATGCAACGGAGGAAACTGTCAAAATGAGAGCAGTACAGTCGGGGGAACTGTGAGTAATGATTATAAATGCAACTGTACGAAGGATAAAACAGGAGACGATTGTGAATTTACAAATCCATGTTTCGAGACTCCCTGTCAAAATGGAGGGACGTGCGTGGTAGACGCATCCAAAAGACGTGAGTAGCTTAACACATTTTTAATTTCTTTAATATAAAACGCAACTGATCCTTAACAATTGATTTCCAATTACGCTAGCTCCAACTAGAACTTGCACGTGCTCGGATAAATATATTGGAGAAGATTGCGAGAGTGTAAGTCCATGCTACGAATCAACAGACACATCAGACTTAATTCGAAGAGGTTGCAACGGACGAGGACAGTGTATGGTGATTGACAAAGGAAAAGATTATGCTTGTAAGTGTATTGCGGGCTTTTGGGGCAAAGAATGTCAACTCACTAACCTTTGCAAAGTGGATGAGAGTGGGAAACCGAGATCACCCAACGAATTATGTCATGATGGGACCTGCCGCAATCAAAGTTCAGGGTCTATCTTTATGCCACCACAAAATTCATTCAAATGTGACTGCCCTTGTGACCAAATAGGAAAATTTTGTAAATTCCCGGATCCTTGCAAACTCAGTCCGTGCCAAAACGGAGGAACCTGTACAACTAACCAAACCGATCCTGATATTCCTCCGACTAAAATGTGCAGATGCAAAAACGGATACATTGGAGATGATTGTGGCATTATAAGTCCTTGCTACCTGCCACCACCCATTGGAACAGACCCCACAGACAAAAGGAATTGCAACAACAAAGGGGATTGCATAGTGACCGAGAACGGAACTGATTACGCTTGTAACTGTACTGCTGAAGGTTTTTGGGGAAAGGAATGCGACTTGATCGACCTCTGCAAAGTTGATGAGACTGGAATCACTAGACCCCCTAATAAACCATGCAACGGCGGAACATGTCATAATGAAAGCAGTACAGTCGGTGGGCCTGTGGTTGATAATTATAAATGCAACTGCCCAAACGAGACAATAGGAAAGGACTGCGAGCTCATTAATCCATGTTTCATGATGCCGTGTTTAAATGGAGGAACGTGCGTAGTAGATGCATCCAAAACACGTAAGTAGCTGACCACACTTGTAATTTTTTGGGAGTCTCGTCGATATTCGTTGACTATAAAACGCAAGTGATCTTTAACAATAAAATTAATTTCCAACTACGCTAGCTCCGACAAGAACTTGCAAGTGCAAAAACGGATACATTGGAGATGACTGTGGCATCATAAGTCCTTGCTACCTGCCACCACCCGTTGGAACAGACCCTACAGGGAAACGAGATTGCAACAACAAAGGGGATTGCATAGTGACCGAGAACGGAACTGATTACGCTTGTAACTGTACTGCTGAAGGTTTTTGGGGAAAGGAATGCGATTTGATCGACCTCTGCAAAGTTGATGATAGTGGGAACCCAAGACCTTCTGACCAACCATGCAACGAAGGAAAATGCCAAAATCAGAGCGATATTGTAAATGGCATGGTTAATAATTCTTTTAAATGCGAATGCTCACATGACACGGTTGGAGATCGCTGTCAATTACCCAATCCATGTACCAATACCAGTTTGCCCTGCAAAAATGGAGCAACATGCGAGGTCCTCTTGACATCTCCAACAAATGGAAATCAGACAGCAATGCAAAATTGCGTATGCAGAGAAGGATACATTGGGGATGATTGTGGCATCATAAATCCTTGCTACCTGCCACCACCCATTGGAACAGATCCCACAGTCAAAAGGAATTGCAACAACAAAGGGGATTGCATAGTGACCGAGAACGGAACTGATTACGCTTGTAACTGTACTGCTGAAGGTTTTTGGGGAAAGGAATGCGATTTGATCGACCTCTGCAAAGTTGATGATAGTGGGAACCCAAGACCTTCTGACCAACCATGCAACGGAGCAAAATGCCAAAATCAGAGCGATATTGTAAATGGCACGGTTAATAATTCCTTTAAATGCGAATGCTCACATGACACGGTTGGAGATCGCTGTCAATTACCCAATCCATGTACCAATACCAGTTTGCCTTGCAAAAATGGAGCAACATGTGAGGTCCTCCTGACATCTCCAACAAATGGAAATCAAACAGCAACTCAAAATTGCGTATGCAAAGTTGGGTACACTGGGGATGATTGTGGCATCATAAGT
Organism: Orchesella flavescens; assembly: GCA_964034955.1. NCBI lineage: Eukaryota > Metazoa > Arthropoda > Collembola > Entomobryomorpha > Orchesellidae > Orchesella > Orchesella flavescens. The sequence continues at coordinate 24,952,594 of OZ035958.1, read as the reverse complement.
CCTTGCTACCTGCCACCACCCGTTGGAACAGACCCTACCGGGAAACGAGATTGCAACAACAAAGGGGATTGCATAGTGACCGAGAACGGAACTGATTACGCTTGTAACTGTACTGCAGAGGGTTTTTGGGGAAAAGAATGCGACTTGATCGACCTCTGCAAAGTTGATGATAGTGGGAACCCAAGAGCTTCTGACCAACCATGCAACGGAGGAAAATGCCAAAATCAGAGCTATATTGTAAATGGCACGGTTAATAATTCTTTTAAATGCGAATGCTCACATGACACGGTTGGAGATCGCTGTCAATTACCCAATCCATGTACCAATACCAGTTTGCCCTGCAAAAATGGAGCAACATGCGAGGTTCTCTTGACATCTCCAACAAATGGAAATCAGACAGCAATTCAAAGTTGCGTATGCAGAGAAGGATACATTGGAGAAATTTGTAATTCAACCAGCCCATGCTATTTACCTGTACCAATAGGAACTGACCCCACGATTCCTAGAGATTGCAACAAACAAGGAAATTGCATGGTGACTGAGAATGGAGCAGATTTCACTTGTAATTGTACAACGGAGGCCTTCTGGGGCAAAGAATGTGACTTGGTCAACCTATGCAAAGTTGATGAAAGTGGAATACCGAGACCACCAAACGAACCATGTCATGAGGGGACCTGCCGTAACCAAAGTTCGGGATCTACTTTCAAGAATTCTTACAATTCATTTAAATGTGAGTGCCCTTGTGACCAGATGGGAAAATTTTGTAAATTTCCGGATCCATGCAAACTCAGTCCATGCCAAAACGGAGGAACCTGTACAACCAACCAAACCGATCCTGATATTGGTCCGACCAAAATGTGCAGATGCAAAAACGGATACATTGGAGATGATTGTGGCATTATAAGTCCTTGTTACATTCCTCCACCCAGTGGAACAGACCCCACAGAAAAAAGAGAGTGTAACAACATAGGGGAGTGTGTGGTAACTGACAACGGAACTGATTACGCTTGTAACTGTACTGTAGAAGGATTTTGGGGCAAAGAATGTGAATTGGCCAACCTATGCAAAATTGATGAGACTGGAATCACTAGACCCCCTAATCAACCATGCAACGGAGGAAAATGCCAAAATCAGAGCGATATTGTAAATGGCATGGTTAATAATTCTTTTAAATGCGAATGCTCACATGACACGGTTGGAGATCGCTGTCAATTACCCAGTCCATGTACCAATACCAGTTTGCCCTGCAAAAATGGAGCAACATGCGAGGTCCTCTTGACATCTCAAACAAATGGAAATCAAACAGCAATTCAAAATTGCGTCTGCAGAGAAGGATACATTGGGGATGACTGTGGCATCATAAGTCCTTGCTACCTGCCACCACCCGTTGGAACAGACCCCACAGACAAAAGGAATTGCAACAACAAAGGGGATTGCATAGTGACCGAGAACGGAACTGATTACACTTGTAACTGTACTGCTGAAGGTTTTTGGGGAAAGGAATGCGACTTGATCGACCTCTGCAAAGTTGATGATAGTGGGAACCCAAGACCTTCTGACCAACCATGCAACGGAGGAAAATGCCAAAATCAGAGCGATATTGTAAATGGCACGGTTAATAATTCTTTTAAATGCGAATGCTCACATGACACGGTTGGAGATCGCTGTCAATTACCCAATCCATGTACCAATACCAGTTTGCCCTGCAAAAATGGAGCAACATGCGAGGTCCTCCTGACATCTCCAACAAATGGAAGTCAAACAGCAATTCAAAATTGCATATGCAGAGTTGGGTACATTGGGGATGATTGTGGAATCATAAGTCCTTGCTATCTGCCACCACCCATTGGAACAGATCCAGTAATCGAAAGAGACTGCAACAGTCGAGGAGAATGTAGTGTGACTGAGGACGGAACTGATTTTCATTGCAACTGCTCAGAAGGCTTCTGGGGTAAAGAATGTCAATTTTCCAATCTATGTCTAGTTGATATAAAAGGAAACCCCAGACCTCCAGACCAACCATGCAATGACGGAGTTTGTAGGAATGAAAGCAGTACAGTCGGTGGGTTTATAGTAGATAGTTACAATTGTAGCTGCTCAAACAACACAATTGGAGACGATTGCGAATTTATAAATCCATGTATCATGATGCCATGTTTAAATGGAGGAACATGCTTGGTAAACGATGCCGAAATACGTAAGTAACTGAGTACTTGTGTAATGCTTATCATTTAGCTATTGGCTACCTATAATGCATATGATAAGTAATGATAAGTGTTGTATTTACAATAGCCCCAACTAGAAATTGCACGTGCCCGGATGAATATATTGGGGTTCATTGCAGCATTGTAAGTCCATGCTACGAATCTACAAACACATCGGGTCTAATTCGAAGAAACTGCAACAACCGAGGGGATTGTATGGTGACGGAGGCAGGAATGGATTTTAAATGCGACTGCTTGGATGGCTTCTGGGACAAAGAATGTGATAAAACTGACTTATGCAAAGTTGATATGTATGGAATCACTAGACCCCCTAACCAACCATGCAACGGCGGAACGTGTCATAATGATAGTGTTTCGGATAACGGAGTTGTCAATAATACATTCTCATGCACGTGTTCAAACGAAACCGTAGGGGATCTCTGCCAGTTTGAAAATCCTTGCAGCAATGCACCGTGCCTGAATGGTGGAACTTGTGCTGTGCACCTAAGCTCACCAAACAACCAACCAATCAAAAATTGCACATGTCGAGACGGCTACATTGGAGAAATTTGTAATTCAACCAGCCCGTGCTATTTACCTGTACCAATAGGAACTGACCCCACGATTCCAAGAGATTGCAACAAACAAGGAAATTGCATGGTGACTGAGAATGGAGCAGATTTCACTTGTAATTGTACAACGGAGGCCTTCTGGGGCAAAGAATGTGACTTGGTCAACCTATGCAAAGTTGATGAAAGTGGAATACCGAGACCACCAAACGAACCATGTCATGAGGGGACCTGCCGTAACCAAAGTTCGGGATCTACTTTCAAGAATTCTTACAATTCATTTAAATGTGAGTGCCCTTGTGACCAGATGGGAAAATTTTGTAAATTTCCGGATCCATGCAAACTCAGTCCATGCCAAAACGGAGGAACCTGTACAACCAACCAAACCGATCCTGATATTGGTCCGACCAAAATGTGCAGATGCAAAAACGGATACATTGGAGATGATTGTGGCATTATAAGTCCTTGTTACATTCCTCCACCCAGTGGAACAGACCCCACAGAAAAAAGAGAGTGTAACAACATAGGGGAGTGTGTGGTAACTGACAACGGAACTGATTACGCTTGTAACTGTACTGTATTGGGATTTTGGGGCAAAGAATGTGAATTGGCCAACCTATGCAAAGTTGATGAGACTGGAAACCCCAGACCCCCTAATCAACCATGCAACGGCGGAACGTGTCGCAATGATAGTATTTCGGATAACGGGGTTGTCAATAATACATTCTCATGCACGTGTTTAAACGAAACCGTTGGAGATCGCTGCCAGTTCGTGAACCCTTGCACAAGTACACCGTGTCAAAATGGAGGAAGTTGTACAGTCAATCACCCTGATGCAAATAAAGCACCGGGTAGAAATTGTTCTTGCTCGAATGGATACATCGGTGAGGATTGCGAAATTGTAAATCCCTGCTACGTTCCACCCCCTACTGGATCAGTTCCAACAGTTCCAAGAGACTGTAACAACCGTGGAAAATGTATAGTGATTGACAATGGAATGGATTTCATTTGTAACTGTACAGAGGGTTTCTGGGGAAATGAGTGCAACCTGACTAATCTCTGCAAGGTGGATGAGAATGGAACCTCAAGACCTTCAGACCAACCGTGCAATGGTGGATCATGCCATAATTCGAGCGTGGTGGATAACGGTGTTGTCAATAATACATTCTCATGCACCTGTCCGGACAAAAAAGTTGGGGACCGTTGTCAATTTCTCAATCCTTGTAATAATGTGTCGTGCCTAAATGGAGGAACATGTACAGTGAACCAAATTTCACCTGACAAACCACCGGAAAAAAATTGTACATGCCGAGAGGAATATGTCGGTGAAAATTGTAACGTAGTCAATCCATGCTATCATAATTCACCGTCAGGAGGATTGGTTGCAGAGAATTGCAGTGGAAGAGGAAATTGTAGCATAACACCAAGTCAAAACAATTTTATGTGCAACTGCAGATACGGTGTCTGGGGAAGGGTGTGTGAATATATTGACCTATGCAAAATTGACCCAGATGAAAACATTCGAGCGCCTGACAAGCCTTGCAATGGTGGAACGTGTCTGAATATGAGCAGTTGGGAGAATGACAATGGGATCAAAGAAGTTAAAAATAAATTCACCTGTAAGTGTCCCCCGGATAAATTAGGAACGTTTTGTCAGTTTGAAAACCCCTGTGTCATTTCACCCTGTTTAAATAATGGAACCTGCCGAATCCACCAAATGACCCTGGCTTCAACACCAACTCGAACATGCTCATGTCTTGAAGGTTATTTTGGGGACCGGTGTGAACAGACTAACCCATGCTACTTTAACCCAACGTACTGCAAAAATTCTGGAACGTGCGTTCGAGAGGATAACTACACAATTTCATGCAATTGCACAAGACCGTACTTTGCGGGAAAACAGTGTGAAACGGTTGACCTCTGCAAAGCTCCACCAGAGTGTGAAGTTTTCAATGGAGGAGTTGAATATTGTAATCCCTGCAAAAACGGTGGACAATGTTCAGTTGACCGTACAGATCCCATGAATACCATGTATTCCTGCAACTGCACCGGCACGAATTATGGTGGGGATTCCTGTGAGCACTTAACAGGGAAACTTCTTATGATACCAGCGGACTTTGAAGATTTACCAACATCAGAGCATGTGGAGAGTTTTACAGCTACATCAGGATATTCACATACTTACTACATTGTTGCACTCCTAATAGGAGAGGATCCAGAAATAGATTTTTACAGTGGGGATGGATTTATTATGAAGCTTCCACCAAAGTTATTCCGACCACTTGACCGACAAATTCCAGCCTTATCCGGCATTCCACAACGTTAGTTATAAATGTTCATAGTCACTCATGATTTTGAATTGCATTGAAAAGTTAATGTCACTTGGTTTTAAATTTAGAAACAGATCAAGGCTTAAAGTATCGTCAGAAAAGAGATATATCAACTTCTACAGAAGAAAAGACAAAGAAGGCATCAACAACAGGTTTTTAAACTAAAAATATGAACTTTTTGTTAGGCCAAACTTTAATTAGTATTAAAACGCTATCGCTAAACATCTTGATTAGATGTTTAGCGATTGAAAAGATGTTTCTGTTTTCTGAAAATTCTAATGATGCTTTTGAACTCCACAGATGCCGTATATTTCTCCTTACAATATATCTATTCCTCTTGCCCGAGTGGTTGCAAAATGACAATAGTATTGCGAAATTTTGGGGTTATATCGTCTGTCAGAGATACCACAATATATGTCACTCCTCCGCCCGGTATTACCTGTGTTCCCAATTCAGGCTTAAGAAATGTGTAAGACTTAATTCTAAACATTTTGGGAATCTTGACTTATCTAGAGACTTTCTTGATAAGTGATATAAGTTATCACTTTAAGGGTTCAAGAGGTATTAGTGATAACTCTTGAACCTTTAATCACCCTCACTGTTATTACAGAGGTCACATCGTTAAAGATGCACCCGAGTACAAACGAACGAGTAGATTTGTAGTAGAAGCAAACTTGAAGTTTGGATGTTTTGAAGATAACTGGCTGAACCCTACACTAGATCCTAGCATTCAATTGAGTTTTAAGTGGAAACTGCACAGGCTCTCCCACTTCTTCCCTGTCCCTTCTGCAAGTATGTATAGGACATGATTACGGCTGGTTAAGCAAAATTTAATGTTTCTCTGACTTCACATTTAACGTTTTAGGAAATAACTGGCATGTTGAAAAACTGACACCTGCAACTGAAAAATATTTAATATTTGAGCCACACGTCCTTCTTGAAGGTTTATATTGGGTTGAATGTAGAGCAATCGTAAGAATTGGTGACAAAGAATACGGAAATTCACAATTGGTGGGAACTAAAATACAAACTACAATCAAAAACAATTTCACATCCTGCATGTTTAATTATAGCAATAATTTTGGATTGCACAGGGATTCTTTAGAATCATTTTAAACCCTCCGAGGATTATCTTGAAAGAAAGTAACACACGTTATGTGGATGGAGACCAAGATATAATCATAGATGCAAGTGAGTCAATGGATGACAGTTTTCCGGAGCACACCCCATATTTGAAATATCGTTGGACATGTTTAAACCCATGTCCCCATGGCCCGTGGGAAGGTAAGAAAATATTTTTACTGTCACAGCCCTTTTAGCACGGTTTAGTATGCGCCCAAGAAAGTACAAAATTTATACTCCTATGACTAAGGGTCAACCATAAGAATCCCTGCAAAGACTTTCCAAGTTGGAGACATGACCAAGATTCGACTTGATGTAAGAAGCATTCATGCTAGAACCTCAGCTTCTGAAATCATTACTCTTCATGTAGGAAGTGAAAAGAAGATGTTCGTGGGCTGCGTTCGTAATTGTGAAAAGTTTAACCCAGGAGATGAAGTTGTATTTGAGTGTGTTTATGAGAGTAATGGAATCAGACAACCAGCGAGTGACATTGCATTAGATTGGTTACCTGCTGGGGAACTAACTCCCGAGTTCAATGTTAAGGAAGAACCATATATGACAAGCGTGGTGTTACCTATGGTAAATGAGCCGGGACCAAGAGCAATTATTTGTCGTGCTTCGAAACTTAGTAAGTAACTAATACTTTCAGTTAATCTTTAAGGTAACAAACACCATTTCAGCCACAAAATGATGTATTAGAGATATTATACCCCTATTTAACTCCTGTGTAATTAATTATGCTCATTGACAGTATCTGCTCAAATGGAGTTTCGAATCAACATGCCACCTATACTTCCAGCTGGGGGTGCATGCTTTATTACTCCAACCCAAACTGATCTAAACCCGGGTGTTTTCTTAGTCACACAGTTCACAATTCAGTGTAACAAACGATTCATTGATCCGCATGAGCCACTGCGTTACAGCTTTTATGCAGTATCAGAAGACAGCAATTTATCCAGATTACTTGGGGACAGGATTTTACTCAACTATGATACAAACCCGCATACGGAAGAAGTATTTTTACCACTTGGCAGCAACTCGCATCCAAATTGGCGAATGAAAATTATAGTGAAAGTCACGGATGACCTGGGTCTGTCCACAGAGTATGAGGTGAATACTTCCGTCGCACCCCCTGATCCGACTCAATTTCCAACACTGCTTGAGAGTCTGATATACGGTAGTAAATCGCTCATGAAGAGAAGGTTTCTAGCTGGAGATAACCAAGGAGTGCTTCAACTACAAGTGGTTGCTGCATATGGAGCCAATAGACCCGCAATATTTGAAACCCTCACACTTGCAGAGCAGCATCGGTTTTTAAGCGCAATCGAACATACATTGCTTCGTGTACCACCTCACAATTTAAAACTGACCGAGCAAAAAATTACGACGGCACATTTCATTGACCATGTAGAAAACAGAGCTGCACCGGAAGTGTTCACGGAAGTGAGTCAAATTATGTTTGAATCCGCATCCCAAATGGTGGAATACACAAAAAAGGGGAAAGAGGTCTTGTCGACAGGCCAAATCGAAAATTTAGCAAGAGCTTCCGCGGATTCTTCCAGTAGGCTACTCTCAGCGTCTTACAATTTTGGAAGCAAGCCTTCCGCGGCGCAGCCAAACTTTCAACTGATGAATAAGAGAGATGTATATGACTACCATACAGATGACAACGTTGGGAGGGATTATTTCTTTGAAGTGCACGATATAAAGGACGACTTTGAGGAGGAAGGCTTTAAAGAAATCTCTGAAAATGTTGTCAATGAGGATGTCAAGAAAGTAATAGCAATTTATGCAATAACTAATTGAATCTTTTATTCAGTACTCCCTCTATAATCAACCACTTCCTTCGTTTTTAGTACGCAAAAGTATCACATCATACATTATTTGCGTTCGAGCGCGTTATGGATGCTGCTGTGGAACATCTAGGATTTGAAACTGAATTTAAGATCAGCACAACTAGAATGAGCTTACATGCAGAAGTACTCCCTGAGTTGGTCTCAAATTACAAAGTGACTACAGAAACTACAGGTGGAAAAAAAACGGAAGTCGAGATACCTAAAGCGTTGCATGATATACTGAAAGATAAGGTTGAAAATGATTTGGAGTTACAGGTAAAAATTCGGAGTGCCACATTATGTATGTTTGCCGTATCAAGCACATAGTTTACATTAATAAGAGGTTTCATTTTCTTTCAGATAACGGAAGTAACAGTGAATCCATTCTTCGATGATTCCTCCGCTACTCCTCACTCTCCAGTGGTGAATCTCGTTCTCAAGGATTCGGAAAATCATGTTCCGGTTCTTTTGGAAGATTTGCCTTATCCACTTGATATCACATTACCATTTGATCCACCCCCAGAATCCTCATTGGACGCGGCTCGAATAGAACATGAAGTTGACATTTTACCTACAGCCAATATTAATGAGGACACGGAACTCCTGATTTTTAAGTTGGACTTGCCGTATGATACCAAAGTTAAGTTAACAATCGACCAGGTTTCATCAACAACTATGGTTTTTAAGGTGTGTAATTTATTACAGCAGGCGTATGAAATTGGAATAAAATGTATTTATCATTGTCAGGGGCATTGTGATATATGTTGTTATCATTCACAGATAATCGCACTCAAAGATCAGAGACCAACAGTACGAAGCTTGTGCACTAATCCTACACTAGAGGTTGGCGCCAGCGGCGGTACCTTCAATGCCTCGTTCAACACTGAAACTTTAGGGTATGTTCACATCAATTAGATTTCTGCAAAAATACGTACAAGTTTGGGTTCAGTATATCAACTTTCGATTGTCCTTTTCCAATTCCAAAAGATTTCACGAGACTCCAGAAGACCCATATCTTGAATACTACGTTGGAATCCTAGTAATGGATCCAAATAACATTGCTTCCAAGCAAAGGTTTAGACTATTGTTCACTCGCTTAGCCTGTTTGCACCGGGACGAGGACAGAAAATTCTGGTCTGAAGAAGGTTGCATTGTGGACTACAACACAACTGATCCAGATCCGGATGCAACTGATCCAGGCAAAATTCTTCACTGTCGGTGTCGGCATGCGAGCATTTTGACAGGCGTTCAGTTTATTGCACCGCATTACCTTGAAACTACCAACATTCTTGATTTCACTCTGGAAGAATTTCAACGGAATCCGGTGGTCCTTATAACAGTTTGCACTATGCTAGTTCTGTATCTAATTGGACTGGCACTTTGTAGAGTATTTGACAATCGTGATACAGAGAAAAATTTGGGATTGACTATAATGGCAGATTTGAGAGAAAGCAAGGAATCAAAATTCTACTTGATAACTATCGTCACCGGATGCAACTTTTGGGCAGGAACCACGTCTACAATTAGCCTAATAATTTATGGAAAATTGGGAAGAAGCAAGGTAGTTTTGTTTGTACCAATTAGAAATACGCATAAAACGTCTCAATAGGAATATACTAATATTTTGGGGTAAAATGACACAAAACATTTAGACATACACATTAAGAGATAAAACATTGGATGTGTTTCGCCGAGGTGGAGTTGACACATTTCTTGTATCCTCTGATAAAGATTTAGGAGCTCTGGAAAGAATTAGGATATGGACTGATTTTTCTGGTTCCGATCCAGCGTGGTAACTTTTGTGTTGCATTTAGATTTAAATAGAAGCGTCCACGTAACAATGTATGAGGAAAAAATCTTACAAGTCAGTTCAATTTTTGAAGGTTCTGTCGCCGAATCTTAGTGAGACCACTTGGTGACGGTGAAACCAAAAAATGGTATTTTTACATTCACCAGTGGTTTACAATTACTGCCAAATCTGCTACCATAATTTTGGAGGTTCCGGTAACCACAAAACCAGAGCGCAAGACATTTTCAGCTAGACTCAAAGAAAACTTTTTGGAACAAATTGACAATGTCAATCTGTGGTTTAGCATTTTTCGTTCCTCACCTGCCTACACCTTTACCCGGTGTCAGAGGTTAAGCTGTGCATTTGCAGTACTGACATCATACCTGTTGATTAACATAATGTTTTACGGGATGTTTACAGAAGATGAAAGTATGATATATTAATACATATAATATAAAGATTTATGGAAAGGCCAATAATTATTGGGAGATTACTAAACATTGCACTATCTATGAATGCCAGGTGGATTTTATGAAGTTGGAGAATTCACATTTGACTTTTACGCCTTCATCAAAAACTTCCAGGTTGTGCTGTTTTCACTTCCGTTTGGAATTATAATAATCACCTTGTTCAGGTAAATTGCGTTCCTGAAAGTATCGTTACCTAAAAATGATATTATGCTATTTTCTCAAACTCGGATTTTGTTGTAGGTATATTCGTGCCCCTCGCATTCCAACGTTAATAATCTGGAAGAAAGCCATTCCTGCTAAACTCTCTATGGAGAATAATAACATATTCATTCCTGAGCAAGTTGACGAAATTAAAAAGTACCAACCACCTTCCACGGAGAAAATACCAGATGTCATGATTGAGTTTGATTCTGACAAAGAAGTGGAAGTTCCACTTCCGGAAATGCTAATTACCGGTGTACAACGGAAAAGCACTGATGCTACATCTGAAGTTTCATCCGACTCTAATTTTTCCATTCCATCAACAGATATTCCTCAGTTGGAGGAATGGCTTGAGGATCGAACTAAACAGCACAGAGACTACACTGCAAAATTGGTGGGGGTAAGCTCTGATGAAGATGTTAAAAACGAAGACAAAGAATATCCAGACAGGTTCATTAACACTTTAGACGCACCTGATGAAGAAAACAGGTTGTCAGACACTTTAAACAGACTTGGTCGACTGGCAATAATTCACTCAGTAAGGGACCACGACCCAGACACTTTCATTTTTCAAGGGGAAAACGACGTCCCACAGATTGAGGCTTTGATTGACGAGCAAATAAAGTGGAAACGAAGTTGGAAGAAGAATAGAAAGCATGGACAACATGCGGATGAAGAATCAAAAGGAGGAAACGAACCACTTGAGACAATTATTGATTCAACTGAGTTCAAAAAAGCAACTAAGACGCCTTGGAAAGAGACTATTACCACAGATTACCTACAGAAAATAGATAAGATCTTGGATGAGGAAATTGAAACAAAGCATAAAATGCAAGATCAACAAAACTGGAAGGAACGTATTGCACTGGAAGCCTGCTTGCTGCCTCCTATTGACACACCACGATGTAGTTGGCCAAGCTGGTTCCTGATCATTGCCTGGATCGTGTGTTTACTGACAATTGTCCTGACATGCTACTTCACACTGTTATATGGGCTCCATTACGGATATCTTCGCAGCATTCATTGGCTGCAGTCTTACGTTTGCTCGTTTTTGATTAGCGTTGTTGTTGTTCAGCCTCTAAACGCAATGATTGCAGCATTTCTTTCTACATTATGTGGAAAGGTTGGTTTATTTTACTTAAACAGACGTTAGTTATTACGTAGCTGAAGCGAAAGCATTCAGCGAAGTAATGGTTTTACTAAAACTGTCTGTCCGTCCGTCTGTCCGTCCGTCTGTGCGCACTCTCCTGGTCACATACATTGACCGATTTGGACCAAATTTGGTACACAGGTAGCACTACTAAAGAGGACGTCTGGGAATAATTTTCAGCGAATCGGTCAAATGGTTCGAAAGTTATTGTCTCGAAAGTTCAGAAACTCATCGATTTGGTTGAAACATACATAACGGCATGCTTCGCATAGCAAAGCATAGCAAATGCATAGTGCATGAATGTACATAAAGCATAAAGCTTGTGCATAAAATCCGGAATGGTTATTGCACAAGTTTTACTACGTTGAGAGAGTATCGCGGAGGTAGGTTTAGAGAACATCATGGAGGGGATTTTGTGGACATGAGGGAGGGGGTTTGGAGGTGATCACTCAACGCCTTCTTCAGCTACGTCTCTGGCCTGCTTACTAGCAGTTTATTTTATACAGTTTTATAAAATCAAACAAATTATTCTATTACTTATGTTTCAGGACCAAAAAATTAGTGAACGAGTTCAAGTACTTGTTGAGGAAAGTGAAAACAATTCCTCATTTTTAGATTCACGACTGCCATATAAATTCATAGTGTTCCAATCTGTTGTTCCACATGCTTCACTTTCAAGGCCGGAAATACTTGTAAGATCAGAAGTCCAACTTAAAGATGAATGCATTTTTATGTATAACTCATAATCAGTTATTATAATATGAACAATCTAATTCCAGAGACTGACAATTGATGCAAGACGAAAACATGAATTGAGGGATAAGCTATTACGACTGGTTCTATGTGTGCTACTTCTACTTCCCTTGATTGCTGTCTCCTACTCTGGGCATAACGAATTTGTAAGATAGCAGCACAATTTATTCGTTCATATGCCAAGGGAAGATGTAAATGTATTTTTATAACTTTACCAGGACTATGACATAACTGAAAACATTCGTAACATGTTCCAACTAAATAATTTGGGAGAAGGACGGAAGCATTTCCAAAACGAGGAAATGTGAGACTTGATGCATTTGAAACTCCAGTAACAAGCAATAACCACAACCCTAACGTTTAAATATGGTGTATTTTTCCAGGGTTTATCAGTATATGGAGAATGTGCTTCTCCCTAATCTACACCCAGAGAAATGGTACAATGGAAAACTGATTCCTCAGCCTACTCCAATAAATGAGAATAATCCAGCAATACTTTCTGACCACCAAACATTCTTGATAGGAGTTGGTAGGATGCGACAACAAAGAGTCAAATCATGTAAATGAATTACCTATATTTTGCTTCAGCCTTACTGTGAAAGTTAAAAAATGAAACTATATATATGTATTGTATCTACTTCCTTTCAGCCGCATGTATAGAACAGGATCGAATATCAATAGGTCCGACTTTCAGATGCAATGCAGAATACACGAAATTAGCTCAAGACCAAGAAAGTTACAATCCCTCTTGGGATCCAGTAGCAGGTACCCGGCTACCCAGTTCCTTAACAAATGACGCATGGGAGTTTCATGGAAAGGACTCCAAAAAACAATTGTCACTTGGATTTAGCGGTAATCAAGCTTTTTATGATGGCGGCGGCTACATTTTGGAGCTTGGAAGAACTCACCGTGAGTCTGAAAGTGTTATCAAGTTCATGAGAACCCATCACTGGCTGGATCATCGTACCAGAGCCATATTCATAGAGCTGACGCTTATGAACCCTAACATCAACAAGTTTATTGACGTGGTGCTTTTAATTGAGCAAGGTCCTACATGGGCATTCACTATGAGATCTTGGGTAACTAATAAAATCTATTTCTTTGATTTCTCCCAAAACATAAGAAACTGTCAATATTATTCATTCGCGTGATATTGACATTCTAGATTGTTCCAATAACCCTAATTCCCATCGAAGACCTACAAGAATCAAATGATCTTATATGGTTGGCCCTGAATATCCTCGTTATCGTCACGATCCTAGTTCTCCTATTCTGCTTATTTATGGTTGAAGCTCTTTCAAAACCAGATGCTCGTTACCTAACTTCCACTCGGTTTTGGTTTGATATGACCATAATTTTACTGGCACTTACGAGCTTGGGGATATCCGTAGCAAGATTATTGTCAGCAAAGGAAGTATCGGATACCATAGAACAACAGAGGATTGACGAGTATGTGAGCATTCAGCGAGCCGCTTGGTGGTATGAAATAGAAGGACTTGTGTTCAGTATCACGCAAACAGTCGTATTCATTAAAATCTGGAAGCTGATGATGTTCACGGATCGCCGGTCTCTTTCCTTCGCGTTGACTCTGAAGCTCACATCCGGATTTTTACTTGGTTTTGTTATCATTTTATCAATTTTCTTCTTCGCATTTGCTTTTGCTGGACACTTCCTGTTTGGACAGGAGCTTTGGGAGTTTTCGACACTGAAAGAAAGCTTGATCACCTTGATAGACCAGGTAATTATGAAGAAAAGTCAGTTTTAACGCCCTTTTTCCAAATTCTGTCTTGAAAGCGGTCATTGTGTTCTGTTTTGGAAATAGATTCTAGGTGTGTCCGTATTTGATGAATTTGCTCAAGCCAACCCTGTCATGGGCCCGATATACGCATTCCTATTTGGATTTTTTATGGTTTTCATGGGCTTAAATTTCGTAGTAGCTCTATTGGATCTTGGTGTCCACGAGGCAAAGGAAGTTGTACTTCAGCGCAAGGTTTGGCTGACTTACTCTAGTTATTTTGCGCAAAGCATGAGAAAGTCATTACCTGTTCTTCAACAAAGATTTCACAAGGAGAAAGATAGGTTTACAGACGAATATGTAACAATACCACCCGAAAGAATGCAAGGAATGAAAGACGCCACTGTCAAATACCTCAGAGACTTTCTCGGTAATACGAGAAGCAAAATGAAAGAGATGGAAATTCATTGTAACAGGGTCTTAGCTGGAACTGGCTATCGTGTGGTTAGCAAAAAAGAGAAAGCGCAACGGAAGGAGATAGAGAAACAGCAGCATATTGATCAAATGCAGGAAGCAACCGCAACATATATTAAACAAAAGCTTGGTCATGACATGAACCCCGAAGAGATGAAGGAGTATGCAGACTTCAATAAAGAAATTGTCAAGTTGAGAGTTCAGAAGATGGAGAAGAAAATGGACGAATTGAGTTTGAAGGTGGACCAAGTAGTGGATGGCATTGTGGAGATTATAGAATAAATATTTTATGGAATAAATTAAACGTAGTCGCACTGTATATTTGACACTAGCCGTGTGGAATTCACCGTTTCGCTAGAAGTAATATAATAAAGTAATTAAATTATGTTTGTCGGCGATAGCTAAAATTTGAAAGAACGATGAGTTACCTCAAAGAACGTATATCGTTTGGTTGGTGTTTTGCTTGTTCTGTGGAAATATTATTTATTTCTACTTTTGCCGTCCCAAAGATAGGATTTTTGAAAATGCATATGTAACGATGAATTGGGACTTCTTCTCCACAGAGCAAGCAAAACACCAAACCAACGCTGCACGTTCTTTGAGTTACCTAGTTTAACTGTAAACCATTCACATAAACCATCTGGCATCTCTCAGATCACCAAGTGATCCTCCTACACCATTTTCAGAAATCTGAACCCATCTGCATCTCCAAAGTGAATTATTCTAAAAGTGCTAGGATACGGCTTTCGATTGAAAGGGAACGAAAAAATGGTGTGTTTTTTACCCCATGCCTATGAATTGATTGTCCACATATCACGTAGAGAAAATGCATTCCAGTCCCGTATAAAACGATTCATGAAATTTTCAGAACTAATTTACATAGTAAAAAAAATTTAGTGAATTTTCATATTTAGTTGTGCCTGAAACTGATTTAAAAAAATATGAAAATTACATGAATCGAGTAGTATAGTATGATGATAGAGATATTTTCGTTATCTCTACTGCTTTCATTTGCTGTCCAATTAGCATCCGCCGACCCCTGGTGCGTCCCAAGATGGAACGCCACTTGCAACTACAGAGGGGCCTGCAACCCAACCTCGAATATTTGTGAATGCAACAAGCTTCCTTTGCGCTGTGGATCCAAAACAAAACGGACGAACGTTTTTGATTTCAATGACCGTTGTGGCACAATCAAGCACAGCTGTTTCTACGAACTCACCCCTGGAGGAGAAGTCAGTCAACATTTGTGCAACAACCGAGGGTGCTGTTCAGCCAGATCTGGAACCAAACATGGCCGAGCCCACTACAAATGTCGATGTGACATAGGATATACGGGGAAAGATTGTGAAAAGAGGGACTCTTGCTACATATCCTTTCCTGGAGAAAGTCATCTTGTCAAACGAAACTGCAGCAATCAAGGTACTTGCCAGCGAAATGATGATGGATCAGCTTTCTGTAACTGCACATCAGGATATTCGGGCGACGAATGTGAAAATAGGGACAAAAAAATGACTGCAATTGCAGGAAGAAGTTTGCCACAAGCTCAACAACCAGGTCATCCATGTTGGGATAATTACCATCCAGAACATCCTGCAAGATGGAGAAATTGTAGTAACCGTGGCTCGTGCATCCAAACACCTCCAGATTCGCCATCGAAAATACCCTACACTTGTGTCTGTCGTGAAAGCTACTGGGGTAAAGACTGCATTTACACAGACTTATGTAAGGTTGATGAGACTGGAGCACTTCGAAAACCAGAACAACCCTGCAACGGAGGAATATGCTACAACTCTAGCTGGGGATCAGTCAACAATCAAGTTCATAATGACTTCAAATGCATCTGTCCTAAGAATAAAAATCAAATTGGAAAATGTTGCGAATATCTTAATCCATGTATTGTAACCCCGTGCCAAAACGGCGGAACCTGTACCTACGCACAAAGTGGAGGCAAACCTCCAAGTGAACAATGCAAATGCCGATTTGGTTATACTGGGAAGCATTGTCAGATGAGGAATCCATGCACCGTACTAAAATCTTCTGATGGGTTCAAACGAAAAAGAAGAGATTGTAACCATCGAGGAAAATGCTCCGTTACTCACCTTGGCACCGACTTTGTTTGCACCTGCAGGACGGGATTCTGGGGAAAAGAATGTGATTTTGCTAACCTGTGCCTCGTTGACAGGATTGGAAACGTTAGACCTCCTAACAAGCCTTGCAACGGCGGAACCTGTAAGAATACAAGTAGTCATATTCCATGGTGGCCAAAAGATCGATTTACCTGTGAATTTCCTGATCCATGCATCACTACTCAATGCGAGAATGGAGGAAAATGTTCGTCTACTCCCTCATCTTTACCAAACCATCCACCAACACCAACTTGCAATTGTTCACAAGGATATTTTGGAGACCATTGTGAGCACCTCAGCAAATGCTATACTAGCTATACTCTTAATCCGGGTTTAGTCATCCCAGTTTTAAAGGATTGCAACAACAGAGGAAGATGTGAAGTAATTGGAGACAACACGGACTTTGTCTGTAATTGCAGTAGCGGATACTGGGATAAAGAATGTAATTTCACAAATTTATGCCTTGTGGACCAGAATGGGACTGCTCGCGCTCCAGATCAACCTTGCAATGGTGGAACTTGTGTCAATGAAAGCAGTGTTCAAAACGGAGAAATCATGGACAAAGTCAAGTGTATTTGCGCACCAGATAAATTGGGGGAGTTCTGCCAGTTTGCGGAACCATGTAAGGCTATGCCATGTGGAAATGGAGGAACATGCATAGTTTCCCTATCATCTACAAATGACCCACCCGTTAAAACATGCGCATGTCCAATTGGATACATTGGCGACAACTGTGAACAAGTCAATCCATGTTACGTATCCTCACCTTCTGGAAACGATGAGCTAGTCCCGAGGGATTGCAACAAACGAGGGGACTGCAAACCCACCGGAAATGGTTCACATTCGTCCTATGACTGCGCCTGTCCACGTGGCTATTGGGGGAGCGACTGTCAATACACAGACTTATGCAAGATTAATGAGGGTGGAACTCCTCAGCCACCAAACCGACCATGCAATGGGGGATCTTGCCGTAATGATAGTTGGGGTTCTCTCGCACAAATTCCTCATGATTCATTCACATGTGAGTGTCCCTGTAACATCTTGGGAAAATTTTGTCAATTTACGGATCCATGTGTCAATGCATGCAACAACAGAGGAAATTGTACAACAAACCAAACCGAGCCTGATATTCCTCCAACTAAAATCTGTAGTTGTCGCGATGGGTATATTGGACACGATTGCGAGATAATAAATCCCTGCTACCTACCACCAGAAAATGGAACGGACCCTAAAGACAAAAGGAATTGCAACAACAAAGGGGATTGCATAGTGACCGAGAACGGAACTGATTACGCTTGTAACTGTACTGCTGAAGGTTTTTGGGGAAAAGAATGCGACTTGATCGACCTCTGCAAAGTTGACGATAGTGGGAACCCAAGAGCTTCTGACCAACCATGCAACGGAGGAAAATGCCAAAATCAGAGCGATATTGTAAATGGCACGGTTAATAATTCTTTTAAATGCGAATGCTCACATGACACGGTTGGAGATCGCTGTCAATTACCCAATCCATGTACCAATACCAGTTTGCCCTGCAAAAATGGAGCAACATGCGAGGTCCTCTTGACATCTCCAACAAATGGAAATCAAACAGCAATTCAAAATTGCGTCTGCAGAGTTGGGTACATGGGGAATGATTGTGGAATCATAAGTCCTTGCTACCTGCCACCACCCGTTGGAACAGACCCCACAGACAAAAGGAATTGCAACAACAAAGGGGATTGCATAGTGACCGAGAACGGAACTGATTACGCTTGTAACTGTACTGCAGAAGGTTTTTGGGGAAAGGAATGCGATTTGATGGACCTCTGCAAAGTTGATGATAGTGGGAACCCAAGACCTTCTGACCAACCATGCAACGAAGGAAAATGCCAAAATCAGAGCGATATTGTAAATGGCATGGTTAATAATTCTTTTAAATGCGAATGCTCACATGACACGGTTGGAGATCGCTGTCAATTACCCAATCCATGTACCAATACCAGTTTGCCCTGCAAAAATGGAGCAACATGCGAGGTCCTCTTGACATCTCCAACAAATGGAAATCAAACAGCAATTCAAAATTGCGTCTGCAGAGTTGGGTACATGGGGAATGATTGTGGAATCATAAGTCCTTGCTACCTGCCACCACCCGTTGGAACAGACCCCACAGACAAAAGGAATTGCAACAACAAAGGGGATTGCATAGTGACCGAGAACGGAACTGATTACGCTTGTAACTGTACTGCAGAAGGTTTTTGGGGAAAGGAATGCGATTTGATGGACCTCTGCAAAGTTGATGATAGTGGGAACCCAAGACCTTCTGACCAACCATGCAACGAAGGAAAATGCCAAAATCAGAGCGATATTGTAAATGGCATGGTTAATAATTCTTTTAAATGCGAATGCTCACATGACACGGTTGGAGATCGCTGTCAATTACCCAATCCATGTACCAATACCAGTTTGCCCTGCAAAAATGGAGCAACATGCGAGGTCCTCTTGACATCTCCAACAAATGGAAATCAAACAGCAATTCAAAATTGCGTCTGCAGAGTTGGGTACATGGGGAATGATTGTGGAATCATAAGTCCTTGCTACCTGCCACCACCCGTTGGAACAGACCCCACAGACAAAAGGAATTGCAACAACAAAGGGGATTGCATAGTGACCGAGAACGGAACTGATTACGCTTGTAACTGTACTGCAGAAGGTTTTTGGGGAAAGGAATGCGATTTGATGGACCTCTGCAAAGTTGATGATAGTGGGAACCCAAGACCTTCTGACCAACCATGCAACGAAGGAAAATGCCAAAATCAGAGCGATATTGTAAATGGCATGGTTAATAATTCTTTTAAATGCGAATGCTCACATGACACGGTTGGAGATCGCTGTCAATTACCCAATCCATGTACCAATACCAGTTTGCCCTGCAAAAATGGAGCAACATGCGAGGTCCTCTTGACATCTCCAACAAATGGAAATCAAACAGCAATTCAAAATTGCGTCTGCAGAGTTGGGTACATGGGGAATGATTGTGGAATCATAAGTCCTTGCTATCTGCCACCACCCATTGGAACAGATCCAGTAATCGAAAGAGACTGCAACAGTCGAGGAGAATGTAGTGTGACTGAGGACGGAACTGATTTTCATTGCAACTGCTCAGAAGGCTTCTGGGGTAAAGAATGTCAATTTTCCAATCTATGTCTAGTTGATATAAAAGGAAACCCCAGACCTCCAGACCAACCATGCAACGACGGAGTTTGTAGGAATGAAAGCAGTACAGTCGGTGGGTTTATAGTAGATAGTTACAATTGTAGCTGCTCAAACAACACAATTGGAGACGATTGCGAATTTATAAATCCATGTATCATGATGCCATGTTTAAATGGAGGAACATGCTTGGTAAACGATGCCGAAATACGTAAGTAACTGAGTACTTGTGTAATGCTTATCATTTAGCTATTGGCTACCTATAATGCATATGATAAGTAATGATAAGTGTTGTATTTACAATAGCCCCAACTAGAAATTGCACGTGCCCGGATGAATATATTGGGGTTCATTGCAGCATTGTAAGTCCATGCTACGAATCTACAAACACATCGGGTCTAATTCGAAGAAACTGCAACAACCGAGGGGATTGTATGGTGACGGAGGCAGGAATGGATTTTAAATGCGACTGCTTGGATGGCTTCTGGGACAAAGAATGTGATAAAACTGACTTATGCAAAGTTGATATATATGGAATCACTAGACCCCCTAACCAACCATGCAACGGCGGAACGTGTCATAATGATAGTGTTTCGGATAACGGGGTTGTCAATAATACATTCTCATGCACGTGTTTAAACGAAACCGTTGGAGATCGTTGCCAGTTCGTGAACCCTTGCACAAGTACACCGTGTCAAAATGGAGGAAGTTGTACAGTCAATCACCCTGATGCAAATGAAGCACCGGGTAGAAATTGTTCTTGCTCGAATGGATACATCGGTGAGGATTGCGAAATTGTAAATCCCTGCTACGTTCCATCCCCTACTGGATCAGTTCCAACAGTTCCAAGAGACTGTAACAACCGTGGAAAATGTATAGTGATTGACAATGGAATGGATTTCATTTGTAACTGTACAGAGGGTTTCTGGGGAAATGAGTGCAACCTGACTAATCTCTGCAAGGTGGATGAGAATGGAACCTCAAGACCTTCAGACCAACCGTGCAATGGTGGATCATGCCATAATTCGAGCGTGGTGGATAACGGTGTTGTCAATAATACATTCTCATGCACCTGTCCGGACAAAAAAGTTGGGGACCGTTGTCAATTTCTCAATCCTTGTAATAATGTGTCGTGCCTAAATGGAGGAACATGTACAGTGAACCAAATTTCACCTGACAAACCACCGGAAAAAAATTGTACATGCCGAGAGGAATATGTCGGTGAAAATTGTAACGTAGTCAATCCATGCTATCATAATTCACCGTCAGGAGGATTGGTTGCAGAGAATTGCAGTGGAAGAGGAAATTGTAGCATAACACCAAGTCAAAACAATTTTATGTGCAACTGCAGATACGGTGTCTGGGGAAGGGTGTGTGAATATATTGACCTATGCAAAATTGACCCAGATGAAAACATTCGAGCGCCTGACAAGCCTTGCAATGGTGGAACGTGTCTGAATATGAGCAGTTGGGAGAATGACAATGGGATCAAAGAAGTTAAAAATAAATTCACCTGTAAGTGTCCCCCGGATAAATTAGGAACGTTTTGTCAGTTTGAAAACCCCTGTGTCATTTCACCCTGTTTAAATAATGGAACCTGCCGAATCCACCAAATGACCCTGGCTTCAACACCAACTCGAACATGCTCATGTCCTGAAGGTTATTTTGGGGACCGGTGTGAACAGACTAACCCATGCTACTTTAACCCAACGTACTGCAAAAATTCTGGAACGTGCGTTCGAGAGGATAACTACACAATTTCATGCAATTGCACAAGACCATACTTTGCGGGAAAACAGTGTGAAACGGTTGACCTCTGCAAAGCTCCACCAGAGTGTGAAGTTTTCAATGGAGGAGTTGAATATTGTAATCCCTGCAAAAACGGTGGACAATGTTCAGTTGACCGTACAGATCCCATGAATACCATGTATTCCTGTAACTGCACGGGCACGAATTATGGTGGGGATTCCTGTGAGCACTTAGCAGGGGAACTTCTTATGATACCAGCGGACTTTGAAGATTTACCAACATCAGAGCATGTGGAGAGTTTTACAGCTACATCAGGATATTCACATACTTACTACATTGTTGCACTCCTAATAGGAGAGGATCCAGAAATAGATTTTTACAGTGGGGATGGATTTGTTATGAAGCTTCAACCACAATTGTTCCGACCACTTGACCGACAAATTCCTGCCTTATCCGGCATTCCACAACGTTAGTTATAAATGTTCATAGTCACTCATGATTTTGAATTGCATTGAAAAGTTAATGTCACTTGGTTTTAAATTTAGAAACAGATCAAGGCTTAAAGTATCGTCAGAAAAGAGATATATCAACTTCTACAGAAGAAAAGACAAAGAAGGCATCAATAACAGGTTTTTAAACTAACAATATGAGCTTTTTGTTTGGCCAAAACTTCAATTAGTATTAAAACGCTATCGCTAAATATCTTGATTAGATAAAGATGTTTCTTTGTATTCTGAAAATTTCAATTATGCTTTTGAACATCACAGATGCCGTATATTTCTCCTTACAATATATCTACTCCTCTTGTCCGAGTGGTTGCAACATGACAATAGTGCTGCGAAATTTTGGGGTTATATCATCTGTCAGAGATACCAAAATATATGTCACTCCTCCGCCCGGTATTACCTGTGTTCCCAATTCAGGCTTAAGAAATGTGTAAGACTTAATTCTAAACCTTTTGGACATCTTGATTTGATAAGTGATAACCCTTGAACCTTTAATCACCCTCACTGTTATTACAGAGGTCACTTCGTTAAAGATGCACCCGAGTACAAACGAACGAGTAGATTTGTAGTAGAAGCAAACTTGAACTTTGGATGTTTTGAAGATAACTGGCTGAACCCTACACTAGATCCTAGCATTCAATTGAGTTTTAAGTGGAAACTGCACAGGCTCTCCCACTTCTTCCCTGTCCCTTCTGCAAGTATGTATAGGACATGATTACGGCTGGTTACGCAAAATTTAATGTTTCTCTGACTTCACATTTAACGTTTTAGGAAATAACTGGCATGTTGAAAAACTGACACCTGCAACTGAAAAATATTTAATATTTGAGCCACACGTCCTTCTTGAAGGTTTATATTGGGTTGAATGTAGAGCAATCGTAAGAATTGGTGACAAAGAATACGGAAATTCACAATTGGTGGGAACTAAAATACAAACTACAATCAAAAACAATTTCACATCCTGCATGTTTAATTATAGCAATAATTTTGGATTGCACAGGGATTCTTTAGAATCATTTTAAACCCTCCGAGGATTATCTTGAAAGAAAGTAACACACGTTATGTGGATGGAGACCAAGATATAATCATAGATGCAAGTGAGTCAATGGATGACAGTTTTCCGGAGCACACCCCATATTTGAAATATCGTTGGACATGTTTAAACCCATGTCCCCATGGCCCGTGGGAAGGTAAGAAAATATTTTTACTGTCACAGCCCTTTTAGCACGGTTTAGTATGCGCCCAAGAAAGTACAAAATTTATACTCCTATGACTAAGGGTCAACCATAAGAATCCCTGCAAAGACTTTCCAAGTTGGAGACATGATCAAGATTCGACTTAACGTGAGAAGCATTCATGCTAGAACCTCAGCTTCTGAAATCATTACTCTTCATGTAGGAAGTGAAAAGAAGATGTTCGTGGGCTGCGTTCGTAATTGTGAAAAGTTTAACCCAGGAGATGAAGTTGTATTTGAGTGTGTTTATGAGAGTAATGGAATCAGACAACCAGCGAGTGACATTGCATTGGATTGGTTACCTGCTGGGGAACTAACTCCAGAGTTCAATGTTAAGGAAGAACCATATATGACCAGCGTGGTGTTACCTATAGTAAATGAGCCGGGACCAAGAGCGATTATTTGTCGTGCTTCGAAACTTAGTAAGTAACTGAATACTTTCAGTTAATCTGGCAACTAACACCATTTTAGCCACAAAATGATGTATTAGAGATATTATACCCCTATTTAACTCCTGTGTAATTAATTATGCTCATTGACAGTATCTGCTCAAATGGAGTTTCGAATCAACATGCCACCTATACTTCCAGCTGGGGGTGCATGCTTTATTACTCCAACCCAAACTGATCTAAACCCTGGTGTTTTCTTAGTCACACAGTTCACAATTCAGTGCAACAAACGATTCATTGATCCGCATGAGCCACTGCGTTACAGCTTTTATGCAGTATCAGAAGACAGCAATTTATCCAGATTACTTGGGGACAGGATTTTACTCAACTATGATACAAACCCGCATACGGAAGAAGTCTTTTTACCACTTGGCAGCAGCTCACATCCATATTGGCGAATGAAAATTATAGTGAAGGTCACGGATGACCTGGGTCTGTCCACAGAATATGAGGTGAATACTTCCGTCGCACCCCCTGATCCGACTCAATTTCCAACACTGCTTGAGAGCCTGATATACGGTAGTAAATCGCTCATGAAGAGAAGGTTTCTAGCTGGAGATAACCAAGGAGTGCTTCAACTACAAGTGGTTGCTGCGTATGGAGCCAATAGACCCGCAATATTTGAAACCCTCACACTTGCAGAGCAGCATTGGGTTTTAAGCGCTATTGAACATACATTGCTTCGTGTACCACCTCACAGTTTAAAACTGATCGAGCAAAAAATTACTACGGCACATTTTATTGACCATGTAGAAAACAGAGCTGCACCGGAAGTGTTCACGGAAGTGAGTCAAATTATGTTTGAATCCGCATCCCAAATGGTGGAATACACAAAAAAGGGAAAAGAGGTCTTGTCGACAGACCAAATCGAAAATTTAGCTAGAGCTTCCGCGGATTCTTCCAGTAGGCTACTCTCAGCGTCTTACAATTTTGGAAGCAAGCCTTCCGCGGCGCAGCCAAACTTTCAACTGATGAATAAGAGAGATGTATATGACTACCATACAGATGACAACGTTGGGAGGGATTATTTCTTTGAAGTGCACGATATAAAGGACGACTTTGAGGAGGAAGGCTTTAACGAAATCTCTGAAAATGTTGTCAATGAGGATGTCAAGAAAGTAATAGCAATTTATGCAATAACTAATTGAATCTTTTATTCAGTACTCCCTCTATAATCAACCACTTCCTTCGTTTTTAGTACGCAAAAGTATCACATCATACATTATTTGCGTTCGAGCGCGTTATGGATGCTGCTGTGGAACATCTAGGATTTGAAACAGAATTTAAGATTAGCGCAAATGGAATGAGCTTACATGCAGAAGTACTCCCTGAGCTGGTCTCAGATTACAAAGTGACTACAGGTGGGAAAAAAACGGAAGTCGAGATACCTAAAGCGTTGCATGATATACTGAAAGACAAAGTTGAAAATGATTTGGAGTTACAGGTAAAAATTCAGAGTGCCACATTGTGTATGTTTGCCGTATCAAGCACATAGTTTACATTAATAAGAGGTTTCATTTTCTTTAAGATAACGGAAGTAACAGTGAATCCATTCTTCGATGATTCCTCCGCTACTCCTCACTCTCCAGTGGTGAATCTCGTTCTCAAGGATTCGGAAAATCATGTTCCGGTTCTTTTGGAAGATTTGCCTTATCCACTTGATATCACATTACCATTTAATCCACCCCCAGAACCCTCTTTGGACGCGGCTCGAATAGAACATGAGGTTGACATTTTACCTACAGCTAATATTAATGAGGACACGGAACTCCTGATTTTTAAGTTGGACTTGCCGTATGATACCAAAGTTAAGTTAACAATCGACCAGGTTTCATCAACAACTATGGTTTTTAAGGTGTGTAATTCATTACAATAAGCGTATGAAATTGAAAATAAATGTATTTATCATCGTCATGTGCATTGTGATATATGTTGTTATCTTTCACAGATAATCGCACTCAAAGATCAGAGACCAACAGTACGAAGCTTGTGCACTAATCCTACACTAGAGGTTGGCGCCAGCGGCGGTACCTTTAATGCCTCGTTCTACACAGAAACTTTAGGGTATGTTAACTTAAATTAGATTTCTGCAAAAATATGTACGAGTTTGGGTTCAGTATATCAACTTTCGATTGTCCTTTTCCAATTCCAAAAGATTTCACGAGACTCCAGAAGACCCATATCTTGAATACTACGTTGGAATCCTAGTAATGGATCCAAATAACATTGATTCCAAGCAAAGGTTTAGACTATTGTTCACTCGCTTAGCCTGTTTGCACCGGGACGAGGACAGAAAATTCTGGTCTGAAGAAGGTTGCATTGTGGACTACAACACAACTGATCCAGATCCGGATGCAACTGATCCAGGCAAAATTCTTCACTGTCGGTGTCGACATGCGAGCATTTTGACAGGCGTTCAGTTTATTGCACCGCATTACCTTGAAACTACCAACATTCTTGATTTCACTCTGGAAGAATTTCAACGGAATCCGGTGGTCCTTATAACAGTTTGCACTATGCTAGTTCTGTATCTAATTGGACTGGCACTTTGTAGAGTATTTGACAATCGTGATACAGAGAAAAATTTGGGATTGACTATAATGGCAGATTTGAGAGAAAGCAAGGAATCAAAATTCTACTTGATAACTATCGTCACCGGATGCAACTTTTGGGCAGGAACCACTTCTACAATTAGCCTAATAATTTATGGAAAATTGGGAAGAAGCAAGGTAGTTTTGTTTGTACCAATTAGAAATACGCATAAAACGTCTCAATAGGAATATACTAATATCTTGGGGTAAAATGACACAAAACATTTAGACATACACATTAAGAGATAAAACATTGGATGTATTTCGCCGAGGTGGAGTTGACACATTCCTTGTATCCTCTGATAAGGATTTAGGAGCTCTGGAAAGAATTAGGATATGGACTGATTTTTCTGGTTCCGATCCAGCGTGGTAATTTTTGTGTTGCATTTAGATTGAAATATGAAATAGAAATGCACAGATAGATATACATTAGAAAACAATCTTACAACTCAGTTCAATGTTTTAAGGTTCTGTCGTCGAATCTTAGTGAGACCACTTGGTGACGGTGAAACCAAAAAATGGTATTTTTATATTCACCAATGGTTTACAATTACTGCCAAATCTGCAACCATAATTTTGGAGGTTCCGGTAACCACAAAACCAGAGCGCAAGACATTTTCAGCAAGACTCAAAGAAAACTTTTTGGAACAAATTGACAATGTCAATCTGTGGTTTAGCATTTTTCGATACTCACCTGCCTACACTTTTACCCGGTGTCAGAGGTTAAGCTGTGCATTTGCAGTACTGACATCATACCTGTTGATTAACATAATGTTTTACGGAATGCTTACAGAAGATGAAAGTACGATATATTATTAATACATACAAAATATCGATGTATGGAAAGGTCACTAATTATTGCGAGATTACTAAACATTGTACTATTTATGGATGCCAGATGGATTTTATGAAGTAGGTGAATTCAAACTTGACCTTTACACCTGCATCAAAAACTTTCAGGTTGTGCTGTTTTCACTTCCGTTTGGAATTATAATAATCACCTTGTTCAGGTAAATTGCGTTCCTGAAAGTATCGTTACCTAAAAATGATATTATGCTATTTTCTCAAACTCGGATTTTGTTGTAGGTATATTCGTGCCCCTCGCATTCCAACGTTAATAATCTGGAAGAAAGCCATTCCTGCTAAACTCTCTATGGAGAATAATAACATATTCATTCCTGAGCAAGTTGACGAAATTAAAAAGTACCAACCACCTTCCACGGAGAAAATACCAGATGTCATGATTGAGTTTGATTCTGACAAAGAAGTGGAAGTTCCACTTCCGGAAATGCTAATTACCGGTGTACAACGGAAAAGCACTGATGCTACATCTGAAGTTTCATCCGACTCTAATTTTTCCATTCCATCAACAGATATTCCTCAGTTGGAGGAATGGCTTGAGGATCGAACTAAACAGCACAGAGACTACACTGCAAAATTGGTGGGGGTAAGCTCTGATGAAGATGTTAAAAACGAAGACAAAGAATATCCAGACAGGTTCATTAACACTTTAGACGCACCTGATGAAGAAAACAGGTTGTCAGACACTTTAAACAGACTTGGTCGACTGGCAATAATTCACTCAGTAAGGGACCACGACCCAGACACTTTCATTTTTCAAGGGGAAAACGACGTCCCACAGATTGAGGCTTTGATTGACGAGCAAATAAAGTGGAAACGAAGTTGGAAGAAGAATAGAAAGCATGGACAACATGCGGATGAAGAATCAAAAGGAGGAAACGAACCACTTGAGACAATTATTGATTCAACTGAGTTCAAAAAAGCAACTAAGACGCCTTGGAAAGAGACTATTACCACAGATTACCTACAGAAAATAGATAAGATCTTGGATGAGGAAATTGAAACAAAGCATAAAATGCAAGATCAACAAAACTGGAAGGAACGTATTGCACTGGAAGCCTGCTTGCTGCCTCCTATTGACACACCACGATGTAGTTGGCCAAGCTGGTTCCTGATCATTGCCTGGATCGTGTGTTTACTGACAATTGTCCTGACATGCTACTTCACACTGTTATATGGGCTCCATTACGGATATTTACGAAGTATTAACTGGCTACAGTCGTACGTTCGCTCGTTTTTGATTAGCGTTGTTGTTGTTCAGCCTCTAAACGCAATGATTGCAGCATTTCTTTCTACACTATGTGGAAAGGTTGGTTTATTTTACTTAAACAGAAGTTAGTTATTTATATAGTTTTACCAAATCAAACAAATAATTTTTTCACTTATGTTTCAGGACCAAAAAATTAGTGAACGAGTTCAAGTACTTGTTGAGGAAAGTGAAAACAATTCCTCATTTTTAAAATCCCGACTTCCATACAAATTCACCGCGTTTGAATCTGTTCTTCCACATCCACCTCTTTCAGGGCCCGAAATTTTTGTAAACCACAACAATGCCAGCTTAAATAACTAACGTATATAACTCATGGCTGCTTTTAATCAGTTATTATAATATGAACAATCTAATTCCAGAGACTGACAATTGATGCAAGACGAAAACATGAATTGAGGGATAAGCTATTACGACTGGTTCTATGTGTGCTACTTCTACTTCCCTTAATTGCTGTCTCCTACTCTGGGCATAACGAGTTTGTAAGATAGCAGCACAATTTATTCGTTCATATGCCAAGGGAAGATGTAAATGTATTTTTATAACTTTACCAGGACTACGACATAACTGAAAACATTCGTAACATGTTCCAACTAAATAATTTGGGAGAAGGACGGAAGCATTTCCAAAACGAGGAAATGTGAGACTTGATGCATTTGAAACTCCAGTAACAAGCAATAACCACAACCCTAACGTTTAAATATGGTGTATTTTTTCAGGGTTTATCAGTACATGGAGAATGTGCTTCTCCCTAATCTACACCCAGAGAAATGGTACAATGGAAAACTGATTCCTCAGCCGACTCCAATAAACGAGAATAATCCAGCAATACTTTCTGACCACCAAACATTCTTGATAGGAGTTGGTAGGATGCGACAACAAAGAGTCAAATCATGTAAATGAATTACCTATATTTTTCTTCAGCCTTACTGTGAAAGTTAAAACATGAAACTATATATATATATATTGTATTTACTTCCTTTCAGCCGCGTGTATAGAACAGGATCGAATATCAATAGGTCCGACTTTCAGATGCAATGCAGAATACACGAAATTAGCTCAAGATCAAGAAAGTTACAATCCCTCTTGGGATCCAGTAGCAGGTACCCGGCTACCCAGTTCCTTAACAAATGACGCATGGGAGTTTCATGGAAAGGACTCCAAAAAACAATTGTCACTTGGATTTAGCGGTAATCAAGCTTTTTATGATGGCGGCGGCTACATTTTGGAGCTTGGAAGAACTCATCGTGAGTCTGAAAGTGTTATCAAGTTCATGAGAACCCATCACTGGCTTGATCATCGTACCAGAGCCATATTCATTGAGCTGACGCTTATGAACCCTAACATCAACAAGTTTATTGACGTGGTGCTTTTAATTGAGCAAGGTCCTACATGGGCATTCACTATGAGATCTTGGGTAACTAATAAAATCTATTTCTTTGATTTCTCCCAAAACATAATAGAGTGCAAGGCGTATCTTTATTGCTCATTCGCGTCATACTGACATTCTAGATTGTTCCAATAACCCTAATTCCCATCGAAGACTTACAAGAATCAAATGATCTTATATGGGTGGCCCTGAATATCCTTATTATCGTCACGATCCTAGTTCTCCTATTCTGCTTATTTATGGTTGAAGCTCTTTCAAAACCAGATGCTCGTTACCTAACTTCCACTCGGTTTTGGTTTGATATGACCATAATTTTACTGGCACTTACGAGCTTGGGGATATCCGTAGCAAGATTATTGTCAGCAAAGGAAGTATCGGATACCATAGAACAACAGAGGATTGACGAGTATGTGAGCATTCAGCGAGCCGCTTGGTGGTATGAAATAGAAGGACTTGTGTTCAGTATTACGCAAACAGTCGTATTCATTAAAATCTGGAAACTGATGATGTTCACGGATCGCCGATTTCTTTCCTTCGCGTTGACACTAAAGCTCACTGCCGGATTTCTATTTGGATTTCTACTCATTTTATCAATCTTCCTCTTTGCATTTGCTTTCGCTGGTTACTTCCTGTTTGGACAGGAGCTTTGGGAATTCTCTACCTTGAAAGAAAGCTTGATCACGTTGATTGATCAGGTAGAAAAAAAACTCTATATAAGAATATCTTCCTTTTCCCCCAAGTGCTCAGTGCATTAAAAAAAATTTGACAATAGATTTTAGGTGTATCTTTGTTTGACGAGTTTGCACAAGCCAACCCTGTGTTAGGCCCAGTATATGCATTTCTTTTTGGATTTTTCGTTGTTTTTATCGGCCTAAATTTCGTGGTTGCTCTGTTGGACCTCGGTGTGCACGAGGCAAAGGAAGTTGTACTTCAACGCAAGATATGGTTGACTTACACCAGCTATTTTATTCAAACAGTGAAGAAGTCGTTTCCTGTCTTTCAAAAAAGGTTTCGTAAAGAAGATGCGAGTTTTACGGAAACACATGCACCCATACCACCTGAAAGAATGCAAGGAATGAAAGATGCAACTGCCGCATATCTCAGAGAATTTCTCGGCAATACGAACAACAAAATGAAAGAGATGGAAACTCATTGTAACAAGCTTTTGGCTGGAACTGGCTATCGGATGGTTAACAAAAAAGAGAAATCGCAACGGAAGGAGATAGAAAAACAGCAGCATATTGATCAAATGCGTACAGGAACAACATTCTACATTAAGGACAAAATTGGATATGACATGAAACCCGAGGAGATGAAGCAGTATGCAGACTTCAATAAAGAAATTGTCAAGTTAAGAGTTCAGAGGATGGAGAAGAAAGTGGAGGAACTTACAGTGAAGCTGGATGAATTCATTGATAGTTTTATGTGAATACTGATACATACATAATATTATGTTATTTAAAGTGAATTAGGGATAATTGGTATGCTTACTCCTTATGTTATACCAGTGAATATGAATGTTTGAGTTTATAATTATTAAGAGTGGGCCTGAACTAACTGAATGTAAAATACGTATAATATTTTTAATAAACAACATTTCTAAGTACGAGCGAGTTTTTATACGGAACTAATTTCATTTTGAAGTATTTCGTCTACCTGAAACTGAGTTAATAGGAAACTCTGCAGTCAGCACGTATTTACATATATGCTATCTTATGAATTATACATCTGTAAAAACTGAAAATGACGCAACCTGGAATCCACATCTAACGTTACTTTTTCTAGTGTAATTTTCATTTAGTAGTAATTAGAGTACTATTATGACTGACTACACTTAAAGAACACAATTAGACAAACACGTATTTAGCACAGTTTCTTTTACTTCGTGTACGTCAAGGTCTTAATGCTTGGCTCTGGTTTGGTTAATTACCTATTACTAGTTTGGATTTATATGGTTGATGCTGATTGTAGCAGCCTCAGCGAACACGACAATACATGAGTATGAGGCATGAGCATCCGCACAGAATGAGAATATGAGAAATAGTGATTTCATTCAATTAGATGACATATCACTGTGAGTACCTGCATTTGATGCACCAAGCTCGAGTTTGTGCGTTTGAATTGAGTTAGTATTCTATTGTGGAGTTTGTCGTAAGTCATAAGTTTTTCAAGGCATACGCTACTTAAAACTACTCCAAAAAAAGTTCTAAAAACATTTAAAAATGAGGTTTAGCTCAGATTGTGGACTTTCCTTTAAGGTCTGGTCTGTTGGTACTATTGTGCTTGAGATCTTATGTGAGTTTACCAAACTTTTGACGATGCAAACTTCAAATCATATAACCTTTTTGTGAAGTGCATAGACTATTATGCAAATTTCAAATTACTTACTTTTCAGTTACAACAATCACAACTGGGATTGCGGGATGGGCGTTGTTGCTGCAAACTGGAAATGGTAAAGTGGAGCTGTTTTATACACCGAAACCTAAAGATACATACACAGAGATCAATGAAAATTTCTCAGGTATTTCCATTTATCTGTATCAAACTTATCAAATATTTCATGTGTATATAATGTTATTTAAGATGATTACCTTTCGCACCTTTGTAGCTGTTGTTACAACCTGGGTTCTCGCCATCCTCATTCTCCTATGCATCACAAGGTTTGTGTCGACTGTACTGCTTATCGTTGGATTAAAAAAGGTAAGTAAACCTGTTACTCGTCGTTGACTTTGTCGTTATATTCGTTATTCATTGGGGATTTAAAAGAATCATACTTTTTCTACTTACTACTAGTCATCAGTGAGTTTGGCAAGGTTCTGGATGGTCTTCAAAGTTTTTGCCGTTATGATGTCGCTCTTCTTAATCACCGCTAGCTTCACTGTCTCCATGCTAGTTAAAGCAGCAGCATTAGCATCATTGACCACAGACCTTTTGACCTGCTATTACATCAAGATTTTGTATCCCGAGTTGGACAAGATGCGTAAAGTAATTATGGTGGTGGATCCAAAACCTCAGCTTTAAACTACACAGGTTTACCTGAAGAAGAAAAACATCATTCATTACTCTAACCGAGTCCAATAAATCCAATTTTACTGTAACATTGATAACTAACAAGGACAATGAACATTTATTCCAAGATATTGATCTTCTATGAATTTTGAGTAAGAAATAATTCTTTGCATTTAATCCAAAGACAATCTTTATAAGCACCTCAGGACCATACATACCGGTAGCACTTTACCCCAAACTATTCAGTAGTTTGCTAGCTTGCAGAATATCTCTTTACACATATATCCTTATCTATCTCATAGACTACATTGATAAGCAAAGCATTAAGACTCATCCTTATTGTTTCAATTTCATTCTTCGGACTGTATCATGTATATATAGGGACAAAGAAAAGAACTTTTCGCTACGCTACCCCGTCCAATGAAACAAAGCATCCGCATTGGCATAGCATACATGCGTACAAAGAAATACGATTTGTCGCTTATCCCTAAAGTTTCTTCCTTTATATGAAATTATACAAATGATATAATATTTTTCCTATCTTGCATTACAATACAATTACAACAGCCTGGAGAATAGTACCTATGTATTTTAATTACAGCTTCAAACAAATCCTTCTTACTCAACCACCAACATTTCCATGCATTTCATAGCCCTATATAAACCAAACCACCTACCTAAAAAATGTATCCTTATATCCATAAAAAAGCACCATAATAATATCCTAAAACCGGATAACGATATGATATGATACAACTACAACGGATACAACAAAGGAGCTCTATAAACATGGTATGAATATGAAATGTGCATGAACATGGACCAGAGGTAATTAGCACCGTAACCTTTCAGAAAACAGAGTAGGGTGGTAAAGGAGAAAGACGCCTCCACGGAGTCCACACGCAAAAGAGATCTCAGTTCTGACAGGACCTGGACTGACTGCATGATCGTGATATAGCATAATATACATAAGATACACATATAGCAGAAAGCACACAACCGAACGATAGGATAATACATATAAAAAAAATAGTATGTAACCCAACGCAAACCAAGAGCCACGCCAGTACTAATACTCTCACAATCATTCGGAACCAGAGCCAAGAGCAAGTAACAAAAAAGTGCTTTTAGGTACATTATACTCTGTTAGGTACATAAACTACAATAGGTATCTTCACACATGCAAAAGCAACTTGATATATATTCCATAAAAATATACATATAACATACCGGTTTTCAACTAAAATATACGGAAGGAAGGCTGGGTTCCCAAAATCCAATCCCGATCATGGTTTCGAGCTCCTTTTTACGCTCTTCTACTTGAATTTCACAAGAGCGATCCAGCACCACACCAGCAATATATAGAAGAAAAATGCCATTGGCATTATTGCATTGGTTTGGTTATATAGAGGTAGAGGTGATGCTGCTGCTGGTATATATATAAATGGTATGGTGGTTGATTTTGATGTTTTAATGTATCGTCCAATGCTTTCTTCATGGCAGAAAAAACTGCTGCTGCAGCATCATCAGCCGTTCATTTCTTCGGATATATCCTAAACGCATTGGAGTTTGTTGAGTGTAAAAAAATATGATGCTAATACTATGTATGCGATGCGAGATCTGACTGCAATATATATGCTTGCAATGCCATGGTCTTTTGGCCACTCTAATTTCTATCCATCTCGCAGCTTTTTCTGGTCTTCTTGGGGTTCTTTGCACTTGAGTCTGCTGTTCAGAAATGTGAAAACTTGACTGACAAAACATGATGAAGGTAGTTGAACAAGAAGAGTTGGAAAATTTTAACCTCCGTCATCCGTTTTGAAAGAAAATTTTGAGTAATTTTATTGTGCTGCTTCCTGCGCACAATTTTCTCGGTTAGTGAAAAGCGAAACTCATTCGCACTCATCTTCTTCCATCCATTTTTTACGCTTTCAGTTTTAAAATTGTTTGTGAAGAAAATTTTCCGTGTTTTGTTTTTGTTCGTCAAATTTTGTGCATTTGATTTTCTTGGGGCTTTCGGATTGGTTGGCTAGGTCAAAGTTTTACTGATTTTCCGTGCGTTTTGAAGCGTGCGTGCGTGCGTTCGGAAAATTTCATCATCTAAATAAAGGGTAAGGGTAAAGTGGAGGTGTAAAGGGTTAATTTTATGGTGATTAAGAATGGTGATTGGATGTCGCAATGTCAAATGTTGAAGAAAATGTGTTACATAATCATTTTCATTATTTAATTTTGATGAATGGATTTTAGGACGAGTAAGAGAACGAGAACCCCATTAGCCCAAGGACAAGGCTGTGAAATTTGGTGTTAGGATTTTATACATAATGGTCATGAAGATAAGTATGAGTCACAGCTGACAAGACGTACCTCTAGATATTTCAACGATCCCATTCTACTGGCTACCATCACCAACCAACAACGGTTCCAATTTTGATGACATCACAAGCAGTACTTTATCTAATAACCAACTGTGACTTTTCGAATTAAGGAGGAACGTCAAACGTAACTCGTGTGCCAACCCCAAGCTTCAATAACTAACTACGCAATCCAAACCAGTCGCTCGCGTTTAAACTACAACTGGAAAGGATCAAACTTTGGAAATTTGTATTTAAGGAACGACATTTTAATCTTCCAAGATGACTCTTTATAACAATGTGAAAGTGTACAAAATTTTGGAATCTGGGGAGAATGAACGCAGATTTCTTGAACCGGTTGTGCTAAGGGTTGATTATGACCCACAAGGGTTGTTGATATCCTTTTTGAAAAGTACGTTTCGTTACATTGTTGAATATGTAGATCCATTTTAACATTTAAAGTTTTAGCCACTATTCCAATGAGTAATTAATTATATAATACTTGTGTATCTTCAGATGGAGAAACTAATCCTAATGCTAAGTTGTATGAAACTTTGGTGGAGAAAAGTGCTCCACCTCTGAGGATTGGAAGATCTTGTTTCGTTATCAGCACTGAAACTGAGGGACTTCTTGTAAAAATCCCGATTGAGAGTGGTACGATTTTTAGAATGTTTTTTTTAATGTTCACAAAATTAGCATTATGTTGGTATGTATTTAATTTTGTACCATTTTAATTTAGATGCGGCCAACTTCCAAATACAAATTACTAAAGGACTTAAGGGGAACGAATCCTCAGTCTTTGCAGAGAGAACAGAAGATTCTTCGGCTCTTCAGTACTTTCAGGTTAGTGACTTTACTGTGTGATGTCCTGTGTTCTAATCATAAGTGTCACGGATGAATTTTCCTAGTATTAATTAGACATTATGGTATTTTACACAACTTGTCATCTTTTTTTCATTGTAGTTCTACGGTTACCTTTCCCAGCAGCAGAATATGATGCAAGATTACATTCGTACTGCTACTTATCAAAAGGCGATACTGGTAAATGGGCAGGATTTTGAGAATAAAGTTGTGTTGGATGTTGGAGCTGGTTCCGGGATATTATCTTTTTTCGCGTGTCAAGCTGGAGCGCGTAAGGTTTATGCTGTAGAGGCATCCAGTATGGCTGTTCACGCTGAGGTAAGTATATATATGTGCTTGTTCAAGTTCCAAATTGCATTTCTTGAGTAAATGATGACCAACTCAGCTCGCTTTGACAAACCATGAAGAATCTTTGTTCCCTAATCCAACCGATTCTGAATATCAAGAAATGCATTAAAATTTATTGTACTTCCCGAAAGATAGTTTTATATGTGAATAATAATTAATGTTTTATTCACTTTTAGGCTTTAGCGGCTTCTAATGGACTGGGCGACAAATTGAAAGTTGTAGCGGGCAAGATTGAAGAGATTGAGCTCCCTGAAAAAGTGGATATAATAATATCGGAACCGATGGGCTACATGCTGTTTAATGAGCGCATGTTGGAAACTTATCTGCATGCCAAGAAGTGGTTGAAACCCACCGGTAAGCTGACAAATATGCTCTTAAATTACTTAGCTTGCATTTCTTGAACAAATGATGACTTACTCAGCTCGCTTCGACAAACCATGAAGAATCTTTGTTCCCTAATCCAACCAATTCTGAATATCAAGAAATTTGCATACCATATATCAAGTTTTGAGATCGCTCATGATTCTGATTATTCACTTGAATTAACATGTCTTTTATTTTAAATTCAGGTAAAATGTTTCCAAGTAAAGGAGATCTTCATGTTGCTCCTTTCTCAGATGAAGCGCTGTACATGGAACAGTGCAATAAAGCTAATTTCTGGTAACTTTATGATATTTATGTATTTTCTGTCGACATATTTTGGTAAAATGTTAGAATGTTAAAATGATTTATTAACGATTTTTTTTCAGGCAACAGAATAATTTTCACGGAGTAGATTTGGGCAGTTTAAGAAATGCAGCACTAAAAGAATACTTTCGTCAGCCAATTGTCGACACTTTTGACGTCCGAATTTGCCTAGCACAATCAGTAAAACACACGGTGGACTTTTTAACAGCATCTGAATTCGATTTACATGAAATAACGATCCCACTAATGTTTGAAATATTGGAACCTGGAACTATTCATGGCTTAGCCTTCTGGTTTGATGTAGCGTTTGAAGGAAGTAAGCAAACTGTGTGGTTATCCACCGCTCCAACTGAGCCATTGACTCATTGGTATCAGGTAAACGTCTAAAATGCATACTAATAATAAACTGTGTGGGCATTACTAGTAAAGTTAGTTTTGTTAATTAACAATGCTTGAAATTCAATTTTTATTTTAGGTACGCTGTCTACTTGACACTCCCTTAATAGTAAAACAAAATCAAGTAATATATGGACAAGTTAAACTCAGCGCAAACAAGAGGTACAGCAATCAGTTTATTTGATTATTAAAACTGTATAACATTGATATCCACTATTTTGGAATAATCTATTCTTACTATTAAATGTTTGTTTTTCAGGCAAAGCTACGATGTTCTGATCTATTTAGATGGTATGGATGGTAAAAAATCATCTAATAACTTAGACTTAAAGAATCCTTATTTCCGATACACCGGTCAGCCACCACAACCCCCACCAGGCCATCATACATCGGCACCGTCAGACAGCATTTGGACTACGGTAGATACCAATGGAAGATTGACTAATGGAGGCGTTGCTGTAAATGGATCTGTCCTTGATGGATTGAATACATTCGTCGACATGGCTGGAGCTCAAAATATGATGGGTGTCATCCCTGGAGCGGCTAATCTTGTAAGTGGACTTTTAAGCTATAATCAAAATATTAAAGCTAGTTTTAATAACGGCAATAGCGTTTTGCAGTGTAAATGTTGTGTGATGGGATTTAACGTTCGTGTCAGTCTTTGTTAAGGTTTCTCTTTATATGATATTTCCTTTTTCCATGCCGTTGTTTGTATTGTTCGATGATTTTGCAACAGGATTAAGACCATGGTTATGTTTGAATTGAATTTGTTTAATTACAGGGGAATCCACACCAGGTTCAAGCTAATGCATCTGTAACTCATTACACTACCCTTCCTTTGTTAGGAGATTACGTGGCCGCAGCAGGCGCAAACCAGAATGTTTTGCTCAGCACTTCAAATGTCAATGTTATTCCGTCGCCTCACAACATGAACTGGTCACACTGACTTGATTATTTGGCACTAGCTTGAATGAAGGCACAGTTTTTGCAAAGGTGGTTTAGAATAGGAAAAACAATTCTTGTGCTGCTGCTGACAGCTTTCAGTTTTAGTGAATGTGACGGGTTATTATTTATTATAAGTGGAACACAAAAAACAATCTTTTACTCCTCCATGACGTTTTAAGTGAATGAATATATTCGAAATCTAAGCGGCTGTGGAAGTTTGTGCAGAAAATTGAGTATGGATAGGATGAGTTATGAAGACGTTTTAAAAGTATTGAACGGCTGCAGATATGTTGTACATTTAAAGGTTTTATTAATTGGAATAATTTCATTACAAGGTATAGAGTTGGTTTGAATAGTGTAATTAGAATTTTTGATAGAGGATAGGATAGGAGGTGAGAAGGAATATTGAGATTGAATGTTTGAGTTATACTGTACTGTCTATTGTGTTCTAGTTTTCGAATCTTACGGTGATTACAGTAAGCAAACTTGCAATAAGCACGATTGTACTTTTATTTATGCACTTGCGTGCATGTTATGTTAATTTTAGTTTATCTTCCCTACCGCAAACAGCGATGAATGCTTGTACGGATTATAAATAGGATAAATGATGTGTTTCTGATGGATTTGGCTATTAAACATCAACATGCACACACACACACACACACAGGAATTTCCAATGAAGTCAGCAATAAGCAAGGACTCTGGAGGGGTTGATCGTTTCTTCACAAAAGACATTTGTCATTCTCATCTTTTCAATTTATATATCGTTTTTTGGCAGTTCGTTCATTAGTATACGCGCAACAGAGATCTGAAAGAATGAAAAAAGTGTTGAAATCTAGCAATATTATACGCTTCGCCTAGCAATACAGTCTTCAACAAATGATTTTACTGATTTATCGTTTCGATTTTTAAACAAACTTTTATTCCCGTCTGCTTTCACATAATAAGTGCATTTTGACGGTTAAAGCGTGTAACGTTAAATACTAAAAGTCCATTAATTACACGTTGAAGGCCAAGGCTAGTGCCTTTGCTCTGTAGTATAAAATTGAGTAAAATAAGATGTGTTTAGCCTGAATGGGGCTTAAAATAATTCAGATAATGATGGTTACAGTTCGTAGATATTAGAACCACGTTTATTCTCTCTCTCTCTCTATCTATTTAGAAATTATGAACTATACATTAATATTACTACTACCTGTTAAGGCGACAAGAAGACAGCCGTCAGCTAATTGCGATCGATTTACGTTCAGAATTTTAAACCTGTGTTACCCGATTGTGAGATCATGTATGGTCCCTTTTTACATTTTATGGCAACAATGTGTACCTAACTTTTAGATTTAGATTGTATTTTTATTGAGTGAATCGATGAGTGTATGTAATGTGTAACATTTTAAGTTAACAATGTATAGTAAACATGGTTTACAAAATCCATTCCATGATGATGCTGGTATGAAGCAAGCTTGCAGAAAAACTGTTGTTGAAAATACTGTATGATATGTTGATTTGTATGTCATACTTTAAACTTGCACGTTGTGTTTAAACTTCATTGTGGTTGAGTGGTGATTATCTGAATCAAGTATAGTTATTTTCGTTTTCAAGCATCTATTCAATTGGAAGGATAATTATGCTACAAGGGCCACACTATACTTTGGTTTATAATCGTCTGCTGGATCGACTTCAACTTCAATGGAAGTGAAATGGAGTCAATTTATTACAACAGCGGAGTATTTAGAATGTATAGAAACATCACATTACAATGTACTACACACAAGGGTTTATCAAAGTGAAAGGTTTTAACCATTATGTATGTTGTTACTACAGTACAGCTTTCTAGGCCTATAACTATACTCAAAAGTAGCAAAAACAGAATTTCCTGTAAAAAAAACTTCAGCAAATACAATGCTAAGACACGTCATTTCTTGTTAATAAAGAATTCAAGACTGACTTTCGAGTAAAGTGAATAGAAACAAGCAATAACACACGCAGCGTTTTTTTACTTGTATGTATGCTTTAGTTATTATTACATTAGTATAGTAGTGCTAATTACTTGTGTAATTGTAGTTTAGTTCCTATTCATATGTCTTATGCCTTCAGGAAAGAAAAGGAGATTAAAAATCAATCGATAGTAGCATTGTGGCCGTCACATCAAACAGTATTTTTAAAAGTACGAGAGGTGTTCTGCGTTGCATTCTATGAAAGTCACCCATCTCGATTCCGAATGTGCAAAACGATCTTATTACACAATGTTGTAATCGAGTCCTGGCACATTTTTGTAATAGGCACTGGAGATCGGAGCTATCAGTACTTATACATGATGTAAATTTAGCCAGAGCAATGATTACGCAAATCAGAGCACCTCCGATGAAAAAGCAGATTCCAAACACACTAACATCAGATATTTTTGAAGTTTTCAGAATCAGAAACATGCATATTACAGACGCTGCTCCACACACTGTGTTAAATAGAGGGTGGAACGTGTAGCGAAAACAGTTATCATACATTGTGTTGAGAACACGAAGTTTTGAATATACCAAAAGGGTTTCTTCAAGGTTCTTAGTTGTCATCTTTGAAGATGTGGAAAGATTTTGTCTAAAAAGTAATGAGAAACACTCATAATTAGTTAGGTTTAAGTATAGTTGATTTGTTACGTTAAGTTTAAAGATTAACGGTTAAACTTACTGAAGTATGCTCATTGTAACCGTTGTAGTATGTAGATAGACAAGGTTAACGTAGCTGATGAAGGCAAACGCACCCCATTGACATATTTCGTAAACTTGCTCAAGCGCAAGGATCAGTACTATTGGCCATATTTGATGCTCATATTTCCATAAGATGTTTCGAGGTATGATATTAAACAGAAACCATGCCTCATGTCGATACAATGTTAAAAACATCATTGAAAAAACAGTTGACCCCAAAGTTTGACCTCCATAAATGATGTATATAACGTTCCAAACTCTTTTTCCATATTCGTATCTTGCTGATCCATATTTTTCTATGTACGTAGTTAAAAATAGATATTGTTCTACTAGTCGAATGAATAGGTACAAGATACGTAATGTATAAAAATTGTAATTGAAACTGTGGCTTACGTTTCAATTCATGCTCCAAAAGTACTGTTTGATTAACTAATTGCATCATGTCCTTGTACTTCAGTAAAAAAGGTAGTTGGAAACTTATGCAAAGAACTTCCATACTCACAAAGAAAGTATGCAATGCAACTTTCACGTAATTTCCTTCCGCAATGTACGTTGGAATACTAGCAGGAAGTTGGTACGAGTTATAGAAAATGTAAGAGGGGAGAAGGATTGAGATAGCTTTCCATAGTATTAAGCGTCTTCGGCTACAGTGAGATACTTTTCCGGAGTCTTTCCAATCAATGAGAAACGGAGAAGCTCCCATGATGTAGAAGAATCCAAATAATCTTCGAGCTGCTTTGCCAATCATTTTTTAGTCCAGTTTAAAACAATTTTTAATCTTAATCTACTTTTAGTTAGTTGGAAATGTTAATTCAACGAATGAAATAAATTAAAATGTGGTTGAGATTCTCAGATTTTAAATGGTAAGCTGCTGACACGTTATCCATTAGTTCAATTCTTAAATGGGACGAAATTATTTTTCTTTTTTTCGTGTGCCCGATGTCTAATTAATGCTTGACGAACCTATCTATGACCAAATGCAAATGGTTACTTACTACGAACGCTGTCTGAACAATGAACAACATGAGTCGAAAGAAGTCTTCAGTCTTATGATTCTCATTAGCTACTTAAATAATTCAACAGATGCAACGATTTTATGAATACTTTCGTGTTTTACCTTTGATAAAAAAAACTATTTGGGTAAGATTGGATAGTGAAAATGTGACAAGTGACATTCATATTATGTAAATAATTTTATTACTTTCTGGTCTATAACAAATCATACTATGATTGTTTGTAAATGTAAGAAATGTTGTTCCGACAAGCGTTCTCATCGGCTCTTGCTTACTTTATTATGCACGTCATATTTAACGAACATATCTCGTCCAATTATACCATTCATTCATTAATATTTCATAAAGTGTATGTGCGTAACATAAAATATACCAAATTGACATATATATAGACATCTTATAATCCGTGTTGGGGTAACTCGAGACACTCTAGCTTCGAAATCCTCCATTTCCTAAAATCTAACTGCAGCTCGCAGCACTTGCAACTTGTATCGGTTATTTGTTTCACATTTTAGGCCTGCCCTACTATTACTTAAGAAGCTAGTAGTAGAATACCTGAGTGAAGTCACTCCACAACCAAATTGAATCCTGCTGCTGTTGAGGAACAAAATATTTGAGGAAAGAGTTATAATGCTCCACATTTTGTGGCAATAAATAATTACATACTTGGTTCATTTTAGTCCTCTTCATAATGCTTTCAGTAAATATATATGGAAGGTTAAAAGTCAATGGACAGTAACATTGAGGTTGTTGTGTCAAACATAATTTTTAAAAGTATTAGCGGAGTTCTACGTTGCATTCTATGATAATCACCCATTTCAATTCCGAATGTGCAGAAAGCGTTTATTATGCAACGCTGAGCTCCATTCCTGACACGTTTGCGTAATAAAGTATGGAGATGGGAACTGTCAGTGCTTGAGTGCTGATACATGATGTAAATTTAGCAACAGCGATGGTAATACAAGTCAGAGCCCCTCCAAGAAAAAAGCACATTCCGAACACACTGGCATCAGATAATTTTGGAGTTTTCATGAGCAGAAACATGCAGGTAACCGACATTG
The DNA here is from genome assembly GCA_964034955.1 of Orchesella flavescens. Lineage (NCBI taxonomy): Eukaryota > Metazoa > Arthropoda > Collembola > Entomobryomorpha > Orchesellidae > Orchesella > Orchesella flavescens. The sequence continues at coordinate 24,909,227 of OZ035958.1, read as the reverse complement.
TTCCGCAAACAGTGTTGAAAAGTGGGTGAAATGCGTAGCGAAAGCAGTTATCATACATCGTGTTGAGAAAACGAAGTTTCGAATACAGCGAAACAGTTTTTTCAATATCTTTATTTGTCCAGAGGGAAGTAAAGTAGTAGAAATGTTATTTCTGGGATAAGAATGTAAAAAAAATTCTAATAATAATACATTGTATCACTGTATCAGCTACAAAAAATATTAAATATACATTGAAAACTGTTGGTTAGGAGTCTTAGATACTTACTTAAGAATACTCATCGTAACTGATCTCCTTATATATTATGCGAGCCATGATCATGGCATGTACGTCGAGTGAGTTAACATGGGAGCGGATGACTATCTGTGTTAGCGTAAATACAGTACTGACAAGGGGCATCCAACATTACGTTCATACAAAATGCATACTTTTTAGTAATGTTTTAATTATCATTTGGCAAGTAGTGCTACCATAACTACACCAATTACGCATAAAAAATTGGCATGAAATTTTTCTTCAAAATTTTTAACGTTGGCTATGGATGACCCATTGTCACCTGTTTTCTTTACACGCACGTTTGTTTACTTTTTTAAAGATTGCGTTCTCAACAAAAGCTCCTTCCACACTAAAATTTAATGTTGATTTTTGGGAGTTGTTTTATGGGAGGTGGAGGGGAATTAAATGTTGATTTACTGGAAGCGGAGGATAATTTAACTGTTGATCATTGTTGGGATAATGAAATGTTGGTTGTGGAGAGAGTTAGTAAATGTTAAATTCTGCTTTTTTAAACTGCAGGCCTGAGTTAGTGGTTTCATAAAAATAAATTTTTAACTGCATTGATAAGTCGGGCGTAATATAGAGGTTGCAACTCGATCGATTATTGGAGAAGCGATGATTTGACTACGCATTAGATAGATTGGGATGAATTAAAATGTTTAAAAGATAAATTGATACGACATACGTAACTTTTAGTAAATGACACAAATTTAAAAGCCTTTTAAGTCCGAGTAAGAGGGATTTTAGTCACGTTAGTCATTAGTGGTAGGCCCGTAGGGGGAAATTTCACCAACTTTCAAAACGGGGTAGTATGCTACGTATTGATTAGTGGAGTTGGAAAGGAGTGCACAGGCAATCAATTAATGTTTTTAATGAAAAAAAAGTGTCAATTGTTGGGGCATACTTTATGTACTTAAATGTTGGTTGTTGTGAAGATACTCAAATTTTGATTGATTGTTGGAGGAAAATAATTTAATTTAAGAATGGGCATCATCAAGATCACTAAATTTTAATACACAATTGGATTAAAAGTAGCTAATGGTGATGGGCTCCAGACTAACAGGTCATGTCACTTACAGAGATTGTCTTATAAATCCATTGGGATAATCACGGTTGAAATTAGCGTTAGGGGGATCTTTAAAACTAACAACGAACAATACACCTCGGCTCTTAAACGTTTTCATTAACTCCTGAACATCTTAAAGCAAAAAGTACAAACCAAAAGGTTAGTTTGTCTCTAATTTATGTGAACCGGAGTATGTAAATAGTAGTTAAAATTCGTATCAATCATGTAAAGTGCATGAATAATTCGTTTTAACAGGGAATAGCCAGTCTTTGGGTCTGTTGGCCGTTTTTATTCTCTTTTGTAGTCATTTTCCATAAAATGAAGTACCAGAAGGATATTCTTTGATGAGTCTGTTTCTTTCACATCCTAAAATTGCATGAAAAATATGGTCCTACTACGCTATTAGTCAACCCTTGACGAATTTTCAGCTTTTTAAACGACCCGGAAGGAATTCAATTGTGTATTAGTGATCTTGGGCATCATAAGAAAATCTTCTCAATAAATTTGAAATAAATTCTACATACTAGGAGGCACACTTTGTGTGCCTCAACAGGCTTTCTCGTGTAGTATTAAGGTAGAGCAGATTAACGTAGCTGATGAAGGTAAACGCGCCCCACTGACATACTTCAAAAACTTCTTCGAACGCGGCAACAAAAACTATCGGCCATATTTGATGCTCATACTTCCATAAAATATTGGAAGGTATGATATTGAAGGGAAACCATGCCTCATGACGATACCAAATGGTGAAGCATTGGCTTCCATAGATGGTATAAATGATGCTCCAAGATTTTTTCCCACTTTCATATTGTACGGATCCGAATTGTTTTAAGTAAGTAAATGAAAAAATAAACTGATAATAATATAATATTCATTTGAATTTATAAAGTCACAGTCGATGTTTAGATTCTTACGTTTTAATTTATTCTCCAAATTTACCGGTTGATTAACTAATTGCATCATTTTCTTGTACTTTAATACGAACGGAAGCTGGAAGCTTACACAAAGAACTCCCATGCAAACGAAGAAAATATGCAATACCACTCTCACATAGTCGCCCTTTGCAGTATACGTTGGAATACTAGCTGGAAGATAATACGAGTTGTAAAAAATATAATATGGAAGAATGAGCAAGAGCCCTTTCCGAAGCAGGTAGCATCCTCTGCTACAGCGAGATACTTTTCCGGAGTCTTGCCAATTAATGATGAATGGAGAAGATCCTATGGTGTAGTAAAACGCGAATAATCTTCTAGTTGCTTTACCTATCATCTTTGATTTAACGAAACGAAAATACTTACTGATTCTTCAAATATAATTTTGTTAACCGAAACTCTTGAAAAGTCACGTAGATTGAGTACGAAGAAAAGCGGAATTACACTGCGAAGATTTTGGTGGATAAACCTAAGATTTCTCCTTGGTTTACTTCCAATTTTGCGAATGAAAAACATTTTTTCTACTATGGATTATTTAGTAACGGGTTAATAAATAGGTTGTTTATGTAATATACGTAATATAAATTGTTTTGCTTTGGGTGACTGCGTGCATACCAAGAATTAAGTTGTTTGCATTGACAGAATTGATTTTTTTCATAGATTATGACATCTACTTATCTCCAGTGAATTTACTGGAAGAAAAACAATAATTTATTACTGAATATTTCATCAACTAATTCAATAATAACTGTGCATTGTACTCATATTTTCATTTACCATTCATAAAAATCTGTTATTTCAATGAAAACAATTTTTGTTTTCTGGCAACTTTGACAGGTGATACTACGCCCAACTTCCAGGTTTTTTGTTGGCAAATTGAACGGATAATACCAAATATAAACATATACCCTTTTTCCAGTTGTACGCACTCATTTTTTTATTAGGCTTACATAATAAATTACGTTCCGTCTTTAATTTGATGACGACTTTTCTTTCCGTATTATTTAGCTAGTCATTTTAATAGCATGCCTGTCAACATCCAATTAAAAAAGGTGGGAGCTACGACTAACTCCTTCATAAAAATTGTATATTATGCACTTGCATACTATTATTTATGCCAATTTGAAAGATATAAGCATGGTACATATAATATTTGCCAAAATCCCAATTAGTGTTAATGGGGTGACTCGTTGCACAACGTAGAAGTTTCCGACTTCCACTCCACATTCTTTATAATGAACCATCATTTTCCTTTCCCTTAATTTTTTAATAGCACTCAAAATTCCAATCTTTAGCTCGGAACTATTGCTATTTATAAAAGAGGTGAAAAGTGTTACAAGATACAATGTTCCGAGTAAAGCCATGCCACAACAAAAAGTAAATCCCAAGACACCAATGTTAACTGCCTTGTATGTTTTCACAAGTACAAAAATGCAGCCAACAACTGAAGCACCACAAGTCATGGTGAAAGCTGGGTAAAATTTTTGACCAAAGATTGAATTGTATAGGGAGTTCAGCAACCGCATTTCGGAGTAGATGAGCATAACGTCTTTGATGACCTTTTCACTTTTGGTATGGTTGGATTTGGTTGATTCCAAACAGAGGTTTCTGAAAGCAGAAGGATACAAATTAGCACTTTTTGTTTGCATGAAAACAAATCATTAACTTGTAGCTTACTTTAGAATTTTCATCACTGTCGATACTCCCTGAAGATAGACAATGTTGGCGTACATGATCAATATCAAGTTACCCCACTGCCAAAGCTCAAATAGTTGTTCATGAATTGTGGCCAGGATGATTGGCCAAATCTGGTGCTCATATTTCCAAAAGATGCCCCACGGCAGAATATTTATAAAGTACCATTGACATTTTCGAAAGTAGATAAACAGTATGGCAGAAAAACAGGTTGCTCCAAATACGGACATTCCCAAAAATGAAAATAGAAGGTGACCTTTCTTCATCTGGGCAAGGAATGCCTTTGATCGGTAACGTTCTAAAAGTTGACAAATAAAGATAATACATAAGTATATTATATTTTTAATCTAAACTGATGATAATGGCTTTACTTTGTATCTTTTCTGCGAAGGAGATCGTCTCGTTGACCAGCAAGATTATGCCTTGACGGTTTGCCAAAACAGTCCACTGAAGACTGCAACAAAGTATTTGGAGAACGCTCCAGAGAGAATGCATGGTTAAAGACTCAAAGTTGGCGTGCTTCACATAATGGTGGAAAAGTTTATAGTACATTATGAAAGAGCGAAGGGTATAACACACCAGGTAGAACTGGTTCCAGTACCATATTCGGATGTGGAGTTTATTACTGTTTTCCAAGGTTCCTCTCCGTTTCCAATTAACCGTGTATGGGAATGCCCCAATGAATGAAAAGAATTGGAATATTTTCTGAGCAAAGGTTGTTCGTTGGGATTTTCCTGGTTTAACCTTTTGAGGAGACATGATAAAAACTTGGGTGCTTGTCTCGTAGCATTTCGAACAAGAATGTTGGAAATTAAAAAGGATTCTAATGAAAACTCAAATTAAATGTGAGTGATGATGTCATTATAGCTTGCTAAAATAGTTTGACATTAGTCTTAAGTACATTAGATGAGATATGACCATTTCGCATGTTGCACTTCCATTTGTTGTGTAGATATGAGTTTGAGTAATATATATGCAATGATGACATTGATATGCATTTCTAAAACTACACCATGAAACGAATATAATGTTGAATATTGTGATGATTGATGACTTTGTTGTATCTATATATACGGCTATTATGCATACTTCAGGTATTTTCAAGGAAAGGCACCAATGAAAGAATTGCGTTTTTACTTGGGTCATTGAGAAACAGTTTGCAAAACGACATAATCCAAAAAAGGGCTGACAAAAATACTAAATTATTTACCTAGCCTGAACTGAAACTAAAATATCCCATAATATACCCAGTTTCAAGTTGAAGCATTGACTTATAAAATTTTGGCAATTATAAGGACTTATATTTATTACTTTATACACTGCATAATATATATGATTTTTTTTAAATGCTAAGCCTACATTTAATACTTCTCAACAGGTCACAGAAGCAAATTCTGTTAGGGAAAGTAGTCTATCTACGTCCAAGTTTTTTAGGTTCGGGTCAGCCTCTATTGTCTGTCCAATGGGAACTTGAAATTGATAGAAAATTATGAAATGAGAAGCGACTGCACTTATCGCCCCAAGGAGAAAGGCTTTGGTCACGTAGAAAAATCCTGCTCCAATAATTCCAACATCTTCATGACCTCCAAATGACAACCGCATGCTCAACATGAACCATAACTCTGCATCTGCTTTGGAGGTCATCATGCCCTTCCGCCTTACTATATCCAGCACGTGCCGAGCCTAGTTTAATTAAAAATGATTAAAGGTGGTATTAATTTTGATAGGAATTTGAAATCAGTCGTCTGAAGTAATAAATGACAATGATCTACCTCATCAGCTACACCACCCGCTTCAAGGGTGACTGTAATGTAAATATAGAGCTGAGTAGCTAGGGAGAGCGAGATAGGGATTATGTCCAGAAATCTTTGGCCACATTTTTTGTACTCATCGTAGGCAAACGTATGCACAAAAGCATAAGATTCGAAAACGATCATGATCATCTACAAACCAAAGAATCAGCATCATTATCATTATCGTTCTGAACACTAAATTTGTACACAAATACTTTGTAGCAGGAACAACTCTCACTGTTGATAAATAGTAGGATTCCATTATCACTTCAAAGGTAGCATTTATTCCTTCCAACAAATTGAAAATTACTAAATGATCCTGGAATAGATTACCACGACTGGTTCGTCTAGACTCCCTTGCTTCTTGTCGAGTTTCCTGGCGCATTTCTGGTGTTGCCATTTCCAAAATTTCTAAAATGATATATTGACCATCAACCGAATAATATTATTTTAATTTGGCACACCAATTGCAGGAATAATGCAGTATATAGTGCTGTCATCATCTCTTACGCTTGTGAAGACAGAATTCAAATCTGTTGTTCCAGATTTTTAGAATATTTCCCAAAATCCTGCAGTTGTAAAAGAACCATAAGATGTACAAATTTCCACCCACCACCATGTAGAGCAGATAGATAGCAAACACCAGCCGATGCCCGTAGTTGACGTCATCCAGGCAGTAAGGGTTCCATATCCGATTGAAGATAAGATATAACATAGAACCTGCACCGCTGATACCAGGAGAAATTTCCGCAAAGAAAATACATACTATTGACGCCACAAATAGAGACAGCACAACCAGGTGACGCCATATAGTTTTGGCAACATCCCTTCCAACATCTAAATGAAGTAGCTCAACCACCCTAGATATTAATTTTTGCTGCGTGTATTTAGCAATCTATTTATTCAAACAGAGCATGCATACATATTATAATAAACTTGTGTTTTTACTCCGTCCAGTAAACCAACTGCTTTGCTATATAGTCCCTCCTGTGATAAACTGCTACCACACAAATTGTCGTGTGGATGGAGCTCGAAATAGCGACCACCAACGCAATCGTGTTCCTTTTATACACGTAGATTTCTTCTGACCTGTAAATGTTACCTGGTTTCCCTTTATATTCATGATGCTCAGGAAAATCTACAGAAACACATATCACGGATAACAAAAGCCAGAAAGTTCCCGAAACCACCACAATTGCCGCCAGGACGAACAATATCATGGAATACGAAGTCCACGAAGTCCATGTAAATTTGCAGGAGTATGTCCCATTTTTTGCACGATGAATAAACAAAGGGAATAGACCAAAGATTGACATGATGATCATAAGTGGACGAAAAGCGCCCACACAGCTTTTAGCGTACTTCCGACCCTCAGACGGTTTACCAGCGTCCAGGGCCCAAACGTCGTCCTCAGGGTCGTACTCCAGTTTGTCTTCTTTTGGTGGTGGTGGGGCGTTTGGATCTTGGCCATCTATGGAATAAACAAAAGTTTTAGAGAAGGTTTTGAGACAAAAAAATCAAAAGCGAATAAGCACATCAGCAATTGTATATGTGTAAAGGGGTGAACATAGAAATCACACCGTTGGCGTGTTTTCCTGATGCGTGAAGACGATGGTCTGATGGGGCATGTTTTCCTGAAGCGTGAACTGATGGGGTGGGACGGGGAATATGTCTATTCCCAGTGTCGGTCTTGGCTTGAACATCCTTAGTGAACATTCTGGTCTGGTTGCGTGATATAGAACGAGTATTTATGAAAAATGTCAAACTTGAGTATGAAAACGAAGTATGAAATTCACTGTCAGAAGGTGGTCAGAAGTCACTATTATATTTTAACACAATCTTATCATCATCAATTCCATATAATAATAATGGGGAAAGGATGATGCATCGGGGCTTATTGAGCCCTTTAATGATTAAAAAAACGCCAAAGTTATAAAGTTACAATAGAAACAGATTTTTTTACAAAACATTACGCTGGTTCCAATCAGGAACGTCTTTCCATTTACGTTAAATCTGAATCAGAGTTTGAATCTCTGTACAGTCTGATGTTTTTACACAGTCAATCTGAACAAATACTAAATAATCGCTCAATTTTGCAAAACTGAAATGAACAGAGGTGAAGAAGCTCAACTTTTCATTACTTGTCCTATGGTATTTCTATGAAGTAATTGTAAATTATGCTGCTTTTGACTATAGATGACCAACTACCACCTGCACAGGAGGATAACCTGAAGTTTGATCCTGAGGACGATATTTGGGCATTAGACACTGGTCAAGCATCTCAGGGTCGGAAATATGCTAAAAGCTGCGTAAAAGCTTTTCGTCCACTTATGATCATCATGTCAATCTTTGGCCTTTTCCCTTTGGTTATTCATCGTGCGAAAAATGGGACCTACTCCTGCAAATGTGCTTCATATGCCACGATATGGTTCATCATTGCCTCAGTTGTGGTGGTCTTGGGGGCGTTCTGGCTTCTATTTTCTGTCATATGTATTGCCGTAGATTTTCCTGAACATCATTATTACAATGAGACAGAAGGAAGAATTTACAGGTCTGAAGAACTTTACTTGTACAAAAGGAACGCGATCGCGTTGGTGGTCGCTGTTTCGAGCTTTATTCATTTGGCTGTGTGTATGATAGCCATGTATCACAGGAGTGACTATATAGCAAAAAATTTGGTTTACTGGACAGAGTAAGTACAATTAAGTTTTGTAACGTAGATTCAGTTATAATATCTTTGTGCTTGGTTGCCTTTGTAATTTCGTTTCAGAGTGGTTGAGCTTCTTCACTTGGATGTTGGAAGAGATGTTGCAAAAACTATATGGCGTCACCTGGCGGTAGTCATGTTTTTTGGGGTGGCCATGATAAACCTTTTCTTTTGCGGATATTTCCCCGGGTGTCAGTGGCGTTGGCTCAATGATCTACGTTGTAATGTTCCGGATATATAATCCTTATTGTCTTTGGAACCTAACAAAATTTTACCGGATTCTGTTTTCCTTCTACCTACTCTACATTATGATTGCAGGGAACTTGTTCATCTTATGGTTCTTTTACAACTGCAGGATTTTGGGAAATATTCTAAAAATCTGGAATAACAGATTCGAATTCTGTCTCCATAAACGTAAGAACCCCGTTGCGTCAAGTCAAATGTGTGTGTTCCGTTGAACAAGAACTTTTATCAAGTAAACTACTTATGTAATCGTCCCATTCTGCTGGTTGGCACAAATTAAGAAATTTTGGAAATGGCCACTCCCATATTGCGTAGGGAAACCCGACCAGAGGCAAGAGAGTCTAAACGTAGCAGTCGCGGTAACCTTTTCAAGGATCATTTAGTTATTTTCAATTTACTCGAAGGGGTCAATTCTATCTTTGAAGTTGTAATGGAATCCTACTATTTATCAACGGTAAGAATTATTGCTAAAAAGCCTTTGGAAACAGATTATACACAGACTATAGTATTCTAAAAATGATTCTTAATTGGTTTTGTAGATGATCATGATCGTTTTCGAATCTTATGCTTTCGTCCATACGTTTACTTATGATGAGTTCAAAAAATGTGGGACTAGATATATCGACATAATTCCCATCTTGCTCTCGCTAGGCACTCAACTTTACATTTACATTACAGTCACCGTTGAAGCGGGTGGTGTAGCTGATGAGGTAGAGCATTGTCATTTATTACTTCAGACGACTGATTTCAAATACCCATCTAAACTAAAACCACCTAATTTTTAACGAAACTATATATAGGCTCGACACGTCCTGGATATTGTGAGACGGAAGGGCATGATGACCTCCAAAGCAGATACAGAGTTATGGTTTATGTTGAGCATGCGATTGTCATTTGGAGGTCATGAAGATGTTGGGATTATTGGAGCAGGATTTTTCTACGTGACCAAAGCCTTTCTCCTTGGGGCGATAAGTGCAATGGTTTCTCATTTCATTATATTTCTTCAATTTCGAGTTCCCATCGGACAGACAATAGAGGCTGACCAGTATTTAAAAAATATAAGCATATATGATATATTTACGCAAACAGAATTTGATCCTTTGACTGCACAAGAGAAAATGGGTAACACTGTAACTGAAAACTGTATGCTAGTCAACATTGAAGATTGAAGTGTGAAGCTGTATATATTCGTGTCCATTGTACAAAATTGGGATGATTACAGCGTGACACGTGGATTGTGATTCGCATCTTTAATGGCATCATCAACTGTCATGTTCTAACGTAATTAAGTAGAAACAATAATTAATTCCACATTTATGTATAAGAGACAAGACAATTTTTACCTAGTCATAATATGTGATAACTATAAAATGCATGTGGTAGTACTGTATTGTTATCTGCCCAAATAAAATCATTCACAGGAATTTAACGAATACTCTTACTTCAAATAGGGATTTTGTGTTCATGTATATTACCAACCCAGCATCAAAAGTATATCAAGGGTCAAAATTTTTAATCAATCGATTCATTCAAATAAAATGATGCCCCCATTTCTTTTATTGGCTCCAGTCAATGTGTGTATTCCGGTTTTGAAGGTTGCACTAACGGTTCATCGACTAGATTTGTTTCCTCCCGAAATAAACATTTTCCTACCAAATCGGAAGTACCAAAAGTAATATTTTGAGCACTTTCTAATGTCTGGTTGAGAAGATTAAGGTTGAGAGTATATATTAAACTCTGCTGTCTCTACGAAGTAAACAATCGAACGATTGTTTTGACAAGTTAATCAATGGAAAAATGGATTTGACAAGAATATTTATAGAGTTTCTGAAAGCTAAAGTATAAGCTTCTTTGGGTAGTTCATGTTAAAAATAAGTTAAAGGGAAAGGATAGAAAGGATGCACTTTTTCGAGTGAATGAATTTCTCCGTATCAGGGACGAACGTTGAAATGCAAAACAATGGGTTATGCATTGAGCAGAGGGTTTTGTCGTTAATCCATTGGACAAAGCATCCATCTAAATGTTCCTTACATTCAAGATGCTTTGTAATTTCAGCATTCAGCATGGAAGAAACTTAGAAATTTGCTTCCTTATGTTCTGTTATATGAATATTTGTTCTGTTTCAAGTATGACAAGTCATACTGTTTATGTTCTGACAGATATGAGCTAAGGGACGTGCTTCAGCTATATGCTACGTGCAACATGACAGTCATTCTTTGTGGCTTGTCTCTGCTACTGTAGCAGTGTTGCAACATCTTTCGCTTTTATTGTGTTACTTGTGATCATTAAAACTTTAACTGATTGCACAATAACGCAAGATTAAAAACAGTACTCGAGTTGTTTCACTTCTCCGTGTTTTCTTCATATAACTTTATTTGAGAATGTGACAGATTTTTTAAGTAATAATACATTATGTGTTGTTGAAACTTTTCTCAGTGAGAAAAACAAAATCTGGTACTGACACGACAAAAGGCCCAGACAGCTCTTTTCTTCCTATATGTTTCGGATATATATATCCGATTGTCCCTTATGTAGCTCGTAAGCACGAAACAGTATATCACATATCACATCATATTCGTATGCATAAACAAAAAGGACTTGTGCACTGATTTACCACTGAAATACTAGCAATATTGTTATAAGATTTTGGAGGCAGTGAAGAAACCCTATAATTATATCATGCAACTATAACGTAGACATATATATATTGTTTGTGTGTGTTGTGTATAGAAATATGAAAAGCTCTCTGGTTTCGTGGTCGGTGGTCTGTACTTGCAGTAGTTGCAGTCTTGCTTAAATACATTCATTAATACCAACTCCTCTCATACTGGACCAACGCTAGTTCTGCTCGTGTCCCAAAATAAAGCACATATAAGTCACTTGACACGAACGAATGCTTCTTTTTCTCATTCCTTATCCGTCAACTGAGGTGGCTTCTCAACTTCTCAGAGAGCAACAATTTGTAGGTTTTTTAAATTATTACTTGATCAATAAAAAGATCCAGTGTTGTGACAGTGTTTCAGTAAAACATTATAATACGTAGGTGTTAGTTAAGATTGTTTTTAAAACTCAAGTTGAAGTGGTTAGTGCATGTACATTTTATTCATCATTAAATTATCAGGCTCATAGAGAAAATGAATCACTACAACCTTCCAGAAATACATCGTATGTCACTACAGGCTTACCTTTCAGATAAAAAGGTTGATAAAGATTAAACATCTTATTTAAATTTTGCAGTATGTTTTTAGTTAACAAAATTAGCTCGAGTGTTTACTCCATTATTTTAGACGGATCCGTTGAGTAAGACACGACTCCCTTTCTTTCTTCGTCCCTTGCCCCATGAGGGTTCACAACAAGAGTTACTGAAAAAACCGGAAGATATTGTACTTTGTGTTCCCCTGACTAAAAAGGATCTGGAAAGTAAGGGATTGCTAGAATTTACCTTCCAGAAACAAATATTATGCACATGCACAAAGTGTCAAGGTAAATTAATTATGGAAATATTTAAAATTGAGAACAAGGCTTAAGAAAAATATAAGTTCATGCAATCGTGCAGTCGGAGATGGCGGCGCAGGAATTAGTGATTGTATGTGCAATATCTTGCTTGGAGCAATTCCTTAATTTATTTTACGCAGAAGCATAGTTAATTTTGGTATATTATGAGAATAAGGCCCGTTGAGATATGGGTACATGTGATACACCAATCGATTGGAAATTCAATGAGGATCAATTATCTATCATTTATTTTTTGCGGAAACGTTCCCAATCCGAGAAAATTTAAGTTTAACCTGGCCCAAACCGATCATTTTTACTATGTATGTGGTATGTGTTACTATGTAATTCGGTTGCTTTCTTTCATTTCATACTATTTTTCATAGGTTAGGTTATAGTAGGTTAACTCGCTTGAAAGTGTGTACAGGGTACTTGAAGGAATAGGTTAAAACGCTTGAAAGTGTGTACAGGGTATTTCAAGGAATAGGTTAGCAGGTACGTAGTAGTAGAGTATAACGGTGTAATTACCAACGTAATATTGACTATCATACACGTTGTGGGGTATGGGTAACTATAGGATTGGTACCAAGTTGGATCGAAAATATCTCGAGATCAGAGCGTTTCCGCAACTAGTCGCCATTACAAAAAATGATCACGATCAAATTTCCAATCGATTGATGTATCACTTGTCTCAGTTTCTCAACGGGCCTTTTGAACATAATGTTCCTTAATTTTTGCGCCGACGTCACCGACTACACGATATCATGGCATACCAATAAGTGCAATCATTATCAAATTAAAATCTTTGATGTAGGTACCACTGGGGCGATTGAAAATTGTAGAAAATGCCTTGGTGGTAAACACATTACTTTTCAAATGAATCTAAAAGGAATCGACGGCATTGAGGGGATCCCACAGCACTGCTCAGAATGCGAAGGCGTTGGTAAACGCATCTACTCTGATAAGATTGCTGTTGCAGACAACTGTTCCGGAGGGGTTAAAACGGTCAATGTAACCGTTAAAATTCCACTTGAAGAGGAACTAACTAAAGGGCCAAAATGTTGGTCGAACGCAGGAAATGAATCACGCAATAGATCCCAGAAGCCTGGAAACGTTATTTTTGAATTTCCAAAGAGTCACCCTTGTACAATGACGATTGTTGATTAAGCTATTAGCAAGCAATTTATTGCTTGTTTATAGCTTTGTCCAGTCGTTCCGTGTGGGTGCACGATAGCTCGAGAACTCTTTGACTATTTTAATTCTGTTTTCACCAATCGATAGCTTAGAAAAAATGAGGAATCAAGTTCAATAATGGCTCAAATCGGAGTTACCCTTGGGGAAGAAAGGTCATATCCCCTCATTTTTTCAAGCGTAAGGTATATCGTATAGCATATCATTCGACAGCTAATCACAAGAGAAAATCAACGGTACTGTGCACATTTACCTCCGATGTTATCTTCAGGGCCAAATGTGATGATAAACTTTCCTTTTTCAAGTGTCAGGTATACCGCTTACATTTCAAATAGGGCATCTCTTTCTGTGTATTTAAAATAGGGAATCTCTTGTATGCATTTCAAATACGCCATCTCAGCTAAATATTAAAGAAGACCAACAACCCTGATATGGGCGCTTATCTTGGATGGTATCTTAAGTGTCAAATGTCATCAGTTTTCTTTTATAACCCTTAAATTGCTAGTTCGTTACACTCATATGTTACCAGGTTTATTGTTTCATTTTCTAGTACATGTGATATGATACGTAAATATTTTTATTTAATCAAACTGAATTTTTAGGTTTGGAAGTATTATAGCTTTGAAATTTTATTATTGCTGAGTTTAAAAATAATACTTTTTATGGTTCCACAAATCTAAGCTATATAATCTTTACATACAAGTATATTTTGTAGTGAACATGAATGAAGAAGAGATTCTATATTATAGATTCTTTTGTAGAGATACTACTTCATGTTCATAAAACATTTTTTTGGATACGTTAATTCTCATATATATATGCTGTTCTTTTTCTGCAAGCATGTTGTCCGTCTCCGTCATCCGTATTTAAGTAGCTTGCAGGTGTTGTTATTAAAGTTTAAAGTGTTTTTATAATAATAAACTGTATATAATTAAAGTTGACAAAAAAACTGACCAGAATTTTAAAATATTGACATTTTACATAATATATTGTATATATAAATACAGGACAAGGTAACATTTCCACTCACACACTGACTGTAAATGCTGCTGCACAATCAAATAAAATTGTTTGTTATCATAAAACTAAGTAGTAATAATTATTAGTGGAGAAGACCATTCGGAGCATTTTACTGGATAAGTAGTAGTAGTTTCTGTGAAATACATAGTGAAGTACATGATAAGATTAATTAAGTATATAAAATGAATGAGTTTTCATAGAATTTCCTACGTTTGACGTTTCCCTTTCTACTCATTATTGATAAGAATTATTATGTACAATCAATAATAATTATATACGTATGTGTTTTAGTTTTTAATTGTTCCTACCTACAACTCCGGATCACTTTAGTTAATATCAGTCATGAAAAGTGGCAAGAACTGGAGATAAATAACTAGCTAAAAACTATATTTACTACTTAATATAATTTTTTATAGTGATAAACTATAACTAGTAATTTAACCTGTTTTATAATTTCTTTAAAGCGAATATCGCTCATTGTCAAACTTAAATAAATAATTATTTAATTGAAATTGGATTGAACAAACGTTTTATTTTTTACAACTCTACTTTAAAAAATCACAAACTGCTACCAAAAAACATGCGCAGAAATGAGAAACCATTTTCCGACTTGTTGTGATTATCTACCGGAGAGACTGGAGTCTTTTGTGGAAGCTGCTTAAGTAGTACATGAAGGTTAGTATTTAATGCTACGGAAGGCGACAGATTTTTCGGTCGTTTCGGCCAAACGTTCTTTATGGCTTTGGTATGCCAGACTAGTATCTGAAACATAATAAAAAAATTAATTAAACAAATTCCCTACAATAATTTATTCATTGCATAAGAGTAAAAAAACATTTGATTTTTATTTCTTCATTTCTTCCACCTACCTCCGTACAATTGTTGGCTAAAGGCTTAATGTCTTTCATTGTTACGCCCAAACTCTGAAGAAGCTCATCTTCCTCGTAACCTGCTTTCCAGGGCATTGACGCTTTTGGATTCTAAAAATACACAGAGAAAAATGATTACATCACAAAAATATGACACAGTAGCCAAAAATCAAATCAAAAACATTTGTGACATAAAATTGTGCCGTGCTTGCATTTGGCATCATCATCATCATCATATCATCATCATGACTGAACACGTTGGTATTGGTAAGTGGTAAGGAGATTAAATCGTGGAGATTATATTTTTTTTTGGGCTCAATTGAATAAAATGTATTATCCATCCAATAATGAAATTGTTACACAAGGAAAAAGTTGCCGACTGACCATAATATGATTTGTACGGCTTCACATAAATAAATCTTACATTCCATTGAACACAACATTACACCAAAGAAGGTTTTATTGATTTCCTACGGCTTCGTTGGCTTTGGCTTTGGTAGTAATAATTTGCTCATGTGACGCATAATGAATTCCATTCCAGAGCACATTTGTCATCATGTCATATCACATCATATCATTATAATACTACTATAGTATATCGACATCGACATCGACTTCTTCCCCTCGCCTCCTCAAAAGACATTGACAAGACAGCCAATCCTATTTATTTATTTGTAATGTCTTCATAAACTTTTAGGTGTTGGATTGCGTGTTAGGTACATTTTCGCAAAAGAATTCTGTTATGTTATGCGCCATGTAATAATCAGTAGGAAAAGGGATGCATTCAACTCAGCATGGCTCTGTCTTGGCGGATATTTCCTGTCACATTTTTACATTAAATATTTCATGTCCTTCCTCAATCCAAACTTCAACCTCATTTTATGGGGAGTTTTTATTCCCATTCCAGCTGCCACTTTCTACTCCCACTTTCCTCTGCTTTCACTCACTATATATTCTACTGCATTGCTAATAACATTCTATGAAGAGTACTAGATTATGCAGAAGTATATACATATTTTCCTATTGAACAATTGCACGTAAGAGCCCCAAAAACAGCCAATAATGTACCAAACGACCAAACCAATAGGAAGTCATTTTTTTCTTGCGTGCATAAAGTATAATATGTTTGTAATGTGGTTCACTGACGCAAATAAAAAGAATCTATAAGCACTACTCGTCGTATCTTGAATCTGATCGACTATCGAATTTTATTTTTTTGACGATCGCTCGTTAGCTCAAAAACTTACATCCAAAAATAGTTGAAGATTAATGGCAAACCCTGCCATATCCACAGGAAACTTTCGTTGTCCATTCCATCCATCATAGAATCCCACAACTCTTCCGTTTTTAACGATTGGAGAACTTACGCCCAAATCCGTAACGAGTCCCACCGGCCACATTGTAACTTTTTCGGTGGATTGCATCTGTCAAAAATATTTATGAGCTTTTGTTAACTTGAGTTTGGGGTAACATAAAAATGATTTTTTATACTTATTTTTCATAACGTTCCAGATAAGTACATATTACATGCATAATATCATATATCATTTCTTTGGATGGTCAATTCCAATCAAGTCATAACTTTTCATCTCATGAATAATATTTATTTATGTAAAACCAGTTTGCTACATGATTTTGATAAGGCAGACTTGGCTGCTCCCAAGGTTCAACCAAAACATAAATTTGATAGAAATGAAAGGGAAATCGTTTGGAATTTTGTACTCTGTACTTTGTCCATAATGTTTGTAAGCAGTAGTAGGATAAAATTATGAGTCAGCATCGACACAGGCACCACCACGTTTGTAGCATTTCTCATTTGGGGCCGTTTCCATAAATCATGAATGCATATCGATCGTCCAATCCAACTCTCACAATATCAGCCCTATTTATGTACGTGCACATAATACACCTGTGTATTTAGGTAGCATTTTGTGTACGACCAAGACCAAACGCAAACACCAACTTTTTCCTACAAAATGCTGGAAAAGAGGAGTGGACTGGACAATGAATGATGTACCCTTTTAAACTCTCACACGAAATACTTATAGCTCTCCTGCGTGTTTTATTCAACGAGAAACTTAAAGCACGCAAAAGAGCATATAATAATATTGAGTTGAAATGAAATGAAATGCAATTGTGAATACTAATATCGTGTGGTTTAGTGCTTACATTACCTTGCAAATTAGGTAAGGGGGCGAGGCAAAGGTTGGTTGTTGGAACAACTTACAAAACGAAATGATACTACTTTGTATTAATATTTTCAAGTTGGATTGACAAAATTTTGATAAATTAAAAGTAAGGAATAATATAGATAATAGCATAAGATTATGCATGCTACATGTATATTGACATGGCATGTTTGTTTTGATGTTTCCCATCCCACTATCACTTTCATTACTAAATATTCCTTCTTGTCTGGAAATATCCTTCTGTGTATACTATATTATTTTATGCTTCATTAAGAATTCATGAACTGGATTGGATAATTGACTTGTCAAGTTGTTATAGTATATAAGAAAAGTGACAAATTATTTTCCACAAACCTGTTTAAATATATTGGAAGAGTAGGTATTATCATCATCGCAAAAGTAGACAACTCCTTCCTTGGCATTTTCTCTCAGCCACTCGATCGCCGCTGACCTCCCGCCAACCCCCCTCGGCTTCCCCACAATCCGTGACTTTGGAGGAAGTGACTTGAGAACTGTTACAGCGAGTGGAAAACGTTGGAGAAATATTTTCAGCTCTTCAAAGCTCGACTCTGTTCCTTTGCTCACGTCCTCAATGACAATCCAATGCACAAAATCACTGACAGGGAGGAGTGCCTGGGCCACCCTCGTTAACTCGGGCTTTTGCTCAGGCCTATAAAAAGTGGGTGTGACAATCCAAACCGTTGGTCCTGGAGGACCTCCTTCATTCTCTTCTGCTAATAACAAGTCCCTACTACTAAGAATATCGTTACTGAGGTTATTGAGGCTGTCAGGGGGGATTGCGACCCCTTCAAAATGTTTTAGTTCTTCGTGATGAGATCTCAAATCATTTCTATTTGGTAACTGAGAAGACTTCATGATATTATCATCAGAGTTATTATCTACTAAATCTTCAATGTTATTAGTTTTAACATTATTACTGAGATCCACCTGCGACTGCTGCTTTCCACTATTTAAAACTGAGCCACACAAAATGGAGAGTTGCTCCTCCCTCGTTTTCCCCCGGTTGCTGATAACATGATTTAAATTGAGATTCAACGTGGTTTCCTCAAATGACTGGTGAATTGGAGATGTTGAGGGGGGCTGCTTGAGCTGGGATGCTGAC
Source organism: Orchesella flavescens (assembly GCA_964034955.1). Lineage (NCBI taxonomy): Eukaryota > Metazoa > Arthropoda > Collembola > Entomobryomorpha > Orchesellidae > Orchesella > Orchesella flavescens. Next base: position 24,890,633 of record OZ035958.1, on the reverse strand, counting down.
CTGTACTCTTCCAAATTGGTGTAGATGACCGGATCATCAATTCCTGTGCTGGCAAACATTTGGAGGCAAATCAAACAGGTCATGACGCCAAGACCGAAGAGAATCATGTTGGAGATTACCGAGCGACCTCGGTTCCTCCATAATTTCCCAGCCATTTTTGCACCAAATTTTTGAACTCTTGGCTTTGACTTTGACTTCAAGTGGGAGCTCAGTTAAATAATCTTCTTTGAGAAACCATCCCTGCTCTACTTGGAGCAGGAGATCCATACAGTATAGTATTGAATAAATAGATGTATATGATTTTAATTGATTAGATTTGGTTAATTGAAAACACACAGACACATTACATTGTATTGCAGGTTAGGAGAGATTCACATGGTTTTGAAGAGTCTCTTGATTTTTCTTGTCGTGTTGTTGTGTTCCGTTCTTAAGTTCGTTGGGTTTGGTTTGGTGCACACAACATCACATAACATTTCAAGGAGCACTCTTTAATTTTTTGGGGTTTGTTATGATGATGATGAGGGCTGGTGAAAGAATGAGCTGATGAAATGGATCGTAGGAGAAAACATAAATAGAACAGAGAACAGAATCGGAAAATACATGGGAAGAACGGGAGACGACGGTTTGGTGTTGGTGTTGGTACGACTATGCCCTTTCCAACAGACTCCGTCTTTCCATTATTCCACTTCTCTTCTCCCTGCTTCCTTCCCTTGTGTAACCTAAAGACGGACTGCGAAAAGGTTTTGCTGGCTTTGGCTTTAGAAAAAAGTGATGCATTGCATTCATTCACTCGCACTCCTATACTCAAGTTAAGTCAAGTCACCTTCACATGCTTTATTTTGCTCTCCCAGCAGCTTAACGTTCTTCATGCACTATATGGCCATGCCATTTCCTGGGAAGAATGAAGAATGCATAAGAGACAGAAGGAATACGGAGGAAAGGAGCACGCTATTTTATATACACATGTCATAAGTATCATGGAATGGAACGAACAAGAGAGTTTTAAGAGATATGTACATTTCTTTAACAACTTGTATTTATATACACAGAACTGCCACAATTGTACTGCTATGCCTATGCTGCTACTTGTTATCGCATATTATGCAAAAACTTTTTTTTCTTTGTTTATTTAGCTCTTTACCAACAAGCGGGCTTCGGCTCCTTACGGTCTTGTTTATTAGCTTTGTTCCACCACTATTTATTACAACACGACCACAGTCAAGCTCATAAGTACCAAGTACTAAGCCAAGTAGTAGAATAATAATGATCTAGATTGGAGGGTATTAAGCAGAAGCTTGTGACTTGATAACACTAATTTACATGTACAAACATGTGTACTTTACATAAATTCTTGGGTCGATTGTCCGCCGTAGGATGTGGACGATGTGGTATGTAGATAAACTATATAAAACGTTGTTGGCTTCGCCTGAAGCAGAGAGATTACCGTCAACCGTTTAATGTTAAGTGATGTAGTAAAAGGATATTTATGAATGGACAGAAGACAGGAGTTTCAACCAAATTACCCTTTAAAACTGAGAACTGCTGTTACGTTTTTAATGTTGATGAACAGTATTATCTAAAATCCTCATGCCATGCCACTTAAAAGCCAAACAAACGGAAACTTGACAGAGATTAAGACGGAGGATTAGAATGAAATAGTATCACAATTCACATAATATGTACGTTTGTCTTCTTGAAAAAGTCGATGTTACCTTAAAGTCGACATCGTAAAATGTGTGTAATTCACTTTAAACTTGCACCAAAAAACCAGACTATCTCTTCCGCTTGCATGCTCACTTGAAAATGATGGTTGGTAGTTCATCAGAAAATTGTTTTTTTTTATCCTGGCAGCTTACATTGTATTATAGGTACTGGTTCCATTTCCTTCCCTTTTGGTCATGCTACCATTCATTACTACCAATGCCAACCAAACTACCCAGTATACTTTGTACTTGTAGATATAAAAACCAGCGAACCACGTTAAAATTCATGTGTGTTCCTTTGAGATTTTTGAGACTGACGGGTTGTGAGCTTTATATACTTTTTGTGTGAATAGACATGCAGAGAAGGCTATAAATATATGTATGTATGAGCAGAGTGCATTATGCTGCTCTGGTTATATTGTTGATGATTGTAACTTGGCACGCAAACCAAACCAACATCAAAATGGTTAGTTATTTTTTCAACCAACCCAAACGCAATTGGCCAGGTAAAAAGAATTTTCAGGTCTCTTTAATGCTTTTTTGTGTAAATAAAAAATAAACTTGAAAACGCGATTCAAACCCAAATGTAGTGAAATTTGGACAGGAAAAAATCGGATGACTACTGCCACTCTCTGCTTATTTGCTGTATATGATGATGATGTGAGGGAATGACCATCTCATGCTGATTTAATTTTTAATGCTGAGAACTTTAAGCAGAGAGCTGCTCTCATATAGGCATTTTGGCTTTCATGCGTTGGTCTTTGGTGATGCTTAGCTTACGCAAAAGGATAATGAGGAACGAGCAACTGTATCTGTAATTTAAAATGCATAAAATATGAGACTTTTTTTCATCCCAAAAACAACTACGCTGCTGGGGATTGGGACGAATAGCAAGCCAAACCAAGCTCTCCGACAGATATATATGAAGACACGCTCTCCTGGAGTTCAAGAAGGAAGAACAACATTAACATTACAGTAATCTTGATTTTCATGCGACTATTTGTGCGGTGATGCGAGTGCGAGTGTTCGTAGGCGATTAGTAGTGAAATTGCACAAAAAAATGTAATCAGACGAAAGGATCTTTGGGTTAAAAAGAAAAAAAAGTGGATGAAGAGATCTTGCTTTACTCATTTTAAACATTTCTTGACTTGTAAAAGTATGATTTTGGCATGACCTTTTTTCCTGATGGCTCAAGTTAATTTTCTTTTGCTGCTGATGAGTTTCCTTCTTTCATTCTTAGTTAGTTTGCAGACTGCGTGCTTGGTGTGATGTGAATGTGATGCATTTTGTGTTTTTTAATTCAACTTTTGAACTTATACACAATCATTTGGATAAGTCGAAGTCGAATTTGAAGAAACAGCCTATGTATACAAAACAGGAGCAGATGCAGATAAAAAAAATGCAGAAAGATGGATATAAATCAGAAATATGATGGAATTATATTATAAATGTTATGGTACACTGACGAATTGGTGATAGCGATGATGGGATGGATGGAGTTCTTCGCGTGCCGGCTTTTTCTATTAGAATGAGCTTTATTGCTCAATTTCTGATTCTGCTACTAAGTATTAGGAGGAAATTATATTCAGGAAATTATTCTTCCTTGAATAATTCAAGGAGCGTATTCTTTCGTACAATCAGTGTTTTATTTGTGGGAGTATCTAATCAACAGCTAGCTATCTTGTTCTAGTCTTTTTAGACTTTTGAAAGAATTGCCTTTGTTTACTTACTCAAATCTTGACTTGAGAATGTCTTAAGCCTTGTCTGTGGTTGGTCTAGCCCATGCTTTGATGGGTTTACTATCGCATTAGAATGACAGATGGATATTCGGTTGAATGCTTTTATATTCGGTAATTGATGAACAAAAGGCAGGGCAGATGGAATTCATAAAATTTTGAAACCAGAAGCAGAATCCAATTTAAATGTAACAACTTGTTTCAAATTCCATAATCGTAAAATGGATTTTATAGATCGTAACGATGAACGAATACTAATTTGCTATGCTAGGCAAGAAGCGAGAATATTACGCTAATGTTTGGTAATTTTTAGCTTGTCTTCGCCTAAATGAGATGAAATTGATTGATGATTTTTATAAAAGCATGAGCATGATGAAGCTGCAACGGGATTTGTCATGTTTTGGTGTAGTAATAAAATATTTTCATGAATCATAAAATTGTATATATCTAGTAGATATTGAAGGGTTTGTTATTCAGTGAAGTCGTTAACAAAATATATTATGGGCAAACCTCAATGCAATTTAAAAGGTGTATTAGGTTAATAATCTGACATTTTAAAGCAATAAGGTTCCGGCTTGTATGCAAACTACAAGGAATAAATATTTGTTGTCCCAATGTTGAGTTCTGATTCATGATTTTCTGTCGCATTGGATTAGTAAAGTTGAAGTTCAAATCAAAGACAAAGACTATGAATCAGCAGCGTATTTTGAAAAAAGAAAGATGAGTAGCCGACAACCGACAATAAAGGTTAAATCAACGTTTATTTGCAAACATAAGGTGAAGATTATTTCAAATTTTGCAGTTTTTGGCACAAATCACAAATCATGTAATTTAACACCTTTTATATACATACAGATGCCGACTACCATAATTGCTATGTACCAAATACATATATTAATATTTTTTCAATATCTACTATGTAGTGAATCTTGTAAATCTATAGTAAATTAATTACCCGTGGTAATAACAAGTACGAAAAATGCCAAGTTGTAAGTTTAAAAGTTTACTGGGTACAATAAAACGAAAAATGTAGCCCGCCGACATAGTGGTTGCAAATTGCAACGGCGCTCCCTTATTATACAGTTTTCAAAATTATTTCATGTATGGATAGGTCAACTTCAACATGTGAAGTAGTGAACTTAACGATGTGGTGTAATGTGTGGCTCAGTTAAAAATGTAATTTTTCTCAGGAAGACTTTAGTAATACACCAAATGTCAAGGACCTTTACCTAATTAGAATACAAAACCGAATTCTTATTTATTGCTCTCAAATGCATCTTCTACTTGACTAACAGGCAAAATAAGGCTAAGTTTACAGATTCCAATTACTCTGAGAAAATGGAACAGAAACGTTTTGAGCGTGAACAATTTTTTCATTACGTTACTTTGCCCAGTGTCTATCAATATTGCAAACAAAAACATTTATAAGGCTTTGATTTTGTCTATAGAGCTTAAACAATCTAAGTCATTTTAGAGTTAAATGTGTGCAGTTTAAACGGGATTCCAGACTGTCGTATACAATTCAATCTTTTTTGCAGAGAAACGGATATGTCAATGCATCATGAACGCCGAAACATTTTCTATAATCTCATCTGTAATGCTTTAGTCATTATTAATGAGCACTATCGCTGAAATTGTCGATGCACGATTTGGCACAAAATTTACAATCAAAATGAATATGATGGAAGAGACTTGTGAATGGAAAAGTGATTTAAATAGTTAATTGTATGTCAAATCTGAGTAAAATTTATATAATACTGTAATTAGAGCTAACACTCGTAATTTCATTATAATACACAAGAATACTTACATGTTAAATACACAGTCTAAATATTATTTCGTATTGCTTCCTAAATAAAACAGTTTATGGGTCTGACACCTTATAATTACTTATTTCTACTTTTAATTTAATACTGCAGAAAGTAAAATCATACTATGGCAGAATGGTAACTATAATTGCATTGATCTACCCGTGTGAATGTCGCAAGTTTTTTTATACCGAAGATTATTTTTTTTGTATTTAAAAAACTGGAAACGAACCATGTTGTCAATTAAAATCATTGAGATAATTGATAATACTGTTTGTGCTAATTTACTTTAATACGCTACTTTTCATTCTTTCTTCTTTGGCTTTTTTGGGTTCCTTGAACGAGACTTGGCCTTACATAATGGACAAATGGGTGCATTCCGATGAATTTGCTGATGGCACGATAAGCAAGATTTCATTGGGGGTGGTTGTTGCCTGCAAAAATAGTTGGAACAATTTAGTTAGTTTATAAAATGGATTCATTCCAGCAGCTTGGAGCACCTTTTAATTAATTCAGTTTAGTTTTTACCTGAATGTAGGTGTGGGTCCTGTGGGATGAGGTGGAATATGGGGTGGAGGTGGACGTTCTTGTTTTGTAGCGGACTGCATCAACGCCAAAGGACTTTGACTCATTATAAACGCTGCTGCAGCAGCTTGTGTTGCTGATGGAGGTTGTGGATAAGCTATCCCTGGCATGACCTCTTCACGAGGTGGTTGAGAATGTGACCAAGTTGGAGGCAGTTGATCAAACAACCTGAAAATTAAATGAATCAAGACAGATTCAAATTAGGAAGGTTGGGTTGGATACAAATACCAGTATACAAGCATCATGTACATATTTAAGAGACATACTCTGGAGTTATTAGTCCAGGTTCCTCCTCATGAAGTTCTGGAAGTCGTTCCAAACCTAAACAGCTTTGTCTTAGACGATCAACTTCCGCCTTAATTGGCCCATACTCTGCGTGGAGACGCTTGGCGGTGTCCAATGCTCTGTTTCGAGCTTGCTCTGATTGCTTGATTACAGATTCCATCTAATAAAAAAATATTACACATTTTAATATCACCTATTGATTCTAGACATTAAATTGAATTGAAAAAAAATTAGTAGTGACGTACAGCATTAATATCAGCATGAATCTGACGAAGCTCCTCCACATGAGCCATCTTTTCTTGAATGAGCATTTCCATTTCAGAACGATAGTCTGATAAGCAGCGATCCTCTTTCCTGGTAGCTTCAATCTCATCCAAGAGCCTTTCCTTAAGCTTCAACATTTGCATCGTCTTTGTTCTTAATTAGAAAATGAGTGCATCATTCATGATTAATACAAACACAAAACCCCTTTTTTCTTAAAACAAACCAAACAAGACATTTTCTTTAGAGTTTGATTACTTACTTGATTTCCTTAACCAGCTCCAATTTTGCAAGAACTGACGCAGTCCTTTCCTCAACGTCCATCATTTTGAACTCCCAAATATTATCTTCAACTTCAAATCTTTCACTGTGTATAATGAATGAATGAATGAATGAATATTTTACTTTATCGTTCTTGTACTCTCACTTATTCACAAGATAACTTTAATCAAGCCAAAAAGAACTCTTCTACTCCTTTAAAACCATCACATTTCACATCCACACACAGAGAAATCCCGTAAACTGAGCAAGAGAACAACCCTTCCTCTCCGTTGACTTAAACAAAGTAGAAAGTAATGAGATTTTTGAGTTGAAGGGTTTATATGCATACTTTACTTTGCAATCCCAAATATGTCTTGCTGTTGTCGTTCTCTTTTCATATCATATCATAATATCATATCTATATATCTCCTTCTTCATTTCCATGCGTATATTCATTCACCTTCAAAAGGCACAAACTCTTTCTTCTTGTTCTTCTTCTCCTTCTTCAAAAAAAATATAATCTACGACAAGGAGCAAGCATTTACAAGGATATTGAAACCCAATCCTCTGATGATCCTGAGGCACTTTTCATTCTTTCATATCATCCATCCGCAACCATCCAAAAAAAGCTTTTCTTTTCATCCTCTATATCTCTCTCCATCCTCCATTCATTTTTATCCGCTGGCTTTCCCTGTCTTCTCTATGTAGTACAGGAAGAATACGGGAGTCGTTGTGTCTGCCTACCATTTTTTGTATAAATAAATGTTACCCTTTCCCAAACTTCCTTCCTCTTTTTCTTGTATACTTACAGTAAATGGTGACAGAAGCCCATGCAGTATCTACAGTGCAATGGCATGGCATTAGCATTAGCTCGTTTGTGGAAAGACTACCAACACCACCGCCACCATCCTTCCCAGGTACCAGTAAAGCACCCATCATCATCATCATCATCGTCATCATCCCATCACATCATATCATGCTTCCATAAACAATTTCTTAACTAGCTAAACTCACTCAGCTCAGTTGGAATTGGAGTTGGAGAGGAACGTGTATGATGTGATGTGGATGTAAGAATTCGATCTCTAGGCTCCCATTTGATATTGTGATCTTCACCAGATTTACTACTCTTGCTTCCTCTCTTGGTCTCCTCTTGCTGTTGAAACATGAGGAAAAAGACGAAAAGGGTATCTATATTCATAGGAGTATAGCAATTCTAAAGGCTAGGTAGGTGCTGACTGCTGATAAGTTATACAATGGACAACTTCGGTAATCGGATATGTGCTATATACAAAAGTTCATATATATAGCAGAGTCGAAGCTTGTACTGCATGCTGTCCTCTCTGCAGTAGGTTTATATTATGTTATGTTGTTTGGAGTCAAAAACGTTCCCAATTGCCTATACTCAAAAGGATATTTCCTTGAATAATATTAGATGCTCCATCCTTTACCCTAGCGGCTCTACCATCATCCCTCTGTGTATATAAACAAGACAATAGATGAGTTTACGTACTAAACACATTCGACTCTACCACCTCTACCTTTTTCTGTACACACCGTTTGACTCGGAAATGAAAATGTACTGTGTCGGTTCCATACATGCATATGCTCCTCCATATGTTTTTAAGTGGTTATATACCAGATATATACGCATACACCGTTCTTTTGCAACTGCGTTGCATCCACACAGCTACAACAGTTCCACTCCACACAGGGTAATTTTAAAAGCCGAAAAAGTTTAAAAACTACTGAGCTGTGCAGTTCAGTGTAGTGCTAGCTAATGCTCTTTCTCATGTCATGTGAAATGATACAGTTGGGCAAGTTGAATGTGAATGCTCTAGGATCTAGCCTGGCTACCTCCTTCAATAATACCGTCGTCATAAGACTTACTCTTCTTTACTCCACACTCCATTCCATATTCCATATGCTTTACACATGAGCTGAGCTAGAACTACCAACCAACACCATCATGCACCACCACTGTATTCTGGCCACGTTCGGTCTTTTCATTTATGATATTTTTTTCATTGTATATTTTCAACTTGATTCTTCTCTTAACACGTAACCAAATGTAATTTTCTGAGCTTTATACTCTACTCTCATCCTCATCTCCTCATGCTGCATGATTCTTTCCATGCATGTTGCTTTAGACTCTGGCTCTGGTCCTTTTCAATAATACACATACAAAATTGTACTTACGTGTTTGCGCTGCAATGCAATCCAATGGTTTCTTCATGTGGTATGGCTCGGTAAAGTGGAGATTTCATATGGGAATGAATGACTCAGATTGAGAGATTTTGATATTCTAATCTGATCCAAAGAACAGTGTGTGAAGTTTGGTAAAAAACAAGAAACTATACTACGACTTTTCGCATCGGGTTTTATACTGGAGTGGACTATGATGGTATTAGGTTCATTTCATGGCATGAGGTACCTTTTTTGCACATAAATATCCATTTGCCAAGACAAGAGCGTAGCGATAACGTGCATGCATATAAGAATGTGTGTGCAGAAGTAGTAGTAGTACTAATACTAATGGATTAAATCGGTGAAGAAGGAAAAAAAATTATACCGACGACCCACCGAAGAAGTAGCTAGCAAAGGGTAAAAGTACTTTTTGTACTTTGTACTATATACTCTTATACTGCGTACTATACTTTATACTGTGTTATTGTTATGTTGTATGTTACTCAGCGAAATGATCTATGATCATATGACGAACGGAAAGGAATGATGTGGATGAAGTTTTTACGTTTACGTGTCAACTTGTATATTGTTGAGCTAAACATGCTATATAAGAGGAGAAACATGCAGTAAAAGCTGGGCGAAGAGGTCTTTAAAACGTAATTTATAGTTTTTGCATTATTTATATTATATTGTACTGTATATCGTGCAACGTAAAAGTTGCTGGATTGGATACTATACCTTAATAGTCGGCTATATACTTCATTTCATTTCATTGTATTATATTATATTGGGTTAGATTGGGATTATAGTGCACTTTTATTTGGGAAAGAACGGTTTGCCAGATGTTATAGAGAATTTGAGCAGGAGAGAATCAGTTTCGTATTGAAAGCCAACTAGGGATTTTAGCTATCAAATAACTTTTTCGTGATTCGGTTGAGAATTCGCTACACGATATCACTCTAATTTTCATAATTTTCGCTCAATATCCAAAGCCAAAGCTAAGCCAGTCCTACCAAAAACGTTTTTGCCTCAAAAATATTTGCTAATAGATTATTAAGGATTGTATCTACATTCTATATCCTTCCATTATATAAAACTCTATCCTATTATATTGTCAATGTGTCTTGGTTGAAATCTGTTTCATCATCATAGAATTTTTTCTGACGGGTCTGGATCATTTTTTATGCTTGATTTGCATACATCAAATTTTAATGAAAGAGAGGCAACCCACCACACCAGTGAGCCATAGCCAGCAATAAGTGATACGAGAATACGACACTGCAATCTGCAATCCTCTTAAATTTCAATGTGAAGTCTGTCATGTTGTTTTAGACAAGACAAGAGCTGTGCTATAACATATAACATAACTACTAATTTATATAAACGGTATACCTATACCCTCAATCAGAATAGGTATTGACAAAAAAATATTACTTGGAAAAAGAAAAGTAGAGGATTAATAGTGAAGCAGAAGCCGAAATCTGGTCTCTGACTGAATGATTGTCTTGGGATCAGTTACCTATACATGTTTTGAACTCTGTTGGACATACATACATACAAATACAAGTACAACATAATAATACCGTGTGTATAGCTATACTACTATAGCTTCTAATGAGAGTTTTATGAGAGTTGATACGTAAGTCAAAGTCAACTGACAAGTAAAGTAAGTAGCTTTGTGACTACAGTACAGTGCTGCTGATTAGGATTGTATCCTAACGTACGAGAAGTACCAAGAAGAATTGGATTTTTACTTCACTAGAAAAGTGCAGCTGCAACAAAATAACTAAACTTTTACGGCATCTTCATAAGTATATGCAACGTGTCAGGCAAGCCAAACGAATATCCGCTTGTTCTTGTTCTTACTCATCATATCATCATCATCAGTCAACTATCAACTGTTGGAAAGCATAGGTGTCACAGAAGAAGCAACGCAACGTAGTGAAGTGGAGTAAAGAGAAGAAGAAGGTGAAGAGGAAGGCTTACCTACCACCTGAAAGAAAATAGGACACATAACGGGAAGACGCATTTATAATACGTTGCCATTAAGTTCTTATCCAGCAAAAAGGAAACTTGCTACTGCGAAAATATTGGAAACTGTGTGCTATATATCTATATATAAACATATATAGAATCTTTGAGTCTTTGATCTCGTCAATATTTACCAGAGAGGAGGAGGAACCAGAGGTTGACTATAGCGAGTTAAAGTGAACTTGTGATGTGTATGGCATAAGTTTGCACAAGCAACGCAAAACGCAACAGTTCAGTCAGTAACCATAAAAAGTGAGGCTTACATTACATTACACCCAGGCAAAAAGTCAATAGTCTTTGTGTGCTGCCTACTTAAAATTTTTGGAAGGGTAAGTTAATATTGTTAATATTCATACTGTTTGTCTTATTACTTGCGCTGTCAATATGCGTAATTGTGAATTGATTTAAATATTTGAGATGAGAGCAAATACGTAATCCAATTTGAAGTATATTCTTAATAAACCTGACAATAGGCAGATATATAGTAACCTGCGATCTAGCATTTATGCTGAATAAAGTTAGCATAAGCTGTGTCTGAGTAGTTCATTGGTTTAAAAAAGATTTGAAAATTTTCATAATTGTGGCTGCTATTGAGATTTTTTTCAAAAATTGACCTTTAATCACTTATAGGTCACGCTGGGGTCATTTCTGAACTTTGATATTAGCATAGTTGAGTTTTTCTTGAAAAATAGCATCATTTTGATGTATCATAAGCCATGTTTTGCTATTAAAATTTTTTGACCTTGACCTTTGACCCAGTTACCGTTGACCGATTTTGCTCATCTTAGAACTTAGCCAAGAGCTTGACCTAAGGTATCGTTTAGCAAAAAGAATTTTTGAAAATCTTCAACGGTGTAAAAGTTATCGTGCGAACAGACGGACAGACGGACGGACGGACGGACGGACAGACAGACTATGATCCATTCTAAAAAACCTGCTTTTGATTGATCTTCGATCGCAGGTTAATAATCCAAATTCACTACAGTAGCTGTTTTTGGATTATCCTTATATATGATTCATTTTTTACGTAAACAATAATCTCGTGTGTTATGTTATGTTATAAACAGTGTGAAAAATGTTAAGTAATGGGAAAATATGTTCTCGTTTTCTGCCTGAAATATTTTACCCTTGGGAAGAACCCAACTTAATCCACTACTATCCAGTTTTGCATTTTATTTTCCATGATGGGTTATTATTATGCAAACACCTTTTTGTTTAAATCATAGGTACAACTCCGTATTACTTTGTTAGTTTGTATAGTTTGTAGTTACGTATTTTTCGTGGTAAAGGTGGTATTTTTAGATGCGCTTAAGTAGTATCATATAGTTTGGTTTGGTAGTAGATTAGACAGCAAAATATTCTACATGCAAAAAATTCATCTTTGCAACTAAATTGCACAGGCAGCTAAACTGCTGCGGGCAGAATCCATGGGCAGAAGACGTGTACATGATGAAATTATTATGGGAAGAATGAGATAGTGATGTGATGTTGGAAGAGTGATGGATAGAAGTATAAATAATATACATGCATTGAAGAAATGCAAACAAACTTGAAATCACTTTCATCATTAAATACGTGGAGGGATGGATGGATAGATCAGGTTTTTTAGATGCATTATTAACCTGCGATCGCAGATCAAAAGCAGGTTCTTTAGAATGGATCTTAGTCTGTCTGTCCGTCCGTCCGTCCGTCCGTCCGTCTGTCCGTCTGTTCGCACGATAACTTTTACACCGTTGAAGATTTTCAAAAATTCTTTTTGCTAAACGACACCTTAGGTCAAGACCTTGACTGAGTTCGAAGATGAGCAAAATCGGTCAATGGCAACTGGGTCAAAGGTCAAGGTCAAATATTTTTTAATAGCAAAACATGGGTTATGATACATCAAAATGATGCTATTTCTCGAGAAAAACTCAACCATGCTATTATCAAAGTTCATAAATGACACCAGCGTGACCTACAAACGTTTTAATGTCAAAATTTTGGAATTTTCTCAATAGCAGCCACACTGATGAAAATTTTCAAAACTTTTTTAAACCAATGAACTACTCAGACACATAGCTTATGCTAACTTCATTCAGCATAAATGCTAAATCGCAGGTTCCTATATATCTGCCTATTGTCAGGTTTATTATACTATATTAACCAGTAGTAACAGTAGCATGCAATACAATGCACTCACTTCATTTCTTTTAATATATATAATATATTAGTGGTATGATGTATGATGATCATGATGATGATGATGTACTTATAGCGATAAATTCCAAAGTGTCAGTCTCCTTTCTGCAATGGAAATATTCATACATGCATAGACACATAATATGCTTCAACTTGAAGTGTGTGAATTTAATTCTGAGGTGAGTTAAAGACTAATTGCCATTTCCAAGAAGTAAATTTTGCTTTGTCTAAACTCTCAAATGAAGTGTTCAGAGAACCCGTGCGTGTGTAACTGTATGTGTATCAGGCTAAATAATTTTTAAGCCGAAGTTTAACTATAAGTATAAGAAGGAAAGGTGTGGTTTATAGTGATTTGGTTTTGGTTTGAATTGAATTTGAAATATAGCAAAAAACTGGAAATCTGGGATGGATAGGGTTACGTTACGATGAGTTTATGACGTGAGTAATATTTCCAGGAGGTGTCGAAGAAACATTAAATGATTACCATTTTGCATGCTATATTTTAACCAGGCCCAAAATTGAGGGTGGTTTAGCTTGTTTCTAATAGAATAGCGTGGCGTGCAGCGTTTTTGGTGGGGTATGAATATAGAATTATTCTTCTCGACAAATAAGACATGCATTCAAAATGGAAAATGTCAAGCTCGTGCTAACAATTAGTTTATCCCTTCCCCACCGAGCCGTTTCCTTTTGTACAACGTAGTAAAGTAGTGATTTCATTGTAAGTGAATTGGATTGGATTGGGTGGGGAGATATCTAATCCAATAAAAAGTATTGAACATGCAATTGCAATAGTGCAATAGAAAGAAGATGTATGTAAGAAGGGGAAGGGCAAATTCGCAGAAGTGCAGGAAATATTTATATTTACATGGCAGTTTGCTCGGGTAGGATAATGGATGGTTGAAAGAGAATTCGTGGAACTTTTTGGAAGCAGCCAAGATTCAATTTCTAAGGCTTCGTGTTTCGTCATCAGCCAAATCCAACCCAACCAAGCATTTCATTGTTCGATTCGTGACGTGTGTAAATTGGGGATGTAGATTCATAAAATGGCTATATAAATACTTATCCTGGAACATCCAAGGAAATTGGAGTACACAGCCTGTATATACATATGCAAATAGTTGTTGTTCGGTGTGGGATAGGCTCTAGGTATACTGGAAAGAGAAGGAATTGAATGGAATATTGAATTACGTTTTAGGAAGCAGCAAATTGTTGATTTGCTTATGTACACAAAATTTCCACATCTCCCTCATTTAGGGAACCGTGTTGTTTGTGCTTTATTTGTAGTTTACATTCTGCACTGCACAAATAACTTCTAACGAAAAAGTTTGTTGGATGCTGACGAAATCGTATTTTAATGTTGAATGTGCTCAATTTATTGCACACTCCAGTCCACTATTTGCATAAACTCTTTCCTCCTTCGTCCATAAAAGTTGCATAAAATTTGAGATGCAGCAGGAAATGGTTGAGACATTAAAATGAAATGTCGTGTTTAGCTTATGGATGTATTTTGTACATAAACAGTATCGTAAATCTAGAATTTGGACACGGGGTTACATAATGGAAAGGATTTAATTTTAGTGAGTTGTCGTCTGTCATTAAGAATAGAAGATGCCAATCTCAAACTCAAACTGCCAAACAATTTATGCAGTAAATCAAATCATCATTTTCAAATGTAAATGACTAGAAAGGATGTAAAGAGGTTAATATTATTTCATTGTTCGCATCCCTAAATGCTGCAAAACGCTGTGCTTCAAAGCATGACGCATGAAGATATTTTCGTGATTTGACTGACAATTGTAAATAGCATCGTTACTATCGTTGTGTCAGTGTAGTGTGACATTGAAAAATTGAAGTCTTCACGTTTGACGTTGTCCAAAACTCCAGCTTTTCCGGTAGTGCTGGATTGTGATACTTGTGTTGTATGAATTATGCATGCAATATAAAGCTATCTTGAGTATCTTGTTCTATAAATTGCCGTAATTAATTTAAGTTTTCCGGCCAGTTAACAGCAGTCCTGACATGAACAAGACAGGCACTACGCCTCGCTGCACCACCTTGGATATTCATTATGAATGAGATGAAAGTGAATTTAATGCTTTACATACTGACTTACTGACACTATTGAACAGTTGCATCTGTCCTCAACTACACTAACTGAAGTCGAACGTATTATCTACACTCGAGCAACTCGTAAATATTTTATTCATAAGTTCAACTGTTTACCATAAATCAACATGGGACGGTGGACGGTTGATTAGAGAATTTTCCATCGTCAATAATTTTTAATATTGAATAACATTACTTATGAACAGTACCATCTATGCAATCAATCTGATCTGCAATGTCATTGCCGACCTTCGTGTGAAAACCTCCATTCGATAAAAAAATATTGTGGCTAACAAAAAAAATTAAAAGCCTCAATAACATTCTTATGACTTGACTGACACTGTAAATTGCTAATACATGCGCACAACGTGCTTTCAGTACTTAAATTTTTACATAATATGCGTATTTTTTTAAATAGTCATCAAGTCATCATATGTATGTATCATTCATCCCCGTTCCCAATTACACACGTGAAACTAAGGACGTGTTCTAAAGAGTATGGCGCTTACTTTAGTACATTAATATCACAACGCGAAAACTACATTTTTGCTAGAGCTAGAACTCGTTGCATCCCAGCATATATATCGTATCGTCATGATATGAATGTAATAAACCTGACAATAGGCAGATATATAGTAACCTGCGATCTAGCATTTATGCTGAATAAAGTTAGCATAAGCTGTGTCTGAGTAGTTCATTGGTTTAAAAAAGATTTGAAAATTTTCATAATTGTGGCTGCTATTGAGATTTTTTTCAAAAATTGACCTTTAATCACTTATAGGTCACGCTGGGGTCATTTCTGAACTTTGATATTAGCATAGTTGAGTTTTTCTTGAAAAATAGCATCATTTTGATGTATCATAAGCCATGTTTTGCTATTAAAATTTTTTGACCTTGACCTTTGACCCAGTTACCGTTGACCGATTTTGCTCATCTTAGAACTTAGCCAAGAGCTTGACCTAAGGTATCGTTTAGCAAAAAGAATTTTTGAAAATCTTCAACGGTGTAAAAGTTATCGTGCGAACAGACGGACAGACGGACGGACGGACGGACGGACAGACAGACTATGATCCATTCTAAAAAACCTGCTTTTGATTGATCTTCGATCGCAGGTTAATAAACCTGACAATAGGCAGATATATAGTAACCTGCGATCTAGCATTTATGCTGAATAAAGTTAGCATAAGCTGTGTCTGAGTAGTTCATTGGTTTAAAAAAGATTTGAAAATTTTCATAATTGTGGCTGCTATTGAGATTTTTTTCAAAAATTGACCTTTAATCACTTATAGGTCACGCTGGGGTCATTTCTGAACTTTGATATTAGCATAGTTGAGTTTTTCTTGAAAAATAGCATCATTTTGATGTATCATAAGCCATGTTTTGCTATTAAAATTTTTTGACCTTGACCTTTGACCCAGTTACCGTTGACCGATTTTGCTCATCTTAGAACTTAGCCAAGAGCTTGACCTAAGGTATCGTTTAGCAAAAAGAATTTTTGAAAATCTTCAACGGTGTAAAAGTTATCGTGCGAACAGACGGACAGACGGACGGACGGACGGACGGACAGACAGACTATGATCCATTCTAAAAAACCTGCTTTTGATTGATCTTCGATCGCAGGTTAATAAACCTGACAATAGGCAGATATATAGGAACCTGCGATTTAGCATTTATGCTGAATGAAGTTAGCATAAGCTATGTGTCTGAGTAGTTCATTGGTTTAAAAAAGTTTTGAAAATTTTCATCAGTGTGGCTGCTATTGAGAAAATTCCAAAATTTTGACATTAAAACGTTTGTAGGTCACGCTGGTGTCATTTATGAACTTTGATAATAGCATGGTTGAGTTTTTCTCGAGAAATAGCATCATTTTGATGTATCATAACCCATGTTTTGCTATTAAAAAATATTTGACCTTGACCTTTGACCCAGTTGCCATTGACCGATTTTGCTCATCTTCGAACTCAGTCAAGGTCTTGACCTAAGGTGTCGTTTAGCAAAAAGAATTTTTGAAAATCTTCAACGGTGTAAAAGTTATCGTGCGAACAGACGGACAGACGGACGGACGGACGGACGGACGGACAGACAGACTAAGATCCATTCTAAAGAACCTGCTTTTGATCTGCGATCGCAGGTTAATAAACCTGACAATAGGCAGATATATAGTAACCTGCGATCTAGCATTTATGCTGAATAAAGTTAGCATAAGCTGTGTCTGAGTAGTTCATTGGTTTAAAAAAGATTTGAAAATTTTCATAATTGTGGCTGCTATTGAGATTTTTTTCAAAAATTGACCTTTAATCACTTATAGGTCACGCTGGGGTCATTTCTGAACTTTGATATTAGCATAGTTGAGTTTTTCTTGAAAAATAGCATCATTTTGATGTATCATAAGCCATGTTTTGCTATTAAAATTTTTTGACCTTGACCTTTGACCCAGTTACCGTTGACCGATTTTGCTCATCTTAGAACTTAGCCAAGAGCTTGACCTAAGGTATCGTTTAGCAAAAAGAATTTTTGAAAATCTTCAACGGTGTAAAAGTTATCGTGCGAACAGACGGACAGACGGACGGACGGACGGACGGACAGACAGACTATGATCCATTCTAAAAAACCTGCTTTTGATTGATCTTCGATCGCAGGTTAATAAACCTGACAACTGGCAGGGTATATAGGAACCTGCGATCTAGCATTTATACTGAATGAAGTAAACATAAGCTATGTGTCTGAGAATTGGTTTAAAAAAGATTTGAAAATTTTCATCATTGTGGCTGCTATTGAGAATTTTTTTTTAAAAATTGACATTTAAACGCTTATAGGTCACGCTGGGGTCATTGCTGAATCTTGATAATAGCATGGTTGAGTTTTTCTCGAGAAATAGCATCATTTTGATGTATCATAACCCATGTTTTGCTATTAAAAAATATTTGACCTTGACCTTTGACCCAGTTGCCGTTGACCGATTTTGCTCATCTTCGAACTCAGTCAAGGTCTTGACCTAAGGTGTCGTTTAGCAAAAAGAATTTTTGAAAATTTTCAACGGTGTAAAAGTTATCGTGCGAACAGACGGACAGACGGACGGACGGACGGACGGACGGACGGACAGACAGACAGACTATGATCCATTCTAAAAAACCTGCTTTTGATCTGCGATCGCAGGTTAATAAGGATTAAAAGGTATCTCCTGTATATATGGAAATACTAGAGAATATTCATTTTATAACGATTTGAACATTCACGCGTGCAGTTAGAAATTACACTCGCATAATATAATATACCTAACTTGAAGAGTCCTTTAACTTACTTTGTATCAACAAGTGGCACTGCACTAGAGTTTCCGACATTTAACATAACGATATTGTTGATGATGATGATGATGATGATGATGAGGATACCACGAACGATAACAATGTTATATGTGGACGTCCTTTGCTATTGCTTGCGGCATCAATTACGGTTTACGGGGCTGCACCTGCACTTCGAAGAACATAAAAGCGTGGTCTCTCTTCTGGTTCTTCTGGCATCAGATATACTTTACCATGTTTTTCGACAATTTACGCAAAAGTTCTAGGCATCCATAAACCATAAATATGAAATAACAATATATTGACAGGACATAGTCAATAGTAATATACACAATAATAATAAACCTGACAATAGGCAGATATATAGTAACCTGCGATCTAGCATTTATGCTGAATAAAGTTAGCATAAGCTGTGTCTGAGTAGTTCATTGGTTTAAAAAAGATTTGAAAATTTTCATAATTGTGGCTGCTATTGAGATTTTTTTCAAAAATTGACCTTTAATCACTTATAGGTCACGCTGGGGTCATTTCTGAACTTTGATATTAGCATAGTTGAGTTTTTCTTGAAAAATAGCATCATTTTGATGTATCATAAGCCATGTTTTGCTATTAAAATTTTTTGACCTTGACCTTTGACCCAGTTACCGTTGACCGATTTTGCTCATCTTAGAACTTAGCCAAGAGCTTGACCTAAGGTATCGTTTAGCAAAAAGAATTTTTGAAAATCTTCAACGGTGTAAAAGTTATCGTGCGAACAGACGGACAGACGGACGGACGGACGGACGGACAGACAGACTATGATCCATTCTAAAAAACCTGCTTTTGATTGATCTTCGATCGCAGGTTAATAAACCTGACAATAGGCAGATATATAGTAACCTGCGATCTAGCATTTATGCTGAATAAAGTTAGCATAAGCTGTGTCTGAGTAGTTCATTGGTTTAAAAAAGATTTGAAAATTTTCATAATTGTGGCTGCTATTGAGATTTTTTTCAAAAATTGACCTTTAATCACTTATAGGTCACGCTGGGGTCATTTCTGAACTTTGATATTAGCATAGTTGAGTTTTTCTTGAAAAATAGCATCATTTTGATGTATCATAAGCCATGTTTTGCTATTAAAATTTTTTGACCTTGACCTTTGACCCAGTTACCGTTGACCGATTTTGCTCATCTTAGAACTTAGCCAAGAGCTTGACCTAAGGTATCGTTTAGCAAAAAGAATTTTTGAAAATCTTCAACGGTGTAAAAGTTATCGTGCGAACAGACGGACAGACGGACGGACGGACGGACGGACAGACAGACTATGATCCATTCTAAAAAACCTGCTTTTGATTGATCTTCGATCGCAGGTTAATAATATTATTACAAACAATAGCACGCCATACCTTTTTATGCATTTTGATTACTTTTGAGCAACTAACTAACTGACTGCCCAATCGGCTAGAAATGCAGCAACATATATTGAGTTCGACTTGACAGACTTTCACTATTTTCCGTGCTTTGACAAATGCATGTGAACACAAATGTGAGCGAGCTGAGAGTTGACGCAAACACGAAGTAGAGCTTCTACAATTTTTGCTGCTCGTCGATTTGTTGTGAGCTGTTTCAGTCGAAGGACGAAAGTTTTAAAACGTGCTGCTATTAAAGTGTGTTTCATTTGTTGGTTTTAGAAGGAGGAAGAACTTCATTTAATTTAATTACACAGTTTGCGGTAAGAAAAGTTTAGTGTTTGAAACAAATTTGCTTCTTTTTCTTCATTCTTAGACTTCCGCCTGGCTAGAAATTTGCGTCATCTCATAAATAAAAGCTGTTGAAGTATGTTTTCATAATTTAAGCAGTTTTTTTGAGTGCATTGGCATTGGCGTTTGAATAAAAAAATTGGATGATCAGTTGAGTGTGTATTTATACATTAAGTATATTTATGGTTTGGTTAGTTTAGGTTTGGGGATTGGTCGCCTTTCTTAGAACTTGGCAGTTGGAGTTGATTTATTGCTGAAGATGGTCGCTATTCTAATCGATTTTAATTGTTTGTGTAACCTCGTTTAAAGAAGGGAGAAGAATGGTTTGTTCGGAGAGTGTCAAAGAGAAAAAGAACAATTACAATTAGGGAAGATATTAGGAACAACGAATTGAAGGTCAACTCAACTCTCACTCTAGGATTTTCTTCTTGAGTTGGAGGGTGAGGGTATAATATAATTTGGGGGTTTTTGTTTGCATTCTAAGGTAAAATCGGAGTGGTTTTTTGTTCTGGCACGTTAAATATGTATTTAGTGTGTTTTTATTGTTCGTTCTCGTTCCTTAGAACTTATAATCACGTTATCAACAAGACGGGTGACGACGACGGGCTCTTTGATATATCTTAAGTATTATGGACATTCTTGGGTGGTTTTTATGTTCCACTCCACGTAGATAGGATGGGAATTATAGTAAAAGCTTGAACATATTAGTGGTTTGGGTTGGATAGGTGGTATAGGTTGCCATCAATGGCTTGGAACTTTGGAAGCACTAGTATTAGTGACAGTTTCGAGTGGTTTGAGGCAAGCAAGGTGGTGGTAAAAAAGTGTGAGTGATCGGTCTCCTATTGTCCATGAGGACGCTATTGATTTATCGATTCATTACTTTTTGTATGTAGTGGAGTAATCGAAAAATGTGGAGAGAATGGCAGTAAACAAGGGGCCAGAAGTAGAGAGAGTTTACGAAACCGTGAAGTGAAACAATAGCATTTAAGTTTAAGGTTGAACATTAGCTACTGATGACGCTCGTTTAGAAAACCATGTTATCAATTATTGTTCAGTATTTCTATGAATAGGAATCGTATCGTTAATTCGTATCAGGCAGAAAGTAATAGAATAAGTTTTATTTCCTATCACAAGTAGTGTCAGGTAGAAAGGATAAAAGCCTGCACGTGCACCTGTAGAGAGAAATGATAAGGTTGTGGTTTAATTTAGGATTGGTAATAAGGAGCGGAAGCGGAGCTTGCATTGTAAAATGCTCCAGATTTCCCATTTGGCGAAATGCGACTGTTGGATTTTGTAAATAATGAATGACTTTTTTTGTGTATTTTCAGGAGACGCTGTGTCGCTAGCTGGAAGCCGAGGTTTTACCTATAATAGTCATTAGTGCTCAATATTACTAAAGGAATTCAAGATGCCGTCAGTAGCTCCATATTCTTTGGCGCTGGTTGTAATTGTCCTCACAGCTTCGATAGCTGTGTTAGGTCAAGGGGAAACACCTGGTTCGTTGAATTTTATGACTGTTTTCATATAAACTTAAATGGATAAAATGAATATATCGGTGAACTAACGGAGGGTTTTATTTTTTTAGAACTAGATGCCTGTCTAAAAGGAAATTCGTGCACAGAGTGTGTTGTTATTAAAATTCCAGCCAATCAAACAGTCAATGGGACATCTAACAATGGGACTTGCGTCTGGGAAGTTACAAGTTCTGGTCAACTATGTGTTGCAAAGTACACTCCTTCGCAGGAAATTAGTAACGTGGCTTTCAATGAACAAGGGTGTAAGTAAAAGTTAAACATTAATGTGTTGGAACTTTACTGACGATATTATCTGCCATGTCTCCAATTTATAATTTATTTTTGATAGGTACCACAATTCCATCAACCACTACTACCGCAGCTCCGAGTACTAATGGTACCACAACTGCACCACCAACACCACCACCAAGTACAAATGCTACTACCACCTCAACAACTCCGGCCCCACCTACAAATGCTACAACTACTGTGCCCACGACTTTGCCTACGAATGCGACTACTACACCAGCCACCCCTACTAATGGAACTACCCCGATAACAACTCCAATTCCATCGAATAGTACCACCGCAGCACCCACACCTGCTCCAACTAAGGGAGGATTTTCGTGGGCATCGTTCATTGGTAATATTGAAAATAAGTTTTAAGCTTTCATGTTTTTTTTACATTTTAATACAATTACATGAAGTTTAAGCATTATTTGTTATTTTTCTTCCTTGAAGGTGGTATTGTATTCGCTGCAGCCCTGTCATCCCTCGCCTACCTAATCTGGCGTTTCTACAAAGTTCGCTTGGACAGAAATTATCACACTTTGTAAGAATATCACAATAATCCAATTGTCGTAAACCCAGTCTTTTTGTCCTCCTTTCTAACAATACTTGAACCAACCGTCTACCTTGGTCCTGGGCAAATTACCTTTACGATTATTTATCGTGGTACATGAAAATTAACCATATTGACACTCCAATTAATCATCCTATAAGCAAACCAATCTTCCTTTTGTAGAGTACAATAATTTGATGAACCTGATTTCTATCTCATCATAATCTGTTTCATGTCTATATAGTTATTTGATTGATGACTTTAATATATGTAGTTGACTTTAGTTTTGTAGATGTCAACCTTTGATTTGGCAATTAATGAATTTGTATTCTGCTGACAATTTTCCAGCTCTAATCCAACGTTTTAAAAGCTCCCGACCTTCGACCTGCCTCCCTTCAATGTGTGTTGAATCTCTGAGTGCATCGCTGATTTCTTTGTCAACCTTTTTCTATTGCTAATATTACATAATAATATACAGCTCTAGTTTGAAATTTTAATCAATATATAGCGTTCAATCTTATGTTCGTCTTTCAGGTGATTGTGATGTTGATGTTTTTTTTGTTTTTATTGTTTTGTTGCATTATTAAAAAATAGGGATGTTTTGTTCAAAAACAAATTGTAATGACAAGAATTTGATCAATGATCCTTGCAGCGTTATTATTGCTTAGAGTAATTAAAATTTGTATGCGAGAACCCAAATTGAACCCAAACAAACGGAAATCAAGTTTTCGACCTAGTCTTTAGAAATTAATTTTTTTTGTATGAATTTAATGTATGTATGTATGTGCAGTTGATTCTAGTGTCAAATCGATAAGAGATTATGTTAGTTGATTTTTGTTTTGTGTTGATATAAATATGAGTAGGTTAGCTTATATTTGGCAGTTAGTCAATCAAATAATAAAACTATGCTGATTAAGTAAGTAGGTTGCAGCTTTTATAAATAGTTGTTATTAACACAAAACTCATGAGTTCATCGTCAGTATTGTTTGCCGCATGTAAACTAAAAGTTTTTTTGTTGGAATAGTTTGGATGGATAGACTTTAATCATTCAAAAGGGAGCCTTACAAAAGTAATGTAAAATTAGTTTGCTGACTAAGGTAGCATTTACTAAAGTTTACAAAATGTAACACAAGAATATATATTTATGCTTTCTATCACGTGTTGTGCTGTGTAGCGCCGTATGGATATCGCAGTACATTCGGTGAAGTACAACTCTCCTGCATGGGTCTTGTCTCTTCTTCTGGACACTCAAAAATAACCGAATTTATTCCACAGCTTGAAAGGATCTATCAATACTAGCTATTTTGATTGCTCGCCATTTTTTGGCACCTCTAAATATTCAATAGATTTACTAGAAACTAACAAACCTGGTAAAATTTCAAAGTATTATTTTGCTTCAATTCCCGTTGTATTTGGTGTTAGAAATTTAGTAATTTGTTTATAAAACTGTAGAAGTTATAGCTCTTTCCCATAACCCAGAGGTGTAATTTATGCTCATGCTAAACGAAAGTATCCTCTGTCTAATCCCTTGTTTCTTGCAGGAGCACCAATTTGATATAAAAAAAATCTCCGCACCTTGCCACCTAGCTCTCATGAATCTTCATAGCATTCACTGTTGGGAGGATGCGATGCGCTCTATTTGAAACGCATTGAATGCTGCTTAAAATCCCTTTTATTTTTTGAGGTTCATCACAGAACTGATTACTCATCGATCAATCTACAAGAACCTTGTGCCAATCGTGCTTTGGTTTGGTGACTTTGCTATCTACCTATAAATGCACAATATTTTTATGACAGATCACATCACAATCTGCATGCCTAATATTGTATGGGAAATGGGTGTTATCAATCAGCCTATAACTATACAAAAGTCAGTAGGCAGGTTTCGTACCGTAAAAAACCAACTTAAACTTCTTGTGAAATTTAATAGCTAATTAAGCAGCACGTAAAATAATGTAAGGGATATGGGAATGCCAATAAACCGAATATTATTATCACTAAATATTCAATAACGTTGAGGGTATAAGGTTGCCAACTTGTTAGATTTTGTGAATATCACAAGTAAACGGGGCTATTCTGTAAATTTTTAAAAATCAGCATTATTTATGTTCTTGGGAACGTCGCTTACAAGTTTTTTTTTGATGTGTGCTATAGTTCGCGTGTGGTCCTGCTCATAATTTCTCTTTCTTTTGTCATTAGTGCTTTGTATAAGTTAAAATTAGTAATTTAAAAGTCCGTCCGTTATAAAAAAAATCATTATAGTTATATACCTATTATTACATGTATGGAAAATATCCTACATGAATATTTGTGCCGAGTGGATTCAATTACAAAAGTTGCTTATTATAGCGTGTGTGGTTACGAAGACAAGCGCATGTTCACATGATCACTATCTGTGAAAATATCAAATGTTATCGTTTAATACCACGTATGTTATATAAGTATTTTATGTAGATACATACAATTTATGCCTATATCTGATACACTACTATGATATTTAAGATAAAGTAATAATAATAATTATGTAGTTCACCTCATCACATAGTCAGCAATTTACTGACATAACAGAAGCACTGATAAAAGCAGCCATAATCTTAAGTGATATGTAATGACTTTTTTTTCAAATGAATTGCAGTGTTTTGTGCATTCGTTTGCAATCGCAAGTTGTTAGAACACAATTGTAGAAAAGTAGATATGTACATATTATGTATGCCTACATAACATAATGTATCGTCTCCGTTTAAAGAAATTTGAAATGATATTTCATTCAAAGTCCATTACTTATAGTGATGATAATATATATACATATAATGAATCTGGATACTAAGAAAAATATTTTTGGGGTATGTCTGTATGCGTGTGTGCAAGTAAAGTATCAGAAAAAATACACAGGAAGTGAATGTCACGATAAATTTTGAGATGAATAATAATAATATCAAATATTTGATATTGTACCGGTAAATGCATTTTCTTGTATTTTAGCACTAGTTTTATATAAATTTAAAAAAATGGTAGAATGATGATGGTCTGCATCAGTTTGAAAGTTACAAAAGTTAGAAATACAAAAGTTAGAATATGACATAAACATGAAATTCACCATGATCGGTTTAATTTTCTGAGACAAGATAATTATGTCTACACATGCAAATAAACAGACATCAAATCAATATGGTTGTACATCATTCAAAGTACATACATAAATTGGGATCAAATTTTTTGATGTGCAGATACTTTAATGGATTGTTAGTGGGCAAAATATATTTTAGAATTATCAAGATATATTATGTATGACATATAACATGACATGACAGTACATTGTACATTCTATAGATTATTCAAAATCGGTTGTGCATGGGATGCCAAAAGTCATTGTGTAAATCAATAAAAGAGTTAAGCCATCCTTTGAAAAAAATATACGTATTAGAATATGAGTCGAGTCGATCCTACGTATGATAAAAAATAGGATAGTTTAAGGGTTAAAAAGTAATTAGTAAAATATTACTACTACTACGTAAATACAAGTCTTATGATTAAATCAGTAAAAAGTGTTTGAGAGCAGGCTCTATGAACTTTGTGGAAATAAATATGATGTGAAGTGTGAAGGATATAGTTTTCAAAATAAAATTTGCTCGAACATTATTGAAATTAACACTAACAAAGTATTATATGTGTAAATCCTATATTTTATCAATTGGAGAGTACAAAAGGTAACAACCCATATTCTGATAATTGAGTAACAAATCCCGAGAACTACATCGGAAATGCATAAATTCAGTTTACTCATCATCATCAATCATTCCACGCTTTCATCCTTCATTTATACAAGTACATACCATGTAATCCAGTTGAAACGTTTTGTTAGTTATCATAATGGAAGCTTTCAGAGTGTATGGAAAATGCAAGCTTGTAAAAATTGAAATGTCATCTTCAGTTATCATCGTCATATGCGCCTACACCAACGCAAATTACAGGCAAGTGCTTTTTTTCTGCTTTTTGCTCTCGTGATCGTCTATCTTATCTCATCACGTTCATTACTGCAGGTGTGTAAGTACATAGCATTAAGGATAGGCAATAATGTGACACACCTACCTTATCATTTTGTTAACTTAGCTTTTTATCACGGAAACAGTGACAAAACTTGAAAATCTTTGTTCATTTTGCGACACACCATTCTAATACCATGTAGCATAGCATGTAAAATCCATTAATGTTGTTAGGCTTTTGGGAGGCTACGTTTAGTGAACACTTTACATGTGTTAATATACCCCCGTTGATTGACAAGGTTATTTCTGCTGTCATTCTAATCGAATCATGTACATGATAT
The DNA here is from genome assembly GCA_964034955.1 of Orchesella flavescens. Classification (NCBI taxonomy): domain Eukaryota; kingdom Metazoa; phylum Arthropoda; class Collembola; order Entomobryomorpha; family Orchesellidae; genus Orchesella; species Orchesella flavescens. The sequence goes on along the minus strand of OZ035958.1, from coordinate 24,863,773 downwards.
CTTTAATTTCAAAGATGTAAGTGTAAGTTTGCAAAACTGGGGATTTCAGACATGCACCAAATGTTTCAGTGTTAAAGTTGCTTCCGTGTTTTTAACAGAGATCTGTACAATTATTTTTTTGAGTTAATAGGCGTCTGTGTAGACTAAATTTTAAGCTGTAAAATGGCAAATATCGTGGGAGTTTATGAAATGGTGTCTAGTGACAAGTATGACGAATTTTTGAAGGCTGTTGGTAAGCATTTTTTCTGGGTTTAAACTTTTTAAAAGTATATTACATATTACATTTTATCTGCATGGTCTTCTAAATTCCAACTGGTGGTACTAATAGGTGTTGGCATGGTCCAGCGAACAATGGCTTCCAAAGTTTCGCCTACCATGACCTGGATTAATGAAAATGGCAAGTGGACCCAAAAGACAAAGACAACTTTAAAGAGCTTCCAAATCGTCTTTGTAGAAGGAGAAGAGTTCGAAGAAGAGTTGGCTGATGGTAGAAAGTGTCGCGTAAGATGAAACTTTGATGCAGTTTATCTCTTAGCTTTAATGAAAATGCGACAAAGCATTAACTAAATACTTACGCTGATTGCTATTTAGTCGGTTATCACTTTTGAGGGCAACACTTTGATCCACAAGCAAAAAATGGACGACCTTAATGCTGTCGTGACACGAGAATTCAAGGGAGCAGAAATGGTTACTACTTTTAAATCGGGTGATGTGGTCGCTACTCGCATTTTCAAGAAGGTATAATAAAATTTGATTACCTAATAGGTGGAAAAACTGCACATGAGTAAGAATATATTTAGCTTGAAATAGAATTTTTATAGCAACCCAAATTTATTGCTGATTTTTACTGTTTTAGATTTCTTAAATGGTAATGGGGATTCGCCATTGCCAATGCCGCATGAGAGGATTTCATTTCCTTTCATTTAGCAAATCGTGTAAACTATAACTGTGGAACTACTTTGTATTTAAAGAATAAAAACTATTCTACTTTCGACCACATACAGTATTTGCGATATGTTGAATCGCGTCATCACTTAAATAATCACTATATTATCATAAATGCACACAAAGAATGGAGAAAACCGCAAATATTATTTGATTAGAGGTTTTATTGCCTTTTATCTTGCTTAAAACTAGTTAACTATCAATCTCACTCAAGGTAGAAGTCAAAGATTTTTCATCGAAAAAATTCGCATACAGTTACAAATGTTTCTGTTGTATTACATACAGTGCGCATGATTATGATTTAACTTTTTATCAAGATTGGCGACTTCCATTTTCCATTATAAAGCAGCTGCATTTTCATGGCAGGTCGCCGAAGGGTCTTTCCAGGTGGTATAATTTTGAAAGACCTAAGTTATTCCTTTCAATCCCTTGTTGTATTCCGAAATTTTGATGTTTTGATAACATGAATACGTGTGTGATGTTGTTTCGTTTTAGTACAAGCCCTTTAATGGGAGCATGCATATGTATGGATTACTGGATTATTGTTTGAACTATTTGGTTTCATGTAAAACAAATTATGAAAAATTTATTACTAATAATTAATAGATTGCTGAAGATGCTCATTACTCAGCATTACTCAGCAAGCATTCAATACCAACTACATTCCATGCATCGAAATAGCAAGGTCAAACTTTGCCCAAGATTACAATTAGAATGTTCTGTATCTATACATATTCATTCCATAATTAAATCTAAAACAGGCTAGTATTCATTAAAATAATTACATTACAACGGCATTTCAAAGTAATTAGTAAAAGTTAGTACAGAAAAAATAGTCTTCTTAAAATTGTAAACTTTTATACAACCCATTCATCGATAAGACAAACGATAAGGCTGTTATATTATGTATATTACATAAGCTACACTTGCAGATTTTAAATTTAGTAATGAACAGTAGCCCGGTTTGAGAAAACAAGTAATAATGAAAAAATCCTATATTACTAACTGAGATCCCGAACTGCTGTCAATTTAAGCGATCTACGGAAAATTAAAAAGGTTTAAATTTAATATGAAATGAAGTAGATTGATTTAAGTTTTCCACGCTTGTATAAAAGTCGTAGGCTGAACGAAACATTAAAATCAGAATTCATACCTTTCTGAAAACTCGGGTGGCGACAGTGTCACCAACTTGAAAAAATGAGACCATTTCACTCCCATTGAACTCCCTGATTACAGTGGCTTCAACAGGCCCAATTCTTTGCTTGTGGATAAGTCGATTTCCTTCCAAAGTAATCTTTGACTACAAAAACAAAATTGAGTTATTAATATACATTCTTCAACTTTGCCGATTGATTCTTCCCAATTTTACAATTCTTATTCATTATTAAATATTGCCAAAATAACACAATATTGAATATATACCTTGAGCTTCCTTCCCAAAAACTCTTCCTCAAATTCTTCCCCAGGAATAAAGTTGATTTCAGAGTTATTTACTCCACCAATAGTTCTTTGCTTCCACTTTCCATGGTGGTCAGGAGTGTACTCGATGAAGGGCTTGTTTTTCCATGCTTGGTTCCTTTCAAACATTCCAGCACCTAATATTTCAGATTCACAAAAAAATTATTAGAATTTCCTGATTCAAAGTATTGTATCAAGAGAAAGTAAGGAAGCAGAGAAAGTTCACAGTTCTTACCAACTGACTTGAGGAACTCATCGTAGCGCTGACTTTCCACCAACTCATATGTGCCTTGTAAGGTGACCATTTTTAACTTTCTCTTTTCGACTTCTTCTGTTCTTTTAACCCGTAATAGTGATGGGCTTTTGTGTAACCCTCTGCAAAGCTTGCACTCTCAAAAAGATGATTCTTTTTTGGCTGCAAACACTACAGTGCCTTAACCTCATCAAGATCTCCGGTATTTATATGAAACTTTAGTTGAATATGGCGGATATATACATATTATGCAAACACACAAACAACATCAATTTATGCAATTTACTACATATGTGATTTGATTTGACTACACAAACTTGAACTTGACTTCACTATACTTACAAACGTGTGCAAAATAGAATAAACTGTTAAATCAAATCACAAGTTTTTCACATGACAAGACACATGTCAGTTTGACAAATGTAACAAATATATGTATTTACATAGCCACAAGGTGCCCGATATATGAATTGATATTGCTTATCAAAATGAAATGTATGATAATGATGCGTTTGCTTATAGTAAATTCGCAAAAAAATCACGCCATGCCAGTGTTCTGCCATTGTTTACAGACTCGGAAATACTTTTGAGATGATACATTTAAAAACTGATACTTTCAATCATATTTTGTGAGGTGGTGAGATGTATGGAATATGTACAAAATATCAAGTTACATATTAAAAATTCCAGCAAAATATCATTGAAAATTGTAGGAAACCGAGAAGAACGAGAAATACCATTTTTATTACGTGTAAAACGAATCGTCTCGTGTTTCTCTTATCTAAATTCCAGGAATATGCGCTTCATTTTATGTAATAAAGTTTATTAGGAAGTGTCAACATCAATTTTGACAGCAAAAGATTGACTTGTTGTGCAGAAGTCATAAACTAAATGTAAATGTAAATTCGATTTTTATTGTTGATCACCCGCCTGTCTGTCCTGATACCTAATTTTGGTTATTATTAGATTGAATAAAGAAAATAAAAAAATGGCAGTGATGATGATGATTATTGTGCTATAAAGCATGGATATTAATGAGCTCTCACGCTGAATTGAACCCCTCTCGCTTTCATCTCACTTCTTTATCACTTGAATTGGCAATCAACAACCTATCTAATTGGCGAATAATTTGGGGTCAATCCATCCTCAATCCACCTTCTGAGCCAACATGTTGGTGTTTAAACTGCATACATATTAGCATATGTGTAATTTTTATGATAATGAGCCACTTCATCCAGATTTTCAATGAAATTACTCCTTTTACAATATGTTCCGACAATTTTTGACCACATTGACTTCATCCATTCACCATATCGTACATAACATATTATGTATTTGCTTCTTCCTGAAAAACACTTGAAGAAACTTTGTTAACGAGAGTAAAGTTCTGCTTGAACTTTATAATTCGATCACTTTTATCAAGCACCGAAAGGTCTAAAAGTGGCTGACTTCAAATATATATTTGTACTTTTCTGAGAAAAGCAGAATATGAAAGCATATTGCAAAAATAACTCGGAGACGGGGCATGTGGGTACGTACTACGTAGTACGTAGCATGTTCAAAGCACGTGCTGTGTTATTGTATCATATTTATAGTTCTTTATTGCAGTTAACAGTTCGGCGAAGGGCGTAATTTTAGCAAAAAGGTAATCAGTGTATCCAGTATTACTGTGGTGTAAATTTATCCAGTATCCGCTTGTCAGAAAAATTTGTCAGTTGAGAGTGAAAGGTTTCAAGCAGCTGGACAGGAATAGATAATTCCTAAAATGCACATGAGTTAATTTTTGAAGAGGGTGATATTAATGATCCAATTTGACAGCTCAACTGCATAATTATGATGTTTATTGGTGCCCATTGAATTGACGGATCCCGAACTTTTATGACTGAGTTGGACTGGATCAATGCAATTCAATCTCCTTGACTTTTGATTCACGCTGTATCATTTTTATATAAAAAATATGCACGTATGTGCTTCGGAGAATGAAAATAGAAATGTCTGACGAAATATCATGTTCTCTGACATCTGAAGAGAGTACAAGATTTGCGTAAACCATTTTTCCAGAATTTGGAAGAAGGTTGTAGAGGAGAAAAATAGGTATTGTTGATTTGATAAGCGTTATTTTATAAGTATTTTCAGGTTCCATAAATGGTTGACTTTTGCTCATCACGCTTATTAGCCATGAACTAAACATGAAGTGCAACCGATTCCACAAAAATACATTTGTATGATTGAACATGACAATTTAATTTGGCATTGAATTATTTGAATTGCAGCTGCATTATCAAGAAATTCGAAAACCTGGAGCATGTATGTACTTCTACCTACGTGTCATTTTAAAGTTTAAGCTGGGTTTTTATTACTTATGAGCAGAATCCACTTCATTGCACGACCGATTAATTGGATTATATGAGCATTAAAAATTCTAAGATTCATTAGGAACTGAAAACTTTGAGCATTTTGTTGCAGAGGGAGAGGAACCAGATCAGTTAGGAAATGGCCGCAAAAGGCAAACCCATGGAAACTTTCACTATGGTCTTTAGGCAAAGGCATGCAATATATAATGCATCCTTTCATTTTTATGAACTCCAGATAACTGAGTCTTCTGTGATAATCGTCACGAACAAAAAGCATGTCATACTTTTTAAATCCGTAGTAAATACCAATTATGAGATTACTATTTGTTCCTCAAATCGCGCATCAAATGATTCCAACTCCAACAACCTTCCGCACACTCCTCCTATTTCTCCTACTGACATTTTCCATCTCAGAAATTTCCGCAGGTGGTTCCGGTGCAGCTGCACCAGTCCCAGTTTTAACTCCAACAAGTAATCTAGAATAAACACTCCATTTTCCTATTCATTTTTTTCAATAAGTCAAATTTAAATTTCCATTAACTTTTCGAACAGAATGCTCCGTCTGCGACAGCCAGACACAACCCACATGTTCGGATGACAGTGAGCTTCTAGCCGGACACAACTTCACGATGGAGTGCGAATTACCAAAAATCTGGTGCTACAAATCGGAAGGGAACATTACCACGAAGGATCATACAGGCCACTCCATTTCACTAATGAAAGTTGAGCGAGGCTGCACCAAAGCTCGGAATAGAGAGGAATGTGTTCGCGTTGTACAAAAGGATGAGTCTGATTTTAAAGTTTGCTTTTGCCGAAATGAAACCTGTAATATTGACTATGACATATCCGTTTTGGTCCCAATCAACCCAAATGGTGCTGCTGACGTCTTGGCAGGAAGTACTTTACGAAACGTGTGGCTTCTTCTCTTCATGGCGTTTGCGGTTCATTTAGTAGATTCTCCTAGGTAAAAACTAGGTAGATTCCAACTTTTCGATTGTGTAAAGAACATAACTATTATCTAAAACGTATGAAGTAAAAATGAAATAAAAAATTGTTTGTTTTCATCTAGTCTTTAAAAACGGCTGGGAATATAAAAAACCTCTAAACAATTTGATTACATTCCTCCTCATTATAACCCTCGCTTAAGCATCTACTTTCCTCGTGAAAGCTTCATGCTTGAAACACAAGACTGAGCATTTCATAACAACAAATAGTGGGTTCAATGAGCAATCCAAACAAATCTTAAGTCTCACCACCACACACCACCTTGTAATATCTATGCACATTCATAAAAAATACCTGTTGAATGCAGGTGTATTGGATTTTATGTTCCACTCACATCTTCCCCTCTCCCCTATACCAATTCTTACTTTTTACAAGCACAAAGATCAACTTTACCAATACTCTTGGTTTCTTTAAAAAAAAACACGAAAAAATGCATCAGCAACCCAAGTTGAAGTCATGAGTCATTAAACAACGTTCAAACTCAAACCCTCTCTCTCAGATATTTTTCAGGGTTCCGCTTGCTCCTCCAAAGCCAAAGCTGTCATTTTTTTAAAAGAATTGTTTGAGAGTTTGAGCATCCATGGACCATGCAATACGCACGTATGTATGTATGTATGTATGTATGTATGTATACATTTACAAATCCGAAGAAATCCATTCCCCTGATCTGATCATCATGATCACCATCCGTATAAACACTGCATTACTTAATTCTGTTGAAGCATTTTGAGAGGCTCCACTTTTTTTGTGGAAGATGATGATGAAGTTAAAGCTTAATCTGTACCTATTTGCTCACTACCTACCTACTACCCTATACTCAATCCACTCCTACTATTACTATGATATAAGTAGTAATAGTGACCAGCAAAATGAAAGGCAAAGCCGCTGAAGAATACTGCGCATTATATTACTCCACAAGAAGTTGATATTACTATTATGCATGTGTATATATAGTAATATGCGTATTGCTTACCAAAAATACAACCTGTTGTTTGCTTTCTGACTCATTGTAACTTTTTTTGGGGGATTTTTGCTAGAGAAGTGATGTGATGTGACCAACAAAAATACTGTAATGTAATGCAATGCAGCAGCAGCAGTATTAAAATCTCTTGAGACATGCGAGATGAAGAATAAGGATGAAGGAGAATAAAAAAATCAAAGCAATCCCCGAACATATGCCATTATTACTAGCATGATATTATGATCATGGTGTAAATGTACGTAAATGTAAATTGTAAATCTAATATAAAAAAAATGTTTGTAGTATTTAGAATGTAGAGATTCCGAAACCCAGAAGGAATATCAACTTAACAACATCCACAGCCAAATATAATGATTTCTTCTTGGTTCTTCTCGTGGTTTGGTTTGGGTTTGGGTTGGTAAGGAGTAAGCAGGTAGTAGAGTAGTGCGTTTTCATCAAAGATCGAGTCGTTCTTGAGACGAACATTTTACATTACATTGCATATCACATCACATCTCTCTCTCTCTTCATTTCAATCCACTGTGACCGGCAAGGTGCAGGTACCACATAATAGTGATAGTGGTGGTAGCAGCAGCAACAGTGCAGTGCAGTGAGCAGGTATAATATTCTTCCTTAATTTCAAAGCACTCTCATGAGCCAAAGCCAAAGCCAAGCGACGGAGAGGGAGACCGAGAAGACAGCAGAGCAAGCATGATTTTTATTATTATCTTCCAATCTTCCTCCAAGCTTAGGAGGACAACATAACATAACACAACACAAGACACGTTGGTTTATAGTAATAACAACATCAGCAGCAGCATTGTATTGCATTGCGGTGTAGTAGGATATTCATATTCTTTATGCATTTAAAAAAGATTTTCATTCTTGAGGAGATACAATTTTCTCTTAACCAACAACCAACTTCATCGGCTAGTCATATCATACCAACATAAGCAAAGGTAAAGGTAAAGGCAAAGCCGGAATATTTTTCTCTCAACCTGCTGTTTTTCTTCAACCTTTTTCTTTCATGACAAGAAGGAAGATCAGTCTCATCAAGCAAATGCCCCTGAACGTTAACAACAACGAGTAGATGGACATGGACCCAAAGATCCTCCTTGTTTCTCTCTTTCTTTCTGAAAAAAGTGCTTCAGTCGTCCCTAATTCCTTTATTCTTCTTTTCCACATACATCCATAAAAACCTTCCTCAGGGTTGTTTTCTTATTGTTGCCGGATACTGATTACATATTGCATTATCCCTTACTTACATTACATAAGTAAGGAGCAGAGCGTTGAGTTGAGTTAATGTACGAGTGACTCAGGTGAGGTGAATGTGTAGAACAAAACTCTTTTTTTTTATTTATTTCTTTGGACCTGTCAGTGAATCCACAGAAGCGGAGAGTTAACCATTGCATTGGATTACGTTCTGTCGTGTTTTGTATCGTATCGTTATGACTGGCGGCGCAGCTGCAATATAAAAAGTATGTAGTCTCATAAAAAAAAATATTCGATTTTTATACATAACTTGCAACAGTCATAAATAATTATTGACTGGCTCTTCTACCCAGAGCAGAGTCCAGTCCAATCCAGTCCAGTTCAATGGAGGTTGGAGTTGTAGTTGTTTGTAGGTTGCTGGATTGGATTAAAGATCGTATTCGTATATTTCGTATTCGCAGAAATATTTGTGTGTTGACGGGAGCTCTGAAATGATGATGAACAAGGAGAAGTAATAAAGTGGAAGGGGAACTTACTTAGGTATTTGTAATTCCTCATTTCAATTTCATTTTTCCTCCTGTAAGGCTTCAATGGAGAAGGAGAAGAGCTCTCTCTCAAGACTCAAGAGGTAGCATGCAGCGATTAGAACTCAAACTCAATGAAATCAGGAATTCCATATGTGTAGAAATTAGTGGGAAGCCTTATTTAGGCACTTCAATTCCAGTTTACTTCTTCATCATGTTATATTAACCTTTTCCCCATGCATATATTTATTATCAGGAAGAAATAAGAAGAAGAAGAAGTGGTGCAACTGCATGAAGTTTTGACTGACATGTGTAGCAGCGTTGTGTTCTGTTCTGTGTGAGTGCATGCGTTTTTTAGGATGATATATGTATCTGCCTCTGCCTACGTACTTACTCAAATGCAATCAGGCAATACCTGATTTAATGAGATTTTGCTTCTGAGTCGGAGGAATAACTAATCTCATAAAAGCAACAAAAAAGGAACTTTTCCTATTTCTGTTCAGATAGTAGTTACGTTACACTACGAGTGATTGTGATTGTCTGCATGAACGAGAGATTGTAATAATTGTGAGCTGATGTGATGTGATTGCATTATTATGAGTCAATAATTCTGCAATAGTAGTAGTTGAATATGAGATTATTATTGAGACGACTCTTCCGTTTTCATGTCATATTTCATAGTGACAACGAGAAAATTACTGCAACTAACCAACCAACCTGAGCATAATTTTATACCTCGTGTTTTTCCAATTTGAGAATCGTGATCAACTACAACCTACATCTCCTCCAATAATAATTTATTCTGTGAAATAATCTGTGCACCAACTTACTTGTGCGTGTGTCATTATGATAACGCTAATTTCATTTGGTCTGGAGGGAGATGATGATACTAATGCTGATCATGCACCTACTACCTCAAAATTTCATTAGTGCTAAAACAAAATTTCTCAAAATTTTCTCTAATTTTCATTAAGAAATGAGTTTGAATTGAACGTGATAATATGTGATGTGATCAACAAGGCACATTCACAAAATATTCACCTAACAAAATGGTTACACCATCAGACCAGGAATGAGCAGTGGATAAGGAAGGAAATAAGGAAGGATTGCTTTCAAAATGCAAGAAGGAACGAATTCTTTGAGGTAAGCGAAGAAAATTTTTATTTTTCCTTAAAAATCCAAATGATCAGACCATGTAATGAACCTGCTGGTTTAATCGTTTTAAATATGAAAATAATATTTTTAAAAGCGTCCTCTTATAACAATTCGGTAGAAAACGAAAGTGTAAAGGAAAACATGAATGAATATAAGTGCTTTTTAGCTCTTAGCACGAGACTTACGCAAATTATGGAATCCAACGTGCATAAATTCCATTCTTTCTGTCAACAAACCCCAAGCAAAAAAGGAAGTTGAAACCGCAACGCTATGATAATTTGATCAGTAAAGAGTGACAGACGGTTATGACTTATGGCTGCTGAATAAGACCAGACCAATGTCTAATATGGTTACGTTAGGTTGTTCATTATGGAATTTTCTACTTGTTTTGGGGAGATATTTACGCATGAAAATGTCACATGCATAACACACTAATTTAGGCAAAATATGAGCATCCTTCCCTTGCAAGTCAACCACGTATCGTTGGAATCCAATAATTTCCTTTGTATAGATATCTCTCTCACTTCACCTCATATAATTAATCCTCTGCCGTCTGCCATGCCATACCATAATATTTTATGAAGACTTTCGATTTTGTCGGCTTCTCACATGAATTGTCCACAAAAGTCCTCATGAAGCGACAGATTAATGCAAGGTTTAGACTCCAAAAATGTATGAAAAAGGTAAATAATGACAATCTTCTTGTTTGTTACTGTTTTTGTTCTTTAGTGTGCCAATGTTATCTGATATCATGTGATATGGGGTACCTATCAACCTACCTATTCATTTTACAAGCTATAGCATTCTGACATTCATCCACTCTTAAATATGTCCTTTCTCTACTTAAAAAACGAGCAGGTTTTGACCATATTTGGAACTGTATTGGCTAATTTACCCAATTTCTTTACGCAATTATCAACACCACAAACAGTATGATGGTCTCATCAAAAAGAAACATTGAGTCACCCTCTTTTTTAATGTCTGTATTCTGTTCTGTTTTGTAATGTAATATAGATATTGCATACAAATCACAGTCAGAGTCAGGAATATAGTACAGCCAACAGTGAGCACCAAAACATTTCAATAATATTATTGTTATTTGTTTTTCTTATTCATTTACATCTATACGTCAAGTTAGTCTATGACAAATTGACACGCAGTAGTAGGTTATGGTTGTAGGTAATTTGTTCTATTTATAAAACATTGCGTATCATCATTATCATCAGCATCATCACCAACTTGTCTCAATATAGTAGACGGATAATGTGTGCTTAAGGTCATGCAGTACACGCCGTTTATGACGAGCTATAACCATTTGCTTTGATTTAATGGACATTTAAAAGAAACAATGAGAATTCATCATATTTTCGTTGGGAAGACGCGGATAGTGATATGATAGCATAGTATAGCAAAGCTTCTATGGTATGACTATAAACTGACAAGGAAAAAGTAATTTAATATCTCCTTTCTCAAACATCATAACAAAAAGCGAATTTGTAAGAGAAACTCCTCGTCAGTCCCAAAACTCATCATGCATAAGGTTTGGTCTACAATTTACAATGACATAAAAAGCAAAAAACCGATATTTGTTTGAGTTTTTCTAGTAATCCTTCATCCTTTTTAAAAAAAGCTTAAAATTTATCTACGCCCTTTCCATGTGTGTGGTTTTTATTTAACAAGGTAAACACTTGCAACTTACGTTAGCTAATATGCCTACGAGCATTTTAGACATCAGCAGTCCAACTCACATTCTTTTTAAAACTGTTTTATATATTCTACCGTAAAGTAAGGGTAGTTTCAGCCATCTGACTCTTAACTTAACAGCTCTCATGACAAGATAATATTATGATTTTGATTTACTATAGAAAATGCACACATAAGAAAAGATGAAGTGAATGCGAAATATTTTTGCTGCTTCAATACATCCAACTCCAACCAACCTACATACATCAATATAGTATATTTTATTTTAGCGAAGCCGTTTTACTTTTTGCTGTATCATCTAGTGTGAGATCTAGAGTTAGATTTATGCTGCCTTGAAAATACTTCAAAATGTTCAAAGCTCATTGTCATCCTCATTGTTATTATATTATCATCATCTTTTGATTTATATGGTTCATATGGGAAGGTGTAAAGACTTGGATTGGAGTAACGTAATACATAATATCTATCAAATCTGTGGCTGTGGTATGGTATGGTGTGGGCCTTTACGACAACAACAAGAAGGACTTTACTTCTACACGTACATTAGGAAGGCGTTCCTTTTTCTTTTCAAAATGATTTTTTTGGCGAGCCGATTTCCGCTAGCCAAATAAGCCAATCCTTCATAATTCTGTTGGTGGATGATGATGGTTGATGGTGAGTAGATAATTGCAGTTATTAAAACCACCCCGCAACCACCACCATCCTCCTTCTACAACCAACAAACTGCACGACTAATTTTTTACTAGTAGCAAATAATCCCTTAAATATCATGACGCTTCTGTAATCACTAGGGATCGGGGCTTCAACAGGTAGTCAAAATTTAGAGGGAAGGGAAAATAAAATAAAATGTTGGAAAGAAATAATAATGAAAGGCTGACTTTTGAATACTGTTGTCATTTTACATTGGCACCACAATAATCACATATTCAAATTCAAATGTTGAAATCACAACAAATCTGTTCTCCCCTCTTGTGTTAATCTATTTAAAGCGGAAGGGACGAAGAGAAAATAATGTGTTGTAAGCACGATTTACTTGGCTTGCCGATAAAATACAAATTCTGTATAAAACCCTCCTGTTCACAAAATCACAATCATTTGCATGGGATTAGGCACGTAGTCTAAACCAACTTTAATTTTCGGCTGAGTGAGTTGAACAGTCGCATATTTCTTCGTTTGTTTGTATATCCTCAGATAATTGATAATAATGATGGCGGGCAATGATGGTGACTGGTTCTGGTGTGATGGTGGCTTGGCTGCAAGAGATTAATGTGCCATATCAATGTCGGCCTTTTGTCCTTTTAATCATAATATTTTCATTTTGGGAGGAAGAAGGCTAATAATAAGGCTCAAGTACTTTCAATTAGAATTAGAGAGAGAGGATCATATCAATGTTGAATGATCATACCATCGACCACACACACACACACATATATTTTTATATTTATTCAACACAGCAGAATCCAATCCAATCCACACGCACTAAAGCAAATTGAATTTCACGTCGTCAGCTCATAAATACCTATATTCTTTGTTGTTGATGTTGCTTTTACTTATTTGCTCCCTCATTTGCATTCTGTGATGAGCATCCCATATTGTCCATCATGTTCACAGGATGAGAGGTCATTATTACATTGCTGCTGCTACTTCATACTTCTTTACTTTCGGCTACAAACAACAGAGCTCAAGAGTAACTCCTTTATTTATAGACTGAGGGGAATAATAAAGTTTTAAAGTAGCAGTTGATGGTACTTTAGCTGACAATTTTGATACGAAATTTCATTCATCACATCATGTTGTTAGAAGCATATCTTCAGTTCAGCGAAAGGATATGAATGATTATGCAGATGAGAGTGAAGACGAAGACGAAAAAGAAGAAAAATATAAAAACAGCAGCGGTGACATCTAAAAGTCAGGACGATATTTGAATATGAATTTTTTTCTTGTTCATTTACCAAATGCGCAATTTTCCATCATGAAAAGATGAGCTTTTAATAAGATGCGTGTGTTTGCGTATTATATTGCTGAAGATGGTGGTGCCGTTGAGTTGAGTCAGCAAAAATATCATGTTTCTAATTCAAATGCAAAACGCAGAGGGTGATGTGATGTGATGCGATAAAGAAACCGCAACACAGGCAGCACAAATGATAATGATACGTTAAATGAGTTATTATTCGGACTCACGAAAATTAAAAGCTTTAAAAAATCCGCACAAAGGCAAACCCACATATTTTATGCAATAATAGCTGTAAAACTGCGACATTAAGGAATGGCAGGTAGTTAGTTCTATGGTGGTTTGGTGAGTGAATGAAATGAGCATGAGCATCTAAATTCTGAATAGATGATTTTCTACGGATTTTTACTGGTATTTAGCACAGTTCTACAATACAACTACAATCCACAGAAGCACATAATTTGAACGGGAATGCGACAAGACGTCTCAAGAATGAGTGACACATAGACACACTCATTTGTCAGCTCAGTCAGCACAGCACCCTCAAAAATTTTGCTGTAATAGATTTTCGGCTTATTTACTTCGTGACATATTGAAGAATATGTGTCAAGCGAGAGATGAGAAGAGAAAAGTATACTTCAAAAGGTAATGACTTCTTGTTCAAGAGTTTCCAACATACAAAAACAAGCAATTTCATTGCATTGCAATTGCAAGAATCATCACATCACATCACTCCCTCTCTCTCTGCTTTCTTGATGATTCTTGTCCATCTTCTGTGAATGAAACGGAAAGGAGAGCTAGAAAAACTGCAAGAATTTATAAATTTCCCTCACAATTAACCGCTGAGAAAATTATTTGCAAGCACAATTGAACAAGTAGGGAGTTAAGTAGAAGAGGGAAGCAAAAGCAAAGGCGATGATTATTGTCGGGGATAGTAAAATTCGTAGAACGTAGAAATAAAGACAGTTAACAGTTACTTGCAGTATTTATTTGATCCCATCCTATATCGTATCATCCAATCCAATCCTCATAAAATTTTTGTGAAAGGGTGAAATTTCGCACGATGCACAAACTTGCAGAAGCCATGTTATGTATGTTCATGCGTTGTGTACCTTCATGAACTAGCACAAAACGGCAATAATTTCTGTTTTACAGTCCTTCTAAACAAGCCTACTTATGAAATAAGGTGTCTGGTTTGGTTTTGGTTTGCCTAATTTTTTCAATTTGCAATTAACTGACAACTTCCATATAAGTTCAAACTAGGTTTTTAGCATGCAATTGAGAAAAGAAAACATAGATTTCAGCAACCATCATAATCATAATAATATTATGAGTGCAAAGCAACAAGGCAAGCATTGCTTTACTATGCAATATCATCTCATCTCCCAAAGAAAAGGGGTAGTCCGTTCCACGTTTCGTCCAAACGTGTTGAAAGTGCGTACCTTCGAGAGTTCGACATTCGACAAATTTGTCCATTAGCATTCCACAGGAGAGGCAAGAGATGGTGAGATGACGGTATCTTACCTACCCATCTCACATACGTACCCCTGCCTCACTTGAAGTCTTGAAGATAAGTATATTAATAAATTCAGCGTTGCGCAACTCACATATTGTCCTCATCAATCAAAATTATAATAGCCTTGCTGCCATCATGTATTTTCATATGTCACACACAATCCACCAAATCGACACTTCTTAATTGCAGTATAAATATTATTGGCATTTTACGACGAGAGCGCCGAGCCTATAGCGGTTCGCTCTTTTCTCAAACGTTCTTAATTCACAGTTGGATGTTGGATTTGGTTGGAGTTGGACTTGAGTTAAGTAAGGTAACTAGAAGGCATTGAAACGTATTTGGAGTTTGGAGACTTTAAAAAAATATGGGACACACGCCTAGTTTCCTTATGCAAACTTCTGCAGACACAAAACCTTTTAATTTTTTCTTCATCAAGTGGATTATTGTATTGTATTGTATTGTATTGTAGGTTTTTATTTAGCACCCTTTCGACTCCTGGTCCATAGGGTGACAATCAATATACTCAAAATTTACATTTTAATAATTAATATGAATCTCGGGTTAGTAAGGTTATGCAGATAATTTTTATAAAATTTAAATATGGATATATGTGTAAATTTCTAATAAGACGAAAAATAAAAGGTTCAAAGTTAGACTTGTGAATCTAAATACGGATACATATCATATAGAATATTATGTTGGAGAGAAAATTTGAGACTAGGTCTAAGTAGGAGTAGAAGTAATAACATGTATTATTTTTAAAGGAAGGTTAACATTTTAAAACTTATATGTTTGAAAGAAAGTTAAAATTTAAACTAACAAATCAGATTTGAAGGAGTTACAATTGCAACTCTTCCCTAACGTTTTCCTTTTGTTTAGCCACTAACTTGTACACTGCAAAGAACATCATGAAGACAACTAAAACGGTAACACTGCATGAGCTGACAACCACAACAACGGTATGGTCGGGTGGCAAATCTCCGTTAATTTTTGGTGTATTCACTGTAACAATAGCATCGGTTGGGTACTTAGGGTATACCTGTGGTGGGCTACGATTTCCGCTTACTTGTCCAAATTGTGATAAATCGTTAAAATGGGAGGAAGGTGGCTCAGGAATTTTTGCTGTGTAGATTTGGATTTGACCGGGTTCCGATTTCTTTTCAAGCGCAGCGTCAACTCCTGCCACAATTCCACCAGTGGCTAGAATAGTTCCAGCTTTTTTAGCAATTTGGCCCCATTTTCCACAGAGAACTGAACTTTTCCCCACAAGGAAAAACACAAGTGCGAGGCACTAGATACAGAATGTTTTTTTTTTTTTTTTTTGTCAGTCTTTGCAAGAATGTGGTAGTGACAAACTTAATCTATTAAATACTAGTATGTTTTATTTAGTATATTTACTTACAATTTTGGCCTGAAGAAGGCGTTTTAATTGTAATGCCCAGTTATATTTATCATCTTCATGATCTCGTGAAGCCAGTGCCAGAAAGCATTGCTTTGCATACCTGCTTTCATCCATGCTCAGTAATTTAATCCAAAAACGTATTGCTTGCCTAAAAATCACAACCTTTAATGCTTCGGTGTCGACTTCCAACCTTAATACTGCGCCTGAGGTACGCCGACTTACGCCCAATAGTCTACGAAAAAAATTATTTTGAAAAATTTCGATTATGTCAGGGTACCGGAGACCCCATATGTGACTTGCATATAGGGCTGTGGATCGGGCGATAGCGTTAAAGAGCTTTTTCTTGGATTCCAAAGATGTAATTCTGCCTGCTATAATTGTATTCCAAATTGATGCAGTAGCAACTATACCTTTATTTTTGAAAAGGATTGCCGCTTTTCGAAATAAACCCGAACAAGCAAAAGGCACTCCCAAGTATGTATATTGTTGTACGATTTCTAACTCCTGAACGCCATATTTAAAGCACAAGTCAGATGGTAGCCTTCCTCCTTTTCGAAATACAACTACTTTTGTCTTTGAAATATTTACTTTGAGTCCTAGGTTGATAAAATAGTCTCTGAGTACATTAATTTTCCTTTGCAAGTACACAGCAACTGTAGCAAGTAAAACCATGTCATCTGCGAATAAAAGTAGGTCTAGGCTGCTGTTAACCTTCATTTTGATACCTGGTATACCGAATGATTTTAAATGGGATTCAATATCGCATATGTATAAACTGAACAAGAGCGGAGATAAAACTTCTCCTTGTAAAAGGCCTTCAGTGAGAAAAATTTTCTCAGAATGCCCCTCCTCCAGCCTAATCGTCATGAATGAATCATTATACAGCGATCTTAATACATTTATGATTTTACTAGACAGCCCTATTTGGTGCAATTTATTCCACAACTTTTCATGCGAGATTGATGGAAATGCCCTCTCAAAGTCGATGAACAATGCAAACACTTTTCCCGACTTTTTATTTAACCCAAGTTGGATTGCTGAATTCAAGGCAAATATTTGGTCATCGCATCCTCTATTGCTTCTGAAACCACCCTGAGCTTCAGGGAGGATATCATGTTCTTCCGCCCATGCTGCAATTCTATTATGTAATATTTGTGTGAAAAATTTGAGCATTGTATTTAGAAGTGCAATAGGTCGATAATTACTTGGGTTCGATGGATCACCTTTCTTGTATAGCATAACAGTGAGCGATTTAAGCCAACCTTGCGGCACTTGCTCAGAATTTAAAATGTGGTTAAAAACATTTTTTAACTTTTCAATCGCTGTATCTGGGAGGTTTATAATCAGCTCATTTGGTATTTTGTCTGGCCCTGGTGCTTTTCCTGCTTTGAGCTTTTTAAGTGCATTTTTCATTTCCTCCGTCTTTATCTCCGAGTCCAAGCTCGGGATTATATTACCCATGAAAGAATATAAGGAAGGACATTTGGTTGGAAGTAAATCATGGTAGAAAGCTAACCATTCTGCTTCTTTTACTTGCACCGGCTGCCTTGGCGTGTATGTGAGCTTTTTAACTGTGCTCCAGAAAGATGCGGAGTTGTGGCTGTCGTTAAGTTGTTTTATAAATGTATTATGGTGCTCTCGCTCTTTTGCTCTTCGCATGTATTTATAATCACGCTTCGCTTTAATGTATTCCAATGCATGTAATTGTGCCCATGAAGATTTTATGGCCTGCTTGTAAAAAATTTTCAGCTTTGACCTCGCTTCCCTGCATTCTGCGTCGAACCATGGCTTATTTCGTGGGAAAAAATTGCCTACTACTTTGACCATTAATGCTTGCCTTGCTGCTTTGTAAATTGTATTCATTATCTGGTCATGAGATGTATTGAAAGATTCAGCCGCTAGGAATGACGAGACTGCATCTTGGTAATCCAATCTCCTTTCTGGATTCCATTTAATTCTACATTCGTGAGTTTCTTGGCCAAGTGCAATCTTATTTTGTAAGCTAACGCGACATGGAAAGTGACAAGAGTATGGCATATATAGAACCTCAAAGTTCTCGCATTCAGCAGCAGCGTTTTTATTACAGTAGACTAAGTCAATGCAACTTTGCCCATTTGCATTTGCAAAAGTAAATTTGCCTGGAATGTCACCTCTGGCTCTTCCATTTACGAGTAAAAAATTGTTGTTGAGAAAGATCTGGCTCAACTCTCTTCCTCGGTTTGATGTAATTTTGTCAGTACTGACTCTCTCACGCCTCAAATGACCTAATGACTCTATTATCTCCTCATTAAAATTTGAGAACTCGCCAACTCGAGCATTAAAATCTCCACCAAGCAATATACTATCATCAGGGTAACTTTGTAGCATTTCCTCTAAGCAATCTTCCAGACTATTAAGATTATTGTCATTTTCAGTACCAGGAGGTATATAAATATTAACCACTATGATTGCAGAGTTTTGTATAAACAGGCGAATAGCAATGAGATTTTTTTCTTTCGCAATTATTGAGTGAAGAGTGAATATATTCTTCCTGTAAAGCGTAAGCAGTCCCCCTTTTGCATGTCCTCTACTATGTTCTCGAGTAGCATATGAAGCTACTTCATTGAATAAGTTTAACTCCTTTATGACGTAATCCTTCTCTGCCCATGTTTCACAAAGGCAAATTATATGTGCATCTAGAAATTCATGCAAATCTATTTCATCCATACTTCTAAATTGACCTAAGCCCTCTATATTCCAGTAAATTATATTTAACTTATCTAGTTTGTTAGTGTTTATTAATGACTTAATGTTACTTTTACTTATTCTTATTCTGCATCCTAGTGTACACTCCATGGACCTTTCATGTCAGACTTCGATGACAGCCTTTGATGCCGGGTCGTAGTCGAATTTCTTCGTAGTTCCACCGTTCTTCAGAATGTACATGCGTCCACGTCTTATAGACAGCTTGATGTCCTTGTCTGCAAGCTTGAGCTCCCTGAACTTTTTGCGCAGGTTTCCATGTGCTTCTCTTTCCTCCTTGCTTAGATCATCACTGAGATATATTTTTTCTCCCTTCAGCTTCGCACGTGCCCCCATGACGAGACTTTTATCCAATTGCTTTAAAACTTTCACCAGTAGGGGCCTTGGCTTTCCCACTACAGTAGCAGGCTTCCCAATACGATAAATATTATCAACCATGACGTCGTTAACGCCAATTTTCTTGAATAAATCTGTTGCCAATATGATTCTTTTTTGTGGCGTTTCATCTGCTTCTTCTGTAATCCCGTAGATGATGATATTTTTTTCTTTCTCTTTTTCTTCAAGTCGGTGAATTTTTTCTTTACATTCGTCAAATGACGAAAGTTGATCGAGCTTGTCATTGACTGGTTTCAACTCTTCCTTCAAAACTGCTCTAATTTGAGCCACAAGGGCTGCGTCCACTCTCGGACCCATTTCTGCTGCAGCACCAACTGTATCCACAATTATATTGCAAACACTTTCTAGGTTTACTGAGCACGGCTTTTTACTCAAGTCCACAGGTGATGGTGTAAACGCGAGGTTTCTAGGCCTTTTTTCACCTGCTTGTAAGGGTGTTTCGACGATTGAACTTGAGGCTTTTGGTGGTGAGGAACTAGGAGGTGTTTTTGTTTTGTTTAGCATAAGCCAACTCATCACAATATTAAATTGTGCAAACGCGGCGTATGTTATGCATACTCCAAAGCAAATGCAACTTGTTGTGACTTTAAGTATATAATGTGCACATATATAATGTGCGGAGCAGCACAGCTAGAACCTCCTTCCACGACCAAAGCTAAACCGAGACTCCCATCAAGTGGATTATAAGATAGTCAGTGTCACAGAAGAATGGATACCATATTCATTCCTCTATACCTATTTTACTATCATCATTAAATTGCATCTGAGATGAGGATGTTACCTTTTGTGATTTATTTTTTTTATGGATTTACCTACATGCCATAATTGTCATTACGATTACATAAAGCATGCAGATCCAACATCATCCATCCAAATCCAACATGTTTGAATAAGTTTAAATCTTATTGATGATGAGGGGGATGGATGCGGCTTTTAATCTCTTGCTATGCACCGCCATATTGCCATATAGCACAAGACAACCAAGCCAAACCACATGTGCATAATATATGATGAATATGATTATTTGTTGCGTACAAAAAGGTTTGACAGAAATGGTAAAAGAGGCTATCATAACATAGCTTTATTGCATAAAATGAATGAATATTGAATAATAAGAGAGCTCTTGAAACGAATTAGCTACAAAAAGAGTTTGTACCTTTCAAAAAGGCGAGCTAACGATGATAACGATGATGCCGATGCCTATTTAAAAACGACATGTGGATGTGGAATAGTGGAATGTTTGCCATTTAATATTTGCTGAGAGCAGAAGCTCTTTTTACAATGGAAATATGTACACATTTTAATATTATCGTGTTACATATATTAAAAAAGCCCACCGACAATAAAATCACTTGTCAATTCATTCAATTGCATTATATTATTATTATTATTTTTTTGCCTTTCACTGTTCTGTCGTCTCTCTCAAGACAAACGAATCTAATCGACAAGAAGACAAGACACACTAAAAAATAATAATTGACATGATCAATTCAGTTACAGTATGATTGTACTTATGAATCAGAATGTGATTTTTTATTTATTTTTTTATAAGAGTACAACTTACAACTTACATAATAAAATGTGACGGTGACGCCTCTGCTTTAATATAAATGTTAATTCCTGATAGTGATTACAATTACATAGTTAATAACTTTTTGCTAATGTGGGTAGTTTAACATGTTTCAATTATTGGTTTCAATATTCTTTGTTTGGATTTGGGAAATTTGGGGGTTGCATCCTTATGCGCAAATTGGTTTTTAAAGAGAACAAGAAGCATCCCACTTTACATTGCACTAGCATCGCAAAAAAGATTAAATGCCTTGACTGCTTTAATGTCCACCACCGTCCTGTTTATATAGGTATTTACATACGTCAAAAAAACCAATATATCTTTTTGGCTGTTGGAGTAAGGACGCTATTATTAACGACACATGCCTAATTTCTGTTTACATTTTGAGAGCCAGTTCAAGTTGAGTTGAGTAGCCTGAACTCATTTTTTTGTGACAACAGAACAGAACAAAACACTGACACGTCCACAAAGTGTAATGTAAATACCTACCTACTTCATGCAAACTGTACTACTGTAGACATGCTAAGACAAGTCACAAGTCACTATCCTCCTCCTTCCTCCGTTCACTGGCGTTAACGATTGTAAATCAAATAAATTGAGTTGCCAGCCAGCCGAGGTCAGATGCATTCAGAATCAGTATCAGTTGGTATATTGGTGTATGGTGAACGAACTATAATATTATTATGCTACTCAAATCTCCTCACAATGAGGAGTAAAAATGGAACAATGCCCTGAAAGATACTACTACTACTCCCTCACTGGGTGACATGTACATAAAACACATAAATCCCAACTGAACATGGGTTATACACATGTCGCTTTTTTATGAATCAGTACAAATTGGCGTGTAATGGCTTCTAATAAAAAGATGAATATGAATGCATGAAAGCTTTTTATGAACAGAAGAAATGAACCTACGAATAAACATAAATTTAAGTTTTGTGTGGTCAATGGTTTCGGTCAACCCCTCTCTGCCTCTGCTTAAAAATAAGATGAAAAGAAGGGAGCCCTTCTCTGAACAAAAAAATAGCATTTTTATTAGTAATTCCTTGCGACTTTATATTACACGGAATGGACAGATTAAGATGGACAAAATAGGAATATAATAGGGTAGTTGCGTACCACGCTGTGCACGATGGTGGTATGGTATGGTGGTCGTCTTGGATTGGAGTGGAGGGATGTTCTTCCACTATATTCACTGTGTCATACTGACTTTTGGTCGTTGGCTATTTTAATTTTGAATTTTTACAAAGAAGCATAATATTGGATTGGAATTTGGAATGGAAGGGTATAACATACCCACGATGAGCGAACTGATTTGTGGCTTTGGCTTGGTTTTTTGGCCCTGATTAGCGTATAACAAGAACAGCTCACAAAGCACAACAAGAAACATGTTCAATATAACATAGCACATGCCATTATTATTGCCATTGCCATTGCACAAGATCTAGATTGGACTCAACTGCTCAAAGGGTTCAAAACACAGTTGCGTGTTTGGAGTAGTTGACGATGACGAAAAAAAAGAAGGAGGAAAAATAAATTGGTGGTGCTCTTACTCTGCTGTGAATGAAGTAACCTATATATATGGTGCTATATTATTCTATGTTGGATGTTGTAAGAATTTTATTCACCTCATTGATGATATGATGGTGGTGGTGGTAATACTATCACACAAAGGATGACAAAATGTGTGTACATGATCATGATATCTTCTTATGTGCTCATATAAAATAAGCTATTGATCTTAGCAGATATGGATTAAAAGGAGACATTAGACAAGACAAGAAGACACTTGGTTTATATAGAATATAAGCATATTTTTACAACTGAGGAGCCAAATAGATCGCAGATCATCTACTGTGGTCTGGTCTGGTCTCTGTCAATTGTGTTGCATATTGCAATGCAACGCATATTATTGTAGAGTTTTACAAAAAGGATTTTTAAATTACTATTGTCCCTATTTGTCTCTCGTTGATGTTGAGTTGATGGTTCTCTTCAAGATGTACATTTTTAACGATGGCAAATTGGTTTGCTTGTTTCATGTCATGTCAACATCATCACCAGCAGCAGTTGTCGACCTGCAGAGAATAAATATATTTCATATTTTTAAGCGTGGTGTTATTATGCCATGCTTGTGTGTGAGGGAGTTTATTGCAAAGCAGAGAGTATGAATACTTGTTGACTGTCGGATCAAAGTCACTCTTGCAACTTGCAACCACTCCAAACCAAACCACAACATAAAATCATGTCATAGTCATCAACTTTTTGACACAGGAAACACTTTGTTACTCCACTCCTCCACTCGACTCCTCAGTCCAGATCACAATAATAATTATCATAGACTTTTTGGCAGCTAGTCTCTCTAGTCTGTTCTAATTAAATTTGGTATTTCCTGATAATTACGAATTTATTCGGGGAAGTCATAATCATCATCATCATCATCAACACCATCCCCTTTTGGAGGGGTGAATTTATTTTGAATCCAGTCAGTTGAAAAAAGTGGAGGTTCAGGATGACGGACCTTCACCAAGCCTTTCAATACAGTCTTCTACTCATCAGCGATCTAGCATTTATTTCGAAAATAGTGAACGTGACCGTGAAAGCAACTTCAATTCTTGTACTCATTTTTGCCTGCCGCTTGGCACTAGTTCAACTTTTGAAGGGAGTTGTTTTTCTCGGCAATAAAATGCTCACACTTATTCGGTTGAGTCATGAGATTACGATTCGTCTTAAAAGGTAAAAATACCCAAAACAAAACGAAAATAAATTTCGATTTGATTTGATCAGCGAACATTTTTAGGAGCTTTTGTATAATAATGTCTAGTCTTGTAGAAAACTTCAACAATAAACATCATGTTCTGTTATGTTCTTCGTGGTGACCTTAATACTGAAAATGCTCACCTTTGTAATAAATCATCATTATCATTTTTTTTCTTCGTCTAATCAAACACATAAAAAACACTGTTTGATTTGGATTGTTACAGAATGAAAGAATCATTATATTTGATAAAGTTTTGCATGTGCATGTGAAGTATGTGAACTGAGAACAATAAAACCCGACTTTGACTTGCTGTAATAATAATTGTTGCCAAAAAAGTTATGAACCCTGCTTCATTGTTTGCTAGTCTCAGTTTGTGGTATGTGTCTTGCCTTATCCCCATAAGTATAATATCATCAGTCTAGTTACATTGTTTAAAAGAACAAGTCTGCAAGAAAGAATACGAATATTTCTTTCTTGTTCATACTTTTCCATCTTCCTTTTTCAAACAAAGGATGAAAGATTGATTGTGATGTTTTTTTTGTGTGAGATGCCTTTTACCAAAAGGGATGATGATGAATATTTTTTTATTGTAAAACTTGCCTGTGGGAAGAAGAACCGCTGCTTATCATATGATAATATAATATGATACAATGCCGCCCTGCCAAAGCCAAAGCCAAGCAACCGCTGGGAATGAATGGACATAGATGTTCTGTTACGTTATGCTTATGTATTTAATGTTTGTTTCCTTGTTTGAAATCATTTCCGTCATTGTTGTCCACGCAAAGGTATATTGTATCATCCGTGTGTGTGTTTTTCGTGCTTCAAACCTTTTTTGAAAAGAACAAGAGACAAGAGAGCAAAGAACTTGGAAAGAAAAAAGGTGGCTTACCTGTGAATGTGTAAACATTAGCAAAAGCTGTGTTAATGTTCATACCCTGTAGCAGCTTTGCATGTTGGATATTGGCTGAGAATTTTTTAATTCTAATTCCCCAACAAAACTTGATTTACCTGCGTGCTCATGCCTTTGCCTTTTGCCTTTCCGTACAATTTTCCCTGTGGTTTTCTTAATTCTCTTCCGTTCTTCCAGCATGGATGATGGAGCACTTTGAACTTGACTTTTATAAAAGGTGCATTAGCATCAAATATCAAATCCTCAGCGTATGAATTTGCATGAATATATATAAAAGCTTCACGTAATCCACTTCCTGTTTCTAAAATTCCGGAACTTGATTTACATCGTTACATGCTGGTAGAATAATCCTACAGTCTACAGTGCTCAATATAATATGTTCCGTGAGAAATCCCCAGCTAGTTTATTACTGTGGGAAGATTTATCATGAAAATGAATCATGCGTAATTACAGTTGTCCATTATCAAATGCACTTTTTATGTTATTATCCCGTTCTTTCCAGAAAGGGAAGTCAACAGTCAACAAGTTTTGCATGGCTTTTTTTATAATGAAATGTTATGCCCGAAATTTTCAAATTTTCAAATTAATTGTGATGATTGACGAGACCCCTAGTGAGTTTAGTGATTTTGAGGAGGACCCAAAAGCATGAGTGTAATTGAGTACGTGACATAAAAAACTATACAACTATACTTGATCGATGAAATGAAACAAGCACGATTTCTGCATGGGGAACAAAACAAGTGACCCCTGAACTTTGCCACGGCGTGGCTGTGACTCCCTAATGTCTTTCGTGAATGTAAATTACATGGTCACGGTGCAAAATGTGATTTTCCCTTGTCATTATTGCATACTTTGGGGGCTTATTACAATAGTTAGTCGCTGAGTTTTACTGTTATTGCCTGTGTTTATTAAACCATTTATCATCATCATGATGGCTCGTAGTAGCACCAACACCCATACCCATATTGACTACAAGTGCTGTGCGCTGTGCAGGTTCGCTTTGCTTTCTCCACCTTTAAAAATAATTTTATTTTTATATGAAAAAACAAAAATAATAAATGTGCATTTGTTTTGTATAAAGACAGTTAGCTGTAATTTATTACAATTTAAAAAACGGAATTCAACATCCAACCAAAACCAACCACAAAAATGTGTTTTTGATTAAGTAGAAAACAGTACTTTTGGGTGTCTTAATCTTGACATTTGTGACGCTTGGAAAGTCAATTATCTTTGTTGATATATACTGCTGCCTCCTTACTTTTAAGCTGACAAGTGTATTAGGGTCACCTGTAAAAATCTCAGAGATTTTTCAAGATGAGAGTGAGGAACACAATATTTTTTTAAAGTAAAAGGAATATATAAGATCATTGAACGCTGGCCTGGTGCTGGCGTAATAATAAATAGGTACCAATAATGGGGCTGCTGCTGCTGCAGCTCACAATTTTTCAATTTGAATTTTTCTGATAACATGAACTCAATGATGATGATCATGTTGGTGATAGAGTTCATCATTAAAAATGGTCGAAAAAAGTATATATACGTACGTATCGTTAGCTCTTTCAAGCCGGTCAGCCAGAAAATAAAAGTCATGAAAAATTGGTTTCATGAAGGAAGATGCAACTAACTTTGGTATCAATAAACTTCCTTACACTATTCAACTCAACCCTAGCCTCATCTCATCATGATCATCATCTCACGAGCATTCATGTTGTGATGTGATAGAGTGCCATTTATCCCACGAAAATGAGCCAAAACCAAGTCATTACTATTGTCAAAGATATCAGGCAGCCTACTGCATTTGCTTTCAACGCGGACGGAGCAGCGAGCCTCATGCACTTCTCCGTATTTACTTGCCAGTTTATGGTCGCCTTTGGCAAAAACATTTTTGTATACAAAGTTTATTTTCTCATGCTGAATGCATTATATATGTACGCTACGCTTTTCTACGAACTACTACAACTACAAGCTTGACTTTTTGCAATAAATATAACTGAAATCACGACTATCTACAAGTCCAAAAAAATTCTCATTAGTGCAGCTCAGCGCGAGTCTGGTCTGCCCAAGAGAAATGATATGTAGCTCTATACCAGAAATATTTATCACATCACCGTGTAGTTTGTATCTTCTCCTCTCACTTAAGAAAAACCAAGAAAAATAATTGTAAAATGTAGACTCAGTCTCCAATCCAAGCCAATCCACTCGCAACAATGTGAAATAGAATGACAGGTTGTAGTTGTGGTAGAGATGAAAGTCCTTTTAAAACCAGCTATAATATACATAACTGCAAGGGAAATTTTTCATCATCTTCTTCTTCTTCTTCTTTTCATTTCTTGTTCCTTCATATTTTTTTACCAGAAGAACTCCTCCGTTTTGAAGATGATCATCATTGAAAAGAACAGCGTGAGTAAAGTAAGGTGCTGAGTGTTGACATGACTTTTCCCGAACAATAATCAAATGGACGGGGTACACAGTTTATGACATGACTGGCGATACGATAATGCTCTTGTCTTCTTTTTTTTTTTAAAAAAAAAATCATCCGGAGTGAATTGGAATGGAATGGTGGACATAATAATGCATTTATAATAGGCAGGCACCAGACCAGGCTCCATTATGTGAGTGCCCAAAGGCGAAATGCATACATAACTTCAAACGTGGTCGTTTTTCTTACGAGAACTCTTAATTTACGGCATGTGTCTCATAAATTAGAATATCGACTTTGTTTTGTGCTTAGCGTAAAGAAGCCAAACCCAAATAGCATGTTTTCTTACCTGGATTGGATTTTCACTCTGTTCTCTCTTCTGAAATGAAAGAGAAACATGCATGATGTTTATGTTCAAGTTTGCATACATCACTATCACTTGCTATTTATCAAGTGCTGAAATTACGGTGGTGGAGTTGGATTATTGGAGTCTTCTGTTATCTGCAACTTTTTTTCAATAGAATTTTTTCTAGCTAGTTTTCTAACTTGCAACTCAAAACGCAATCTTAGTCCATTGCCTTTTACTTTGTTTTGCACATTTTTGTTTATGAGCTGACAGGTCTTTGTCTCTTGAAGACGAGGACGTGAACGGCTTCGTTGTCTACTACATTGTATTTGATTGTTGACGATTATGTTGATAGAAAGAAACCGAATGAAGACAAGAACAAGACGGTTGAAGCTGTACGAACGTACGTTCATACAACGTGGACCGATTGACTGGTCTGGTCTGTTGTAGTGAAAGAAACGACGTAATATAATATACGTGTATTTTAAGTATAGAAAAATGCATCACGAAAGTGAAATGAAGAAAAAAGGGAAAAGAACATGCAGATGATGTGATGTGATGAGATCCTTAAGAGCTCACATTATTTCAAGGTTTGGCAGCTTTAGGAGCTTGAAGCCAAAGCCAAGCCTTTGAATGAAGAAGAAGAAGACCAAGACAGACATAGACAGTGAGCCTAATAGCTCCTTATAATCATCAGGATCATCATCATCATCATCATTTTTATCTTGTCCAGTCTAGTCAACCTTTCTTAACCATGTACGTTCTAATGTAAATATGTAATAATAATAATAAATACAATGCAAATGATCCAGTCAAGTAACTTCTCACCACACCACCACCGGGTTGAATTCAAAGAGTTGCTAACAAAGTTTTAAGTCAGCTGGGGCTTAGTCCAAGACGACTCGATATATTGTTGACTGACTTGGCAAGATTATGATGATACGTTTACGTGGACGGTAATTTTTAAAGGTTTCTTCGGATGAAGTAAAAACATGTTGAAAAAGAAAGGGCCTTTGTTACTTGTTACTCAAGTACATTTTACTTGTGAGGAAGAATGCTTGGATTTGATATTTTTCGTGTGCATATGAAAATTTGGGAGCTCTGGTCTTCTGGCCTGGTCTGACTTTGGCTCGTGAGTCGTTTAGTAAGCCATAAATGACGATGATGGTAATCATCCTTTATCATTTACCATTATTATCCTTGGCATCACCATCATCTTTATCAACTCTTTCTCTGTGTGTAAAATGTTGTTGTTTCGTCCTCGACATCGACTCCCGTGAAAATTCCATTGAGCTTACACACAAAAGTCCGACGAATAATTTTTGTCTGAAAAAATCTGTGAATCCCAAACCTCATAATCTCCTCAGAGATTTAACAAGAAAAAGTAGGGAAGCAGTTGAGAGGAGTCTTTTTACTGGTAATTAATGTCCCCCTCATAAATTAATTTTTTTAGCTTGAACGGACACACTCCATCTCCTGTCATAAAGATAATATATTCATTCGTAGGAAGAATCGAGACAATGAAAAAATATTCTGTAGCCACATGATTTGTTGCAGATGTGACGAATTGTTTAATGCTTCTAGTTAAATGGGATGTCTACAGTCAACAGTTAGGAGTTAAAAGCTACTAAAAACATTTTCTACCTTATGATATTTTTTTTTATAAAAGTACAAGGTTCACTCCTGCCGTTGACATTGTAACTCATTCATGCTGTGTCTTGATTTGATATCATCTCATCAAGCAAATGAGTATGTAAATTGCATTAAAATTCATATGTACTCTCATCCTCATCTTGAAATTCAAAGAGGACAATAATTTTATTTAACACATCGGATTTCGTATGCAGTTGTCAAAATACTTGCATGTTATATTTTGTTGGAATTTTTGGAGTCGTCATTGACGTAATAATACATATATACAAAAGTGATGCTCCATGGCATGGCTGCATGCAACTTTTACCTCTAGAATATAAATTCGAATCCCCACAGGGCAACAAACAACTGATTCAGCGTACTTTGGCGATTTGTTGTGGGAGTAGCGCTTTTATTAGCATCTGCCAACCTCCAACATGTTCCTTATAAAAAAGTAGCAAATGAAAATGGCAAAAACCAGTTTTTAGACAATGTATATACGATAGTTACGTAGTCACATTTATTTGCAAGTTCAAAGTGACAGAAAAATGTTCAGAAAGATGCTCCATGGCAGAAACATACGTAACAGAGAAAGGCTTTACTCCTATCTAGATGTTCATGATATTTAAATGACATAAGAAATATTCAGTTTCGCTTTTAAAATTATTCAAGATTTGTGGTTTTAGATATTTTGTTTTCTGAATGTTTAAAAAGTAAGCATGAGCACATGATGTTAGGTTACTTCAAGTGTGTAAATTCTCTAAATCGGCTACATGTTTTAAAAACGATGTGTCTAAAATTGCATGCATAAATTCAACCGTATTCAACAGTAAAGTTTGTAGTTTTGGTAAGGTCATAGCTATAACCAGGCTTGTAGTAAGTGCTTACGTAATTTTTCATCCTCGAAACAAGGAATCACACAAAAAACTGCATGCATAATAATGCACGCCGTTGATTCAAAAGTTCATTGCATCATATCATATCATATCACATCACCTCACTCACACTCTCATTACTCCAGAGAATAAATAATGTAAAGGAACAAGAATATATGAAACAATTCTGCATGAAATTAATTTTATCTGCATTATAAAATACAACAGATCAAAAGTTGTTGAAGCGAGAGTATAGCGTTCCATACGATATTTGCTTTCATTCTTCTCCAAAGACTTGTCCTTTCTTTACCAAATTCGAAACACTTCTCCTCTTGTCTTGTCAGCCATCACATCTGACGGTTCATAAATTAAAAGGGAATCAGAAACGGATCGCATGCAGATGCATCCCATTATCATCATTACATTTTACATTAAAACGTATGCCCATGAAGTGTTAAACCTATGACGTGATCCTTCAAAAGTCAAGAGGATACGAGGATACGATGGGGAAGGAATGAAATTTGCATGTAGTTGTGAATTCTCAGAGACGTAAATTGAGAGAGAATAGACATAAAAGTCTTTGGAAGAAATTCGAAACTTGAGATTTTAGAGGTGACGTCTTGCAAACATTTTTGACCGTAAAAAGTGTACTTTTGCAACACAAGAAACACAACACACAGGAAGATTATTATAAGGTGATAGTAAAACAAGTTATAAACATCATGTTTGATATGCACTGACATAAATTAATCCATACCTGGCCTGGGTAAATGTAAATGATACACTCATACTCAAAAAGAGGAAGAATATAGTATGTTGTATGTCGTAAAATATTTTTTTTTGTAAATCTGATTATGGAAGAGAAAGAAAAGGCAATAAGATTATTATGCATATCGCACGATTTCTTCAGCCAACGGCAATTTATTGACCTTTATATCAAGCTCCATCATATTTTCCACTTGTCTACTTCCATACTTCATCTCTAGTATCTCTACATCATCATCATATCATATCATTTCATAGCCGCTTACCCTTTCAGGGTCAACATGAGATCATTATCTTGTCGTTTTAAAGTTTTAAAATTTTAAAACTTTTTTAAACAATGTATGCAAAACAGCATATCATTCCATTTTTCATAAAACTGAATTTTACGGCAAAAGTTCGTTAAAATAGTTTTGAAAGTCTATGTGCAAAAAAAATGTTTTAATTTTTTAATAAAAAAACTGCAATTTTTTTTGTCTGTCTCTCGGTGTCTGTAATCCCATTTAATCATGAGATTATAAGTGACTATGATGATGTTTTGATAACTGTATAGGTAATATTTTTTTTACCTCACTCAAAGACGACCAAACCAAAAGCAAAACCTTTTATTTAAAAAACGGAGGTGATAAATTTGGAGTTGTTTGATTGCACTTTGAAATAATGATTCTTAACCGTATTAGGGATTCTTAATGGTTGATATGATGTTGATTTTGATGGTAATGGTAAATGCAATGGATAATAGATGTGCCATTGGCCATTATCATCCATGTTCTCATAATTAAATGTTGAATGTGTGTAAGCATTTTCACATTTTTGACGTAATAATAAAATGTAACTATTTATAAGTTCCTCTGAATAAGGATGTTTTTTAATTTATACCTTTGGATGATTATGATTCTCATCCTAATTTTTTTTATAGAAAACTACGGAGAGATTGGTGGAAGACCAAGTTATGTACCGCTTGTGTGTCCCCACTTGGTCGATTCTTGTCTCGCGGAGGGATCTGTCCTCAGTGCGGACTTCGAGTTTGCAAAAACTGCCGAAGCGAATTGCAGTCAGGGGCATGGGTTTGTGTTCTTTGCAGCAATGGAATGTAAGTGAAAAAAAATTAAGTAAAGATTATCATCTAAGAAGAGAACATTTGTTTTTGTAATTATTTTTTGTGTTAGAAACATAATATTTTTTGTTGCATCAATTGGAATTGGGTCTCACTTGATACGGTATGGTGTACGGTAGTAGGTATAAGCAGAAGTTGTTAAGATGTTAAAAACGAATTACTTTTTTGTGCTGAAGTTATATCTTGTAAGCTAAAGTTGTTACAAGACAATCAATCGATAAATGAGGTGGGAGAGAGAGAGGAGAGGCGTTGCGTGTATTTTATTACACACGCTGCTGTTCACAAAAAATGTCAAAATTGAGATTTTAATTTCTCTACAGCCTCTCACCTCACCTCTAGATGTGTTTATTATTGTGAGCAATTTACGAAACGGTTGTACTAGTCTGGTGCAACTAGCAAAAGACATTTTCCTTATGACACTTAATAACATGATATTAAGAAGAATAGAATGATTATACCGAAACGAATTTCAAAGTGAAATATTTTTTGTAACGGCAAGTCAAAAGCTGTAGCTGTTTTTGCATCTTCCTCAATTCATTTCGTTGCGTAAAGTATATTATAAAGACAGAGAAGAAATTAAAATTCTTTTAGATGATGATGATGATAAGTAGAGAGTGTGTGTGGGTCAAGAAGAAAAATACATTTTGCAGCCTCATCTCCTCTCTTACATTTGTGTTTGCTAATCGTTGTTTAATCTTATTCATCACTTGTTGGCTTCTCACTACTGTCAGTTTGTTTCCTTGTAAGGAAAGTTACACAGACTACTGTTGAGGAACTCGAGAGAAGAAAAAAATGTTTAAAAATCTTTGCAACAAAAGAAATAACTGCCACCATGCGAATGGGACAAGACGACAAGACAAGAGGGTTTTTTATTCAATTCAAAAATTATTCTTATTCTTACACAACAACATAATATGTTGAGCAGTTATCCGTTGTTAGCAAGCTCTTGAAAATTCGTTAAGTAAATAAAATGCGTACGGTAGTTAGTAGTTGGACGGACCCAAACACAACCAGAAACATTTTGGATGGTCAATTTCAATCAATGAAAATGAATAGGCGTGAATAATATAGAACTGTAAAGGATATTTGTCGCAAACGATTTAATATCGGAACAAAATATTGTTATATGAAGTAGATGCTTCGCAAACCTCTTTTATGTTTGTTCATTCAGTCTCCCAGAAAGAATTCGTCGAGAATTATTACTAATACGCGTTACTTCTGCAAAGAAGTGCTAATTGCCCCTTCTAATTACATCAATAATAGCTCCGGAGGAGGTGCAAAACAAAGGTTATGATTCATTGTGTCAACATTACAACACAAGGCAATATAGGCAATGACGATGACATAACATAACTGTTAAGATATATATTTAGCTTGACTTTGGCTTAGGTCACTTCTTCAGCAACACTAACAACTAACCACGAATAAATTTTCTTCATGAGGAAGGCTACGACATTCAAATTTTATAATTAAGCCGTTATTAAACGTTTAAAACTAGGTGTGTTCCTTGTTGTCTTTGATGATGCTGATGATGATTTGATTGCCAAATCTCCCATTTAAAAATCTTAATCAAGGAACGAACCTCCACTCAAATCTTTTGTTACAATTTACAATTATTGCACTTTTGTTCAGATAGCTACGTGTAGCAAGCTAATAATAATATAATGGCATTTCATTAATTTCAGTGGGTGCTATTTGGATCTCCATATCTGCATTTTCTTGTTGATTCGTTGATTGTGATTGTCTCATCTCTATGAAATTAGGACATCATTAGTTCAGATTGCCATCCTCCATTATGTAGATTTTTATCAGGGAAATAGTTCACATGTTGCATGGCATGGCATCATCAATATCATCATCATGTATTTTGTACCACACACCCACATTATAAATTTCCATTTTCACATCTTCAAAAAGAGAGATAAATAAATCCTACACCCAATTTGAGTGTGGAGTAAATGTGCGAAATACGTCTTACTTAAATAAACTGCGCAAAAACTCTTTATTTATTTTTTGGGCAAATTGACCACTTATTTCAACGAATGGAAAAATAAAAAAAATGATCTAAATGTATAATGTATCACATCACTTTTACCACCCAATTTAGTATGCAGCTGGATGCTGTTCAAGTTGTGTGCATAATTTGTCAGTTAAAAAGGCACGTATACGACACGATGAATAATTTATGGTGGTTGTTGATAGAAGCCCTGTAATCTTTACGAATTATCATTCCTATAATATAATATAATATCACATTACCACATTTACCACACCACATGTTTGTATTTATTTGTACTCTTCCATTCCAGGCCTTCAGACGATTTGGCAAAAACAACAAAAAGTCTAGGAAGGGATTCACGCTCAATAAGGCGCTCGTGGACGATTTCAAGTAAGTTTGACTTGGCATGTATTATACATATTATGAATATGATATGGACAAGAAGACAAGATAAGCATATAAATTTCCATGTCGTCAATATTTCTGTTTGAAGCGACGCTTGGAAGGATTGGAATTTTTTTAACACTTTAACATATTATCACCTTTTAACATTTTAACATTTCCCATGACCATAATTTCTATATTTGTCCGGGGAGCTGCATTAAAAGTGATGTTGCTCATTAATTTTCCTAGTTCTTAAACACACACTACATGTTTCATTCATTGTCATTTTGGTGACTCAATGCCACCCATATCACTCACAAATTATCGCTTCCATCCATCCACCATCACATCACCATTCACCAGCAGCGTCATTAAATGCGCTGCAGTTTCGTTCGTTCCTTCGTCAAAGAATAAACAAAAGAACACCCACGTGTTGAAATGTGCATGTTGTTGACTGACGCAAATCGTCACGATATTATGGACAAGAGGATGGGGAATAATGATGGGATGGCGTTTAAAATCTTGCTCATGCATAAGAACGTAAATAAATGAAACGTGTATGGGTATTGTGTATCTCTGGCCGTAAAGCCCATTTTAAAAATTGGAAAATCCCCGACAACATCTTTATATCAGTTTGCAAGCCCACAAATGTCATGAAACAGAAAGAGACTCTCATTATATGCACGTCCAGCTTAAAATGTTAAAACAGATAAATTTTCGGTGGGTTGGGTCGGGTAATAATGCTTTTATTGTTCTTTTTGTCATTTGCCGACTCCAAATATGATAATAATATGACATGCCTTGATCTTGATGCACACAAAATGTTGTACATTATTATTCTAAAAATTTCTGCAGATCCTCAACGAGCTCAGACCAACTCACCCATTTTGAAATCCTACACAGTTCTATATCCCGAGGATGGAGAGCTAACGGACGGGATTGGTGACGGTGGTAGTGATCGTTGCAGCGTCAGCGCAGGCCATCTATCAAGAGGCGACGATACATTTGGTGGTGGGAACGGTGAGGACAACAATGGAGCAGGAGGACACCTCCACTTTTTTGGTGGAAGCGATCAAGGGATTAATTCATCGAACAAAAGTGCAAACAGTGGGGGAATTCATCACAATCACAAGAAGAAACATAATAATAATACTAATGCTTCAAATGGTAGCCCAAATGATGAGGTTGTCAATGGGTTGTCGACAACACGTCAGTTTCATTCTTTACCGAGAATGAGCAGCGCCTCCGGAGGCCTGTCACTATTTGCTCCGTCATCCTCTACATCACCTTCAGCCACTGCGAGGGCGTTAGGTCTTCATCATAATAATAAAGTTGGGAAAAGAAGCTTTAACCCAGAGTTCGATAAGGAAAGTAAGTAACCGTTTTTATTTTTTATCATGTTTTTTTCTCAATTATTTCAATTCCGTCACGCATCACATGACAAATTGTTCTTATTAGCTAAAGCTGAAACAATTGAAGCCTTGTCTTTCTTGTCTTGTTGACAAAAAGGATAAACAGATCGATAAAGAAGCCATAATTTGTACAGTTCACTCAAAAGCAAATATGAGAATAATGAGATCATGCATTCCACTTAGCAATACAGGAATTCCTCATTTGTCATTTAGGATTAAATTGATTGGAAAACTAAGCGCTGATAACAAAGTGACCGCTCGTCTTTTTGCGATAACCATAAAATAAAACCAGCAAATGACTAATGACCTTAAGGAAATGAGGTTGTAAATCCATCCAACGAATGAGTCAATTCATAAAGTGACACAAGTTGACAGAGAGAAGCCAAGCCAAAGCCACTCTTCTTCTTGTACATTACATTTACATTATCTTATCTTTTTCAAAAGAAAACCTTGAACATGGAACTTAAATGAATTGAAATGTTCATCTGGACGTGGACGTATGCTTATAATTTATAAGCTTCACATAGATATTTATATTAATCCTCTCAAATCGTCACAGATAAGTTCATAAGGCGATGAAGAATCATTAGCCGGAGGGCTGAAGAAGCTACGACAATGGTAAGCATTTTTTGATTATACTACTGCTGCAAAAGAATTTGCCCAACTCAGTCAGCTAATATTTATGAGGTTTGAATGGGCTTGTGCACGTAATCATAATAATAGTTTAAGTACATATTTTTGCAAAGTAGATTATTATTTCAAAGGCAGCTCTTCACGTTGTTTTGTATGAATGTTATATAAATATATGTTATGTAGTCAACTTACAACTTATACATTTATACAAGACGCGTGAACAAAGTGTAATTTGCAAGAAATGATTATTACAGGCTCGTTATATGCATAATTTGATCCAGATAATCATAACCTGTTGCGCACCCTGGCTCTGGCTGACTTGACTTGCCGACTCCTCACTCAACTGCCTCAACTCCTTGAGAGTAAATGACAGTGGAATGGAGTGGAGTGATGGAAATGATAAACATCTATATAATATGTGTAGCCAGTTTAGTTATTTTTTTTCTTTATGTTACACAACCAAATCCATAGTAGACCTTAAAGTAATTATTTATTACGTTTTGGTTGCCCTGTCCTTCCTAACGACTCTGACTGAGGATGTTTGGGAGGATGCTCATCTCTTCTTCTCCGCTCATCTTCTTTTTTTTTTGTTCATCATTCATAATTCATAATCGATCGAGTGCAACAACATAATAATCACATTGAGCGGGCGTAAAGTCAAAATCCTCCTTGAAATTGCAAATGAGAGTGAATATAAAAGCATCATGCAGAGTCAAGCGTAGTGTAGGGGTAGACTATTAAAGTAGGCAATTTCGTTCATCTCCAAAAAGCAGAGAGGATAAGAAGGATGAGGAGGATACAGAACAAAAAAACCTATTACTATTACATTTTAACATTTTAAAATTTTGTCTTGTTCGTGATCAATAGACAAGGATTAGAGGGAAGAGATATGGTTCTGACTTCTTCTTATGCAAAATAGAATGTTTCTTTCAGCATCCGTCAGGCCGCCTCAGACTCAGCTAGCTCAGGCGTCATATCAGAACAGAATGAAAGTACAAATTCATATGACTATGACCAACAATGAACTTTCCAGTAGGTTGCGTCGAAGGAAAATGGAATGTCTTCTCACGTACGTACGTACGTACGTAAAGGTGCTCACTCACCTGAGATCTGCTCACAATAAATTATGTAAACGGTGGTGGTATGGTATGAGACCGATATGGACAAAATGCTCTGGGCGAAAGCCGATCTGAATCTTCTGATCGACTCACTTTATGGGGATGGCATCTCCTCAACTCAACTCAAAGTCAACTGACTGAAACCGGAGACTGCTTAGTAAACCCATTGAGGCGAAAAGAATAAGGAAACCAAATCTTTACATAACATTATTTTCATTCTTTATAGACACTCACACATGGAGTTTCATGACTTTGAATTGCATTCCTTCATGTAATAGCACAGCAGTATTCATCCTATAACGACGATTTGAACAGGAAAATTAAGAGGATTCAAATTTCTGTAAAGGAGTTATGGCTGTCGCTGCTCTCTATACATGTCGTTTGTTTGGCCATTCAACTTTTTATCCCATATCCCATATGCCATAATATCATCAAAGTTTTTTAAAAAGAGGTGGACTGTTGGACTGAGCAAATTTAAATTTTAAATTGAAACTGGGTGGCAGCCACTACTCATCAATGTGTTTTGTAATTTCAACAAGATACTTACATTTTTGCTTT
Source organism: Orchesella flavescens (assembly GCA_964034955.1). NCBI lineage: Eukaryota > Metazoa > Arthropoda > Collembola > Entomobryomorpha > Orchesellidae > Orchesella > Orchesella flavescens. The sequence continues at coordinate 24,825,699 of OZ035958.1, read as the reverse complement.
TGGAAGGCTAAAAAAATGGCTGTAAATGTAAATTACAAATCCAATTGGTTATATGAAAAAAGTGTGGAGGCTAAAAAATGTTCGAACCCTCCATATCTATCTTGTCTTCCCACAACCTAAATTAAATGAAATGCCCCGCCTTGACCTGAGTTGGCTGTTGGTGATGGAAAAATAAGAAAGCTTATATTGATGTGAATGATGTGATGATGATGATTGTACAGTTTGAGTTGGGATCACTCACTTCACTCCACTCCACTACAATGATATTTTAATAGCCATTTTTTAATGTACAAAACTATTTAAAGTTTAATGATACAGCACCTACCTACCTACCCAAATTATATTGATTTGATGAAAGCAGAGGTGGTTACATATAGTCACGATTGTTGGACAATAATCATAATCGTCTTACATGATTTCTTAAACAAATCAGCAGGTGCAACTTTCAAGAAAAAATGAAAATGATACTCTTTTACGATTAGCACATCATAATAATCATCTTCATTCTATTTGGATGAGATGAGATGTGGTAGACATATAAATCAAAAAAATAAATGATTACAATTGGAAGCTTTTAAGTATCACCTCTGGTTAAAATTTTTTTTGAACTTTGATCAAATTGACAATTTTGGAGTTCTTACAAAAAAATTTGGCGTGGGTTGGATTTGGAGGAAGCTCCAATCGTTTAAACAACTATAAATCTAGCTACTTTCAACTATCTACCTTTTCGGACGGCTTCCTATCTTTAGGGAGCATGAATGAACATAAACTATGAAATGGAGTATATGAATTTAGCCATCTGCTGATATTAAATTTCACAAACGCATTTATTTTAATCTTTTGAGCACAACATTTTTTTTTTGTAATTTGATATACATAGGCAGAGAGAGAGATTCATATTCATACCTATTTTGATTTGATGTTGGATGTAACGATGCGATATAAGCAATTTATTATTGACTAGTTTATGCTTTGTATCGAATGATCAAGTCTACATACATGTCTACATGAGTAAAATCATATGAAATTTTGCTTATCAAAGTATTTTGTCTAAAAGGTCAGTACAAAATTGCAATAATGTGTGTTGTGTTTTATGTAGTCAGCCAAGCCAGCACAATAAGTTATTTGGTTGTTCCTCTTTTGCTAGATATGGTTTTATGACAATGAATTAAATGGCCGCTAGTTTTGTTGAGATTTGAGATATCGACTAGTGATAAATCGAACAGATATATTGATATGAAACAAGATACACAACATCTGTCTGATCAATGAATGAATAGCAATGCCAAGCCAATCCAAAGCCAAAGCCAATGCACACATTTTTATATTTGTTTGCACGTCTGTTCTGTCGATGTTGAATCATCTCGAAATCTCGATTTGGATCGCCTGCAGACTTTTGTCAATCTTGTTGTGAGCTATTTTTTCTACCTGCTTGGTTTCATTTCAATAAGGAACACGGAACAGTAGAGAAGACAAGACAAAAGTACAAATTGCACTATTGGATTTTTAGGGATCGGCAGCTGAATAAAAACTAATAAATGTATGTTTGGTTTGGGTTTAGAAAAGCAAACAAAAGACGGGGCTGATGATGTCGCTAGTCGCTTTTGCGCTGTGATTGACAGAATGTAAAATTGTGAAGCAAATAATACGCTTTGTGCATGTTTCTTTTGACTTAGTTGATCTACATATTTGCTCACAGGAGAAAAATTGTGAAATATGAGATGAGATGATGATGAGGTGAAGTAGATGAGCTGAATGCTAATCAGTAGTAGTGTTTGAATTGAATTGAAACAAAATGATTTTAGGCTTTCGTTTGGGGGATTTTTATGATTACATTTTTAAAACAAAGAGGTTCTCTACTTTTGAAGAAGTCACTGTGGTCACATTTCACTTCAACTTGATTTGATGCTGAAGCCATAATTATACTGGGCCGTTGTCGTTGTGGTCGCTGGTGTGGTCAATAGCGTGATTTATACATTGCCATTGAGCATGCTAATTAGGAATTAGGAAATAACACTATCGTGTAAACATGCTCATGCTCGCTCAACCATGTGAGAAAGAGAGACAAAAACAGAGTGATTTGGTGGTGTGGGAAGGCTTCGGGTCAAATCAGAAAACCACAGACATAGTACATGTGCGTTCATCATCGTTATTTAAAAAAAGGGGCTCGTTCAATGTAAACAGTAAACACACGTATTTTTTTAAATGTCAGGAGAGATACAATAAGGTACATTTATTCCATGATTTTACATGTGCTCGTCATACTTACCTGTTTTTCTACTTACCTATTCAACTCAGCCTTTATGTTTGATAGTTTAAGGAGATGACATGTCTTCTTGTTTCTTCAGGCTGTTATGTTAGTTAGCAGCAGCAGCAACATTTTTTATGCCTTCGGTAGTCAACCAATAATTATTTAATTTATTGATGCGTGGAAGGTGTCAATATTTGTAATGATTAAATTTAGGAACGGCTCCTAATGAATTACAAGATCAAGGTCGTAATAAAAATCGCACGTGTTTTTGTCCATATTTGAGATGCAAAATTGGTTGACAGTGTAAAATGGTGATATAGAAATTCGCGAAAAAATATTTATTGTATAATATTGTAGATAGAACCTCCGTTCGTTTTACCTGTCTATAATGTGATGATGATTTTAAAATACTAAGCCATTACTTGAAAATACCAGGCATTTTCTATTTTTCGAGGAAAAAGACAGTGAAAGTGTTTTCCTTAGAGGCTGCTGAACTACGCTTGATTTCGGCTTACCAAGCCACAAACAATTTATCTCTGTCACGTCGTGCTAGCCGTGACTTATGAAAAAATATTAATTATTGAAAAGACTCCAAAGAAAAAATTACACACTCCGATTACCTTTTTTCTCTCTCTCTCAACATTCAACATTGTTCTCTTGATGAATACTAATAAGATCATTCACTTCAGCTTAGCTCATCTTATTCAATCAAAAGTCTCGCTATATTATCAACCATGCTATTTCCCTCTGGACGGCTTAATGACCAGCACTAGTACTACTTTAACTAAATTCATGATGATTTCTACCTGTTTTGCTCTGTCCCTTCTTCTCAAATCCAATCCACCTGTTAAGTCTCATTTGATTTTGATGTCTTTTCTTCTTCATTCTTTTGCCAGCAACCAAAACCAAAAACAAGCACGGAAAGCATAGTGTACCGTGTACCAAACCAGCATTTTATATATGATATGACGAAACCTTGAATTCATTTAAAATGAAATGATTAATGCACATTATCCCCACATTTTCTACATTTCATATCAACTTTAGCAGGGGTTGATTTGACAGGTTAGCTGAGAGCGAGACATGAACATTGTTGGAATATACAATGGACTACTGCACGAAATAGCAATCATGTCACATTACATTTCATTTCATTACTCCAAGCCAAACCAAAAGCTTTTTCGCCTGGCCAGGCCAAGAGTTATGAAAACGAAGAGGCTGACTGACTGACAATGTGCTTTGCTTTGTGTTGCAGAAGAGCAGATGAGCAAAATAGACTACTCTTCCGTGGCATATGCCTTATGCCGAGAATTACATATGAATATACATATCCCATTTGTCATCTTCTTGAGCTGCTACTTCTCATAGGGAAATGTTAAGTTTTGGTTTTGATACATCACGTCATCGTCATTATATACCCTACCTACCTATACGGAATTGTCTTTGCCTTGTGGATACGAACGTCAAAAGCTCAAGCTCAAAATTATGTAGTTGTTTTCCTTTCCACAATGTTTTATATCGTGCCGGCAGGTTTCATAAGATATGCACATGAAATACTCATCACAACACATCTTCATGTCATGCTAAGCTACATAAAATGCTCCTAATCCTCCTTCGCAAAGCAGATTTTCCATCCATCCAATCCAGCCAGAATAATATTATATTTTTACGACATTGCGATTTTAGGCGAAAAATTTCTCAGGGTTAAATACGACCACGGATCGGTAACATCATTTCATTTACAAGACCATTCATCCACTAAGTACTTGGAATATTTGGATTAGCATAATATTGTCTTATTTTCTATGTGTGCGGAAAACGTACTGCGTTGTTTTGTTGATGATGATGATGATGATGAGGCTGTTATGCATATGGCACTGGCCTGGTCTGCTCTTCTGGGACTGTAGAAATAATGGCCTGGCCTGGGATATGGGATGACCTTAAGATTTCATTTTCATGTGTGTTATTCTTTTTTGATTTTCTATCTGAATTGAATACTGATGATCATGAAGGAGAAAAATAATAAAAGAGAATCCTATACATTTCCAAACAACATGTTAGTTATTTGGGCGTGCTGACACTGGGACGCCCACAATAACCGCCTTCTTTATGTCACAGATCACATATGCCATTACGGAGACCAGAACTCTCTGTGTGTACACAAGTGGAAGAAGATTTCATACTTTCAGAAGGATTCCCAAGTTCATTTGATAAAATGTGTGTACATTACACACAACATTACATGAACCTTTTAGCTCAAAGGTTGTTATTATCAAATGAGTGGCAGTGGCATCAAAAAGAAGTAGCAGTTCATGAGGGAAGCTAAAAAGAAACGATATAATGTGTAAATTTTACCTTATGCCCCTACATCTTTTTTTAATACGTATTTATGATCCATTAAATTCCTCATGTGTGTAGTAAGTAGCAGACTCCAATTCTAACCAACTTCATTTCATTTCATTACCAAAGCAGTAAAAGTGGTGGTAGTGGCGACGACGATGTTACCTAAGTAAGTACGTACGTACGTCCGTAAGTTTTTACTTTCTGCAAGATTTCCAAGTACGATTGTAATGTATTGTATTGTATTGTAACTAGAGGAATTATACGAGGAGTTATCCAATTACCTTGTTAAATTTATTTACTATTTTTTTTATGTGTATCGTTTCAACCACGCTTTACTTACTACGTGACACACACTCAACAACTTACTACTGCCTGCGCATTTTTTCAGCTTCCTCCAATCCAACATCCAACCAAACAAACAAAAATGGGTTTTGCATATCTGCATAAACATGCGATATCCTAAAATGCAATGCAATGCAAGGCAATGCTAGCCTGTTCATGACATGTTTATTTTATTTTCATCCATTCCACTTTCATTAAGCAAAGGAGGAGGAGGAGGATTTCTGGATGGATGAGGATTGGGATTGTACAGATATTCTATAAGTTTGTTTGGCCAGCTCAAAGGGGCTTTTGTTTCAATACGAATACGAGTTACGGCTCATTTACGGCCAGTTATATCATTCATCTAAAATTAGCCGTATCGAATAACTGGTTGTGACTGATTATTGGTTTTTTGTGTGATTGTGACTATTACGAACGAAGAACGTGTTGGATTGGATTGGTTTTGGCATCTGTTCTGGTCTGGCAGCCTTGACGGGATGTGATGTGATGTGATAATATAGCATTACTACATTTATTGAAAGAAAATCAAACAGGCGCAACTTCTATAATGACACGGTGAGCTGGGTGTAATGAAGTAATTGCTATTTTCTGAATGCAAACGTGCGAATATAGTAGCATCATTATGGCAATTATAGACTGCAATGTATTACATGTTGAATGTTATGTGATGTGATGTGAGGATGGGTAAACGATTGAATACTGATACTGTTGAATAAGCAACATAAATACTTTAATTGCAATATAATTTTTTTTGTGGTAAACTGTGTTTGATTTTTCTGTGAAAACATCATCAATTTGCAACAGTTAGTTGGAGATGAGCTAACCAACCTTCCAATTTTGTTGATGATTTTTGGTAATTTGTTGATGGTTGATGGTGCATAGTTGTGAGTTTGAGGTTGGGGTTGTCACATCAAATTAGGTAGGTTGTACTTGTAGGTAGCATTTTGAATTTTTTTGAAGGGTTGCTTTCTTCATAATTTTATAAGTGACAGGTCATACCTTTAATTACTAGTTTATAAGTCGTTTCATAATAGACACAAAGTAAGCGCCGGTGTAAGTTGGTACATTTAAAATATTACATTTACATATAATAGCGCAAAAACTACAGACCACTAATTTCATTGTCAATTGTGTAATGCAATTGTAAATCGTGTGTGTGGTAAATCAACTGTTTTTGTCAATTAGTCGTGTATTACCTGTGCACACCGAGTTAATTACTAGGTATAAAAATGCATTTTATGTCATAAGAAAAACATTGCTGATTTTATTTTGTTGAAACTGAAAACACATAAAGAAGCTTAAATTTCTTTCACAATTAATAATTTTATAAATAGTAATCAAACATTAATAAACGTGTTTTAAGTATTCAATAGATTTTGTGAAAAATTTGTTCACTTCATTATTGAGCAGTATACACATAAGTTGATAAGAATACGATATCTGTCCAGGAGATAATTAATATGTGTTCAAGCAGATCCAATATTGTCTTTTAGACAAGACAGTTTTTTTGACACTGCCACTTTTTGTACGATTTGGCTGAATTTTGACTTTAGAAGCATAAGATACCTTGTCACAAATATGTTACAAGAGACAATACTAAAAAACAAGTAGAAAATATCATTAACTAAACTGTAGTTTCAACACATTTAGACGTCTTCGGCGTTTGCACACATTTATGGGCTCCGTTTCTGATTTAAAAAATATGTAAATGCATATTTTTGGGTACTCTTCTTCTTCTTCTTCTCAAGACAAGCATTAGCAAACCCTTGTTTGCAAAATCATAAGGTAACAGTGCGACATTTTAGCAGGTACAAATACCATATATTTATCTTTGACAAGAGTATGTGGTAAAGAAGTGTATACAATCCCCAGCGGACACAAAGGACAAGCGATTATCCACAGCAATTTTCTTCCTAAGTAGAAGCTTACATTATATTACTATTGCATTGCATTTTTGGCTTCACGGGAAAATGAACAATTGGAATTGACATAAACTTCTCGAGGTAAACAAAGGGAAAGAAGGAATTGTGAACATCTAGTCAAATCCCAGACACTGCAAAAGCTGCAGGAGAGAATTGACAAAAATGAGCCGACGCTGCTGCGTTTGCTGCTCAAAATGGAGTTGATGGGAACTATACTCTTTGTTATTGTTCATTTGAAATACTCACGGCCGTCCTCCTGTCGTCATTGTCATCAAAATCGTCATCATCATGATTATATTCTTAAAAGAGTTTTCTTTATAACATCAAACATCATAAGCCACTTTATTGACATCAACATCCTGCATTGTGTGCCTTATTACTGCTCTTCTTTGTGGCTTGTGGGGATCCAACAGGAGGAAAATTATAGCATTGCAAAACTATAATTTCACACGTATCCATACTGAAGTAGCGAACAAGGTCATTTCTTTAAATTTTCTTGGAACTGACAACTGCAAGCCTGCAACTGACATTAATGGCCTTCTAACATGCATTACTTTTCTTGAACCCTGACTCGTCCATCCTGTTTCTTAAGAAGTGCATGTGTATATTTTTTTCCTGATGTGAACGTTCGTGAGTTACTTTCTGATCTGAGTCAGTTTCAACAACTCTACTTCTACACTTTTCCTCCATTTTTTTATATGACAGACAAACTGATTGATACCTTTGAAGTTATGGTTATGTACTCCCGCTAGTCAATAATGAACATTATGTTTTGTATGCAAATGCAAATATAATTTTATTTTTTGGAGTTTTTGCATTTCATGTGAACAACCATAAATAACCATGTTGATTTGATTTGACGAGGGTTAAAACACAGACAAGGGATGATATTATTGGTGCTTCACCATTTGCACTTACTTTTTGGTACTTTATATCATGTAATAAAAAGTTTTATATAAGATGCTTTTTTTTTAAACTCAACTTTTTTTCGCCAAACATTTTGGTTTTGGCTTTGGCTCTGGGTTGATTTGATTTAGAGCTTTCCTCTAGGATAATATTCCCTTCTGTTTGTGTCCAGTCATGATGTTGATAGTTGATGTTTGGCTTTTGGCTGTTTTAATGAGTGATGTGTGTTTGAAGAAAATGAGTATACGTATTAAAATATAATGGTACCAGTGATGATGTTGATGTCTTTGAGACTTTGAGATGAGGTCTTTTTCTCTCTCAAGAGAAGCATACAATATATTCTATGTACAGTACATACTCACCTCAGCTCAACATCACTTCACGTTTGCTATTCTTGGAAGAAGAGCCTTATTAAAGAAAACTCAGTTTACTTTATTTGGGGTTGGTTGATGGACGTTGTAAAAATGCAGTTAAGTGTTTCTCCTTTTGATATATAAGGACATCCCCCCACAATAGTAAGTTCCTTATCTTCCTTTGTACAATTTCTGTATCATTCTTCATCTCATCATGATGATGAACTGATGTGTACAACTATAACTACAGAGACAGTGTGTACGCATACACATGTAGATGATACATTCATAGATTCATATTATGAGGTTGTTTTGCTGGTGATTATTTAGAGATTTGGTGAAGATTAGCCTACGAAAAACTTGTAATAGGCTCCATCCACCATATTATATGAAGAGCAGGGCGAAAAAAGGAGTAATAAGAAAGAAGTAACAAGTGGAGATAGATGATGGTGATGAAGAAAAGAAGATTTGTAATATGCTAAGTCTGGTAGACAGGAACTTGGTTTTGGCTTTTGGTTTTCAGTCAGTGAATGGTGACTGGGTGGGATGGTTGGTTTGGTTATGTAGTATTGGAATGTTAGGTTACGTTACTTCTTACAAACACACAGTGTTTAGTGTTTAGCTTTAGTTGCTCTCTGATCTTGGATTTTTTAGCGAGACGTTTGTTTTGGGATTGGATCTGATTCTGTTCTGATTCTGAGATGGGATCTGTCAGCAATATGTGCATCTTCTCTGTGTGAATTTTATATATGCGACTACAACGGAGTGCCATGTATATTATGCATAATATACAGGTTTGCTTGTCGTTGCTCGTTGTGATATATAAATACACTTTGCAATAAAAAGCCGTAGCCATAGCCTATGTGTTTTGTTCTGTTCTGAGACGGCTCTTTTTAATCTGAAACGTGACTTTTTGGACTTGAACTTGCCGGAGAAATTATGGAACATGAATGAGAGGAAAGGCTCTTTGTAAGATAACTAAGTAAGTATGCAGATCTTTTGAGGATGAGCACTATATGAGCAGAGCATGATGATACGGAGTAGTTGAGTGTTTGTTGCATGATGAGCTCACACTTTTTTAGTCCCATGTGGTATGTTCGTATGGTGGCATCGTGGCAGTGATACTTTGCTCATGTTTCTTTACAGACTGTATAGATAACATCAACTGCTTCAACTTGTGTAACCAGTGTTGACTAATAAAATGCAATAAATCGTGAATTAATTTGATCGTATTACGCATTCATATACTACATATGCCAGTTTCCCGAATCGTGGAAAAGTTGTGTTGTAAAAACTGGAATTTTTAAGAAATTTATACGAGTAATAATACTGAACAAGCAAGAGCAATAAAAATTCTCATCTTATTGTTTTCTCAATAATTTCTGGTTTTTCTCTTTAATATTTATTATTCATTTCCCTTTTTAATTTTTCCAGATATCAAGCGGCATCGCTCTTTCCAAACCACTTTACATCCATACACTCCATCCCAGGCTAACCCACCGTCACCCGCCGCTTCGATAAACTTCATTGAAGAAACTTTTTGGGACTATTATGACTATGAAATTGAAAACTCTTCATCAGATCCTAGCTCAACTCCTAGAAACCCAAGAAAGACAAATACAGCAACAACAGTACCTTTACAAAGTCCGAAAGCAAAGCCTCGTCTTTTAGAAAACTTAAGAAGGAACGCAGGAGGTTCTAGTTCTAAACAGTCTTCCTCAACACTTGTAGCTTTCCGCACAGACTCCAATCGTTCCAGTTGTGAGCGAAGCCTCGGTGAAACAATGGATTATGACTGCTCCCTAAGAAATAATCACTTTTCCTCTCTCTCCGACACGGAAATCAATGAGAGTGGAAAGGAATTATTGAAAGGAGGACCAGGACCGTCATCATCATCATCACCTTACTCCACAAACGCTTCTGGATACCGACGGCACAGCAACATTGAAACGAGCCCGAGATCTACTTATCATTACGCAACAATTTCCTCCACAACGAATCCATATTTGCCTGCAAGTGAGTATGTGTACAGGAGAAGACATGATGACATGATGATGTCGAATGAAGCTCCCCCAAAGCCGGAAAGAAAATATAGAAATAGCAAACGATCTGTTAGCCTCAATGCTTATGATGGGAGAAGGCTCTTTTCACCGTTGAGGACTTATTGCGTCCTTATGAAAGAGAATATTGAGCCTGCTGGAGAAGATAAAAATCATCATGTTGGCAGCAGTGGGGGCAACAGTATCAATATCAATTTTACAACAGAAGACTCTCCTCCCATCATAAATAAAACAAGTTATGAGAGTAGCAAATCCAATTTGGAATGTGGGGGTCCTGGTCCTAGCTCCAGCAGCAGTGCCATACACAAGACTAGTTCACCCATTTCCCTGAGCTTCTCAACCATTTCCTCCTCTCCTCCTCACAAATTCAATAGTCTTCCAAGGGAGAGATACATTCGTATTGAAAGAGAGGATGGTAATGGGTTGATGAATACTGAAAAATACTCTTCATTAAAGTATCCATCAAAGAAAAGTGAAGTGCTTCTTGGGAAAAGTAGGGTAACAGACCATCAACAGATCTCCAGCAGCAGCAGTCGAGAAAAGAACGTGACAAGAGTGCCAATCGTAAAGGATGATAGCGGCAGTGGTGACAACCGTTTCTCCTCACTCCGCAATTTCTCATTTGCACCCAATACAAATCCAAGCAGCAGCTCCTCGAGCTTTCCAGCAAAAACTAAAATTGAGAGGTCTCAATCTTACAAGGAAATCTCTAGTTCCAGACCTTATCCATATTATCATCAATACCACCCGCAGAGCAGCAGTGCAAATCATAATAATAATAATAATATGCAACCCCAAAATATTCAGTTTACAACCAATACCAATATTACTGCGGAAAATAGCCGGCATCATCATCTTCATCGAAATAGCAATAGCCATAATCGTTTTCCTGACAAGTCGTCTAGCACGGCTGACCTCAATACTTTTATGCCCACCAACACAGCAACTTTGCCAAATTTTCGAAATCGGGCAAATACTAGCAGCAAGGGGCATCATCATCATCATAATCTTGTATCTTCTTCCGCATCAGGATGGGATGACAAAAAAGATCAGCACGGTAGTGGCAGTAGACCAACTCCAAGCCACTTTTTTCAATCGGATTTTGGTGACGATGAAAGTGATGTGGTTATAGAGAACTTTATAAAAACACATAGCAATAATAATAGCAGCAGCAATAGCAACACGTTACCCAAGCGGAAATATCCTCCGAGCACCACCCACATTTCCAACAACTCCAACTCCAACGTGTCCCATCAACGTGACAGCAACAACGAGTATGGGTATGGGGAACATCACACAAGCATGAAATCCGATTTGAAGGCAACCTTTCAACAGGATTCTTCTTTGGGTGACGATAATAATTATCTCCGACAGTGCTCCACTTTCCCACGTGGAGCGAGTGCTAGAACAAGAAGCAAAAATGAGGATGTGGATACTACAAATACTACATCCTTCTCTAACAAACTGAAGCAGACTGAAAACTTGCCAAACTCTTACAAGAGTCGTAACTCAATCCCAACAACAACCCATTCCTTTGACTTTCCCAAAGGTTATTCAAATGTTGAGAAAATTGATGTATTTTTTCATTCGTCTTCACAATCAAATCCTACCACCAACAACACCACCCCATTCAATGATGTGCCAAAACAAAGCGATAAATTAAGTGGAGGTGGTGAGAGGCTCGTCCCAATTAAAATGACGGTGGGTCCAGGCTCCAGTGCTACCCTTCCCCATCCATATATCAGGCGAAATAAGCAAATGACTGTTGCCCCTCCTCTGGAGAAATCCCCATCTTGTGAGAATGCTGCTGCTGCTCCAATTAGTAGTCCAGCCAAGTCCCCAGATTCCGGTCCTTCCATATCCGAAGTAGAAATGGAAATTGAGCGGGATATATTTTACCAAAAGACCCGGAGTTTAGATAGGATCCGACCTTCTTCAAAGTCAAAACTCAAGTCGGTCTTGAGTATTGGAAGATCTTCAAGCGGTGCGAGTGCGGATCGGGAACAACAACAACGTGGTGGAGATGCTGCTGCGCATCATTCCCATCCGATGGAAATAGACTACTCAGATTCCCAGCCTTATAATACCAACAAAGGTCGAAATCATCATCATTCTCATTCTCATCATGAAAGCCTCTTCTCAATAGATCAAGTTGACAGAAACTATGCAAACGCGAGGAATAATAGCAGCAGTGATAATCATCATCATCTATTACTTGAGCCACCACAGCAAATACACCACTCTGCTTCTGCTGCTCCTTCCGCTCCAATACCTTCCCCAAGACTGAAACGGAAAGGGAAACTACAAGTACAAGCTACTGATTCTGCTGCTCCTGCTATTGCATCGAATAATGCTACTCTTTGCTCTCCAAAAATAAATGGAGATGAAATGAGTTCAAGTAGTAATAGTACTACTCCAACTTGTAAGCAGCAACAACTTATTGGACCAGGGACAAATACAAATTACGGGAGCAAAAAACTATCCTCTTCATCTTCTGGCTTGCGTCGTTTAGCAAATGAGCCAGATCACTATAGCCAACACCAACAAAACCAACGAAATGAACTAGATATTCAACGCAACAAAAACACAAATGCTCCGACAAAATCTAATAGTGGTGGCTCGTCTGGTGGTGGAGCTATTACTAATCCAATTTCGTTAGGAAATACTACTAGTCTCAATGCCAGCCACAGTAGCAGTAGCAAACAAAGTCTTGTCAAGGAGAGTTCAATACATGCTGCTGATAATCATCATCCTCATCGTCAAAATTATCAAACGGCATCTATTGGAATGAGTAATGGTGAGGGGCTAAAAAGTGAAAAGTCAAGTGTGTCAAATTACATTAGTCAACCATCAACAACTTCAGTTACACCTAATTACTCTAATTCAGACGGCCCTGGAGTAAATTTTATGATCTCTTCTAATTCGTTAAGTAACGTCAGCAGCAGCAGCCCTGGTTCTGGTTTTGGTATGGCATCATCATCACAACCGTCACAACAGTTTGATTCCCATCGTCACCAGTCACATTCACTTGCTTCTTCTCCTTCTGCAAAATATTTTTCAGGACAACAAGACAACAAAGCGAGCAAAGGGCCGACCTCCATCTCAATGCACAATATTCCAGAGCAGTATAATAATGCAAATTCTCAAAAGAAATCTGCCCTCGCCACTTCAGCCGATGCATCCAATAGTAAGCTGAACAAAGCCGTGAGGTTTGAGCCCCACGTTATCGCAATGGAAATGGAATTGGAACAACGTAAATTATTACAGCAACAACAACTAAATCAACAGCTTACTGGAGCATTATCAGCAGCCACAGCAGCAGCAGCGTTGTCAGCCTTAGCATTACCAACATCAACATCAAATTCGGCCTCAGCCTCTGATTCATCATCGCCACAATTGCTGGTGAATAATAATAATTCATCACCGAATGCAAATGGGACAAAATCTCAATCTGGGAATCATATGCATAGACACGGCTCTTCAAATGGTAATAAGGGAAGAGGAGCAGCTCAACATCATCATCAACATTACGTTCATGCCAGCTCATATCTTCCCGTCCTTTATCATTCTTATCACCAACAACAGCACAAATACATTCGAAAGGGGGCCACAAACACAGGAATTGCTGGAGGAGGAGCAGGTAAAGCTAGTAATGGAAAGAAGAGTAAAAAATATAAAGGATTTGTTGCCAGAGCCATTGCTAAAGTAAAAAGTAAGGCTGCAGCCGCAGCCCTCACTTCTTCAACGAGTAAGAAAGGAACAACAGGAGATTCTTCACCAACTGTGTATTATCCAGTGGGTAAAGAAACAGGAACAAATCAAAGCCCAAGTAACAATCCGCCGTCTTCTACAAAGGAAGAATTTTTACAATATTACAATGCAAACAATGAGCCGATTCCTTCCTCTGTTATAACTTACATCAGTCCTCAACCTCTGGCTCATCATCAGCAACCACCTGTTCAACAGAGTCTGGATGACTATCAAAAACCAGTTGTGCCAAGCATCACTGTCAGTTCTTCTGAGGATGTGGTTGAGTCAGCCTCGACCTCATCTCCAGTTTCCGGTGATAATAAAAATGGGAAACGTGGCATTCTAATAAAAACAAAAAATAATAATGAAGCAGCAACAGCAGTTCAAGCTCAGAGCTTAGAGCATCAAAGAAAATCAGTAGCAAAATATGTGATTACTCCTGCAGGTCGGTTGAAAAAGAACGTGCATAGTAAAAGTGCTAAAGCCCCAGCCCCATTATCTTCCCCAAAAACAAGTGGTGCGTCTAAAACTACAAGAAGAATGGATGGTTATCATCTCAATGAGCAAAATATGATGGACGAAGCTCTGTGCTCCTTCGTCCCAAGTGAAAGTGATGAAAGGCACCCACAAGGGCTGCCAATTCCTAACTCACCCTTTACGTTGCAAACAGACCAAATCACTCCCAGCTCAAGCTCCTCATCTTCTAGCTCATTCACATCGAATTTGCAAGAGTCATATGAACTGTTTCATAATCAAACTTTGCCTGAACGAGTGCACCAGCAGCTCACCACCAATACCAATGATGAATTTGAAATTGAATCTAGTATTCATATTAAACCATCAACTGAAAATGCAAATGAGAGATGTGATAGTTTGGATGATGATGAAGATGAGGACTCTGATAACAACAACCCTCACATTATTATTGATGAGGATCCAAATGGTCCTTCTGTATTTAAATCATTTGACAACGAAAGTGACTTTGACGAGGACGAAGATGCAGACTTTGTATTTTATCCTACGCCTCGATCACCACCATCCAATAATACTAATAATATGATTATTAGTAACAGTAACAAGCCTGTGAGCAACAACTCTGCTGCTTCAAGCTCCGCTAGGCACTTTATTGATATGGATCATCATCATCTTCCCAACAAAGGAATAACTTCTACTACAAGCATTGTTACTTCTTCTTCTGCTCCCTTTGGCAGCAATAATAATGAGACCACGACGAAAGGAAATGTTCATAATAGTACTCATCAACATCAATATTCAGAAGATTCCCCTTCTGATAATATCATGAAAAAAGGGAAATCGAAGCCAGAGCCAAAAATGGTTGTGGGGATCCCTACCTATCGCTCACCTCCCAATTTGAGAAGACCTCTAATCAATTCTCATCATGGAATATCGCAAGCCTCAATTCCCAATGCCAATCCCACAGCAGAAGCTGCTGCTGCTGCTTTATCGAAAGAAAATGTCAAGTACAAAGTATTATTCAAAGAGCCTCACCCACTCGAGTACGAGTTTAGTGCAACATCACCTAATGAAAATGTAAATGCTCATGATAATGCAATAATAAACGACGGAGATAATAGTATTATGAGTATGGGCATGTATAAGGATTCCTCTCGTATTAAGAAGCACAGCGAAGACGTCAGTCATCATCATCATCACCAACATTCACCACCAAGAGGATTATTGTCTCGCCATCATGCACAGACTCAACATCACAAGAATCAGAATCAGGATGATCAGGTGGATGATGAGGAGCTGCTGCTGATGCATTCGCAGTCATTTAACGATAAGAGGAATAGCATAAGCAAGAGTCAAGCTTGTGCTGAACGTAGTCGTCGTGCTTGTGAACATGAACATGACGAAGACACCTTGCAAAAGGATGTTGTTGTTAAGAAGAGTAGTGCTTCAGCAGCCTCTAGCAGCATACCTATGTCTTCTGAATCACATAAGAATGATGATGAATATGAAGGAGCTGCTCCCAATCCTCGCGATGCTAAAGGGTTTCTTAAGATTTCTACATCTGAGAAGGGAATTGCTTCAGCAACCACAAAAGAGAACTGTACTTTGGGTAAAAGGAATTCTTCAGATCATGAAGGTAGGTTGACTGACCTAACTACCACAATAACAAGGAGCAGTAGTAGCAGTACCACCACCACCAATAATAATCCCAACAATGGGGTCCAACAATTAGCAGTAGTACTAGACGAAAAACTAGAAGAACTTGATAAAGACGAGGAGAACGAGAAGGGCCTTCACCACCACGGTACAAGTGCAAAATATCAAAATCAAAAGGATGCTCACCAGCCTAACATAATAGTTAGGGAGCCAGAATTTGAGGAGTTGTTGAATAGTAGCTTAGGGGAATCTTCATGGGCGAAGGCAAAGAAGAATAATGTTCAAAAGAAAAATCATAACAGCGTGACCACCACCACTAATAAAAATCAAGAGCTTCAACATTCAAAGGATACGGATAAGAAAGATGTTGAGAGGTTGGCAAGATTGGAATTGGTGAAAAAGAATATTTCAAAAAAGGATTTCGAAATCCCAGTAGTTGAGAATAATGTGAACAGTGAAATAATAGAGGGATTATCAACGGAGCCCCAGCCCAACTCTTTGGAAACCCAGTTTGGAAATGACCAGAGCTTTTTGAGTGAGTCCGAAATCAGTGTTGGAAAGAGTCCAAGTCCGAGCCCAAGATTTAAAAATAAGAATAAAAAAAGTTGTGGTGGTGGTGGTGGTAGTGGAGGAGGTGGCCCTGTTCCAAAATTCAAGACTGGAAATAATACAAATACAGTTGCCGGTGGTGAATGTGATAATAACCAAAGTGGAAGTGAAGAAGAGGAGAGAAGCCACCTGTTGAATGCACACAAAACTCAGACTCAGAGTAGTGGTTGTGGTTTGGTAGTAGGGAGTAGACAAAGTAAAAGTAGGGAGATTCCGTACCGAGAAGAAGATCCAGATAGTCCCTTTTTTGCCCCAGATTCTGGTCCTTTTGGGATGTCCATGCTCCCTCCACAACAACACTCAGCAGCTGCAACCACTTCTTCTTCTTCTTCTTTAGCTCAATCCACATCTGTCTCTAGTGATGCGAATAATTTCAACATTGGAAAATTTAAGAGCAGGGTCCTCCTCAACTCTGATGATTTGGAGGATGACCAAGAACTTGCGCAACAAGTGGCTGATGCCATTCACAATAGTAAATTGATAAACAACAATGGTGCGAGGTCTGTTTTACCATCATCTTCTTCAGGAGGAGGGAAGAGAAATATCACGACCGTTGAAATCAGTGGGGATGTTGGGATAGTGTCAAGTGGTGGTCAAAATGTGGTCACCAGTAGTGGTGGTTCCTCCCCAAATCCGGCGGCAAACAATCACAACAACAGAGGCAGTGGTGGTAATCATGTCAATGTTAGTAGACAAGGCTCACTTTCCAATGACCATCTCCAGTCTTCCGGGCTGAGTTTGATTTTGCAACCAAACTCAATCAATTTAAGTGATAGTAGTTCAGATGATGACTCCCTCGAGGGTGAGAAACCAATTGAGCCCCAAATTAGAACAAACGTTAATAATCAAGAGGATGTGGACAATTTGATTGCGGAAGAGTTGGAAGTTGGGAGTAGTGTGAGTGCCAATGAAAGTAGTGGTGACAATGACACTGAAAAAACCACAACGAGTGATGATAACTCCTCTGATTGGCAGTCGGAAAGTACAAATACGGTGATTTTCAGGGGGAACCCATCCATTAAGAAAGGAGATTTTAATAATAGTGATACGGACATTGATCCCTGCCCACCTTCCATGTATGCACATGGACATCACCATTATCTAGACCCGGAAATACAAATAAATAACATAACTGTTGGAGATGCCTACTCTGATTATCATGATCAAACCGGAAATGATATAACGTCAACATCCTCCAACTCCAACGCACCTGAGCCTGAGCCGCCTTCCAACGCAAAGTCAAGCAGCGGAAAAGTGAGTGTGGGTTATAAGGCCACAAAAGTCAATAAAGTTAGCTCGGATCTTATCATCGGCATCAAAAAGTCATCATCAGCTGATAACAATAACGTGGATAGGGATAGTACTGGCGGTGCTCAAGTTAACAATTCCAATAATACCAACGTTAAAGTTGGCTCAAAACGTAAATTTGATAAGAACAATGACGTCAGTAGCAGTAGCTCCTCTTCATCATCATCATCATCCAATGTTGACTCATCTGAAGAGTTGGGTAAATCCAATGAAACGTTAACGGACATTAACGAAGTAACAACGCATGACCACGTTGTTCCCCGTCCATCCGATCATTCAGACCACCAAGACCATTTGGAAGTGGAGATGGTGATGCAACCGCCGCCGGATAATAATAAGAAAGTAAATGAAAATAGTAACAGGCTGTATGTCCCTCATAATTCAAACAAGTCTCCTCATCAACGACGAGAGAGTCCTGAAGGTCAAGAGCAAGAAGTTCCTGATCCCGACCGCTCTTCTTGTTCTTCTGGAAAGGACAACAACTCCAACAAACCCACCACCACCAAACCTCCCATAAGTGAAAAGCCCAGTAGTGGGAAAAGTGCTGATGTAAAAGACATGAAAATGGAGGAGGGCGATGGTGGAGGTGGCGGTGGAAGTGAGGGGAATAATGGAAAACCCAAGAAAAAATCCTCGTCCTCTGGAAGCAGCAAAGGTTCGATAAGTAAAGAGCGAATTGTACAAAGTGTTTTGAGTCAAATACCTTCAAGATCTTCTCCAGATGGGGCAGACGCAGACAAGTCGGATAGGGACGTAACTCCCGAGCCCGAAGTTGAATCACCCACACCTCCCGGTGTTATTGACTCTTTTGATGTGACTTCCGATGAAGACAGTTGGGTGGAAGAGATCCTTTTTGAAGATGAGGATGACACGTCCTTTGAAGAAGCAACAAAGAAACTCCCACCCCCATTGGACTTGACCCTGCACACAATTGTGGAGGAAAGTTGTGAAGAATCTGAGGCGGAAAATAGTGGGAATTTTTATCAACCTTCCACCAGCGGGATTGGGGGAAGTCAAAAGAATCACTCACTCAGTCAATCAGATAGCAATGCGAATGAGCTCGAAAAATATTTTAACTTTGGCATTTACAATGATCACAACTCATCCGCAAAAAATAGTTTACCAAATGAAGAGTCAGAATTCTCTGATACATTCAGTGAATCCAGTTTTTCCCTTCAGGAGGAAGATTTTGATAATGGAACGGAAGGTCTCTTGGACCCCGCAGAGTTGGCATCTACCCGCCTTGAAAAATATTTTTATAATTTGGGGGTTCCTCAATCAATGATGAATCCAATGGGTGGCTCAATAAATCAACATCATCATCATCAACATCAACATCATGCGGATTCTGATTCCGTGGGCTCGGAATCCGACTCAGATAACAGTGTTTTGGAAAAGAGGAAAAAGGTTTTGAAGCATCATCGTCGCTCTGCAGATTTCGAGGAAGAGTTTGGAGATAAGGTTTCAGATGAAGAGGATAGCTTTGTCTTTGGCCAAGATGGGTTTGATACAATTAAAAAGACAGCGAGAAAGACCAAGAAATCTGGAAGTGAAGGGAGCATCTCTAACGAGAGCACTTTACAAGGGAACCAAAGCTCAAATAATTCCAATAATGGTGGTGGTGTGGATAATGTAGACAGTTCCGGTGATCCGTCCTCAGTATTTGAAAATAAAAGTCCAATGACTTTGAAAAAGTCGGATTCTTCTGACTCTTCCAAAACCTCCCCGAGTCCGTCCTCAAATGACAAGCCTGTGATAAAAGTTAATCGCAGTAATAGTTTTACTTGGAGCTCAGATGAAGAAGTTAATATTATGATGTCTAAGCTAAGACAGCTTATCAAAAATCTGATCAAATCAAAGGCTGAAGCCGGGAGTACGCAATCAAGTAGTGGTGGTAATGGTAATGGAGGTGAAGCTACGACCACCTCTGAATCCGGAGAAGGTGTCAGAACAAGCAATAGCAAAGATAAGCAACTAGTCTACTTAGAGAATGAGCTGATACGGCTTATGAAAACGGACAATTTGAAAAATATTGTAGAGTACTTGAGCTCCGAAGAAAGTGATGTAGATGATGTATACAAGTTCATTAAAGTTGTCAACTCATCAGGAAGCACTCCTGTGGATCTTAGTGATCTCGGTGATCTTGGAGATTTGGATATTGATGATCCTCACTTGTTGGAGAATCTCCACTCGACAATGCAACTCCAAGAGACGCCTGGCTCACCAAAAAGTAGTCCTGCTCTTTTGGCCAAGGTCATGCACCACATTGGAAACAGGTTGAATATGTGGATGAAGGATGAAGGAGGTTTGGAAGATGATAATAATGATGACAACGTGACGATCAAGTGTGCTCCAAGCGTTAGCTCAGACTTGAATGAAGATAGGTTCAGTTGGAAAGGGAGTTTTGAGTCGGCACTTGCTGCCAAACGGCAAAGTGTTGGGTCAACAGACTCTATTTCCAGCTCGGATTATGGACCGGACAAGTAAGTTTTTTGTAGTTTGGTTTATTAAAAAGCGTGTCAGAGTCAGTTTAGCTTAAAGCGGGTGGGTTTTTAATTTCCTCTTTTTATTTTTATCCTCCTCACAGGTCAATGCTCCGTTCTTCGTCCCTCCACCATCTCACAACATCCCAGCCAATTGAGGAGAACAGGGAGGAAGAGGAGCCCAGCTCTTCCTTGCCTCGCATGACAAACTTGTGCAACTCTTTGCCAAGGCTCAATCAACCTGCCAATCCAGCCATTTCACGTGCTCATAGTTTGGTTATGACTGCAAAGAGTGAGCAACCTGGGACTGAAACTTATCCTATAAGTATCAGTGGACCGGTAAAGTCGGCGAGATATAGACCACCAGGATTCCAACCGAGTATGAAAGCCAAAAGGATTGACACTGAGGAGAAAGCTAGTCCGGCTATTTTAAGCCAGTCAACTCCTGTCCTCACACAAGATCCAGCAATGTTGAAGGTAACAAAATAACAAAACAAGTTATTTTCCCTGTGGAGTACATTGTTTTGGAACTTTACTTAAAACACTATTGTTTTGTTAATTTTTTTGTAGAATCGAAGTGATTCCATGGGCAGCATTTTCCACGACGTAAAACCTTTGATTAGCGTCAAGGGGCAAGTTGAATTTGGTCTCCAGTACAATTACAAATTAGCTTGTTTGGAAGTTAAAGTCGTGGGATGTAGGGATGTTGCTGCTGCTGACTCGAAGAGAAATCGTTCCGATCCGTAAGTGCCAAACACGCGAACATATTTTCACATGTAAACCTTTTCAGTAAATTTCAAAACATGCTAATTTTTCCTTATTATACAGATATGTAAAGGCGTACCTCTTACCAGATAAATCCAAAGCTGGAAAGAGAAAAACCAAAACTAAGAAAAATACTCTCAGCCCTGTATTCGATGAGATTTTAAAGGTATAAGAATAATTTCATATATTTATAGTAAAAACATTAAATGCTGATTTCGTTTCAAATCATTGTTGTTTTTTCTCTTTTATCCTTTCAGTTTCCTTTGACTCTTTCCGACCTTCAAAACAGAACACTGTGGCTCAGCGTGTGGCACAGTGACATGTTTGGAAAAAATGAATTTCTTGGGGAAGTCCTTGTAAATTTGAAGGATAGGGTATTTGATGATCCAAATCCGGGGTGGTGGGATCTTCAAGAAATGGTAAACATTATAGTCATGAAAGAATAAGATTCGGTTTAAGAATATATTTTTAAAAATAAGCTTAATTTTATTATTTCCAGTCTGGTCAAATGGAAGACATGCCAAAGGGTGATGTTGTAATCGCTCTCAAATGGCAACCAAAGACTGACAGTACAGGCAACCTGTCTGTGCTCGTAAAAGAAGCAAAGAATCTTGTTCCAGTAAAGAACGGGAGCCCATCAACCTTTGTTAAATGGTATGATGATTCAATCTTTATCATATTTGCAGGGAAATTTGCAGGACTGTATTGTTTGCCCAAAAACATCTTGTATGTATATATACCCATTTACGTTTCTGTATATTATATCTATTCGCGTCACGAATTTTATTTAGAGTCTTCAATATCTTTTACATTGTAAATTTTAATGTATGATATAAGTATTATTATTGTATTTCCCTTAGCGAAAGTTCACTTCCAAATTCTTAAGGGTGTATGCGGAGCCTATACATATCTTGGTGGATGAATAATTATGTTTTTTTTTTGTTTTCTTCCTTCTCTTTATGTTGTAGATAATAGCTTCCAACTGGTCAGAAACATGTTTTTCGTTTTTGGCCAGGCAAAAAACTTTTTTACGCAAAAAAAATACTTTTTTTTAGCTCGGTTCTTGGTAAGTCATATGTATAGATTCTACTTGGGGTTTCTGTTGCTTTTGTTGGCTGTGTTGTGTTTTATGGGGGTGAACTTACAAACTCATTTTTCATACATTCCACCTTTCTAATAAATATGTATATATATAATTTCAATAAATATCTCTAACCTATAACTTTACTTCTCACGCTTCTTCTTTCAAATCCGTATGTTGGGTAGTAAAAATCGTAACTGTAACTGTATTTTGTATCGCTTCTGTATCTTATCTGATCTAACTGTATTTTTTGTGATGTTGGGTATGATATATGATATCTGCTTTCTTATAAATGTCGTAAACTTATTGCTCCTTACTTTTTGCTGTGTTTTGATGAGAAATATATTTATATGCATCTTCTCTTCTTCTTCTCCGTTACAAGAATGCGTCTTGGATTATTAATGCTAATCTTTTACTGTGACTGTACAGGATTGTGTACCGTACTTAATCCGTAATTTGGATATCTCTGATTATTAATTAGCATTGCATCGTGTCATTGACATAGTCTGCCGTGTGTAACAATACTTACTCCAGAAAGACAAAGAAGAGTTTATTTTTTTTATAAACGTTCTATTTATAATCTCTGCTCTTGTTATTTTTTTCCAGTGCTTTGCTTTCGGATAAAACGCGAAAACAGAAGACATCCATTTGGTATGTGTATTTCAACAAGAACAATTTACACAATACGCGTGTTCATACTCATGTATGTTATGGCATTTGTTTCACATTCCATTCTTTTTTTTAAACTTGTTTTTTTACAGTCGAAGAAATTTCAACCCAATCTGGAATCAAACCTTGTTGTTTGAGGACGTGGATGATGACGGGGTTGAGATAACCATTTGGAATCATGATTTGCTTGCAAGCCATGACCTCATCGGTACTGTTCGACTTGAGTATGACAATCCCCTGTGGGAGTCGATGATTTCCCGACCCTCATTTTGGGTTGAAGGAGGACTTAAACTGAGCTAAAAAAACACAACATTTATATTTGAAACAAAAGACATCGATTCTTTTTTTTAAAAAGTGATATTACATTACGAAATTTGTAACGTAACCCCAACATGTCCGTCTAACACTAAGATTTTAAACTGTTTTACGTATCAAGTTACACATTTCAGATGTATATACATACTTATAAGACATAAAAATGTACCTTTCGGTTTCAGAAACGCATATTATTATTATTCTAAATGAAATCTACTTAATATTTCTAAAACTTAAGTACGAATTTTAAAAAAATGCAATTAAAATAACTACCGTTTTCACATAACTTTTTTGTAACAATATTATATATTTATAACCTAAAAATATACGTAGTTTTTGAAACGTAGGGTAAAAGAAGAAACCTTCATAATTATTACGTCAAAAGTGCCTATATTCAATATTAAGCTGTAACAATATAAGTAACTCAACTTTCGATATATATATTTATATTTTAGCAAGACAAGCGTTAAAAATACTGACGTATTATCGTACTACTATATAGTTCCATCATGTATTTCTTTAAATGTATTTACATTACGAAGCATAAGACAAAAAAAGCATAATTTTTTAAGTTAGTTTTTAAGGTTGTTTTAACAGTTTTAGTTTATTACCAGTGTGTTTGTTTCAATTCACTGCATTTTACTCATAATTGTTATAGCTTATAAGTTTATAAGGAGGAGAAGGAGCAACAACGATCAAAATTATTTTATACTTAATTAGTTGAAACGCAGACACTATAGAGTTAGTTTCAAAAAAAGTAACGTCAATAAAATCGTAATCTTCTGAATGAATGTTGATGGCTACTTTTGTATAATGCACCTACCATTTACTCAACTCAACTCCAAGAGCAGGAGTATCTAGTGCGTACTTGTTTCCCCTTTCTCTTGTAAAACTCTTTGGGAGTGACTTTTACTTTTTATACGAGTTTTTTCATGCCCCGTAAAAATAGGAGGATTCACCGCGGACCCATTAACAGGGGATTAAAAACTAATCAACTAGTATACACCCAGTGAATAACTATGGAGGAGCATAGGATCCCAATTAAAAATATACAGCGTAAACTTTGCCACTTGGGTCAAAAGTTGTGGCCAATTAATTAGGGAGTGTGGCAACAATATTCCAAAACTTCATTCCACTCCACTCCACGCGACTCTATAAAAAAGAAGCTATAGTCAATTGTAGTAGACAATGTAGACGCACAATAGGTTTTTCATGCATTCCTCGAACTCGAACGCAACGCAACTCGACTCTCTCACTCTTTTTTTAAATCTTCTCACAAACTTTTTCCTCGCTCTTTTTTTTTTTGACTTGGCTTGAGAATTTTAAGTTGACACAAAAAATGTGTTTGGAACTCAACAAAAATTCTTCAACTATATCACTTTAATCTTGCTTGCTACTTCCTATAAAAAAATTGTCAAGTGTTTGCCTCCCTTTGGGACTTATTTTCTCTGAAACTTTTTTTTAACGATCTCAGAATAGCAACTCTTTTTTTTTCGTGACGAAGCTGTCAAAGTGAAGAATGAAGTTTGTTGACGAGTTAAAAAAACCGAGAAAGGAGACTGACTCCATGTAAAAATGGGAAACTTTGAAAGAAAACAGAAAACATATTTCTCCAATTTTTGGCTTCACCATTCACTCCATCCTCCATCCTATTAGGGTATACTTAAAATTAAATATGCTCATTTTTCTAAACCCTTTTCCCCCATTTCCACCATATTTGTCATCAACTGCTCAAAAGTTAAAAAGTCAATTACTCCCTGTTTATTAAAAACACATGTCAGTCAGTCTTCCATTAGGAAAATGCGTGGTGCGGTGGTAGTTGGTGTTCTTTGGTTTCAATCTTTGAATGGTGAATGTGAAAAATTATGTGCATTGCTAATAATATGCCTATGTACCTTCAACCTTGCTGATAATACAAAAGCTGTCGGTGTGTCTCTCTCTTCCACCTCGAAACAAATGACTTTGATATTTTTTTAGTGTTGGAAAGGACATGAATAACGTTTTCGTGGAACATCTATAAGGAAATGACAAGGAAAAACGAGAGAATGGGAAAAAGGGGAGGAGGAGAATGGTAACGGAATAGCATCTCATTGTTTCCACTACATTTCACATTATGGCATTATGGTCACTAGAAAAGAATTTCCAGTGCTTTTTCACTTTGTGAGTTGATGTATGCATTCACCAACTTTTACTTGGAAAAACATCATTGCCCCATGTCATGTACATACGGTACGTTGGACTCTTTTTCTTAGAAGGAGAACGGAACCCTTTTTCCTTTGGTAGCCCATCAACCAAACCAAACCAGCCAAAAAACTACTTTAAGCAGAGCAGTATAAATATATCCATCCAGTAGTAGTTTTTGTAGCTTCTTCAGTCTTCACTCCATTTTCTCCCGTTTCCCCAATATCCTTAATAAATGTCACATTCCACCTTCCACTCTCCGGAAACTGGAAGCTCTCTATTCTTGGGAAGAAGGGAAGAGGAAACCATACTGTACTTTCCTTTCTCTCTTGGATTCGGATACTATAGTCCATAATTTTCAACCCCGTTCGTCTTGTTCTTCTGGAGAAAAAAAGCGGAGCCAAGCCAAAGCCAAGCAAACGCCACGGGCTTTCACTGGAACTGGATAGCTAAATAAAAGCGTGGGTGATGGGATGGGATGTGCATGATGCTAGTTACAAATGTTTATATGCAGTCGGTTTTTTGATAGCTTTACATTTTACATTGCATTTTACTTTACTGCAACGGAATAAACTAATGTATTTACTCAAATACTCTCAAATTACAATGTTCTGGAGAAAACACTAACTGTTCAAAAGAAAAGTTTCAACATTTGAACTGTTTTTTAGTCTCCACAAAAAGTATTATATAATCACAACCAGTCTGCTTTATACTTATTGCAACTATATAAAAAAGCTTACAGTACAGCAGCTTCCAGCTCTTCTCAAAAGTCAACAATATTTATGAATGTGTGTTTTTAGACCCAGGGAGAAAAAGAAGCGGAAAGGAGAAGAGAAGGGGTTGCAAAAGGGAGAGAAAGAAAGAGTAAGAATGGCTGTTACAAAGTCGTTGTCATCCGCGGTGAAGAAGAAGAAGCCAAACCATAGGCTCATAAAAAAGTAGCGTTAAAGGAAGGGACATAAGGACAATATTTTCATGCCATGCCACATGGTAGAAAATTGTCGGAAATCGTTTTTCTTCTGTTCCGCTAGCTATCCTCGAAGAAGAAGACCTGGCTTGGCTTTGGCTTTGACTTGGTTTATTTGGTTTGGTTTATGTATCTACCCAAAATCCAAGAAAAAACCATTGGTTAAGTTATTATGTTCGGGTTGCCGGTATTTTATGGTATTTTTTCCACTGTCTAACTGTAGAACAACTGATAGTTTGTCACGATGAGAGCAAGAATGAGCGAGTAACTATTTACATTCCTTTGCTGCACAAACTTATTGCATTGCATCACCACACCACAGAATATTACGGAATAACTGACTGCAGCCAGAGAAGATCTCTTAAGATGTTTGGATTTCCAGGAAAAAAACATAAAGCTGACTTTTTTTTTGTTCTTGGCATTCAAGACGGAAGGATGTGGATGTAATGCATCTTTCGTTTTTTGCGTGTGCTGCTGCTCCTGGTCTGTTTTAGTGCAACGGGTTCGTTCGCGTTGGTTGACTTGGCACAAGAATAAGAATGAAAACCAAGTTGAAGGCTAGCTGCGAGCTTTCTCGTTGAGACCAAAAATTATATGCACTTTTGTCGTAAGCTCTATATAAACTAATGTCATTTTTGAAATCCCATTCCAAGTCATACCTTCTTTTTCTTTTTGTTGGTCCGTATAATAATGATAATAGTAATGTAATGTAATTCTTCATGCAATTATAATAAATATTATGGTCCTACGGTGCAGTTATGCTCTTCCATTAAATTGCTTTTTTTTGTGGGGGTGGGTGGTGGATTCTTTCTGGATTCCTGAATCGAATATGAAATGCTTTTTTATGCTAACTTGCATTATGTATGAAAGACACTTGCATTATCATCATATTATAATGTCATGAATTTTGTTGGTTGATCTTCTCCAAAAAAAATGCAGAATAAGATGGAGGTAGATAGTTGATAGTAGATAAATATTAGGTAATGGTATGCAAATCAGGATTTTTATGTTTTTTATGGGAAACTTGAGAAAAGTCTGAGTCTAGTCTGAGATTCTGAGGGATTTTATGGGCTCTTCAAATTCTTGCTGAGGTTCAAGGGATTCATCCTATTTTATACTTACAATTCCAATTCCAACTTCAACTTTGTGATTCGTGTAGATTTGGTATGCAATATGCAATTCTACTTGGCACAGCCACCACAATTAATGCAAAGATAAAGATAAGATACGCAATAGGAGGAAAAGGAATAAATATAAATGCTTTAAACAAAAGAACAAGACAAAATGGAAAATTGCTTTTTTCCTTAATGATCCAGAGTCCCTTCGAAATTTCAAATTGAAATCAAGAGACACACAACTTTACAACAAACAAGATCTCTAAATTGACGCTTAGGCAGTCACAAAGCCCGAGTATTGGAAAACAAATCATTGTAAATGCGTAATGCGCCCCATTTTTTACAACTTGTTCCATTACTTCTTACCTGCTTGTTACTTTCGGGTATTTGGTGTCAATTAGCTGCTTCGAAAGTCTCCTCACGTTCAACAGCTTTAAATTGGGTCATTAGTTTTACTACAACCTGTCTTGAATTGTCTTCCTTGTTTTTGGTGGAATTGTGGAGAAAGCAGATTACAAAAGAGGCTTTTGTTTTTAAAGCCACTTGTTAGGTTGACGATTGACCAGACAAACCCGACCACAAAACCTCATTGAAACATTGTCGACTTGATAGTATTATTTAGGCACGTGCTTGTCAACTGCAAATAGGAAACTCTAGGAAACAATTGTGTTTTCGCTGAAAAATGGGAAAGATCTATCTCTCCCAAACAAAACAACAACTTCAAACTTAGTATTCAGAAACAAAGACGCAACCATCCAACATCCGTTTGTTTTTAGAGTGGAGTGCGCTGCCACAATTCCCAATTGTGTCTGGATTGTAATGATCATGATCTTTTCGTGGAAAACAAGCATCACATCACAACACATCACAACTTGATGATGCTCATGATGATTACATCACATCGCAACACTAAAGAACCACCGAGACAGGAAATTGAACTACTGAATGAATCCTATCTTTAGCTTTAGAATAAAAACCTATCCCCAATTTTTTCACTTTTTAGTATGCTTCCCTTGTGATTCATGTGATGTGATATTTACTTGATTCTTCAATTTATTTGTAAGAGAATTGATGGGAAACACAGACAAAGGACCACACGTAAGTTATTGAGCTACGGTTACGTTTCATACATATATTTTACCTACGACCTACGCCCGGGTTTTAGATGGAATGTAAATATTTAACTAGATAAAAATTGAGCTTTTTTTATGCTCCTTTCTTTTGTTAAAACGCTGGAGGTATTATTGTATGTGAAAGACTGAGTGAATAATGTAACATTTCCTGGCCTGGTCCTATTTTCAACAATTCCTAGCGTTTCCTCTTCCTCCCTGCGGCAAGAGCAGACCACATTATGAAGAAAGTTGCTTTGGAATTATTTTTCAAACTTAATGAGGAGAAAGAACAAGGGAGCTAGCTACTTACTTACTTACTTACTGAGCTGACCAACAGCGGAAGAAAACTGGTGGTGGTGGTGGTGAAAGATTTAGAGGGAAAGTTTCCACATTGTTTATGATTTCCTCTTTCATCAATTTTGGCATGGATGTCGATGTCGATAGGGAAATATTTTTGCTTGGGTTGGGTTGGTTTGATGATGCATGATTAAATGAAAGAAAGTCATACGTTATACGTTCTTCATGGTTCACTGGTACTCGCCTAGTCTGGTGTCCATGAATAATTTAGAAAGAAATAAGCATACATGGAAGACTTGTAAATTAATGAAAACAAAAGGAAACAATGAAACTTTTTCCGGGCTTTTCATAGCAAGTAGTACCATAAGTACCTCAAATGCTTCATGTCTGTCTATCATCAAACTATGTGTAAAATATTTAACACGAGTTGGTTGTTCTTTCCTACGTACAGGATTGTGATGAAAGGGAAATGCTCAGTACGCATTTTTGGTGAAATGTGATGTGAGCAAAGAAATACTCTTGAGATTCATCACATTTTGATATGATGAAATATTACAATAACGCTTCACTACTTCCTCTCATTCATAAATTGGTTTCTTTTTTATAAGTTTCCTCCAACTTCCAACCCTGTGCAAATTATGTGTAGGAGAAAGTGGAAGGATCAGAGGAGCATATATTAAGTATCATCTTCGTCTTCCGTTCCATTCCATTCCACCCACCCTCACGGCAATCAAGAGGATCAGTGAAGCCTGCAATTTTTGATGTAAATTATGCATCCTCTCTCTCATATCCTGTTTGTAGAAGAGAAAGTGAAACAGAAACAAAAACTTTGGGAACGAAAAGGTGGTGTGGTGTGGTGAGCATTAAGTATAAAAAACTTCCAAGTACTTTCTCCTTCACTTGATGATATTCAGAGATGCACCAATAAAAAAGGTCTGGGGATGTGGATTGCGACACCATTTCTTATTCTGAGAATCGTGAAATTTTAAAATACACGGAAATCATCATATCATATCATGTTAATATGTTTCTTGTGTAATATCAAATAACATGCTTTACATACTTAAGTTTATGTTCTTATTCATTTCATCTTGTTTTTGGGGTTGAGTTTTTGTTTTCACTTGAATAGTCTCTAATTTTCATCTGACGATGGAGGAGTTCAAGGAGTTCTTGGAATAGTTGTTTATTTTTATACAGTTGGCCCACACCAACTGAAACTCTTCCCAAGAAAATGTACTTTAGATGAGAATGAGGCGAGTGATGGTTATGAAAAATGAATGAGTTACATGATTATATAATTCACCGGAGACGGATGAAGTACTATAAAGTTTGAAATTCAGAGTTGAGAGTTGGGGAGAGTAGTGGTTTTGTGGTTTTTGAGGAGTCTCTTACCAGATTAGCTCATTTGAAATTCATATGGTAAATATGATGGGTGCATTTCTCGGAAGAAAATCTTAAAGAAGAATATTATAGTAGAAAAGGTTGGTATGCAGATGCAGTCCCTACCTACGAGTCCAATATGATTGTGGGTTGTAGAAATTAATGTGTGATATAAAATTGGAGATGCATTTAAAAAAGATTGAACATAGCAACTTCCAATTTTTTGTTTTTTGGAAATATTAAACGTCTTTATTCGTAATTTTAAAATTACAAGAAATATCCTATCCTACAGATAGGTAATTTTCCGCTGCATTATGTTTGCTTGAAATATCCGGATAATAAACCGATTGAAATTAGAGCACCCAACGAAGGGCTCAATTAACAATAAGTTTCAGGTCAAAAGTCCCGAAACAGTGGCGTCATGTCAGATACACGTCGCGAGGCGGAAACTCTTGAGGAGATGACAACTCAGTATAGAAATCTCGTGAATAATTTTCTGGATTTTAGTGCAAAGCTAAACAATTATTTTTTACTGACAGCGCAGCAATTGGAGGAAAGGAGAAATGGAGAATTGCAACAACAGGTTTGTTTGTTGACTAACACAATTACCATTTTTGGAATTTTGAACTATGCTTTCTCTAAGATAAGTACGAGGTATATCATTTAACAAATGTACATAGGGTACTAATCCCCCGCCTCCAACTACTTCACCTCTGTTAAAAACATCCGACACCACCGCCTCCCCGGATTCGGAATGTTGTGGTGATAATGATGATCAATCCAGTAACGATTGCAATGAACCCATCGTAAGAAACATTTTTCTTTTAGTCTGGCTGATATGATATGTAATTTGCAGAAGTAAAGTAAATTAAGTAATAAAAATACATTAATTTAATATCCTTTTCAGTGTCCAAACAGGCCGTTGCCATCCGCTTCAATTATTGCTCACACAGGATATATTCACTTACCGTTTACTGAAGAATCAAGGGCTGCTCTTATAAATTTCATCCCTCCACAAAGCCCCAGAGCATCACAGGAAGCCGAGACTACCAATGGATGCCTTACCATTTCTTGTCCAAATTGTAGCTCAAAATTAGAAATTAAGATTGAAGTGAAACGAATCTAATTTAATTTAATTCAAGTCCAAAAATTGTTTGGTACGTGACATTAGTTTTAGTGATTGCAAGTTTAATCATTGTTAAATTTGTGTATTATATTCCTTTGATTTTTGTTGGTAATTAATTTGAGTTATGTTATGCGACCATATTCGATTTTTACTGATCTAAATAAATATGACACTTGAGAGATTCCAAGGATCTCTTCATGCAAAACTTTATTGTATTATGAAGAATGATCACGTCGACAGGTGGTTTTGTGTGGGATAAAATGTCATTAGAAATCTCATATGGTCAGGGTCAGACTGATTCAAATTGTTATTACTTTCCCAAGTCAGTAACTGCCTCGGTTTCTTATCATACATTTTTCAAAACGCTTCTAGCTATAACCTACCTTCACTTATAGCCAGTAGTTCCCTATCTAGTTCTAGCCATGAACTCCAAAAACTTGGAGGACTTGAACTCAACCTTTAACCAAACACCCTCAGGTCACGTTCATCTCAGCGAAGAGCAACTTAAACGCGTCTTGTATTCCTTGTGTGACCCTGATAAACGATCGCAAGACTGGACACCCAGTTATGCAGGGAACAGGAGCAATTCGGAGAAAATCATTGGGAAAGTGTTTGAAAGCTGTCCCTTCAAAGTGGTTACATCTGCAGTGTTGGGTATGTTGTTTGTGTATTATTTTAATAATAAATAGCCTAAAAGTATAATTTTTCCAATTTTGAAATTTTTATTTGATTCGATTAATTAGGCTATGGTCTTGGAGGAGGGATGGGCCTGTTCTTTGCCAGTATTGGACCCTCCAATATGATCGCAATTGATGGGAAGACACCAAGTGTTCGAGAAGTTTTCCGGGATCTGAAAACTTCGACCCTCAGCAGCGCCAAGAACTTTGCGCTTGTGGGATCGCTTTTTACCTGTGCGGAATGCACTATTGAATCTGTGAGTCGAAATGTTGGATGTTGCATACGAAAATGGGTTTAATTGGAATGTATAAATAGTGAAGGAGAGGAAATGATAACATTTTTAATTTATGGCTTACAGTATCGAGCCAAAACAGATTGGAAGAATGGAACTTGTGCAGGTGCAGTTACTGGAGGACTAATTGGATTAAGAGGTATTAACTTTAAGTTATAATTATTTTTAATAAGGCAGAGCGTTGTCTTTTAGACATAATCTATCCAGCATTTCATTAAATGAATAATTCTTTTATAATTTTAGCTGGAGTAAAAGCTGGACTTTATGGGGCGATTGGATTTGCTACATTTTCTTATATTATTGAGTGCTACCTTTTCAGCCGTTTACATTAAGAAATTTTGTTATTCATATTTTTATTTGAAAGTTAAATATTATGCATTCTTACAAATAAACTCCAATTGTCCAACCAATTTAGTTTTCATGTATCTCGAGCTCTTGACTCTTGACGAAATCAATGTTCAGCTAAAAGTTAAAAGCAAACAGTTTTACTGAGCAGGTTATTTGGAAGATTTTAGCTTCCAAATTCATTCATTCTTCATTACTGCCTTTGTAAAATGGAAGTCAATAAAAATTTAGAAGTAAAAACAGGTTAATTAAACAACCCAACGAAACGATGCTGTGACTTCTTGGTCAATTATCAAATTGTATTCTCATCTTTGCGTCATTTCGCATCTTTTTGCAACCATTCCCGATCCCCATCAACTACAAGCCAAAGACAAAGGCGTTTTATACCCGTATATCATATACATAACCATACACGATGATAAAATATGTATGCTTCATAAATATGCAAACACATGTAAAAGTAAGCATGTCCCGTGCCCGTTCCATCATTACATCCAACTTGCAAAAGCTTACTCATGAGGAGTTATCCATCCTACTGATTGTTTCGTTAATAATTCTCAGTCAGTAAAAAACGTACGTAGCATGTAGCAGATATTACAGAAATCTTATATAATATAGTGAAGTAAGTACATTGGTAGTCGTTGTGTACTCCGTAGTCCGTACCGTACTAACTATAATCCACAAAACACGTACCAGCATATGCACACTTAGCATCTGCTGGGCAATCATTTATTTACATTACAAGAATAATCCTTATTGACGTTTTTGTCGCTCTCAAAATCTCAGTTCTATTATGGGAAAAAGTGTGTACCCAACAGTTATCATTTATGGAATTGTAGCGGAAACGGAAATAAAATCGAAAAGATAAAATGTGTTTTACTAAATACATAAACAAAGAGTTTCTCCAGCACCTGTTAGGTCATAAAGTAACATCTTTTACTTGCAATATTGGTACAAAACCTGGAGACAATTATCTAAGCACGATTTACAGTGTCAAAGTAGTTTTTGCTCATGAGAACAGTGACAAAAATGGAACGAAAAATATTCTCATCAAATGTTATCCAGAAAATGCTGCTAAACGGGAGTTTGTTGATAACACTTCAATGTTTAGCACAGAATTTTTGATATATAGTCAATTTTTACCTGCGTTAAATCAGCTACTAAATCAAGATGGGGATGATGATGAGAAGTCAACAATGAAAGTGAACATAGCAGCATTTTATGGTGGAAACATTGTTGAAAAAAATTGTAAGAAAAATTACTACAAAAAGTTTGCAATTTTTTTCATTTCATGAATATACTTAACTTTGGCATTTTTACAGCAATCTCCGTTAATAATGCTGAGCCATGGATGTCTGAGAACTTCATTGTTTTGGAAGACCTTCGAGCAAAAGGTTACAAAATGCTGGATCGTCGGAAAGGGTTGGATTTGGAACATGCTTTGTTGACCATCAAACAATTAGCAAACCTTCATGCTTTGAGTTGGGTTTACAAAAGACGAAACGGGTTGCACCTTTTAGTTGAGAAACATCCTTACCTGAAAGACGTCCTTTACAAAAAGGAAAATGAAGCAGGGTGGCGCCCAGTTCTTGAAAGCTTTAATAGAAACGCTTTGGAAGTAGTTGAGCAAGAGTTTGGCTCGGATTCCGACATATTTCTGAAGTTAAAAGCACTTCTTTCCAAAGATGTGATGGTTTTAATTCGAATGTACTTGAATGGAACAGGAGTTGATGAGGTGGAAGCTGAGAGCTTACTTCGGGTTAAACCCGAAGGTCCTATTCCTCATCCAGAAGGTAAAAATTTCTCTCTAATTCACAAAGAATAGTTAAACACATACAAAATTTCAATTAAAAATAATTATTATTAACTTCTAATTTAGATCAATGGCTAGTTGCAACACATGGGGATTGTTGGATAAATAACCTATTATTTTCTTACGATGATCCAACAAGGAAACCCGATAGTGTAGTGATCGTTGACCACCAGGCATTTCGAGAAACTTGTCTAACAATAGATTTAGCATATTTCATCTACTCCAGCACACAAGTTTCCTTGAGAAAGGAATCAGTTCCATTACTACTTCGCACATACTTTGACCAATTTATAGGAATCTGTGAGAAACTGAATGAAAAGCCACCAACTGGATTCACTTTCCCAAATTTTGAAAGAAGGTGGAAAAGAGCAAGAGCGTATGCGCTTCTAATGTCTATTGCTTTTATCACATTCATTCATAAGCCTAATGAAGAAGAATCAGAACCCGAAGAAGATGGTCAGAGCAGTTCGAATATGAACAAGATTATCAGTAATAATGAAGAAGGTGGTGATATCCAGGATGCGTATGCAAGTGTTGTGGAAGGGTCAAGAAATAATTCCGAATGGAAAAATGCAATGATTGAAATGGTGAAAGCAGAGTACGACGACGGTATATTTTAAATAAATAGTTTAATAATATTTGAAATGAATAGATAACTCAAAAATACTTTATTTATTTTAAATGTATTGGCGAAAGTGATTTTCTTCGTAACTTCAAAATCTTAAAGAATCAATGCGACAGATTTCAAATATTTAAACTATATCATACAATAATAATATTTTTTTCAAACAGCAGGATATTAAATAAATATACTTCCCAATATATCACTTGCTGTCCCAGGTTGAATATATTTTTGGAGAAACAATGCTTTATTTTTTAAACGAAAACAGCGAAGGCAAATATGCCAATCTTTTATACACCTGGATTTTGGTACTGGTAGAAAATCCGTGTGTGATATTAAATGTGCGTGCTCGCTCTCACTTTCTATGAAGTAGTGCTGTATGCTGTATAATTCCATCGTATTAAAACTCCACAATATAAAATCATTTTACCATTTATCACCGGATGAAATGGATTTGCTAGCAAAAAAACGTAAAGTGCATCATACATGTGCTCCAACTTGCTCCCCCTCTTCCAAAATCTCACTTCTTTTAGACTCCATCACTTGAACTTTGAAAAACGGGTTGGAAACTGGAAAGTTTAAGGAAGGAAGAGCATTGTTTGACCAAAGATTCATTCTCAACTCAACTCAAGACGGGAAAATGTTATATAGAAATATTTTACAATATGAATGCACCTGACCTTGGCATTGGCTTGGCATACTGTCTTATCTACTTGCTCTTTCAGAACGAACAACGAACGCATTCATACTAGACTAGCGATGAGAATGAGACCAACACAACGCAACGCTAATGGAAATTCATGCCCCAGTTAGGGAATAAAAAGTGAATCTTATCATTTTTCGGGAACTTTCTTCCCTGAAGCGAGAAGGGGTATTGCATATTGCGTAGCATCATTCATGGTGGAAGTGCGAGTGTGTAAAATAATACATGTTCTCCACTCTGACAGCCCTTAGGTGTATGATTTAATGCTCTTCTCATATGAACACATCCGATATTGGATAAAAGAGGAAGGAGAAGGGTGAGAGTGAGACTCTGGTCTGGTGAGAGTTTGTAAAAAAAATTCCACATAAATCTTCATGTCGTCATCATATAATCATCATATTTTACTTTCCAAGTTTCCAAAGTAAAAATGCATTTCCTCTCGAGGCTCTCTACTCTACTAGATATTATACATGAGTAGTGATGGGGGTAGGTATTTCGACACTTTTGTGCTTAGGGGTGCGCAAAATGCTAAGAGGGTAGGAACTATGGGGGTGAATGATGTTATAAGGGGTGGTAAAGGGGCATCTCAGTATAAATGAGAAGGTACCTCTGTACGTATACATCTGAACAGATGTCGATAATATACATATGAAATCGACACAATTTTATGTACATGGGATTATCAAATAGGATCCCAGCTATAAAAAGAGATATCATTATTTTAATGAGGGATCAGTTGCATCACAACAGTCAACCACAAACATGGATAACTTATTTGTGCACTTACAGAGCGATTCGTCGCCAACCTATTTTCCTAACAACAAAATAACGGACTTTAGAAATCACTTATCTAGCCCTTTAGACATTGATGCAGGGCTGTATGAGGTTGCACTAGTACAGTGTAGTTACGTATATAACCCTCCTCATTTAAAGAAGGGTAGGGAAGTGGCAGAAGTGACTGTACTGAGTGAGTTAGAAACAGTTTACTTTTGCGAGAGTTTAACTACTACACATCTTACATATTCGGTGGACCCAATCAAAGAATACTCAGGCGATTACGTGATGGACATTGATTCATACAATCGATACAAGTCTATCCGGGGGACAGACTGGTACAATCGAGCTTATGCACACACGATATCTCACATTGCAAAGGATTTAAGACAAAAGAACCATGTATTGTTCACAGAAAGAGTAGTAGATTACCTGCACAATGGCCATATAGAAAATGTCACTGAACTAATACAAATCTGTAACAATTTTCTTAAACAATTTCATTGTACTATAAATGTGAATGGAAATCAAGTTAAGTTAGAATCAATTGGGAATGTTGAGTGGCTCTTTGAGATTGATCCATCTCAATGGGTTGCTGACATATTAGGCTTGGAAGAGTACGTTACTGATAAACGTAAATGCATGACAAACCCAACATGGACAACCATTGATGAGACAAAAATAAATGAATCTATCAAAGAAGGAGTATTGTTCAGAATTCGTTTTATTGAAAAAGAACAAGACATCGGACCAGTATCTTTCAATTTTCAAGAAGGATTTAAAGGTGTTGTTTCTAGTAAATCAATAATAGAAATTAATACAAAAGAGTACTTTAATCTACTGGGAAAACATGTAGCAAACGACAGTGCTATAAATAAAAAATTTAAGTGTTGTAAAACCGTATACAAGGTATTTCTACAGAAAGACGTTCACGATATTGGATCACTAATAAACGAACTTAACACCACCCTAAAATTGGATCAAATATATCTTGAAAATAACCGTGTGTTTTTAAAGCACAATTTTACTCTCGGTGCCTACGATATTAAATATGACGAGCACATCTCTGCAATTCTGGGCACTTCAGAATTACTAAAAATAGAGGAGGCTGAAACCTTCAACGTTTCTAAGGGTGAATTTGGGCCTTTCTTTGGGCATGGTCAGCAGAGAATGTTCATTTACATGGATATAATCGAAAATCAGTATATAGGTGGACAGCTAGCACCGATTTTACGAATAGCAGATTACAAAGGAGAATCAGGGCAATATTGTACCCAAGAATTTGCCCATCACCACTATGTTCCTATTAGAAATATAAACCTTGATCAGATCCGCATGTATATAAGGAGTGAAACATCAGATTATCTCCCAATTGAATTAGGAGCCTTCAGTGCAACACTACATTTCAGACGCAAGAGATACTAATAAACCATATCAAAATGGATAATCAAATTGGATTCGGAGGTGGAATTGAACCTGGTCTCCTAGTTTATCGACCAAATGTTCGACGACAACATGGACATGGGTTAGGGGCATTTTTTGGTCGACTAGCTTCTCGACTTATCCCTTTTGCCAAGAAATTTATTTTACCACATGCTACAAAGGCAGCTAAAAACCTAGCAGGAGACTTGTTAGAAGGGCGTAATTTCAAGCAAAGCCTAAAGTCCAATGCTGTTGGGGTACTTAAAGGAGTAGGAAACCAGTTAATCAATCAGTCTGGAAGTGGCTTAAGAAGAGGAAAGAAACGCAAGCAAACAACCAAGCCCAAAAAATCAGCTAAACGGAGAAGGGTGTCCAAGCCAAAAAGGAAACTGAAGAAACCCAAGGGTAAAAAACAGAAGAAGAACAGAGGCCGACGTACTACTCTCAAAAAGAACGATTTCTTAACCATATTCGACTGACAAGATGGATGACGATAAACCCAATCTCCCTGACGTCAAGTTTTACAGGTCTGAAACTTTGTTGTTTGAAAGGCTCGCATATGATGTGAGTATTCAAAACACATCTGTGTCAACCTACCATCCCCTCCACTCTGTAGAAAACAAAACTTCACCAATAATATTTACAATTACTGGCAACGACATTAACTACATAAATTTGGGGGAGTCAAAACTCTATGTACGTTGTAAGTTGGTGGATAAGTCTGGGAAGAACATACCTTACGAAGTCGATAAAACCAAAGCATCGTATGCACCTGTGAACAACTTCTTACACAGTTTGTTTAGTAGTGTAACTGTGCATGTAAACGATGTTGAAATAACACCACAATCCGGATATTACCCATACAGGAGTTACATTGAAACTCTGTTAGCAAAGGGTAAAGATTACAAGAAAAGCCAAGGGCAGTCAAGCTGCTACTACAAAACAAAAGACGAAAAAGATACCGCGGACCCCGGTTGGGTATCTCGAATGAACCTGGCTGACAAAAGCAATGTATTTGAAATGTATGGGCGACCGCACTTGGATCTGTTTCATCAAACCAAGTATCTTCCACCTGGTGTGGATGTCAAAATCACATTTCACCGATCAAACGATGAATTTGCTATTCATGCGACCGGAGGAGCTATCGCACAAAACTTGCAAATCCAAATTGAAGAAGCTCAGCTTTTTGTTACAAAGCACACAATTCACTCTGACATAATGATGCGATCTCTCCGAAATTGGCAGAAGGGCTATCCTGCTAAATATCCTATGCGGAAAATTGAAATGAAGCCCTACACTTTGCCTGTAGGGACATTGAGTAATTACAACGAAAACCTAATAACTGGGTTTTTACCAGACCGGATAGTGATTGGATTGGTGAATTCTAGAAACGTCCATGGCAATTACGGTTCAAACCCCTTGGTGTTTGAGCATTTTGGATTGCAGCATATTTCAGTAACTTGCAATAGCGAAGTTATCACAAACTATGCAATGGATGTGGACTTTGACAACGACAGAGCTTTGCGGGCCTATGCATCAGTGTTTGAAGGACTTGGGCTTGCGGATTGTGACTCTGGAGTGGACTTGACTTTAGAAGAATACAAATCTTCAAAGACATTCTTTGTTTATGATTTGAGGCACTTGCGAAACGCGTTCTGTCCACCTAGACATGGAAATTGTGTGATCAATCTCAAATTCAAAACGGCACTCACAGAAGTATTAACAGTCATGTGCTATCTGGAATACCAATCAGTATTGCACATCAACTCTGACCGTAACGTATTCTTCAAAGACTTCTCCAAGTAAAGATGGATACTCTACAAGTAATTAAAACGATGAAGATCTTGTTCAAAAAGAAGAAGACGCAATTTGGTTGCATTCCGTGCGACAAATTGGATAATCTTCAAATCCAACACTATCCACTTGCCATTTGCCTTAACGATCAAACATCTGATCAACCTGGAGGCCACTGGGTGGGGATACACATTGAACGAAAGAACAAGCCAATGGAGTTTTTCTGCAGCTATGGTAAACCCATGAAGTATTATGCTGACCACTTCACCAAGTTTGCTGAGCGGAATAAGTTGAAGGTTCAAGAGACCAACATATGTTTGCAGTCGCCAATTTCAGGAGTATGCGGGCAACATGTATTATTTTATTTGTATAATAGATGGAAAGGATGCAGCAGAAATGTATACTATGCAAAATTTTCAAAGAATTTGGATAAAAATGATAAGATTGTACATAATTTTGTAAACAGATTTATTAATCAATGAAAAATAAAGAACACAATACAAAAATATATCAATATGACTCCCATGGAATTATTTTTTCATCTAATTGAACAACTGGTCGATGACTTGTAACTGATTTCATCTGGACAGCCATGATTTCCTTTAGTAACGTGGGTGAAACGGATCCCACTGGGACATGTTGTTTGGCCAAATATTCAATCACATCACTATAACCATCGGGTTTCTTGTATCGAGCATCAGAGAGTGATCTGACAAGAAACTTGTAGTTTGAGTTAGGAATGTCCCGTCCATTTATGTTTACTCCTCCATCAGCATTTAGAGTTATTTTGTAACTCTCTAGGAATCCAATCATACGATTAGAAGATGCCTCATTCCACTTGATGCTTTTAGCTGCTGTTTTTCTTCGTTTTGAGTTTGGCGATGTTGGTGGACTGGGGGTAGTGTCTATATTTTCCTTGGTAGATGTAGGAGTTGATTCCTCCTTCTTTGATTCTTTTACCTTCACGAGAACAGGGGTGTTGTCTTGTTCAGCTTTATATGCGTGTTGGCTTCTTTTGATTTCGTGAAACAATTTCGCTTTAATATCAGTTGGTAGATCCGAATCAAGAACATGTCCAGCATCATCAGTTGAACTTGTAGCTCCTGTTAAGGGATGATGTTTTGTCACAACCGATGTCATCAGCCGATCATAGAGGGCGGCAGATATTAGCTTCATTTTCTTGGCCATTTTTACTTTGAGAATAGCGCAGTCGCCAATAGAGGTAAAATTGTATTCAAAATAACGGGCAGAAATCCTCCCTTTTGAATGAGCAGCTTCTTTTTCTTTGCTATGGGTTCTTTTTTGAATGCAATTCTCTTTATAATGGACTTGTGTTTACAGAGCGCGTGTTTAGCGTGAGCTGGAATACTGACATTTTTCTTCACCACGTTCAGAGTCGCTTCACAGAGTGATTTTATCTGGTCCTGGCTTGCTCCTTTTATGAGGCTTTTGCGAGACTTTGGATCAGTCTCTAAATAGTATTCTAGGAACTTTTTGTTCCTGATAATCCGTCGAACCATCTTGCTTATGTTAAACTGAGAAGAGTTGCACACGATGTAAACGATTGAAGGTTCTGCTCACGAGTGATCTTATTTTTGGACATAAGAGGATTATATACGTTTGAACAAACAAGGAAAAGGCTCATTCGTGCATTCGTTATGGCAGGTGAATTAGCTATACGGTATACCAAAACAAAGAACCCTTGGGGGTTTGCAGGTGCTGCTACAGTTAAACGAGCATTAATGGAAGGAGAGGAAAATTACAAGAAGGCTGAAATTAAAAGAGAATTACGACAAGTCCCAGCGTATGTACTTCATTTTCCTTTGAGAAAACGTTTCCCAAGAAGAGTGGTGTCAGTGCCAAATATAAACCACCAATGGGGTGCTGACTTGATTGAAGTAAGGCACCCTAAGTCAAATTATAACAAGAGGTATATACTTGCAGTATTGGATCATTTCTCTCGTTCAGCATGGTTAGAGGCTCTACCTAACAAAACTGCTTTAACTGTAGTAGAAGCCATGAAAAGGATATTTAAACGATCAAAAAGAACATGCAAAGTATTTCAAACGGACGATGGACTAGAGTTTAAAAATAGTCTGATGAGGAAACTGTTGGATCCCTTGGGGATTAAGCATTTTATAACAAGTTCTTCTACAAAGTGCTGTATCAACGAACGATTCAATAGAACGTTGGGGCAGCGAGTTGCGAGGTACCTTACAGATGCTAAATCTAAACGTTTTGTACACAAGTTAAAAGATTTCGAACGTCAGTACAATAACACATATCACTCGACAGTTAAGTGCGCTCCAAATAAAGTCACAAAGGATAACACAGCCGAGATATGGCAGAATATTTATAGTAAAAAGTTGAATAAGCTTAACAGACTTAAAAATAGCAAATTCAATGTTGGAGACCGTGTACTTATTCCAAGAAAGAAGGGACTTTTTCAAAAGGGTTATGATCAAACGTTTGGTGAGAAGGTACATATAATAACACATGTTAAAAAGACTAAACCTGTTACTTACCATCTTGAAACCGAGGACGGTCAACGAATTAAAGGGGGCTGGTACAGGCAAGAACTTGTGGGTTTAAATTAAGAAGAATGGGGCTGTTTGACTGCTTAAGGGTGGACTTAAACTGTCCCTTGTCTTTACCATCTGTTTCAATATGTTCCAATTTTAGACTCAAGTTAATATTTGCCAGTGCCAGTATAAGGAATACGTACACAAGTACGTTAAGGTTGCACCTGAACAGAAAGGTGTCGTCTAGGATTAGACAGGTGGAAGTAAAGGGAGGGTTTGAACCAAAATTAGTTTCTTTCTATTATTATCTTTCTGGTGAAAAGGATAAAAAAGTTATAACTAGAGTAAGGAGAACCAAGTCTTGCCCTGGTAGGTACATAGAAAGGTAAAAAACCTTTTCTATTTTTACGGTCCAAGTGCAGAGAAAGGGTCAGCGAGTGAGTATATAAACCCCACTCAAAATTGAGAAGGGCATCCAAAGCAATTTGTGCTCTCTTACAAGACACTTGACTTGCTCTCACTCAAATTTCTCTGACTTTCTCGTAAATCAGAACTTTTTAAGTTCCCATTCCGAAACCGACACATTTAGTTTCCACTCCGAAATCCGATTTTTCAAGATGGAGAATCTCTGGGCCGCTGATACTGCTATCGTCACTGATACTGCCATCGTCACTGGTACTACCATTGACTCTGATACTGCCACTCAAATCATGGACTCTGACACTGCCACTCAAATCAAGGGTGAAGTGACTTTGCCTGATATTGTGACATCCTCTGTTAACTCACTTTTGATGGAGGCTCTACCTGACGAAAGTATTCAGGCTGCTCTCAACCTGGCCTTCCCATCTGACGATCCGTTGTACGCTCATGGCCAAGCTATGGAGTCTGACTCTGATGAAGGAGAAGACGTTTGGCAGCATTCTCTATCACCACCATATAAAGGGCAGGACCATTTACTGCATTCCTCAGCTGTTACCAGAAAGACGATTCTCAAACGCAAAGAAGTCCTGGAGAGTGTCCTTAACAGTATTGATCACTCAAAACGTCAACCTGGCTGTCCTGGATTTCGGGTTGTCTACAACCTGAATCTGGTTGGTGGAACTTTCAATGAGATCCCCACTGACATTCATGCTCCCGCTGGTGGTGCTTACTTCAACCCTGAACGTGAAGCTCCTTACATTCGATTGTGTGACCATTCTAATTGCGATCCTGCTGCCGAGATGCAATACATCCTTGTTAAAGCCTTAAACAAGGATGGTGTGATTGGACATCAGTCTGCCGCACCTTGGACACCAAGGGCAAGCAATGAAAAGTGGATAAATGTCCCATGGAAAACTGTCCGTCAACCTCATTTGGCTGACAAGACAATTGGTCAAGACGTTTTCACCTATGTCCACAACTACAAACGAAAGGAAGAGCTCATTATCAAGTATCTCAACGCATCTCAAAAGATGCCCAGGATTAATGATGGAGATAGCCCACTTACACGAGCTGACGAGCATGTAGCTGGATGGGGTTGGGCCACACATCTGGCTTATATCGCAGCCGAACAATCAGTTAATGATATAGCCGCTGCGATTATTAAGGGGCTGCCAAGGGATTTTCGATTCGGTGGAAATCACCTTGTATGGAACCCACTGCTAGATCCTCTTGCTGATGAAATCGATCCCAACTTTGAAATCTTCCGAGACTATGACATTATTGAGTCGTGGAGCCACAACAGCAATGTTCTTAAGAGAATCCCTCTTGCATTGTATAGGCAGCCCTTGGTAAAGTACGACCCACTGGTGGAGGAGCGTGAAACCAAGCGAATGCGGTTGTCTGAGGAAGGTGATGTGGAAGATAGTGTCAAGGTAGCGAAGCTGCTTAATTTCTACCAAGATCTCTATGAGAAGGTGAAGGCTGACAACGTTGTGATTCAAGAATCACCAAGACAACGCCCATACGAGAAGTACCCAATCCATGTATGGTTTAAGAACTATGCCAAGGTGGTACAAGTAGTGGAGAATGACAAGCCGGTCCCAAAGACGGAGACACAGACCTATGTATTTCTCAAGCGACCAAGTGAACATCAGCACACCGTATCTGAAACCATGAGCTTCCCTAAATCTGAGCTGTCTTCCGTAATCATGGACTTGTGGAGAACACTTGTTGCATCCACCAGAGACGGGAAGCGCCTTTCAAAGGAAGCAACCTTTATAAAGCAGTACATTGAATATGGGATGGGGAAGAAGTGCTTTCCTTCTCGTTACGATGCTATCATGGATGATGAGGAAGAACCATTGATCCCTAATCAATTCACCGCTAACGTTAGAGGGCTTGAGTCTGCTGTACCATTTGAGGGAACGACAACAAACATTAAGATGTTCTACAACTATGGGGGTGAATGTGATGTCCTGGGGGCATCTAACATTGAGCTTTTCAAATACACACCAAATAAGGATTTCAAGCTGACCATCAAGATTGACGAAGTTCTCCCTGTTATTGAGAGATTGGTGCATTGGTACAATGTTCTCTTCAAGAATCCTTATAACCC
The DNA here is from genome assembly GCA_964034955.1 of Orchesella flavescens. Lineage (NCBI taxonomy): Eukaryota > Metazoa > Arthropoda > Collembola > Entomobryomorpha > Orchesellidae > Orchesella > Orchesella flavescens. The sequence continues at coordinate 24,780,733 of OZ035958.1, read as the reverse complement.
TCCTGTTTTTGACTTGCTAGATAATATGTACAGGTTAGCTAAAGACTTTGATGGTCTTGGCTCTACCAGTTTCCACTTTGCTCGCTTAGCAATGTTAAAGCACATCAAACCACACGAAGTTTGTAAATTTTATGCTAGTATCAGACTCTTGTTGGGAGAAAAAGACTTGAAAGCATATACTTATAAGCAAAATATGTATGGAAACGCCTATGTTGATCTATAAATAAATTATGTATGAAACCAAAACGTTTTTCTGTCTACTCATAAAATCATTTGGCATCCTTTCATATTGCATCAGTTTACAATGGACTCTGTTAGCAACAACAGCTCTGAAATCACCTCTTCCCCTTCTCAGTTGGCTTACGAGTTGGAAGAAGTTTTTGAGGAAGAACCAAGAATTATTAGTTGTGTTCTCGTCTTTACATTCATTTATATTCTCTGTTTGATTACACTGGTTTTTGTTCTCGTGTATCTTATTGTCGAAGTGAACGAGTACTCTGAGAATTTACTCTTGCTACAAGAGTACCAGGATAACTCTAGAGATATCCTAGATCTGCTAAAGAAAACTTATCGACTTGTTCAGGATGGACGTGTTTAACTCTGAGGTGCACGTCTTGGACTTTGACGATCTTCTAACTATTGGAGCGATACAAGAAGGTACGTAAGGGGCGGCGGCGGCGGCTCCCCCACCCTTTTAGGGGTATAGGGTCCCTACGCTATGCGTTTTATAGGTCTATGCGTAAGCATAACTACGCGTAGCGTATACCCTATGCGATAGCATACCCTACCCTATGCGGGAGCATAACCTACGCGTAGCGTAACCCTATCGTATGCATAGCATATAGTATGCCATAGGCATAACCGGGGCCTGTTATTTATTTTTAGGGTATGGTTTAAACCCACCTACCAAGCCAAAGGAAGTTAAAGCCTCCAAGAAGCGAAAGATGAAGGATGAAGAGACTTTCAAGTTACCAGAGATGCCAAAACGATCAACGATCAAGTATGAAATGATTGGTAACTGCTTCTCCAAGGATAGCTTCATCCTTGTCACAAAGATTGCTCAGGATGGAAAAGAAACCAAGGAAACCTTTCATGCAAACAAGTTTCCTTGCTTTCTGAGTGGACTCCTCAAGACAGACCCAGATGCTTATGCTCATTTTTTAAATAAGGCAATCAATGTACTCAATGCCGATTAATTTGTTGAAATAAAATCTTTATTCAGCCATATAAACAATCATGTTCTCGGGAAACAAACTACTTCTTAACCTACACGCATCATCTTGCTCTTGCCCATAATCAATAACAAGATATCCATATCTACGTGTCATGCATTCCTTGTAAGCATATTCAAGAGCAGCATTGCGCTTCCCAACATTCATTTGTCGCCCCAGCACGCTAGCGAATCCATTCTCCCTTGGGTTCTTCATAAGTACAATGTACTTTGCGTTGGTAGTCAATGTCCTCAGATTCTTGTAAAAAAAGTTCTGAATCAGAAACAGAACCGAAATATTCCTATGATGGGACCCACGGATAAACAGATTGACTGCATCATCTGATTTAGCCATCTCTGTCATCAAGTCGTCACACACTACGAGTTTATGCCTACCAAACTCATCAGCAATCTCATCAGGTAGCCCTTGATGAAATACAATGTTAGGTATAGACACCTGCAGCTCACCAAACAGTTTGGGCTGCCACTCGGTATACAAGTACATGACTTCGTCGATAGGTGGATCCATAATCTCCAATCTACGCTCTAGTATCTGTCTTGTGAGTGTGCTCTTCCCACTTTGAGTTGCACCACTAATAATCATGGTGAATGGTGCTTTTAATGTATAGTCGAAATCCATTTTAGTATCGGAGAATAATTTTTATTTGTGTTAATGCAATGAGAATCAAACAACAACTGAGCCAATAAAATAAATTGTACATACACATAAAGGATTTGGTTTTCTATGTTTTGCTTTTTATTTATATTCAATACATTTACATATATACATATTTACAAAAATGATAATATTATTCTGTACACCATTTTACATTTACATCATTACATAGATCTTTAATTTCGAGCTTGGCAAATTGCTTACATTCATATTCATTGGGAAATACCTTAATCAACTCATCCTCATACTCATAACGTTTCTTATATATAGGAATGTCTTTGTGTCCTAAAGCTAACGATACCCTATTACACAGCATGAACCTCTTGTTGTCAAACTGATTTAATGCACGCTTGGTCTGCCTAATAGTATACAACTTATGCTTATCACTACGGATAGTCATAAATGTAGCGTATGACTGTATGGGATTCTCCAAGCAATCCACATAAGTTCCAAACCTAATGTCTTTTTTTACCGCACTACGAGCTATACCCTTTGCTTTCTTGTCCCCTCCATTATTCGTTACCTTACCATCCCCATCTACCTCTACATACTCATATGCATACATTTTACTCTTCAATGCTACAAACCTAGTCATAATCTTATTTGGAAGTTCATCCTTCATCTTATTTACTACCTTTTTATTGCTATCACATTGATATTGCCCCCATATTGGGTGCGATCCATCGTACTCTGACATGTCAAAAAATTCTTTATGCTCCTTCATATGATCATAAATGTTCTCGCATTCTACCTTGCATACTATGGAATCTGTGTCTGTATAATTTAATGTGGCAGTAGGAAAATTAACCATTATGTAATCGTACCAAAATGAATACATGGAAGCTTTGCTTTCATCTAACACTGTGATGCCAGAAGCCATAGGGCTATCTAATGTAATGCATTCCTTCTTTACTATAGCAAGTGCAAGGTCGGGTGACAAGGTCTTTATGCATTTCAATGTTGGCTTGCTACTATACCTAGCCATCTGTTTGATATTGTTGATGAGAATGAGATTAACACGCTTCCTAACATTCTGAATCTGTTTACCATACAAGCTATTATTCAAGAATTTTCTAAGGTTAATCTCAACCTTTGACTTTGCTTGAGCGCGCATCTTACTATTATAGTCAATATATTTTTTCATCCATGCCTCCTGAAAAAAGGATATACCTCTATGAACCTGTACAATCTCAACTCCAAGTCTATGCCACAATTGCAATGCCCTGTAATGGCAAATTATACGCTTGGGTGCTAAGCATGCTACCATTTTTTCACATTTCCATGCAGATTTCCCTACTGACAATATGTCACCCAACTCTTGTTGGATGGATGAAACCTCATCTGATTGAACAGATCGTTTGGATGGTGCAGGGGGGAATGTATTAAATTTATCATGCAAATGCTCTGGATACCTAATACTGACATCGAGAAATTCTCCATAATCTAAATTATCCTCTTCATCAAACCCCTTTAAATGAGCATCAATGTCACTGTTTATGAGATCAAGCTGCCTTTGTGAAAGCCATTGAAAATTCCTAACAGGCAGCTTGCTTGATAAACCTGCTGCATACAAGTTGTTCTTGTCTAAATACATAAGCCAAGACTTTGGCTTTGTAGCATCGAATTTTTCACAGTACTGGTTGTTGGCTTTAGCACTACGAGTGCAGCCGACTGTGCATAAGCCGCCCTTAAGGGCATCTTCCATAAACAAGTACATGTTTACGTCGGAAAGCAATTCGACTTCATACTTAGTATATTTTAAGCATGCATCTAATGTGAACATAGGAAGAGATAGATAATGAGGCAGATCTAATGTGAAGCTCTCCCACATAACTTTACGTAAAGCAATGAAACAGCATGCAAGCAAGAGTGTATCGGTAAGTACATACAAGTCATGCCATTCACCCATATCTTTTATTCCGAATGCAGCCCACACCTGTTGTGCATTTGCATACACTTTCGGACACATGGGCTCTTTGCTCAAGTCGTTGTGGAACTTGTCGATAGGGGGCAGAGAAGTTTCTTCAAATCTATCAAAGCTATCCATGTATGTATATGGGTATGCTCCTTTGCGAAGTAGGTACTGAACTATCTCATTGTTGTAGTTGTACCCCTTCTCTCTACAATATGATTCTATCTCAGACTTGAATATTTCAAAGTCTGTATCTGGATTTAAACTCTCAACTACCCTCTCTAACCCCATACCTCCAAAGAATGAAAGACTGTCAGCAAATCTTAATGAGTTGTTAAAAGTGACAGCAGTCATTTTTTCAGATGAAGAGCCTATTAGCTCAATTTCTTGAACAACACCCTTTTCAGCTGCGAGCAAGAGTAAATGCGAGTCGTAGCCCGTAAAGTTATGGCAAAAGACGCTAAAGTTTTTTCTTATGCTTGCACCCTGGTTACATTTATTATGAGCGAATCCGAATGCGTTATATGGTGGTGCATGAAGGTGGTGCTGAACAATCCAATCATCTATTCCTTCCCTAAGAAGCTCTGGAACTAATGCAAGTCTAGTGGTGTAACCAAACTTCCTATCACAGATGCAGCATTCCTCCTTTGAAAAATCATGATCCTTATTATCCCATTTTGCCTGCTGTTCAGGTGTAAGTATCATAGTATTCTTTGCTTCCTCTTGCCATTTTTCAACAATAGCTTGAAGCTTTTGTGCATAGCATAACATTTCTTCGATGCATCGTCTAGCTACTGCAGGTTCATCTTCAACCTTTGGATCAAATCTATAAACCTCTTTAGCCTTAACTTGATTATTGTAATCTATGCATACCCAACTATAGCCACTACCTTCATGTATGGTTTCCTTATTCATTTTTGGTATGGAGGTATCTGTATATGGTTTAAGTATGCATTCAAAGTCTAAGAAGAATGTAAAGAGAGCTGGTACTGTGCGAGCATATCTATCAAATTTCATTTTTTTCCCTTCTGGTATGTTAGTCTTTTGAATACCTAATGTTGCACAAGTTTTAGTATGCTCTTCGTATGTACTAGTACCAAAGAAATGAAGGCATCGTCTACATAGCTGCATATTAGAATTCTGACATTTTTTCCCTAATAATTTGAAGATGCTTTCAATGTACATAAAATGCCCACCCTCTTGACGATACATGAAAAGAATATCAATGCTTATATCAGTCGAGTACTCGGTAACATATAAGGGATTTAATTTATTTCTAATTTCTTGTTGCACATGATTTCTTAAAACACTTTGGGCTTTAGATTTAGTTTTGGGAATATCTTCCTCTTCATCTATATTGTCATCCTCAATATCGATGGCCTGTGCTAGAGATGTAATCCTATCCTTTTGTTTTTTTAAAAACTTATCCTTCGAACCACCGTCTAAATGTTTTTTGAGCTTAACAATCCTTTTTTCGTAAAGCTCGTCATCGTACCCTAAAAGAAATAAACCCAAGTTAGGATTATGCTTCTGAAATTTTTTCATTTGACAAAAGGTCATTGGGAAGGTGATACATGTAAAATCTATACTAATCTCATCTTCCATGTTTTCAAATGCCGAACCCTTTTTACCATCCCATAAATCTACCTTTTTATAAGTAACAACACCTTTGTCCACTAAGTGCTTATAGAAGGATGCGTCCTTAAGCTTTGGCCTCTGTCGAACTAAATATCTATCATGTTTACCTTTTGATTCTTTTATGAATTTATGCCACTCAAAGTGAGCTAGAATTGAATGCGCAAAACACCTTTCCTGGTCACCACCTGATGCATTAATATATGATGCGTTTTTACCTTTTAATACTTCGGGCATAAAAAATTCATCCCATTGTGAAGAGCCTCCATTTAGTACCTTGTACCTAACAATATGCATACTAAAATTAATAACATTCACATGATTCCACCCGCTACCATTGTGTGTATGCTCATCTAATCGTTGTTGAAAGTAGTCAACCATTAATGCTAGTGTATCTTGTATGTCTTCCTCACGTCGAACTAGATAATAATTTGATGTAAACCCATGCTCTTGCATATCTAAGGTATCAGCTACACCCTTAACATATTTACTATCAATCTGGAAAAATACTTTGAATTGAGGAATTTTAACTCTATCTAATATGAAAGGAGTCCTAAGCGTTTCATGCATAATTTGACTTGCACCTTTGGATGCTACCCTTAAAAAGTATGACATGTCCCCATATATTTTGCTACCTAACACACCCTTGTAAATTTTTGAGAATCCCTTAAAGGAAGAAAATTCTTCCTCGAAAACCAATGAGGGTATGTTTTCTAAACCTAATCCCATTTGATTTTGGATATGTTCTAAATACTCTCTATAAAAATTTTGATGACTGCTTTGAATGTGTGCAAGAAGACCTCCAACGGAGCGAAAACATGCTTGACAATAATGACAAGTTTTTGTGCCAAGAGTTATTATGCTATTTACATAGCGAAAGGATTCCATACCATTTTGATCCTCAGATGATGCCGCCTGCGATGAAGTTGATTGTTGAGAATTGGATGATTGACCTCTACCGACTTGAATATTTCCTAAAAAAAAGAAGAAAAGAAAAAAAAATAATTAATTGAAATAAAATTTATATCATAGATAATTTTGATGCGTAAGAAGGGATAAAAATTTTTATGTCCCGACCCCCGGAGCGACGCGAAGGTGGGCCCGGACCGCGAAGCGGTTCGCGAGCGAAGCGAGCAAGGGGCCCACCGCAGCGGAAAGGCAAGGCCGCAAGGCGTATAAATTTTTAGCCAGGGCCAAATTTTTTTAGTATATTTTTTATGTTTTTATTACCTGAAAATTCGGGGTCCAACTCCTCATCTGAAGAGTCCTCACCGTCAGTTGATGAGCCATCACTATGCATACGGCGATGGAAATCTTCCATATACTTATCCACATCTTCATTACTGGAAACTTCAGAGTTATCATCATCCTCTTCAGAGTTAGATTCCTCTTCAGAGTTGGACCCATCTTCAGAGTTATCATCATCTTCTTCAGAGTTAGATTCCTCTTCAGAGTTAGATTCCTCTTCAGAGTTAGATTCCTCTTCAGAGTTACCATCATCAGGTTCCTCTTGAGAGTTGGACCCATCCTTAGAGTTAGATTCAGAGTCAGGGTCCTCTTCACTATCACTTTGAATGCGCTGACGTTTATGATGTTTATGCTGCTCTTCATCTCTAGGTCGTTTGTTCTCTAAACAAATAAAATGCGAATTAGTATAAGGTTAAATTTATATAAAGCATAATAATTTCATATAACTTTAGATAAAACCTACCTCGTCTATTAGCCCATTCCACTAATGCTGCACTCCAATCAACGCTGGAGTGTGTGGACCCTTGGCTCTCAATTGATATTTCATTAGCCTGTCCCTCCACTTCAATTTCTTCTGGTTCAAGTGGTGTGGAATGGTGTATAGGTTGTGGGGTATGCTGAATACCCATTGATCCTTCAGATGCGCCAGCAATACTGCTGTCATATCCCCCATCAGGGCTGAATTCTGGGAAATGCCTATTCATTGGTTCATTGGGTTGTATTATAGCATCACCTATGGATAAGTAAAATTATCAATCATTAAACATTTCATCATTTTCATGTAAGCTAGTATATGGTAAATTTAAATACAATCATTTACCTTGTCCATTAACCCATTCTTCGGACTCATCAAATTCCTCCTCTATGAGAGCCATCATTTGATCACCTTGGGTGTCAAACGACTCAATTCTGTTCTCCTGCGTATCCATCTGAGTGCATTGGTCCATTACTATTGGATAAAAAAGAACATGTTATATTAGAGAGAATTAATAAATTTTATTGAATGCATATCTCATACATATTAATGAATAACTTACATATTTCTTCACAGTCAAGTCGATTATGCTCGATCATGTGCTTGGCATAATCAGCATAAGTCGATATGCGAATATCTGGACAACGAGGGCATTCCAAATGAGCAGCCAGTGATTGGCGAACATTGTAGGTTGCGGGATGGCATGTAGCACTTCTTGCACGCAAAGGACCTTTATCGGTTTTTGTTTGGTGGTACTGCACACCACAATTTATCCACTTGTTAAATTCAAAGTTGAAGAAACCTTCACATTCGTGTGCTTCTTTAATATGGTAAACTAGACTTTCAAAGTCATAGTTTCCAAAACAACAGATTCCACAAATCATATTGATCGTTTATCTAACGAAGCTTGAACTTTGAAGTTTAAGAACTTTGAAAATTTTCTAGGGAAGAAGTTTAACGTTTAACTCACAGAACAGTCAAAACACAACTGAACTCTTTTTTCTAACCTTTCTAAATTTGTTAAAAGTTAATTTTGGAATGAAACGAATAAGCAACGACAAAATACTTATTTTTAAGTGATGGTCCTGGTTATATTTGAATGGGACATCGTTTAAAGGAAAAGAATATTTATAAAAATACTCCTTTCATAAAAAATATACCTTGCACCTTCAAGCAGGTGTTGGCGAGCTAATCCCTAAAGAAAACTTTTTCTGACCATTGAGGTTTTTTTTTTAACCATTTCTTGAAAATGTTTTGGGTTTTTCTAATCCTTTGGCTGCACGTAGACACTTCATATCCTTTTTTCTTGAATTTGAAGTACATTTTAAGAATATATCTTACACACTGGTACCTGCTCCCATGACATTTTACCTTGACAATTGTGATATTTTCGATCACTATCTGGGTATAAAAACCTCAAGTTTTTTCAGAATGGTATCGCACTTGCAACTTGAGCTTCCAAGAGAAATAACCTGAGCAATTATTATCTTGAGCAGCAACAAAGTTATACTCCATATACCATGGCTATGTCTTTGATTGATATTGGTCTTAGACCTGTATCCTATTCACGACTGGATACTTTTCTCAATCGCCACTCCAGGGATTCCAACAACCCATTCTACCCGATTCCAGCCAGTTCCATGGTGTCGAGCTACTATGTTGAGCGTGGGGGCTTGAACTTCAGAACCCCTTCTGTCAACACTCGGCAACGAAGAAATATTCGTAACGCTGATGTTGCCATAGGATACATCTGGTTCCAGCATGCTTTACGGACGATCCCAAGGCATTACTGTTGTCTACTCATCATCGACAACCGAAGAAAATCCGTGGCCTTGCTTGATGTCAGTCCAAGCACCGGTATGATCTTAGCAGTCGAAGAATTTCTTGCATCTCTTGGACTTCCAGAGGAAACACTGAGGAATTTCAATATCATTGATATGCCGGAGAACATCAACCCGTAAGTCAAAGCATTAATTTTATTCCATTGATGTTCATATATAAGGTTTTATACACATGCTTATAATTTTTTTTGTTCTATTGTATATTTGCAGTATATATAGAGGGTCAGCTCTTGTTGCAGCCCTTGGTGTCCGCAATTGGATCCGGCTTGGTGAGCCTGAGATTCGCCTTGATGGTGCCTTCCCTTCACCCATGGACCTTTTTCTAGTCGGGGAATGGGCCTACCCCTTCAACTTCCGCAGATTTGGACGAAACCTTCTCGTCCGCCGTCTTCAAGCTCACCCTAATGTACGCAACCCAGATCCAGCAGGCGAAAACGCCGGACGGTTTGGGCATGCGGTCGGGGATATTAGGAGATTTGACGACGACGGGCCTGAAATCCCCTGGGTTGCGCCTGTAGATGAACCTCGAGCCCCAAATATGCCTGATGATGAGATTCGTAGGATTCTGGGTTATAATCCAGGCGGTGATTCGGGCTACGAAGATGTTTACGACAGTGATGTGACTGTTGAAGATGAGAATGAAGCTAGGGGGCGGCTTAACATAGCTCCTGGTAACCCCGCTATCTTATATGATATTGGGAATTATTGAAATGTATAGATTTTTTTTTGTATGTATATATGCATTATGCGTTTTGTAAATAAACATTTTATGCCTTTCTATAAGTATTTTAAAATGATGTCGTGATATCTTCTTCTCCATACACATAAACCTTTATTGTACACAAAAGGGTCTATCTCATATGCATATTTCCGACACCTGTTTAGGTGTATACGTAAAGAGGTACCTTTGTACCTTTTCATTTATACTGAGATGCCCCTTTACCACCCCTTATAACATCATTCACCCCCATAGTTCCTACCCTCTTAGCATTTTGCGCACCCCTAAGCACAAAAGTGTCGAAATACCTACCCCCATCACTACTTACATGGTTCCATTAATAAAATGCATGTGCAGTGCACCGGCAGTTTCTTGAAAGTTGAAAGGAGAAGAGTGCATCATCTCTCCAAAGTAGAAATTTAAAAGCTCATATTTCTCTTTGATTTTTGTCCACTTTTTTTGGCAGCGTTCACTTGTACTGGTATCTAGTCCTACCATCTACCTACCCACTCGATATTAAAAAATGACACTCTCTCCCTGGAACGGGACGCACTGACGCCCAGCTTTTATCGTTTGAATTGAGAGAAAAAACTACAAAAAGGCTAGCAAGCAGCAGCATATGGCAAACTCGTTATATTGATTAATAGTAAATCTTAAGCTTGACAGAGACAACTTAATATTAGTGTCCGTTGTCCTTTTCTGTGACACCCTAGAGAATTCATAAATCTTTAAAAACTAAAGTAATATTATGGAGAGGAAAACTTTAGTTGGGTTGGACGTTGGAGTACTTGGAGCTGGTAGTTGGCGGGGCAAAGTGATACAGAGACATACAAATAATATGAAAATGATTTTTCGATATAAAAAAATTAGGCGATATCCAGCAGATAACATTTTTATATTATTTTTTGTTTTCCTTACTGTAATTAATGCAACTCATCATGTTTTCCTACAAATGTGTACGCGTGTTTTTCAAGGTCATCAGTTGCTAATGAAAGTAATTTATTGTGACATTGAATGTCAGATTGTCTGTCTGAATTGAATATACAACGACACATCATATAATTTTGTTATTATTATTTTCCTCCTCCTTAAATTACACCAGTTTCATACAAATTCAAAGCAGTGGCTGCAATCTCATCTCTGAGCAATGTATTTTTAGTATTTCCTTGCATCACAGAGCCAAGTACATCTGCCATTTGTTCTGACTTTTTATCATCAATATCAACTGATTCTTGTGGAGGTTTCAACACAAGGTTTAGCATTGGCAAGGACGTCAAAAGACCAAAATGCTGAGAACGTCGAAAGCGCCTTGCTAATGTTTCCAGAGAGAATCCCGGCAACGGTTTTACTTGCAACGCGTCGCAATATCGAATGAAGGCATCATAGTAAATTTTGAGTATTTCATCCAAATTTGGGAGTCTAATGGACGCTCTGACACTACTAAATAGAAAGTATGCTAGGTCAAGAGTTGGACAAGCTTCTCGATTTACTTGCCAGTCTACAAGGGTAACCGACACTGGCTTCTTTGGTACATTGACATTGACCTCGTCGTTGTAAAGAAATAGCATGTTGTTTACCCAGCAATCTCCGTGAGTTCCAACAAGCCAAGGTTCTAAATACAATGCATTCATATCAAAACAAAGCTATTAACCTGTCTACGATTAAAATAAAATTCCAATAAATTTAAAAAGTTACCGGCGTCGTAATTCTGATCTTCTTCTGGCTTGATGCGAAGGTAACCTTCCATTTCTAATTCGTTAATGCCATCTTTCTTCAAAAACTCTTTCATTTGTTCCATGGTGTCTCGTGAAATGAAATCTTTGAAAGCTTTACAAGCTGGGTGTGAGCTTCCCAATACTTCTTCTGTCATTTTTAAACTTGAGCTCGTAATATGGTCCATAAGTGCCATGAAGTCCTTCATCATATCATCATTGTCATACATGCGGTCTATGAATATAGGGTATTTATCACTGAGAAGTTTCAATCCCTGTTTTTGCTTGTATGCCCAGGAAAGAACATGATATTTGGCAATTTCTTCGAGTACAATTTTTGTATGATCCATATCCAACCCAATCATACGATCAGCCATTTGTAAACCTAATGATTTGCGGAGATCGGTCATCAGGATGAAATTTTCATCGGACCATGGCTTCATTGTGAATTTTGCTGTTGTTAAAAGTCATTTGTAGAATTTATAAAAATGTAATTTATACTCTGTAACTTTTAGATTGATCAAAGTTCGAGAATTCTTACAATTAGGCTCGCCAACAATATTTCCTCCTTGAACTGGAACCACGGATAGGTCAAGAATTTTTTCGGCTCCACAATCTATTGCGAGCTGTTTGAGCTGGGGCAGAAATTCTTGGTAGATGAAAAATTCTTTGCTAAATACGTTTATTGCGTCCAAAAAGTCTCGTCTTCCGGGGTGATTTGGATAACATTTTATCAAGTAGTGGTTCGTCTCCTTTTCATCTTTAAACGTGACCTCGATTGCGTGCATAGTACTCATGAAATTATCACCCGGATTTGTTCCCACTTTTGTGCTAAACATTTCAACTTCCTTGTTAAATGCGAGGTCTAAAAATTCCTTGGTTAGCTGGAAACCTTGCTCCTCTGCCGGAGTCACATTGATTTCTTGATTATCCTCACTGCCCATTTTGAAACGATTTAAAATTTCAATGCAAAATAAATGGAATGAGTCTGATGTTGCATGTTACTAGTTAAGGAAAGGGAATCCAACTGAAATCCTCAAGTGATGATGAGTTTACTTTTTAAATAATGCATTCATGAATTTTTTTGGCATTTACCTTATAACTTTGTCTGTATCACAAATGCTGAATATAAGCATAAGCATGATGTACTTGAAATAATAGTTGATTATAATAACATATAATATACGGAAAGACCAGTTGATTTAAATTAAATAGACCTTGCTTTTGATTTCCTTAGCTAGATATGTCATTCATTAATTTTTGGGACGAATTTTCCTGGTGTCCAGTCCAGTCTGACCAATACTTAAAAATATCTTAACAACAACATTAAATGCATTGGGTTATTAGTTGTTGAAAGTATATCCTAAGATTCATAGCAGTCTGCAGTATTGTCAATTTTCTAGGTAGGTGTATTATTTAGCGCGTACATATTATTATGGATGTTCAAAGATTAATTTCAAATGCCAGCATTTAAAATAATATGTGTTTCATAATAATTATATGTTCGTTTGATTTTGATTTTGGACGTTGAAAGTTGTTGAAAAGCAACCAATAAACCAACATTTCAATGCTCTCAAATCTTGTGCAGCAGCAGACGCCGAAAAAAAATTCGAGATGATATAAATAATGTACGACATCAACAGATAGATGGTAATTCCCCTTCCGAATTTTGGGTAAAATTTGTTTACTGTAGTTTATTAGCTTTAAAAAAAACTTCATAAATTTTTACAAACATTGTAGATAAGTACAGTTCCTTTAAATTACACCTGTCTCATACATATTTAATACAGTTGCTCCAATTTCATTTTTCAATAATACATTTTTATCATTTCCAAGCAAAATGGAACCAAATACTTCTGCCATTTCTTCCGAGTTGACAGTGTCAACATCAACGGATTCTTTCGGTGGTTTCAAGATTGCATTCAGAACTGGCAACGAAACCAAAAGCCCATAATGCTGGGAACGGCGAAAGCGCCTTGTCAAGGTTTCCAGAGAGAATCCCGGCAAAGGTTTTACTTGCAACGCGTCACAATATCGGATGAAAGCATCATGATAAATTCTCAATATTTCATCCAAATTTGGTATTCTAATGGAAGCTCTCACACTGCAAAATAGAAAGTATGCGAGGTCAATAGTGGGACAAGCTTCCCTGTTGATTTGCCAATCGACGAGAGTTATAGCTGCCGGCTTCCTGGGTACTTCATCGTTGTAAAGGAAGAGCATATTGTTCACCCAACAATCTCCATGCGTTCCAAGAAGCCAAGGCTCTACAATTTTTAAAAAAAAATTTAAAGGTAATTCTCAGTCTTTTAATTTCAAGTTTGACATGTTTTAAATTGCTACCTGGATTGTAATCCGGATCTTCATTTGGTTTAACTCGAAGGCGACTTTCTACTTCTATTTCATCAATCCCATTTTTATCCACAAATACCTTCGTTTGCTCAGGAATATCTTTTGAAAGGAAATCTTTGAAAGCCTTAGAAGCTGGATGTGAGCTCCCCAATACTTCTTCTGCCATTTTCACACAAGAGGTTGTTAGTTGGTCCATAAGATAGGAGAAGCTCTTCACCATATCCTCCTTTTCATACATGTCGTCTGCAAATTGAGGGTATTTATCGCTGAGAAGTTTCAATCCGTGCTTTTGCTTGTAGGCCCAAGAGAGAGCATGATATTTGGCAATTTCCTCAAGGACAAGTTTTGTATGGTCTAAATCTAAACCTTTCATACGATCAGCCATTTGTAAACCTAATGATTTTCGGAGGTCGGTCATCAAGATGAAATTTTCGTCGGACCATGGTTTCATCGTGAATTTTGCTGCAGGAAAAAGTCATTTGTAAAATTTATAAAAATGTAATTTATTTTAGATAATATTCAGATGGATACCAAAAATCACAGTTCTTACAATTAGGCTCTCCAACAATGTTTCCTCCTTCAACTGGAGCAACAGACAAGTCCACAATATTTTCTGCTCCACAATCTATTGCGAGCTGCTTGAGTTGCGGAAGAAATACTTGGTAGATGAAATATTCCTTGCTGAACATATCCGTTTGGTCCAAAAAGTCTCGTCTTCCAGGATGATTTGGATAACATTTTATCAAATAATGGTTGGACTCATTCTCCCCTTTAAAGGTGACCTCAATCGCGTGTAAAACACTCATGAAGTTATCACCCGGATTAGAACCCACTTTTACATTGAACTTTTCAACTTTCCTGTCGAACGCGAGTTCTAAAAATTCCTTAGTTAACTGAAAGCCTGCTACCTCCTCTGGGGGAGGTGCATTGATATCAGGATTACCCTCAGCACTCATTTTGAAACGATTTATTAAATTTCTACGGGAATACAAAGTGAATTCACGATGCTTAATGTTACCTGCTATGGAAAGAGATTTAAACTGAAGGTTATATAAAAGGTGGCAAGATTTTTGTTTTGGCTTTCAAGGTTTAGTCGTTTATTCCAGTACCAAACCAAGTATATATTTACGTGCATCAAGGCTATATTATAAAAGATACATAGAATGGAATGGAAGCATGAAGATGATGTACTTGAAATCATAATTGGTTTGCAAAAAATATAATAGCATCATCACATCACTGGAAGAGCAGTTGATTTGAATTGAATGGACCTCTTTGCTTTTTCATAGCTAGGTACGTCATGACTTGTCTGCTCCGTAGGCTATAATTTTAAGCAACATTTCTACAAAGTGTGGGCATAGTATGGCATATATATTCATAATGCATTTGATTGTCAGTTTGTTTCAATACTATACAAAAAGTACAATACAATATGCTTGCCTAGTTTGGTTATAGATGTAATATTGTGGTCAAGAATTTTTTTTGTATGCTCAAGTCACGTCACATCTCTATCTGCAGTGAGAATGAGAGATTAGATTCCAAACCGGTACTTAAATTGACTTTACCATTTACATACATGCATATGAAGTAACAATGATGAGCTTGTTCAATTTTCTGAATTCAATAATAAATATGTAATAGTTAGTACTTTGAGTTTGAGAATGTATCTCATATTTTGAAGTAGGCAACCTCTTTAAAGAAATTATTCCGCTTGTCATATAAAAGATATATCGTTGTCATTTTGAAAGTAGCAATCCACCTCCATGTCGATACATCAAGTGTTTATACTCGTGATTATTTAATCATTCAGCAACGAATTCTGAGATTAGGTTACATTTACTGTTGAAATGAGAATGTACGTGTAAAAATTGAAATGATTCATTGAATGCAAATTCATATCAGATTAGTCTTTGTTCTGCCAGATTATGAATATTACTCAGCAAACACAATTTTTAGACTTGGAGTGCATTGTTGCACTTGGATGTCATATACCATGAATATATTTGATAAAGTCTGGAAATTCTTTGCATTGATTCAAAATATGTGTGAAGCATGAATGTAGTGAAATTGACCATACATTAACTATTTGTAGTCGCAACTTGCTTAAAAATATGCACGTTTTTAAAATTAAACTTGTTTCCTGACACTTTATAAGTTTTTAAAAGTTTTACTCGAATTTTGCAAACATTGTAGTACATTACATTTCCTTTAAATTACACCAGTCTCATACATATTTAATACAGTTGCTCCAATTTCATTTTTCAACAAAACATTTTTATCATTTCCAAGCATAACGGAACCAAATACCTCTGCCATTTCCTGTGACTTGACAGTGTCAACATCAACTGATTCTTTTGGAGGCTTCAACACAATGCTCAGAACAGGCAACGACACCAAAAGCCCATAATGCTGGGAACGGCGGAAGCGCCTTTTCAACGTTTCCAGAGAGAATCCAGGCAACAGCTTCACTTCCAACGCGTTACAATATCGGATGAAAGCATCATGATAAATTCTCAATATTTCATCCAAATTTGGTATTCTAATGGAAGCTCTCACACTGCAAAATAGAAAGTATGCGAGGTCAATAGTGGGACAAGCTTCCCTGTTGATTTGCCAGTCGACGAGAGTTATAGATGCCGGCTTCTTGGGTACTTCGTCGTTGTAAAGGAAGAGCATATTGTTTACCCAACAATCTCCATGTGCTCCAAGAAGCCAAGGCTCTACAAAAAAATATTTTAAAATTTAAAGGTAATTCTCAGTCTTTTAATAATAACATTTTTCACATGTTTTTAATTGCTACCTGGATTGTAATCCGGATCTTCATTTGGTTTAACTCGAAGGCGATTTTCTACTTTTAATTCATCAATTCCATTTCTATACACGAATACTTTCATTTGCTCTGTAATGTCGTTTGAAAGGAAATCTTTGAAAGCCTTACAAGCTGGATGTGAGCTTCCCAATACTTCATCTGTCATTTTCAAACTTGAGCTGGTGATTTGGTCCATAAGATGTGAGAAGCTCTTTATCATATCCCCATTTTCATTTTCATACATGTCGTCCGCAAATTGAGGGTATTTATCGCTCAATCGAGCCAACCCGTGTTTTTGCTTGTATGCCCAAGAAAGAGCGTGATATTTGGCGATTTCTTCAAGTACAATTTTTGTATGATCCATATCCAACCCAATCATACGATCAGCCATTTGTAAACCCAAACTTTTGCGGAGATCGGTCATCAGAATGAAGCTTTCTTCCGACCATGGCTTCATTGTGAATTTTGCTGTTGTTAAAAGTCATTTGTGAAATTCATAAAAATTGATTTTATTCTAGTTCACGGGTAGATATGTTATGCAGTGTCATGCATGTCTTACAAGGCTCTCCAACAATATTTCCTCCTTCCACTGGAGCAACAGATAAGTCCACAATATTTTCAGCACCACAATCTATTGCGAGTTGCTTGAGTTGCGGAAGGAATACTTGATAGATGAAATATTCCTTGCTGAACATGTCCGTTTGTGCAAGAAAAGCTCGTCTTCCAGGATGATTTGGATAACATTTTATCAAATAATGATTGGATTCACTGTCTCCTTTAAAGGTTACTTCAATTGCGTGTAAAACACTCATGTAATTATCCCCTGGATTTGTACCTACGTTGATGCTAAACTTTTCAACTTTCTTGTCGAACGCGATTTCTAAAAACTCTTTGGTTAACTGAAAACCTACCTCCTCCTCTGCAGGGGTATCGGGTTTACCCTCAGTACTCATTTTGAAAGGATTTAAAATTTCAACGCAAATGTGAAGAGAATGAAAATGCCGAATGTTGTTACCTGCTACGAAAAGAGAATCAAACTGAAGTCCATAAAAGGTGGCATGAACTCGTTCAAGGCTTTTAGTCGAGTACCAAGTATACATGCATAAAAGCTATAGAATGAAATATGAAAGCATAAACATGATGTACTTGAAATTATAATTGGTTTGCAAACATATATGACAGCATCATCATCCCAGAAAGAACAGTTGATTAAAATTGGAATGGACCTTGCCTCTGTACTTTTGGGTTTCATAGCTAGGTACAGATATAGCATAGCTTATTGTCTGCTCCATAGGCTATAATTTTAAGCAATACTCACATAAAAAGCATGGGAATATAGTATGTCATTGTCAGTATGTTTCAATATATATACAAAAAATACAACATTACACAATATGCTTGTCCAGTGTGTTAGAAATAGATGGTATGTATTATTGTGGTCAAGAAATTATATATGTATGCTCAAGTCACATCACATGTTTGCAATCTGCAATGAAAATAAGAGATTAAATTCCAAACCGGTACTTAAAAATGAATTTATCTACATGCATACATATTAAGTAACAATAATGAGCTTGTTCAATTTTCTGAAAGCAATAATAGTTGATACTTTTCGTTTGAGCGAGTACACATTTATGCATGTCATATTTTGTAGTAGAAAAATTTTAAAAGGAATTTATTCCGCTTGTCATACAAAAGATATGATTGTCATCATATTCAATATTGCAAGTTGCAACACACATAACACCAAGTGTTTATACTTATATGATTATGAAACCAGTCAGTGGTAATTGCTGAGATAAGATAATGGTTTTATATTCTTAAATGAAAACCTTTATACAAGCACAAATCAACATTTCAAGTTTGACAATTTGTGAAACCTTTGAAAAAATACAGTTGAATTGAAGTATGACACTTTTAGAATAATTATTGTTACAAGTGGACAGTAACATGATTTTTTTCTTGAGTATCGGAAAATTTCTCTGTTGTTGCGAAATACGCCGATATTTTTTTTAAAGAGTATTAAATGAAATCTATATATGATGGATCTTTGAATGGAATTAAGTCGTGCAGGATTAATTCAATACTTGTAAGAAATTACGAAATGGATTATTAATTTTTAATTTATTCACATTAATTGGTTCTGCATTTTACTATTTTAATAAAATACGCATTGGCTTTTGAGACAAATAAAAATTGGTTTATTGCGAATTTACAGTTTTTATAAATTTTTTATTCCATTTAATTTTTAAATCACACCTGTTTCATACAAGTTTAAAACGGTAGCACTAATTTCATCTTGTAGCAACTTATTCCTATCACTTCCTTCAAGCACAGACCCAAATAAGTCTGCAATATCATTTGATTCAACAGTATCAATGTCAACCGCCTCCGCCGGAGGTTTCATCACAAAAGTAAGTAATGGCAAGGACATGAGCAGTCCAAAGTATTCAGCTCTTCGAAACCGTCTTTCCAGCGCTTGCAGCGAAAAGTCCTTGAACGGTTTTACTCCCAATGCATCACAACAACGGAGAAATGAATCATGGTACATTTTCAGCAAAGCTTTTTGATTGGGTATTCTAACAGACGCTCGAATACTACTGAAAAAGAAGTAGGCAAGGTCAATAGTTGGACAAGCTTCCCTGTTAATTTGCCAATCAACGAGGGTAACAGTCACCGGTTTTTTATTGGGCTTTTGATCATTGTAAAGGAAGAGCATGTTGTTCACCCAGCAATCCCCGTGTGTTCCAACAAGCCAAGGTTCTGTGCAGAAAAAAATTATAAAAAAAATTTTCGATGTGAAATTTTTTTCTCAAATTATTATGTTTGACATTTTTTACCTTTGTTGTAATCCTTGTCTTCTTCCGGTTTGACACGAAGACATTTTTCCATTGCATCCTCATCAATCCCATCTTTCAACATATATTCTTGTATTCTGTAAAGAGCGTCGCTGGTAAAATTATCTTTGAGACTTTTACAGGCTGGATGAGAAGGCCCAAGTTTATCCTCTGTCATTTTCAAGCCGTTAGCTACAATTTGATCCATGAGTGTCTGGTAGTCTTTCATCATCTCTTCATTGTCATAAAGATGGTCTATGAATTGTGGGTATTTATCGCTGAGAAGTTTCAATCCGTGCTTTTGCTTGTAAGCCCAGGAGAGAGCGTGGTATTTGGCAATTTCCTCAAGGACAATTTTTGCATGATCTAAATCCAAACCTTTCATACGATCTGCCATTTCAAAGTTGAATGTTTTACGGAGATCCGTCATCAAAATGAAGTTTTCTTCGGACCATGGCTTTTTTGTGAATTTTGCTGCAGTAAAAAGTCATTTGTGGAATTTATAAAAATTATATTTACTTCGACTCAAGCAAGAGGTAGAATAATTAAAATGTGACTATTGTAGTTCTTACATGGTGTCCCAACAATATTTCCTCCATGAACTGGGGGAACAGAGAGGTCCACAATATTCTCAGCTCCTTCTTCAGCCGCCAGTTTTCTGAGTTTTGGGAGAAAGTCTTGGTAAATGAAAAACTCTTTGCTAAAGACATCCATTTGGTCCAAATAGACACGTCTTCCAGGGTGATTTGGATAACATTTTATCAAATAATGATTTGACTCTTGCTCTCCCTTGAAGGTTACCTCAATTGCGTGCATAACACTCATGTAATTATCCCCTGGGTTTGTACCAGGATTTGTGCTGTACTTTTCTACTTCCTTATCAAATGCGAGTTCTAAAAATTCCTTGGTTAGTTGAAAGCCAAGCTCCTCTGGAGGAGTTATGCTGATTTCAGGATTTCCTTCACTACCCATTTTGAAAAGATTTCAAAAGTTTCAAAGTTTTAAATCGAAATACACGTGGAACGGATTTGATGTTGCTAGTTATGAAACCAAAACCAAACTGAAGCGGAATGAATGATTATGACGTAAGTAAACTTCTTTTCAAGTGGATGCATGCTTAAACATCATAATGCATGACGGAAATAACTATTGTTATAAATTGAGTGGACCTTGCTTTTGATTTCATCATTAAATCCCTTTATACATTGGAGATGGAGATGATTTGACATGTATATAAGTAACCTTACTTACACGCTATCAAATATCGTATTTTATACTCATACTTTTGAGCACACGAAATGTGATAAAATATGTATCTGTTTATTTGGTGTATATAATCATTAATCCTCCATGATAATTACATACTATGCGAAACACGTGGGGAGACATAAATTCATGTAGTAATATATCCTGCTCTTACAGCCTCGTATAATATGTGAGCAAGTGAGTGAAAAACTTTTATACGAAAATTAAATTTTTATATGCAACTCGACTGTCTTTCTATTAAAAAATGCATATCATCTAATAATGTCTTATGTATCTGTATTTTGTAACCAAATTGCAAAAACAAAACACGAAGATTAGATAACTTGATAATTAGATAACCCCTTGAAACTGTTTGTAAAAACACAACTGGAATTTCTTCATCGTTTATTTGTGAAATGATAAAATGGATTGAACAAAACGCTGTTATCTTTTTTACATTATTGTGAAATATTGAGTATCTCCTTAGTTTACTTTAAATGATACCCTTTCCATACAAGTTCAATACGGTTGCACTAATCTCATCTTTGAGCAATGTATTCTTATCACTTCCTTCAACCACAGATGAAAACACATCCACTAATTGATCTGATTTCACTGTATCAATGTCGATTGATTCTTCTGGGGGTTTCAACACGAAAGTGAGAAGTGGCATAGATACCAACAGCCCAAATGGTTCAGCCCTTCGATAGCGTCGTTTCAACGTTTCAAATGTGAATCCTGGCAAAGATGGGACTTGAAGAGCATCACAATAACGCTGAAAGGCATCATGATAAACTTTCAGCAACGCATTTTGATTCGGAATTCTAAGAGACGCTCGCACACTGCTAGAAAAGAAATATGCGAGGTCAAGAGTTGGACAAGCTTCACGGCTAACTTGCCAGTCGACGAGGGTAATAGCCACAGGCTTCTTTTGATCATTGTAAAGGAAGAGCATATTGTTTACCCAACAATCCCCGTGAGTTCCAACCAGCCAAGGTTCTGCGTCAAAAAAAATATTATTTAGATTTGAAATAATATTCCAGGATGGTAGATAAGTTTAAACTTAATTTTTTACCATTGTTGTAATCTTTATCTTCTTCTGGCTTCACACGAAGATAACTTTCGAAGTAGTCTTCGTCTATTCCATTTTTCAAAAAATATTTTGGCATTCTCTCAAGAGCCTCTTTGGATACTGCATCCTCGAGACTTTTACAAGCAGGATGATCAGCGCCCAGTTTATCTTCACTCATTTTCAAAGCATTGGCAGCAATATTATCCATAAATTGTTCAAAGTCTTTCATCAGTGTTTCATTATCATACATGTGGTCTTCAAATTGGGGGTATTTATCGCTGAGAAGTTTCAATCCATGCTTTTGCTTGTAGGCCCAAGAGAGAGCGTGATATTTAGCAATTTCCTCGAGGGCAAGTTTTATATGGTCTAAATCCAAACCTTTCATACGATCAGCCATTTGGAAACCCAAACTTTTTCGGAGATCAGTCATCAAAATGAAGTTTTCTTCGGACCAAGGCTTCATCGTGAATTTTGCTGGTGTTAAAAGTCATTTATAAAATTTAAAAAAATGAGTTTATTTATATTTGTGTAAAGATGTGTTGAACACTTGTATGTGCATGTCTTACAAGGTTTTCCAACAATGTTTCCTCCTTCAACTGGAGCAACAGAGAGGTCCACAATATTTTCGGCTCCGCAATCGATTACGATCTGCTTGAGTTGCGGTAGAAATTCTTGATAGATGAAAAATTCTTTGCTGAATACACCTATTTGGTCCAAAAAATCTCGTCTTCCGGGGTGATTTGGGTAGCATTTTATTAAGTAGTGCTTGGACTCCTTTTCACCCTTGAAGGTCACCTCAATTGCGTGCATAATACTCATGTAATTATCACCCGGATTTGTTCCCAAGTTTGTACTAAATGTTTCAATTTCCCTGTCAAATGCAAGTTTTAAAAACTCCTTTGTTAATGAGAAGCCAGGCTCCTCCACAGGAACTACGTTAATTTCAGAATCGTTATCACCCATTTTGAATTGTTTAAAAAGTAGAACAAAACTTTTAATCCCAAAGGCGAGTTTATAATAATGCTGCTGATAGATCAGTCAACTCCCAACTGAAACTCATACGAAAATCCACGCTTGTTAAAACTATGCATTTATGCCAATTTGATGTGTATGTCAATGCTCTTTTTACATGAATATACATAAGCACGAGATGCTTTGTGTACTTGAAATTTTATGGTAGTAGTAAT
Organism: Orchesella flavescens; assembly: GCA_964034955.1. Classification (NCBI taxonomy): domain Eukaryota; kingdom Metazoa; phylum Arthropoda; class Collembola; order Entomobryomorpha; family Orchesellidae; genus Orchesella; species Orchesella flavescens. The sequence continues at coordinate 24,757,804 of OZ035958.1, read as the reverse complement.
CAACTCGCGTACTCGCATGTATGGAAGATATAACAGTTAATTGTTATAAATTGATTTGGCCTTGAGTTGGATTTGGATGCCCCAAAAAACCAGCAATATTTTTCATGATATATATGACGATCGTCATATATTCATATGTTCATGGGATGGTGTAAAAAACTTATGTCTTTTCCAGTACATGTCCAGCGTGCTCATTTCCACTGGTTTGTTGTGATTTACACTTACGTGTAAAATACATTGGTTGGGAGGTCTTTCAATTTTCAATAGAAGTACAGGTGTGCTGCTGTGAGATAAAAAAAATCTTACGTAATTTTGTCCAAAGCTTCCAGAGATGTGCTACCGCGGTAGTTCGTCGGTATTTCGGTAAGCGGTAGCGGTATTCGGTAGTACCGCTACCGCTACCTTCTACCGCAACCAGATTAAAAAATACCGACTACCGCTACCGACTACCGCAACTAGATTTAAAAACTACCGACCAGCACTCCCGTATTAAAATATTTTTATGCTTTGGGAGAGGCCATCTCATCTCAAGTTTTCATTATTCTGCACCAGTTGGTTGAATGAAGCTTGAATTAATAAAAAAAACACCTCTTTCTGTGAGAACAGCTTTTCCAGTATTTGTTGTTTGTATGTTGTAAGCTAAGAGTTCGGGATTCTTGTGCAATTTTTCACTGATGCAATCTCCTTTGAACAGAATTTTATACTACTCGGTTTTGATTTTTATAATCCGATTCTAATTAATCATAAGCAGTTAGTGTTTTCAACAACCTTTGATTTTTTGAAATTTTGAAACCAAAAAAATTTTGATAAAAAAATACCGACTACCGCTACCGAATACCGCAACCAGATTTAAAAATACCGACTACCGCTACCGACTACCGCAACTAGATTTAAAAAATACCGACTACCGCTACCGACTACCGCAACTAAATTAAAAAGTACCGACTACCGCTACCTTTCTACCGAAAGTGACTACCGGGCACATCTCTGAAAGCTTCAATGTCAAATCATGTTATGTTTAGTAATACATAGTTTTGAACTGGAACTGTAGAATGTAGAAGCATTGTGGATTGATTTGAAAGATCTGATTGTGGGCTGGAACGATTGCAAACTGTGTGGAAGATAAATGTGCACTTCAGTTTTGGTTTTGTTCATGGCTAGCTCCATAAAAAATGTCCTTGGTTTTGCATGCATTCAAGCATCCTTTTAATAACAACCAAGTATTTTCTAGTATGGTCAATGGTTGCTTCATTCATACTGTTGCATATGACATTTTAAAATAGCTATATAAAGTCAAGATTCATGAATGATGAATACCTCTGGTTTAGAGAGATACAAGAGACAGGGATTAGCAACAAACCAAATCTACACAATAATTCTATTTACCATTTTGGTAAAAAAGTATTATCTACAGTCAAATCCAACAAACTTTAATAGGTTCCACATGGGTGTTTTTACTTTGGAGACAAGTTCGTGCTTGTGCTGTGTAAAGTAGTCATCCTTTGTATTTGACTGCATGTACTTCACTATATATTCATCGCTGTGTAATTTTCTGAACAGTAAAGTACACAGAGATACTCATATTAAACATTTTATGTGAGTCTGACGCGGTTTTACAGACACGTGAAATTGTCATGCATTTACAGTGTAGTATAGTGATTAAATGTTTCACATCGTGTACCAGTACCGTGAAAACTTGAACGCAACTTGTAGCTAGACAATAGACTACACCATTATTTTGTTTCAGAAATAAAATATTAAAAAACCATAGTTAAATTACTTACTCAAAATGATATCTGAACTAGTTCTACTTATCGTTGTGGGATATTTATTGTATCTATTTATTAAACCAAAGCGACCTCATAACTTTCCTCCAGGTAATGCTCACTTACGAATCATTTTCATAACCGATAATATGTAATTAGTTTACTGCAATTTTGCTGTATGAATATCGATCCATTTGAAGGTACATTTTTTAAATCTAACAATATTTTTATTAGGTCCCCCAAACTTACCAATTGTTGGAGCCGGTCCTTATTTATCCGGTAAAAATGCTCATGATTCCTTCCAGAAACTTGGTGAAACCTACGGTCCCATTACTGGGCTGTATTTAGGGAACAGTCCTGTAGTGATTATCAACGGATACGAAGCAACCAAAGAATTTTATGCACGTGATGAATTTATTCATCGTCCAATCATTTTCAGTGCGGGATACATTTGGGGTGGCCGAATGTTAGGTACAAATTAATTCATTAATTCTTAACAGTTGGTTAAAGGCGTGGTTTAGTAATTAATTGTATCATGATATCTTCTAATAATATTTTATTTTTTATACTAAGGCGTATTTTTCTCTAATGGAAAACTATGGCAAGAAAACCGAAGATTTGCATTGCGTCATTTGAGGGACTTTGGGTTTGGAAAAACGAGTATGGAAGGTCTCATTCATGAGGAAGCTGAAGAATGCATTAAAACTATTAAGAAGGAAATAGAAAAATCTAAAGATTCAGTTATCTCTGTACATGATAAATTTGGAGTTTCTGTTATCAACATTTTGTGGGCTATCATGGGCGGAACTCGTTATCCACATGATGACGAAGAGTTTAAGAAAATGCTTAATTTAATTCAAGAGGCTTTCCGAACGATTAGCCCAGTTGGAAATGTTGTAAATGTATACCCTTTCTTGCGACACTTTCCTTATTTTAAGCAACAGTTCCAAAAAATAATATCTGGAAATATGGCTATTGGTGAAATGTTGGAGGTACATAATTAATCAATAGGGTTAATTTCTTTCAATTCGGTTTACATTACAGCAAAGGTATAATTAATTATTTTGGTTTTGTTAATTAACAAAGAAATCAATTGAGGAGCACAAGAAGACAAGAGACCCATCAGCACCCAGAGATTTGATTGATGTTTACCTACAAGCTATTGAAGACACCAAGGAAGACCCTGAGACAGTTTTCTTTAGTAAATGAAATTGAATTTGGGTTTGCTTTGCAAAAATATCAATACTGCAACAAGTTCTAAATTTGTGCTTTTATTTCTACAGAAGACCAACTCATTCAGCTCTGTGGGGACATTTTTGCAGCTGGAGGTTGGAAAATTATTTATCATATTATTCGTCAGTTTTGTATAGTTTTAAGTTATATTAATTAAATTTATGCTTGAAATTTTAGCCGAGACAACGAGCAATTCCATTGCATTTTGCATCTTACACATGGTTCGCAATCCAGAAATCCAAGAGAAAGTACACAAGGAATTGGACGCTGTAATAGGAAAGGAAAGACTACCTTCGTTTGAGGATAAGCAAAAGTAAGAAAAATAAAAGCTACACACATTCTTACAGATTTAACATTTGATCATCACACTTTATTTCTTTTAGCCTTCCCTACACATTCGCCGTTATAACAGAAGCATTGAGATATTCACCTGTTGGCCCCATTTCCGTTCCACATATGAGCGTGGAGGATACTAAGTTAATGGGTTATAACATTCCGAAAGTGAGTTCACTATTCTGTGTTTCATAATTGCAGCAATTCAAAAGTTTTACAATTCCTGATTTTTTTTGGACTGCAGGAAACGTCCATTATGGTTAACTATACTACGACCAATAAAGACAAAAATTATTGGGGAGATCCAGAAGTTTACCGCCCGGAAAGATTTTTGGATGAGAATGGAAATTTCATGAAGGCAAAATTAGATCACATACATGGATTTGGGGCAGGTGGGTCTAATTGAATACAATTTCAATATTTCAATTGTGCATCTTGCAATCAAGTAAGTTATCTGCTTGGGATTTAAGTTCATTACTGATTTGATTCCCTTTACAAATTCTCATAGGAAAACGCCAATGTCTTGGAGAACCCTTGGCAAGAATGAACAATTACTTGCTGGCTACTGCTGTTCTCCAAAGATTCAAGTTTGAAATTGTGCCTGGTCAATCGAAGCCAAGCTACGAGCCTGTTGATGGAGTCTCAGTTGCTCCTCAACCCTTTTCTGCCAAAGTCACTGCTAGATATTAAATAATAATTTTAAGATTGAAGTATCGAAGGCCAGATTCTAGACTGAAAATTAAGAGTTATCCCTCGTCAGGGCTTCGAATTTGGAAGCTCCACGTTATGAACTTAAAAAAATCCATAAGGAAAACACCCTTCAATTTTTTACTGGGCAACTAATTGCACAGATGATTACGTGACCTTCATCCATTTAAAGATAAACATTTTGCATTTTTACCTGCATGGTGCAGACAGAAACATGCATTTAATGATTCAATGAATAAAATTTCGAGCACATGGAAAACAAGCAAACCCATCTATCTATGATAACATTATTTCTGCTACTGTGGTATTTAATATCACCGTGTAAATCATACCATTACTTATCTCCCTGCTGTCTGTGAAATGATTCGGAATACTACTGCTCACTGTTCAGTATAACAAAGTTAATTTAACCTGATAATAGAAATTAATATAATTTCAATTTACGTTTAATTAACCCAATGACCCAATCTCCAGAAATGTGACACTTTAATAGCATAGTAACATAACTTTAATCAATAACATAACAATCTGTTCCGTTAGTATTCCTGATGAAGTTATCGATTAGATAACGAAAGCTTGAATAAAAGGTTAATTTTATTTCATTAAAACTTCCATTAAACCAGAAAAACCATTTTATTATTGTGACACTTGAATTATTTGTCAAAAAAATAAATGCTTGAAATGAAAACGTTGTTTTGTCGCGTATCTAGACAAAAAATTTGCTTTGACAAACAGGGAATAAAAAATACAATGAAGGTCGAGTAATAAAAATAGAAAAGCATCACGCGGATTCACATTTATGCATATAGCTTTAGGTAAATCTTGAAAAGACTTGTGACATCGTCCGTCTGTCTGTTAGTACGATAACTTTTGAACGGTTCGATGTTTTTAAATTCTGTTTTCACTAATCAGTATATTAGGCCAAACCGGAGTTAAAATTCTGAGAAAGACCAAATGGGCTCATGAGAACTGGGTCAAAGATCAAGGGCAAATATTTTTTGAATCATAAGGTTTTATAGCATTTAAACGCCTGTTTCAGCTGCATTTCTACAGTCTGCTGACTAGCAGTTTATTTAATCCAGCAAGGACATTACATAAGTCCTTGAAATCCCAAGTGAGGTAAAAACGGAGAATGGGTTGCAAGTTTACTCGTACATTAATCATATAAACACAACACAAATAAACATGTCGCGTAAGTGGGTGATAGGAAAGTGTATGTATATTAGTCACAGTCACACTCGCAATTCATCGTCAGGAAAATCCCAACAATGAATCCTACATCCTACTTACATTTATAATGCATCCAACTAACCATTCATTCCTACAAACAAAAACTTATTAGCATTTCCTTCAGCCAAATAATTTCAATATAAAGACCAGTGTTTGTACTCTACACTATAGAATATAATTTAACTTGAACAAAAAAATTAAAACTGCAGCTGCAGGTCCTCCTTATGCTGGAAACTGAAAGTTTCTTATGAAGTGTATCAAGTATTATGTAATGTTTGTGATGTATGCATAAAAATAAGCCTGACGATTCGAAATTACGTAACAATTTTGGATAGTCGTAGTCCTTTTGCAATTTTCAATCTTCTTTCTTCTTTTCTGCTACTTTTACGTATGTTTTGAATAAATCACATAAAACTCATATTACACATCGAAGACTAGCAATTATCCAAATGCAATGCTGGAGCATACAAGTATGAACTTTTTTCATGCATGATGCATGATGAATACTATGCATGTACTTGCAAAGCAAGGTGAAAATTGAAAAAAATATACTTGAATAAATAGTGTTATCTCTACCCAGAGTGATTCAGCAAAACCTACATCCCTTGAGCTGAAATCTGTGATTTAAACCAGCTATCTAAAACGTTAGGTTTCATTTCACAAATTGCAATGCATTGCACTCATTTGTTGCTTGAGCTCGAACGAGACGAAAGGCTTCAAATTTTGATGCACTCCACTTAACATTTGGAATCTAGTCGGGGTTACTTGCTATGAAGAATTAGTATATCATTTTGAGGCTGAAAATAAAAGGTTTTTTGTTATTAATTTGCTGGGATTTTGATTCAATATCATCATTCAAAATGATTTCCGCTATAATATTGCTTTTTGTGATTGTGGGTCTTTTATATTTCCTTTTGAGACTGAAGATTCCACGCAATTTTCCTCCTGGTACAGTATTAATTACAATTGTCTTTTTTACACAAAATTTTCTTTTTTTGCACATTTGAAAATTATCTAACAGTAAGAAGGAATTAATACAAATATTGGTTTTAAATTTAAGGACCAAAAAATCTACCAATTGTTGGTGCTTTACCCAATTTATCGGGTAAAAATACCCATGACTCTTTCCGCATACTTGGTGAAATATATGGCTCACTCACCGGCCTATATTTAGGCCCGAGTCTTGCTGTAATTATCAATGGGTACGAAGCAGCCAAAGAATTTTATGCACATGATGAGTTCATGTATCGTCCTGATATCTTCAGCATCAGTTATCCTTGGGGTCGGGCTCTAGGTGTATTTTTCTCAAATGGAAAACTATGGCAAGAAAACCGAAGATTTGTATTACGCCACTTGAGAGACTTTGGCTTTGGAAAAACAAGCATGGAAGGACTCATTCATGAGGAAGCTGAAGAATGCATTGAAACTATTAAGAAGGAAATAAAAAGCTCAAAAGATTCAGTTATCCCTGTAAATGATAAATTTGGAGTTTCTGTCATCAACATTTTGTGGGCTATCATGGGTGGAACACGGGCCAAACATGATGATGAAGAGTTTAGAAAGCTACTAAACATAGTTCAGGAAACATTCAGATCTGGTACTCCAGCAGGAAATTTAGTCAACTCGTACCCTTTCTTGAGACATTTTCCATATTTTAAAAATGAATTTGAAACTCTTGTTTCTGGTCCAGATGCTATTTGTAAAATGGTGGAGGTATGTAGACAAAAGTAAAGATTCAATTAACATTATTAAGTGCTAAGGTAAAATTGCGATAAACTTGGCTTTGTTAATTAATGTAGATATCAATTGAGGAGCATAAGAAGACAAGGGACCCGTCATCACCCAGAGATTTGATTGATGTTTACTTGAATGCCATTGAAGAATCCAAGAATGAACCGGACACTTTATTCTTTAGTATGATATGATTTAGTATGATTATGAAACATTTGAATTTTTTAACTGGGTTGGTTTTATTAATCTTGTTCTCATGTTATTTAAAGAGGACCAACTAGTCCAAATATGTGAGGATTTTTTTGCAGCTGGATGTAAGCCTTTATTATTTAGCGATGCATAATATTTCGCCAGTTTGTAAAATTTTATAAGATTAATATTTTTTTATTTATTTATTTACAAATGATCAGCGGAATCTACAAGTAATTCCATCGCGTTTTGCATATTGCACCTAATTCGAAATCCCGAGTGCCAGGAAAAAATGCAGAATGAATTAGATGCTATTGTTGGAAAGGAAAGACTTCCATCATTTGAAGACAAAAAAAAGTAAAGTGGAATATCTATTTTAATTAAAGTTGAATAATGTAAGTTTGTAGCCTTATAATAATCTGTAATTTTTCCAGTCTTCCTTACACATCCGCTGTGATAGCAGAATCCTTCCGTTTGTCTCCTGTTGCCCCGATCTCCGTTCCACACACGAACGTAAGAGATACCAAGCTCATGGGCTACGATATTCCGAAAGTGAGTATTTATATTTATTAAAGATCAAAGCTACTGAACATTAGGCTCTTTATGATTAAGGAGAAATATATAAGAATACATAATATATTTCGTACACAGGGAACAACACTTATGGTCAACTTTCCTAGTATCAACTTGGACAAAAAGTATTGGGGAGACCCAGAAGTTTTTCGCCCGGAAAGATTTTTGGATGAGAGCGGAAACTTTATCAAAGCGAAATCAGATCATATTCAAAGTTTTGGGGCAGGAAAACGACAATGTCTTGGGGAACCAGTTGCAAGAAATAGCAACTATCTATTAGTCACTGCTGTCGTTCAAAAATTCAAGTTTGAAATTGTACCTGTTCAACCAAAACCAAGTTATGATCCTGTTGATGGATTCACAGTTGCACCTCAACCTTTTTCGGCGAAAGTTACGCTTAGAAACTGACCAGATTAGGCTTCCAATCTGTTTTGCCATTGTTTTATTTAAAAAATAAAAGTAACGTAGTCAAAATTTGATTTAAATAAACAATAATTATTATTGGAATATATTCGTGGAAATCTTAGAGGTAGAAGATAAAGATTCCCCAGAAACGTATTATAATGCTGCAATAAGCAAAGTAAAACTTAAAGAGAACTGTAATTTTTGATTATCTAACAATTTATTTTTAATGTTGAGTCTTGTATACTACCGAGAAGAAATTGTAAAATATCTGTTCATGTGCGGAATTTGTAATAATGTGCTAATAAATATACTGTGAATACGAGAATATCAAAGCTAATACATCTTATATAAAATTCAAATATGCTCCATTGAAACGTAATTGATTGTAAAGGCTAATAGCCAATCAGTCTTGAATAAAGACACTACTATATTATTGAAAGATTCTTCATATTTGTACATTATTTTATAGCGAACTTTTAACCAACTTTCATAATGCACATTATCATATTTTAGTACAAAACACTTGACATTTTAAAGCATAATTTATTACTGTATTTAGCATTTAATGTAATTATAATATGAAATTATCATTGACAGTTTTAGCTGGAAGCTCCACCGTATGAATTTAAATTTCACGATAGGAAACATCAACTACAAAGGAAAGCGTCCTTGAAATGTTACTGGGAACTAATTGCCCGGGTGTTTACGTGACCTGCATCCATTTAAAGATAACCATTTCGCATTTTTACCTGCACACTACAGACAAAACCATGTAGTCAACCAATAAACCTATACGGACGAAATATCTATCGAATAAGATCATTATTTCTTCTAATGTCGTATTTAATATCGCCGTGTCATTTATACCAATTATGTATCTCCCTGTTTGTGAAAGGAACACTGCTACTCACTGTTCAATATAAGCTAACAATTAATTTAACTGATAATAGAAATTCAAATAATTCACGTTTAATCAACACGATGACCATACAATGTGACAATATCATTACATTATGTGTTTAGCAAATTGATGCATGAAATGAAAACGTTGTTTCGTCGCGTATCCAAAAATAAAAGCTGGAAACTTGTGAAACTGGAAATATAAGGACAAAGGAGAGAAAAATAGAAATGGAAAACATCACTAGAAGAGGATTCATATCAGATTCGTCTATGACATTATGTTCGTGAAATTTTAAGTGAGGTAAAACAAAGAATGGTTGTACAAACTTGTAATGTAATATAGATATGAAAGTTTATGTTTTACACAATCACAGCTCAGTATCGACAACATGCATCCAACTCGCCATCCATTTCTACTACAAACAACAACTTTATATCGTTTTCTAATTTCATGAAGCTCATTTAGCCAACTGATTTCAATATTAAGACCTACATAATATGTACATATACTCTGTACCATCGAATTTAATTTAAGATGGACAAAAAAGTAAACTGCAGCTGCAGTTCCTCCTTCTGCTGGAAACTGAATATAAGTTAGTTTCGTGATGTTTGTAATAAAACTAACGATAAGTGTGACGATGATGATAAGATAGTGAGATGCTACATAACAGTTTTGGACAGTGGTTGGTCTTTTTCCAGTATTGAATCTGCCTATACAATTGATTTTATTATATATTATGCAACTCACACATTATATATATGCATGATGAATACTATATATAGTATTATATGTAAGTAAAAGTAAGGTAAAAATTGAAAAATTATGGTTAAATAAATTTTATCTCTAGCCATAATATTTTAGTGAAATCATGATCCCATGAGCTGAAATCTCAGATTACAGATTTCAAATCTGTAATCTAAGCAAGCCCTCTAAAATGTCAAGTTTCATTTCACTCATTGCATTGCTATGCATTCACTTGTTGTTCACATAGATTTTGATTTAATTAAGGTGAGCTCGAACGGGACGCAGGGTTGCAAGTTTTGATGCAATCCACTTGAAATTTGGAGTTTAATCGGGGACCATACTTTCTGGGTAAGAATTATATCATTTTAGGGCAAAACAATCAGAGATTTTCAGCATTAATTTGTTGGGGATTTTGACTAAAAAATAATCAAAATGATTTCCGCTTTAATATTGCTATTTATCACTGTGGGTCTTCTATATTACTTTTTGAGACTGAAGGTTCCACAAAATTTTCCTCCGGGTATGATATTAACTACTATTACTAAATCTGAAAACATCATTTTGTATTTGTACAATGAACTATATTAATACAAATATTGTTTTTGTATTGAAGGGCCAAAAAATCTACCAATTGTTGGTGCTGCGCCCTTTTTATCGGGTAAAAATGCCCATGACTCCTTTCGCAAACTTGGTGAAATATATGGTTCACTCACTGGCCTATATTTAGGCCACCGTCTTGCTGTAATTGTCAATGGGTATGAAGCCGCCAAAGAGTTTTATTCTCATGATGAGTTCATGCATCGTCCTAGCCTTTTCACCAGAAATTATACTTGGGGTCGTGCTTTAGGTAAGCTTTAGTTTTTATATCAACAGACATTACAACAATATACAACATTTAAGAAACATTCGTTTGCAGGTGTATTTTTCTCAAATGGAAAACTATGGCAAGAAAATCGAAGATTTGCATTGCGTCATTTGAGGGACTTTGGCTTTGGAAAGACTAGCATGGAAGGACTCATTCATGAGGAAGCTGAAGAATGCATTGAAACTATTAAGAAGGAAATAGAAAAATCTAAAGATTCAGTTATCCCTGTACATGATAAATTTGGAGTTTCTGTAATCAACATTTTATGGGCTATCATGGGTGGAACACGGGCCAAACATGATGATGAAGAGTTTAAGAAGCTACTAAACATAGTTCAGGAAACATTCAGATCTGGTGCTCCAGGAGGAAATTTTGTCAACTCATACCCTTTCTTGAGACATTTTCCATATTTTAAACAGGAATTCGAAGCACTTATTGCTGGTCCAGCAGCGATTTATAAAATGGTGGATGTACGTAGACAGTAGTAATAAGATTCAATTGCCATTATTACGTATTAAAATTAAATTATGATAAATTTGGCTTTGTAAATTAATGCAGATATCAATTGAGGAGCACAAGAAGACAAGGGACCCATCATCACCCAGAGATTTGATTGATATTTATTTACAAGCCATTGAAGAATCCAAGGATGATCCGGACACTGTATTCTTTAGTAAGATTTCGTTTATTATCAAGTAGTTGACAGTGTAATTTTTTCTCATTTTTCGCTGATTTTTTTACAGAGGACCAACTAGTCCAAATTTGTCAGGATTTTTTTGCAGCAGGATGTATGAGTTTTGATTATTTACCAAAGAACATTCCACTCGTTTGTAGATTTGTATAAAACTAGTTTGATTGATATTTGTGTCTTCGTAATTTTATTAATCAGCGGAATCTACAAGTAATTCCATTGCGTTTTGCATATTGCACCTGATTCGAAATCCTGAGTGCCAGGAAAAGATGCAGAATGAACTAGATGCAGTGGTAGGAAAGGAAAGACTTCCATCGTTTGAAGATAAACAAAAGTAAATTGAAATTCATTTTTTTACAAAGTTGAATAATGTAAGTCTACCGCAAGCTAATAATCTGCAATTTTTTTCCAGTCTTCCGTATACATTCGCCGTGATATCAGAATCCTTCCGTTTGTCTCCTGTTGCCCCAATCTCTGTTCCACACATGAACGTAGAAGACGCCAAGCTCATGGGTTACGATATTCCGAAAGTGAGAATTTATTTAAGATAATTAGCTTTGGCCTTATTTTCTTTATGAATATTATTAAGAAATATTTATATACAATGTGTAAATTTTTTACGCAGGGAACAACACTTATGGTCAACTATCCTAGTATCAATTTAGACAAAAAATATTGGGGAGATCCAGACGTGTTCCGCCCAGAAAGATTTTTGGATGAGAGCGGAAACTTCATCAAAGCGAAATTAGATCATGTTCATGGTTTTGGGACAGGAAAACGTCAATGTCTTGGGGAACCCCTTGCAAGAATCAGCAACTACCTATTAGTCACAGCGGTCCTTCAAAAATTTAAGTTTGAAATTGTGCCTGGTCAACCAAAGCCAAGTTATGATCCTGTGGAAGGATTCACAGTTGCACCTCAACCTTTTTCGGCGAAAGTTACACTCAGGAACTGATATAATCCTGAGTCCTGTTTATGAATAATCTCCGATGCATAGATTTATAAAAAATGGAAGAAATAAAAATTTCTACGTCAAAGTTTGTTTTTGAATAAACAATTTATAAAATGATATTCTTATATTATTATATAGCGAACTGTTACCCAACTTTCACAATGAATATTATCTTACTTCTGTATAAAAACACTTGATTAACACTTGATTTTTTAAAGTATAATAATTTATGACTGTATTTATCATCAGTTTATGTAATATGAAATAGGCGTTGACAGTTTTTTAGTTGCAAGAGGAAACATCAACTACAAAGGAAAGCGTCCTTGAAATTGTTACCGGAAACTAATTTCACGGGTATTAACGTGACCTTCATCCATTTTTAGATAACCATTCGCAATTTACCTGCAATCCATGTATTCAATCAATAATATCATGCTTACAAGTTATCTGTCAGCATTATACATTATTACTGCTACGGTGATATTTAATATCGCCGTGTCATTTATACCAATTATGTATCTCCCTGTTTGTGAAAGGAACACTGCTACTCACTGTTCAATATACTAACAATTAATATAACCTGATAATAGAAATTCAAATAATTTATGTTTAATTAACTCAATCTCCAGAAATGTGAAAATATCATTACATTATGTGTACAAAAAATTGATGCATGAAAGGAAAACGCTGTTTGGTCGCATATCCAAAAACAAAAGTTGCGTTGTGAAACTGGAAATATAAGGACAAAGGAGGTAAATTAATAGAAATGGAAAACATCACGAGAAGAGGATTCATATCAGATTCGTCTTATTTAATCAAGCAATGACATTAAGTCCTTGAAATGTTAAAGGTAAAAACAAAGAATGGTTTGAGTTTGTATAAAAATTTTAATCATACATTTGTCATGAATACACAACACATATATGCTTAAATAGAGATAGATGTCTGGCTAAGTGGGTACACGTAATGTAACATAGAAATATTAGATATGAAGTTGTATGTTTTACACAATCACAGCTCAGTATCGAAAACCCCAGTAATGAATACTACTTACAACATTCATCCAACTAACCATCCATTACTACAAACAACTTTATATCATTTTCTAATTTCATGAAGCTTCTTTGGTCAAATGATTTGAATGTATAGACCTGTATTTGTATTCTATACCATCGAATATAATTTAACTTGAACAAAAAAATAAACTGCAGCTGTAGTTCCTCCTTCTGCTGGAAACTGTATATAAGTTAGTTGAAACAATTTAATAATACTTATATTTATAAAGTGTATGAAGTACTATTCGTGGTGTATCGTATGTAATAAAACTAACGATAATTATGATGATGATGATGATGCGATATTGAGATGTTACATAACAATTTTTACACGTGGATGGTCTCTTTGCAGTATATAATCTACCTGTAATAATTGTTTTGACCAAATATGCAACTCACACATTATATACGTCGAGTGAGTGTAGAGCATAGCAATTACCTACACGCACAAAGTACTGATGAAACATATCATAAGTATTAGGATGACCTTTTAACATGTATGACGAATACTATGGATAATATTACTTGCAAAGTCAGGTAAAAATTGAAAAATTATGCTTGGATATAAATGTTATCTCTAGCCAGAATGTTTCAGTGAAATCGTGATCTCGTGAGCTGAAATCTGTTATCTAAGCCAGCTCTCTAAAAAGTCAAGTTTCATCTCACTCATTGCATTGCTTAATGCATTCACTTGTTGTTCACATTGATTTTGATTTAGTTAAAGCGAGCTCGAACGAGACGAAAGGTTGCAAGTTTTGATGCAATCCACTTGAAATTTGGAGTTTAATCGGGGACCATACTTTCTGTGAAGAATTATATCATTTTACGACAAAAAATCGGAAATTTTCAGCATTATTTTTTTGGGGGAATTTTGATTAAAAAGTAATCAAAATGATTTCCGCTTTAATATTGCTATTTATCACTGTGAGTCTTCTATATTACTTTTTGAATCGGACGATTCCACCCAATTTTCCGCCGGGTATGATATTAATTACTATTTAAATCTACAACGCATTCACTTGAAATCTACGTAGATTAGTAAATTAATACAAATATTGTTTTTATAATTAAGGACCAAAAAATCTACCAATTGTTGGTGCTGCTCCCTTTTTATCGGGTAAAACTGCCCATGACTCTTTCCGCAAACTTGGTGAAATTTATGGTTCACTCACCGGCCTATATTTAGGCCACAGTCTTGCTGTAATTGTCAACGGGTATGAAGCCGCCAAAGAGTTTTATGCACATGATGAGTTCATGCATCGTCCCGAAATCTTCACCATCAATTATCCTTGGGGTCGGGCTCTAGGTGTATTTTTCTCAAATGGAAAACTATGGCAAGAAAACCGGAGGTTTGCATTGCGTCATTTGAGAGACTTTGGCTTTGGAAAAACTAGCATGGAAGGACTCATTCATGAGGAAGCTGAAGAATGCATTGAAACTATTAAGAAGGAAATTAAAAAATCCAAAGATTCGGTTATCCCTGTACATGATAAATTTGGAGTTTCTGTCATCAACATCTTATGGGCTATCATGGGCGGAACACGGGCCAAACATGATGATGAAGAATTTAGAAAGCTACTAAACATAGTTCAGGAAACATTCAGATCTGGTACTCCCGCAGGAAATTTAGTCAACTCGTATCCTTTTTTGAGACATTTTCCATATTTTAAACAGGAGTTTGAAGCCCTTGTTTCTGGTCCAGCAGCGATTTGTAAAATGGTGGAGGTACGTATAGACAGTAGACAGAAGTAAAGATTTAATTGTTAGGTATTAAAATTAAATTATCCTAAATTAATGTAGATATCAATTGAGGAGCATAAGAAGACAAGGGACCCGTCATCACCCAGAGATTTGATTGATGTTTACTTAAATGCCATTGAAGAATCCAAGGATGATCCGGACACTGTATTCTTTAGTAAGATTTCGTTAATTGTCAAGTAGTTGACAACTGCGTAATTTTTTGTCATTTTTCGCTTAATTTTTTTTACAGAGGATCAACTAGTCCAAATTTGTGAGGATTTGTTTGCAGCTGGAGGTAAGACTTAGTTATGTACCAATGAATACTCTGACAGTCCGTAAATTAGAAAAATAATTTAATTGATATTTTGTCTCTACAATTTTTTTGAACAGCGGAATCTACAAGTAATTCCATTGCGTTTTGCATATTGCACCTGATTCGAAATCCTGAGTGCCAGGAAAAGATGCAGAATGAACTAGATGCTGTTATAGGAAAGGAAAGACTTCCATCATTTGAAGATAAACAAAAGTAAATTGAAATTCATTTTTATACAAAGTTGAATAAATGGATTAAATATAAAGTTGAATAACTTTACTCTACAGCATGCTAATAATTGTAATTTTTTCCAGTCTTCCGTACACATTCGCCGTTATAACAGAAGCTTTACGTTTGTCTCCTGTTGCCCCAATTTCTGTTCCACACATGAACATAGAAGACGCCAAGCTCATGGGTTACGATATTCCGAAAGTGAGTATTTATTAATGATACTGAGCTTTGGCTTTATTTTCTTTAGAAATATTATTGAGAAATATTGTAATTTAAATACAATGTGTAAATTTCGTACACAGGGAACAACATTGATGGTCAACTATCCTAGTATCAATTTGGACAAAAAGTATTGGGGAGATCCAGACGTGTTCCGCCCAGAAAGATTTTTGGATGAGAGCGGAAACTTCATCAAAGCGAAATTAGATCATGTTCATGGTTTTGGGGCAGGAAAACGACAATGTCTTGGGGAACCACTTGCAAGAATCAGTAACTATCTATTAGTCACTGCGGTTGTTCAAAAATTCAAATTTGAAATTGTACCCGGTCAACCAAAACCAAGTTATGATCCTGTCGATGGATTCACAGTTGCACCTCAACCTTTTTCTGCGAAAGTTACACTCCGGAACTAACTATACTTCCAGATTCTTTCAATATTTGCATGCAATCCATTTATAAAAAAATTGAGAAAATAAAAGTGTCATCGTCAAAGTTTGTTTAAATAAAAAATGTATAGGATGATATTCTTATATTATTTCATAGCGAACTTTTAACAAACTTCCACAATAAATATTATCTTACTTTGGTATAAAAACACTTGATTAATTTTGAGAGCACTTTTTGGAGCACCCAACTACATTTTATTATTAACAACATTCTTTCTCTCACTCAGGAGCCGTGAGTCAGAAAAGTTTCTTTTGCAAATCTCATTTTCATCTCCCTTTTCCCCGCTCCAGATTTGCGAAGCTCTTTTATCCCTAAAGTTCATGTTTACTGACGGGCTCTCTTGTAAACTTCCGCTTAAAGAGCCCAATGGATTATTCGGATCATAGGACACACTGGAAGACGCTGAAGCCCCTTTATGAGGAAACATTTGAGTACACATCGCCATCCTTTTTTCCCTTTCTTGTCGTTGCTCAAATGAAGCCATTGATGAGACAAAGAGAACAGTTCCACATGCATTTCGAACAATATTACGAGCCGCGTGTTGCTCGGATATGTGTTGCTGATAAGTGTCTACATCTGCTTCCTCGTCAATTTTGGAATGGCACATGCGAGGTCTGCAACAATTTTCCCACTTACTGCGACCCTTTTTGCAGAAGGCGGTAGCTGAAACTGGAATTCCTGTTGAGTGAGCTCCAAGTTTTGTGAGGCGGTGGGAGAGGCCGGATTTCCACGCTGAAAACAAAATTAAAATGTAGAATTAATGTGACGCCGTGTTGAAAATGTTTTGCAAAATAATTTGCAAACAAATAATATGTTTGTTTACCTATGACAAACTTCCGATTTTTGGCCAAGGTCGTGGGATCTCCTTCCGGATAATTTTGTGTCACGACGTCAAACTCTTCAAGAGATTCTGCGAGACTTTGTAACTCCTTCAGATCGTCTTCAAAATTCCTACGCTTTCTGAGATACTCGGAAGGAAAGGTACTTAACGAGTCATTATCATCTGGATTCACAACCCATACCTTTGGCTTTCTTCTTATTGGTCTTGTGAGAATTTCATAGGGATCTGTTGTTTTTGGCTGATCTAAAGTAGCTTTGGTGGCATCCGGAGGTCCGCTGTTTTCTTCTTCTGGTTTAGATTTGGTTTTGTGATGCTTCCGGGATCGGGATTTTGATCTCAATGACATTTTAAAGTTAACGAATTTTGCGGAAGCAGCTCCCATCCAAAACTTCATTGATTATCATGGTTATTTCAGGGTGGACTATGTGTTAAATAATTTCATAATAATACAGAAATTTTAACTTCACAAACTGTTTCCAAACTTTGAATTATATTTGTGAACTTTGTTAGCTATTGACACGTATTTACACTGATCTTGAGCATTTTTGAATTTAAAAAAAAATCCTAAAATCACACAACTTTTTAAACAATTTTTTAAACGGGTTGACATAGGAATTATGTTAAATATGATGACCAACTCCAAGACAGCTGCAAACGAATATAACCTCTGCCTGCTTGTATGTGAGCTACATTTCTTACGAATAAAATTCTATTGTCTATTGTTATCTTATTGGGAAACCGCTATGTGGCTATATACACACCACTGTCAACCACTCATGCATAACACGAAAATGTGCTGTGACTTTACGAGGAAAAATTGCATTGATAAATATACACAATGGAATTTCTTTATGAATGTACGCACTGGTACTCGCTCATGTACAAGTACAAGTTGCGCAGTTGCCTAATAAAATCTAATGACAGCAAATTAGCATTAACTCATATACTTCAATAATACGTACGTATAATACTTATTACGCTTGTTTTAAATGAACATGATGGACACCAATGAACATGAGTCATGGCTAATCTACATGATTATGAGTTACGGCTCTGGAAATTGGTTTGAAAATTGAGTGACGCATTTGAGACTTTTGTGACGGGGGACCACCTCGTCTCGTCGTTTCAGTAAAACACTAAGCACTAAGCACAGACATGATACAGAAAATAAAATAAAACTCATTATGTTATCTACGTCCACTCAAATGCTTCCTGATTACATACATGTGCCATTTCGCTACGTCATAAAAACGTAGTGGATGTGTGAGGAGTGGGGATTACCATCAGAAGGTGCTGGGTGGGAGGTTGAATTTTGGCAGTACAGTGACGAAATGGATACAGCAAAACCAAGCAAACAAAGTCTTAGCTCTTTAATACATTATTATATGCATTGTAATATCATATTGTATTAATTGCAATCGGCTTTGGTAGTGTGTCAGAGGAAGCAATGTGGTTAGAGGAGATTGGCAATTGGCAACTATTACTTACTAGCCGAAGTTGATGCTAGTTACTTACAACTAGATATACCTTATGAAATTTCAGCATAATGAAATCAAAATTTTGCAATACTTTAAAGTTGTAAGAAAACTAATTATTTTGTATAAAATTAGATTCCTTAATAGGTATTTTTCGGACATGTTGGATTATGTACATTAATAAAATTTGAACTACATGCAACTTTTTTTTTGCAAGTTTCAGGATTTACTATTTTTTTATTATAGCATGCTGTTCTTCAACTGTCACAATTTCCAAGACCCGCATTATTTGTTTCTGTCGTCACATTCGCTCAGCCGAGCGATCTCATCAGGCAGAGATGAGTAGAAAAACAAAAACTGTGTTGACAGTCGACAGTGAAGGGAACAAAAAGCCTACAAAATGAATAAAAAAGCTTTCATGGCCAGTGGCTATGAAATTCATTAGCTCTATGGTCTATATATAAAGCGGATGTATGACAGTTTTTATATGGATTATATCTATTCCATAATCCATGTCCAACAACTAACAAAGAATAGCATATTAGCCCTTGGTTTAATCTTTAGAAAAATATCCAGAAAAACTTTATCCGTATAAGAAAACTTCCATCAACATCAACATTACATCAGCTTTTCCATGTGTCCTCCAAAGGGAAATGGTTTTTCTTTCAATTTGACATTTCACAATCTCATATTGACCCAAATTCTTCCATTGTATTTGTAAATGAGCTCGGAAAATATCTTGGAAGACATAAGATTACAATATTACAACCCATTTATTTTTCCATCTTGCTCTGGGTTCAGTTACCCTTTCTTTTCTTCTCTTTCCAGCAGCACAAATGACATGGCTGATTACTCCCCCACTTTTTTCTTCACTCTCTTTATGCTCCTCAATCTTTTATCTTAATATAAAACATGTTTGTCTAAGAATGGAAAAGAGACCGTCTGGCTAGACAATGGATTTCTCATTCTCTCCAAATGATATCCATATTTCACAGAATATTTAAGTGCACAGATGGAATCCTCTGTTTCAATAATGTGCAAACTAGCAAAGCAACCCAGTCGTCCAGATGTGAGATCGAGATGGGCATATAAATTTTATATATATATATAGGAAAATGTTAGCCATATGTTACCAAGCTAGATACCTGCGCTGCGTGACAGGTATAAATAGTTACGTTGTTATAAAACTCTTATATTATGAGCAGTCGTCGTCGAGTTCAATCAAAAGTTGCAAATTACCCTTTTCTCTTGAAGAATCAAATCTTCAAACTTTTCCTTCTCAACATTTCAACTCAGCAACTTTCCTCTTTACTCACACACACAGTTGTACGCACGATGAAAGATCTCTTTTCTTTGATTGAACTATTTCCCTTATTTTCCAACTCTCTCAGAAATTGTTTGTAACTTTTGATTCATTTCTCCGATCCTTTCTTTCTCCGTTGATTTTGATAGTTGCTGCTCATCAAGTCGTAGTCAGTCGTCTACTTCTTCATCAGGAGCAAAATGGAGATGGCTCAATTCATATTTTTGGTAATAATTATTACAAACTTTGTTTGTGGAAGGATGATGATAATGATGATCATGATGATGATAGCTGATCTGATGAGCATCATGAAAATTTGGCAGTTTAGTTTTAGCAACTTCAGCTGATGTGAAAGCATTCATGAATTCATGAGACTAAAATGCAGAAAGACGACTCTCGCATCTCGCTGTGATATTTCCAAACATTCCTCTTAATGTAGACATTTATTTAGAGAATACATTTTTGACGCAGAATATTCCCGGGCTTAGAAATCATTCAAAATTTTCTGTATAAATATAATGGTTTGTAAAAGTAAGCATAGAATGAAAGGTTAACAGGCAATACTGTGTTATAATAATTGAGCTCAGATATAATTGTGGACAGTACTGTTTCGTCCTATTGGGACTCATCAGCACAATCCAATCTTTGCTCAAATTATGATGTACTGTTATTATTAGCACAAGAAAATTGATCACGACAACTCAAAGTAACAGCAAACTGCTGATAAACAAAAATGAGTGGAGAAAAATCTTTTCTCTCTATTGTCATGTAAACCCGAAAAATCTTGCCCGGAGAATGAATTTAACTGAAATGATTCGGAAATTATAGAATGCTTACGCCACACGCATAAAACACATTTTTCGCCAGAGGGGATGAAAAGTAGAAGGTGGTGTGGTGTGGCGCTCCACGCTCCTTCCTTCCTGATCCTAATAATAAATGAATCTTTCCTGTGAGCGGCGGCAGCATGCATCAACAAGAAAAGTATGAAAGACGAAAAAAACAGTAGAGAAAGCAGCTGCGGAATGTCATTCATTTCCTTTTGTGTTTCAATGATGAAGACAAAATGGTGTGTCATAGGCCGTATTACACGTGACGTGACGTGTGTGTTGTAAACAGAGGAGCAGAGCATCGAGCAGGAGCAGTGCTTTACTTTATACTTGCTGGAGAATAATTCTATTCTTACCTAAATCTTTTATTCTTGTTCGCCAACGGCAATTGAATCCCATGCTGCATGAAACTGGCATGAAGGAAACTAACAAAAAGTGGTGGATATGAAATCTTACCTCTCCTCCTCTTGGAAAACATATTGGTGCCATTAGTTTTTAGTTCTAGTACTGCTAGTACAATAGATGTTTTTCGGGGATGGATTTATATTGCTACTTTCGCTGTAGATGAAGATGATGATGATTATGATTACATACGTTATGTTTTAATACTTATAATGGTATATGCTATTAGCTGTTGAAGTGCTCAACTTTGTCTTTGTATTAACAGAATGAGGAAGTGGAGGGAAGTGAATGTTATGTACTACAGCAGCTACTACTACTAACTGGTGAGAAAGTTTGAGAATTTGGATTGGATGAATGAAAACAGTCACATAACGGTATAGGATACCGTATGTATACCACATAATAAAAGAAATAAGAAGGGAACTAAAATAGTTGACAAAGATCTGAAGAACACTGCTTAATTGAGTTTTCCTCATTTCACTTCCACATCGTATCGTAAAAGACAAAGTGGAGCGGACAAGGACAATGCAGTCCAATTTTACTATATTGAACTGTTGAGTTGGTTCGTGAAAGAAGGGAAATTATTTAGAAACCAGTAAAGAGTAAAAAATGTCCACAAACTACACAAAATCTTTATTAAGCATTAATCATCGTAGTTTTTGCATCATAAATCTAGAAAACCGAGCAAATTATGAGGTAAAAAATTTATACAAATGTCGACGCCGTCATGTTAAATAATAAAATTTAAAATTATGTAATGTAGGCGAAGATATCTTTTCCAGATGGAAGTAATAGTAAGAATCGTAAATGTTTGGCCATGAATGTATCACACACTTTTCAGATTAACACAAACGTACTACACTGCATTACATACATACATGAGCTAATCGCATAAGTTTTAGCCAGAGTAACAATCACAATAAGAGGATTTCTCATCAATAAATCTCTCGTTGAATTACCGCTCGCTCATCAACTCCAACCCCATAAAACTCTTCAAGTTGGTCTTGGTCTTGGTGACAGACAAGTGAGAAGAGAGTTTAAATTAATTATTCATTTTCCATCTCACTTTAAGTCTTATTGGACACATCAAAGAGAAATTAAGAGGACCCACGAGACTCTTTCATGGTTTTGTCTCCAATCGACATCCACATCATTCCCATTCCAACTATAACTATCCTCAGCAACTTTTTTTCCTCCTCCAATTCAGCTCAACCGTTGAGTTGAATGAGAGTCCTCAAAAACTAAAAGTGTAGTTCAGCTCAGCTATGAACCCAAACTGAACCAAACCAAACTTAACTCACTAACTAACTCACTTCATTCATTTCTTCCTTCCTTGTTTTTTGGAGAGTTGCTCCGGTTGTTAAATGATTCGTCGATGAAAATTACACTTTTATTTTGAGCCTTTGCAATAATTCACACGACACAGGACCAGGGCAATAGCATCATCTCATCGGCTTCAACTTCAATTGCAGCAGGAGCAGCAGGCTTAAGAAATAAAGGAGGACCGCAAAAGATATCATTTCCTCACTTTACGGCCCACATACATACATACATAGATACATTATCATCATGATTATGATATATATACTGTTCAATGAAAAACTTTCTCCTCTTTCTTAACGGTAATTTAAGAAGAGTGGGAGTGAGTAACACTTGAGGAAAGCCTTGAATTTAGTTTTGTTCATAAAAGTAAAGCAAGCGTTTGGCACTACTACTAGTTCTACTGATTCACTGCGATTCATCATTAATTTTGTCACGTTTCTCTTCAGTTTCACTTTATAGCTTCATATTATTTGAGTACTCGCATACGGACGTTATTAGAAAGCCTCATATATGGTTTGGTTTGGTAGTAGTACTACTACTCAAGTGATGTGATATCCTTTGAGAGTTACACTTTCTTGCTAAGAATTCCAGTGAAAATTGAACAAGTGCCTGGCCTGATGCTCTTACCAATTTCAACACCGCCATGTGCTTTAGACCCCAGACTCCAAACCATTGCATTCATAAAAGACAAGGATTGTGTGTATGTAGAAGAAACGACTTGTTTAAGTACCGTAGCCAAGCCAAGCCAGCAGCTGATGCTGATGCTGGTTCTGGTGGTCCTGTTTGCTTGCTCTTTTGCCTCTCCATACATACGCAACTTTAATATTAGACTTTTAGACACATTCATATTTACTTTGAGTCCCAAAGGAAAGATTGGTAAGTGAGTAAAAGTGTCCAGCAGGGGAATGTAAAATAGTAAGATACTCTCTCAAAAAAAAGTTTTCCCTTTCTTGACTTGCTCAACTTTTTTTTTTGAATTTTGACCAGAATAAATCTTTTTACTTTCTTGATATCATTTTATATCATATCATATTATAGTAGAATAGCATGGCTACTTTTGCTACTGCAACTCAATATGACATTGATATCTCAAAATCGTAATTTTGTCCGAGAAGAGATCCTATCGTATCGTCTAGAAAGATGGTATAACTATAACCACTTTAGTCAAATCCTTGCATTCACTCAAGACATAGAATATTGGAGGAGACAGATGCACGTGAAAGTTGTGAAATATGAAGTTCTTCACTTTCATGATTACTCTACAACTCTCGCTTTCGTCAAGTGAAGCTAGAGCTAGATGCTGGCTTGGGTTTGGCTTGGGTGTAGAATTTTATAGGAAGAACTCAAAGTAATGCAACGTGGTTTGGTTTGGTTACGCATTGCCGCTTGCATACACACACACGCACATACAACACACACTTTCTTAAGTATCTTGGAAAGAAACGGAAGGCTAGGCTCGTGCACAAGATCTCTTTGAAGTTGTTTGCATTCCATAATGTAGTATAAATATTACGGCTTTTCTTTGGACTCTTAAAGAATGCAAGTTTCAAGAAAGATTCATACTTAAAGCGTGTTGGGAAGGTTTGAGTGAAATGAAAGCCATAATTGCATTTACAGTTATTCATTAAAATTATCATCACTGGAGATCGCACGAATCTGTTGCGGCAGTTTATTTGTTACATTCTGCGTAAGGGTTTTGTAAATCTTACTCTTCATCTTATGTTAGAAAATTTATTGCAATAATTGAAATCGTAATGTAGGAAGAAATGTCATGTCGATTTTCTCAAAAATCTTTGTAACACTCAACAAATGGGATCATTTCCCCATGAAATCGACATTTTTACAAGATTTTGTGTCATTGAACTTGCTCTCAATGACAAGAAGATTTCATTTCAGTTTCTTTCATCCTCTTCCTCCTGTTGTTCCGTACGTACATACGTACAAAAGATGCATCCTCAATTCTCCTATTCTCCTTTATGAAAGGGACCTACTATATATCTCCATCCTCATGTATAGTACTTATTTCTTGGAAAGTGACAAAAACTTTCAAATAAAAAGGAAACATTGAACTCAACTCAAGACAGAGCAGCAGAGCTAGGCATCAGTTATACAAAACTTGTCTTTTTATCTTACACACAACTAAAATTGAATTGAAAGTCAGACCCAACGCCAACCCAGACAACAGTGAAGAAAAAGAGATGCACGTCTCCCCAGGCAGACATGAGTTTTCTACAAGCTCGTTTAGGTGACATGAGTCGACAAACGAGGAAAGTAATAGAAAGTATACAATATACATGTATCAACTCAATAGAATCCAATAGAATATCAAAACCAAGGAATTGAATGCGTTGCGTTACGGATGCAATTCAATAATATAATATAATACTTTTTTTTGAACTCACTCACACTTTTTCAAAAAGTTGAAGGCGAATAAAACGCAACAAAAAGTGCAATCCAATCCAGTCCAATCCTATCTTTTGCACTTAAATAAAATACACACGACGCAAAGACACGACATAGACGCGACATGTTCATGTACATACATGTTTATTAGAAAGGAATATTATATTATATTGTATCATGTATTTGTATCGGATTCTGATTCTCATCTTCTCCTCCTGTGCGTAAAAGAAAAAAAGTTTTCAAAGATGAGATGAAATAGGAGGGTGGGAAAGAGACAAGAAAAGAAATAGGGAAAAATATGAGACGTGAGCAACAACAGGCTGCTTTTCCTTCGGAAGATTTGGAATATATATATATTTTTTGGAGAATATGGATGCCTCGTCGAATGCGAGCAATAAATGGAGTAGCGTAGCAGTAGCACAAAGCGTTGTGTTGTATTGTATTGTATTATTGTCGTGTGTGGTTGTTTGTAATATTATCATGATGCCTATATCTTTATATTACATAATATTATATTGTTGTCTTCTTTCGTATGGGAATTCTATATAATGTAATGTGAAAAGTGGTGTTTTATACAGTGATATTTACACTATTTGTCTCGTTTCGGATTACATTCTTCCTCCCTCTTCTCTCTTTCTTTTTGGGGTTTTCCCTTAAGGATCTTTCATTTCTTAGTGACATTGCATTGCAAGACAGAGGGTTTACTTCCTCCGCCTTCTATCTCCCTTTGTGTGTGAGAACAAAAATATATATATCTCATTCTTTGATGAAAGTGAGAAATCCTTGGGTTTTGCTCTTTTCTCTTGTGAGAATGAATGTTTCAAAGTGAATTGCAATGCAATATATGATGTAATGCTATGCAAGTCAGTGATAAAGTGAAGGGAAATGCATTCCTACAAAACCATCCTTATTTTCAGTGGGAGAAACAGATAACAAAGCAAAAACCATAACATTTTCACATACATACGCACAAGTACAGTACAGTACAGATGTAGATTAGTTTGGGTGCAGAGATTCAAAAAAATTCCTTGAGAAGACTACTGGGCGGATGAAAGGAGAATGGCGAGAAACTTTTTCATCTTTTATTTTTTCCTCCTTTACTCGATTTAGATATGTCGATTTCTCCTTGATCTTTCCCTTGTAACATTCATGCTTGAGTCTTGAGTTTGAATCTTCAATGTTCTCACTTCTGTTTCAAGTATTTCACTTTCTTCTTGAAAGCAGCGACTGTTCCTGTTTCGCCTTGTTTTGTAGGAGCAAAGAAAGTGGTGATGATAATGGGAACATGCAACGCTGTAATTCCATCCTTTTTGTATATATGTATGTGTTTTCAAGGAGATGAAGGGTAGAAAGTGTCAACGATAGAGAGGCTCAGCCTCATCTTCGCCATCTCCCCAAGAAGCAAAGTTGGAGGAGAAGATTACGCATTGGAATTGCCACTTGAAACATTGACAGCTGACGTTTCTGGTTACTTGCTTCCTGATTGTGTGCGATGCGATGCAATAATGCAATGCCATCCTAGCTTTTGCTTTTCAATTCAATGTCACCATATTTGTATTCCTGTATGTGTTCATTTTATTCCTGTGTGAAATTGTAATTCACATTGAATCTACTGTTGCTTTACATTATTGCATTGAAAAATCGGAGAATAAAAGGAGGGAATATGTTATGTTATGTGTGTACACATTTGAAATTGAAAATAACAATATTCTCGCGTCTCCAGTCCACATGTTTTCATATTTCCAGTTTTGGATTGCTTATACATAAATTCATGTGCTTTCACTTTCACTAACTTTCACATTCATATTGAATTGAAGTTTCAATCCCAATTCCAAGCAAAATAAAAACTTTGGTGCACATGGAGTCCGGAACCTTCAAATTATTCCTTGACTTTTTCATCTTTCAACATGAAAAAGTGTTTTTTATTCCCCAAAAAGTTCGAAAATCAACTCATATGAAATTTGTTCATTTGCAATATTACAGTCTGTATGGTTATCTTCTGCGCCTCATCAGAAAATTGGAAACAATTGAAGAAAAAATCCACCACCGCCGGAAAAGGCAACCCAATCCTTTCCAACGTTCGGAAGTCTCACACAAGATGAGATATACGTATTGTATGTATGGACTTGGACTACTATCTCTTGTCATAATCTGTTGGTTTTATGGGTCGTTGTTTTATCTAAATGGCCCTTTCCGCAAGCAATTGAAGCTCATAAAAGCATGTCATTGTTATGCAGATTAAATTACTGCACTAGTCCTACATCCTACAAAAAAGGACTTGTTCCTCTTATACGCCACTCGAATATTTCTCATACGATCGTATATCCTTCTGCATCTCCACCCGTAACATATTCTACCCTTAAGTTTTATTGAGCCACTTACTTTTAACATGTTTGAATAATATCTGCTAGTTGCTTCCCTCTGCTTCTGTTCTATTTGCCAGAAAAATGTATGTAACATACATACATATATTCTCATCCCCGCAACCGCATAACTAAAAAGTGCACTTACATCACATTACATTACGCATTTTTTGTCGTCCTTCACAAAATACAATACAAAAAAATTACATTTCCAGATTGAGAAAGACAACCATTTTGTGGCTATCTCTTATCTTATGGATTCTATTAGCAATTGAGGCCCAACTACATTACATTACAAAACTAACTCCCGTCGCCAAAACCCGGCATTTCATTTCACCATTTTTGTGTCTGTCTCTGTCTGGCTGAGATTCTGCTCTGAAAAAGAAATTGCCATTTGTTCCTTCATTCATTTCATTCTTTTTTCTCGAAGGATACATTTGGCTTGATAAATGTTCAAGATTTGATTCATTCCCGCCATAAATATTTTCCTTTCCCAGTGAAAATCATGGAGAATGGCAAATTTTCAAAGTCAATTATACCCAGAAGATGTGGTGTGTGGCGTGGCGTGGCGTATAGTAAATACTAACATAATGTGCGTGTGTGTATCTTGTTTATCTTTATTTACACGTCTACTTTATTTTATTGGGTTTTTGTTGTGTTGCGTTGTGTTATGTTATTTTGGGTTGGTGTTGTAGTAATGATACACGCATACAAATAACCCTATTAGAAGCAATTGGTGGGGCATTTATCAGCTAATAATCTCATATTATTTGACAGATTCCCTATATTATTCATAATCTCAGCTTAATAAAATGAAGATATTAGGTTTGATACGCGAAAGGAAGGAGAGTATACTATAGTATACTGTACATATAAATATTAGGAAGATTACTTCAGGGATTTGCTACACGTGTTTAGTTTGTCTGCCTTTGGCTGTCGTATCTTGTAGTAATGTAATACAGAAGGGGTTCCTGCTGACGGAATTAAGTCGTCTCATAACACAAAATGTATATCATAATATCATATCAAATCATATCCAAAGAGAACACTCGGTAGTAGAGCTGCTGGAGTGGATGGCGAAGATCAAGCGGAGGTTGTTGGAGGAGCGAACGACGACCTGACGTGAACGGTGAAAGTGGAAGGAAGGATGCAGATTTCCTCAGTAACCAAACACAAACTCATCCCAGCTGTCAGCATCAGCAGTCAAGCTTAAAAAGAGCTTTTCTTTATTCCCTGGGTGGGTGTAGTGAGCGTATTTAACATACCTATACAATTGCACTTAATTACTCATCAAAATAATAATATGAAGAGAGGAACACACACAAACTGCAGGCTTCTGTATTCAATCTGCAGTAAACGTGAATAAGTTGTTAGCGTCGTTCATTTGCAGCAGCAGCAAAAGTCGCCCAAGACTTAGACTCGCGCGTGTTTGGTCTGCTTACCATATCATATCATTTCATTCTAAAAGTTGAGCTTTCCAATTTTCATTTCCCCATATCTTCCCACGAGCACAATTTCAAATGAGCAGATTTGATGAAGATAATATAACAAACAACATAACAGCAGCAGTAGACTGAAGACTAAAGCTGCTATGATATTTTGATACTTGCTCCAATCCAACTCCAACTGGGAGGAATATATCATAAAATACATAATTTCTTCTCTAGTGCCAAATGTTGAGATATGTGCACATGAATGATATTCATCAAGAGAAAATAAATGCAAGGCTAGCAAAACACAAGCTGTGCCTTGCATGAGAGAAAATTGAATCCTAGTAAAATACCATATTTAGCATGTTATTTTGAGAATTACGGATGAAAACATTTGACGTTGACTTGACGTAGAGGCTGAGGTGGACTGTGGACTTACTCTAGCCCCAAAAACTTTACCCGACCAATCGTATCGCAATCACATCACTAGACCTGTCCAAAAAATGTGGTATAAACCATCAAAATATGTAAAACGATATGTGCTTAAAAACGGCAAAATATGCGGTTAAATAGGTGATAAAAATTGGAAAAAACTGTACTAAAAATACATAAGTCATAATTTTCCCCAACAATAAGGAAGTTTCTATTAAAAGTTTTATTTTCACCATTTTTTTTAATAAAAATTTACGAACATTGTACTCCAAAACATTGGAAAATCAGAATTTTCCTCCAAAATACATTCCTTTGTAGGTCAATGTTTGCTTTTCACCATATTTTGGTATATTCTGTAGTAAAATCAATCGTTATTTGATACTTTAACTTTAAATGAGGGATGTTTATTTACTTTTAATACATTCTTGAATACGAAGTGCACAAAAACGTACAAAATTTGAAAAAAATGACGATAAAATTGACAAAAATACCCAACAACGCATGTATTTATATGCATTTAACTATGTAGGCTTGGCAATAAGCAATTGAGCATTTTTTCCAGAAAAGGACTTTTAGCCTTAGCAGCTATGAATTAATGAAAAGGGAATTTTGAAAAGCCTAGCCGTTCCTGAGTTATCGTTCTCCAAAACGGAATGAAGGACAGAGACAACAAAAATCACATATTTTTGGGCACCAGTGCCCAGTGCTGGGACAATGGTGTAGTAAAAATATTTGGTTGCTGTAGTTTCACACTGGCATTAATTGTCAAAAAATAAATGTCAGTTTTTTATCAAATGAAACTTATCCAGAGTCCTATCAGTCACGCACTAATCCATCAAACAAACAAACAGTTTTTCAATTATCGGTCAGTGAAGCAGAAACCAAAATGGTGTTTAAGTGCATTCTTCTAATTTCCCTTGCAATAGCGCTTGCATCAACCGATGAGAGGTCTGAAGGCAAGTATCTCATAAAGTATAATGTAGATGAACCAGCGAAATGGATGACTCCCGAGGAATTGGACCAACTTCTTGGTGACCAAAACGATGGATTTTATGACTTAACACGGCAAGGGGTAGACGACACAATGACTCACGCGGAAGGTCGTAGCCAACGTGCAGACTACAAGTATCCAGATCATCCGACCCAAAAACAGATGGTTGAGAAGCTACTCTCCGGCTTGGATAAAGATCATTTATTCGCACACGTCGAAAAGTTGAGCAAATTCCACAGTCGCAATCCTCGAGCATATTTTGGAGAGTCGGAAGCGGAAGGATGGATAATCAGTAAAATTCAAGAAATACTCAAGGATTATAAAGGAGGTCCCCACGCAATACGATTCATTGCTGATCAGGGCTCTACTACAGATCCAAATTACGTGAAAGCCAAACAACAAAATATCCTAGTGAAACTAGATGGGCAAGATTCCACTTTGAAGGAGGAGCTCATCATTCTCGGCGCCCATTATGATACCATCATTGGCAAAAAAGGCAACTGGGACACGGAGTTACGCAAGAAAGCACCTGGAGCGGATGACAATGCGGCGGGCTGTGCTGTTCTTCTGGAGATACTGCGGCTTCTTGTCCAATCCGGAATCACTTTGAAGCACACCGTTGAGTTTCACTTTTACACCGACAAAGAGTTCGGAATGTATGGATCTGGGGATGTTGTTAGCACATATTTAAAGGAGAAACTGAAGGTCAAAGGAATGCTCAATTTCGATAGGGTTGGGTATGGCAACAGTATCGTTGTTGTTGACCAAAATTCAAACGAGGATAGGGTGACAAGCAGACCACTCAGCGCCTTTTTGAAGAAATTGGTTAAGGAATACACTAAGGATGTCGTGATAAGGGAATTAGAAGCAACTCTCACATCAGACCAAATACCTTGGCACATGGCAGGATATCCAGCGGCATGTGCTTGTGAAGGGGAGTTTACTGTATGTTTTTAATTTTGGTAGATTTTAAGACATATACAAATTTTTAATGAAATGAAATCTTACATTAATTAAGCTTTGTTGTATCCACAGCCCCACCTTCATACCGACAGAGACACCATTAACACTCTCAACTTTAAACTCGTCAAAGAATTCGTAAAAGTGGGCGGTGCATTCATTACCGAGTTGGGCGAACCATTACCATTAGCTTCAGCTGCCAAGCCAAGATTGGAGCGGATGAAGGTGGAAATCATAGTAATCTGGTTTGGGATACTTTATTTTTTGAATTGATGAATAATAGAATCCTTTTGGCAACTTACAAACAATAAATTGGCGATGACATGTTAATAAAAATTATATGTATAATATGTAAGCAATACACCATTTATAATGACAGTCTTTTTCTTTGTGATTCATGTGGATCAGTTTTTTGTAAGATATTTATTCTTATTTGTCACACAACTAAATCATATAACTGATGCATTATTAAGTCTAAAATAATTTAATTAAATGTTGGTTGTTGACTACCATCGTTCATAATATGAATGCGGCTATATCTTCCTGCTTGACACTGTTGGCATTCTCCTCCGCACAAAATTGATGGAACGCCTGGAATTCATTCAAATTAATAAAATGCATGTTGAATGACTTTAGATTGAAAAAGGTAAACTAGTTTGTGTAATAAAAGTCAGTGTGAAACTGGCGACTTTTTATACCGTCATTTTAGTTTGGTTTGCAATGAAATGCAAAAAAGAGTAGTGAAATAGAGTTACAAGTTAACTACAACTACTCTTTACGACGCATTTAATACTTATGTTATTAATTATATATTTGCGGGTATTAGAAAGGCTCAAGAAATACGTGTGATTGTGGCTTAAATGTTTCCAACTACTGTTGCAGATTCTTCGAAAGCGATATGTGCTTAAAACGGCAAAATAGGTGGTAAAAATTTGAGAAAATTGTACTAAAAATAATTTTCCCCAACAATAAGTTACTTTGTATTTAAAGTTTTGTTTTCACCATATTTTGGTATATTTTGTCGTAAAATCAATTTGATACTTTAACTTTGAATGAAGGAAGTTTATTTACCTTTAATACATTCTTGAATACAAAGTACACAAAAACGTACAAAATTTTAAAAAAAATGACGAGAAAATTGACAAAAATACCCAAAATATTTTACCCATATGTGATATGTGGTTAAATGCCAAAATATGTGGTAACGAAATGGGCTTAAACTACTCAAATTGTCTTCAAACGTTCACATACAAAGTTTGGCCGCAGTCAGATAACGCATGAACAATATGTATTTATATGCATTGAACAGGTCTACACATCCCTGTCCAACTTTGGGATAATTATCTCGAGAAAATCATAATGATGGTGAGCTGCTGCAAAATAAACGTGAGCTGAAACTGAGCGAGCGAGCGAACGATCCATCCTTTGAATTCAGTGATATGATATGATATGATGAATACATGACAAACTGAGGGTCAACTACCTTCCAATTCCAATGGATTCTAATCCCTCATTTCACCCCCTGTGCTCTAGACTCTCTAGAGATGATGATGAGGATGAAAGTGAAAGTTGTTTTGGAAGCATATGCTCGTTGCCGTAAGTAATGTAATCGACAACTAAAAAGCAGACTAAAGAGCAACTGCAAAACAGCAGGGGGGTTCAGTTGAAAAATGAATGGGATCGGGATGTGATATCTGATGCGATATCATGTTCTGAGAACCAGCAAAAAGTGGAAAGCTTAATTGGAGTTATACTTGGAAAAGCATAATAATAATTCTTCTTATATCTACTAAAACCTTCTCATTACAGAGTGCATATTATTATTATGGGAAAGAAGAGATTTTGTATCATTGCACAAATGACTTTCAGTACTACGTAAACCAAACCAAACCACAATATGTTTGTGGCCAGCAAAGCAAGTCTCTGCTTGGCTTTGGCTTTCACTTAAATCTGCTTTATATAACATTATAAAAGCAGCCTAAGGAAATCTAATAAATATATTGAGTCACGTTGCTCTTGGTCAAATGCACTTCCGGTATTACCAACTTACGTGATCATTATTCCTTCATAATCCCAGTCAAGCACATATGCTTTTAAAGTTATTGGAACTAATTGTCCAAAAACCATTCGAAATTCATGTAATAAAGCTAATGCATGTAATATGTATTTACCACCAACCGATTTCTGCTAAATAAGTCAAAGAAAAAAGCATAGTAATTATACTTATTCATTGGAAATAATGTGTAACTCTAATTAGAATGATTATGATGCCGTCAAAGAATTTTTTTGTAAAGTATTTTAAACACCTTGGACGTAGATCTGTCCACAATTCGGGAGTTGGTGTAAAATTACGAGCTGACTCATCAAAATCTTCATTTGATTCATAGAATTTTCTTTGTCATTGACTGAGCAAAGTAAAAACAAATATGATGGAATGGCACTGGCACACGCACACACACTCATTTGATCAATCCTTTTATAAAACAACAAAATACTTTGATGAATACTTATGTCAGCCTTGGAGTGGAGTGGAGTATCTAGAAGTAGTATTCTCCAACCAAACCAAACCAAGTTGTTCTGATTCTAAGCCGGCAATAATGTTGGATCAAGTTATATGATGGCGTAAAATACTTGAAAAAAACATAAGAAAGCAAATACGTACGTAGTTTAAGTCTACTCTACTCTAGTCATCACATCACATCAAATACATCCCTCTATAAACTTTACATAACGGGTCTTTACTTTGGTCTTGGTCTCATCTAGTAAAACG
This sequence comes from Orchesella flavescens, assembly GCA_964034955.1. Lineage (NCBI taxonomy): Eukaryota > Metazoa > Arthropoda > Collembola > Entomobryomorpha > Orchesellidae > Orchesella > Orchesella flavescens. The sequence continues at coordinate 24,723,958 of OZ035958.1, read as the reverse complement.
TGTGGAATGAAGATGACAACATGCTTTTGAAGGACATGATGAGGAGGAGGAGGACGACGAACGTCATGTAAAGAAATCAAAATCTCCTCATCGCTTGCATCGTCATGCATGAGTTGAATTGAGCCAAGACAAGAAATAAATGGCATAAAATATATATAAATATATTCCTCACTTTCAAAGCTATTTAAGGAGGAATCACGTAATATTATATGTATTCCATTGCATCGTAGTGTGAATAAACTTTCTCTGTATAAGCAAAGACTTTCTTGTATTTTATGTGCATGAATCATCTAATTCCGCTAAGTGTTTTCAAACTCTTTTATAGAATTTCAGTGGCTGAGTTTATATAAGGAAAAAGTAGCAGGAGATCACGATCACGACAAAGAAGATGATGGTGATGATGATGATGATAGTTCCTAACCAAATGACTGAAGAAGACACGACACACGTTGCCTTCCTTTTCTAAATGTATTTGGTTGGATCCTATAAAGTGTAGGATTTTCTGGATCTGTTTTTCGGTCTGTCTTGTCTTTACCAGCAGCAGCTCTCTCCCCCAATCCAACCAAAAGAGAGATCAGCAAAGACGTCTTTGATGTACAATGGTTAAGACAATTTCCTTCACTTTTTAAGACTTAAGATGAGATGGGATATCTGAAGTGAATTTAGAATTTGTTCCAACTTCACTCCAACGCCAACTAAAAAAAATATTTCAAGACAGCATCCAGCAGCAGCTTAGCTTAGAAAATAAAGTACAATTCTCCACTACTCTACTACTGCGCTGGTTTTGGTTTATATGCTTTCTCTGTCAGGAGGAATATGCGGAATCATTCATCATACCTAAATATTATGCTTTGGCATTAAAGAAAAGGAGAATTTATATAACATAAAGTCGCTGCTCGCGTTTGTCACATCATTCAAGATTACAGATACTTGTACTATAAGGGATCACGATCACATCATGGATCAAGAAGGGAAGAGAGATGAAATATGAAATATTTGGATGAATGTGTGTGTGTTCTTTATAACGTTACTTAACTTTGATTCAAAATCCAAGATTCAACATTCCACTTCAAAACGTTTCAAGAAATATACTTTACTTTTACTTTATGCTTGTTGACAATAAAACCTAAATCAGAGACCGGTTTTTTGGCAAGTTTGAAGTTGTCATTGACATTTGAAATTTTGAAGACTTGACGGAAGCTTATGCAGGAGGTTAAAGCACTTGAAGCTATTTTTGAGAGTGAAAGGTTGAAAAGTAGCAGGTTAATTATGCAATAAAATGCAATTGTAATCAAAGAAGATATCCATTTGCTTCAACCTGACGTCCTTCCTGTCATTCAATACAATACCTACCTTTCACTGACAAATTTTAATGAATCAACTCAAACCCAAAAGGGAAGCCCCGTGGCAAGTTTGAACTCACTTTCATTTATTTCATCAACCAAAAAGGTTTCTCTTTTATTACACTCTTTGTTTGGATTATACGCCGTGTATAAATAATACATTGTGTGGGATCCAGATGTATGAGATGAACATTCAAAAGCATGCTTCATTTTCATCCACATCCTCATCCAATCCACATCCCACCCAGAACTGAATTATATGCATTATCCGCTGGGGTTCATTTTAGCTTTCACTTGCTTTCCATCATCATCATCTTCATGATGATGATCATCATGAGGCCAAAGCCGAAATGAAGCGTGCAATTGCATAACGGTTTCCTCCTTCATATGCAATGCAATATTGGATTGGATGGTTAACCCCGAGCGTGTGTATGCAACCAATCCAGCAGCTTTTTCGAAACCGAAGATGGGATGAGGATGAGGACAATAAAACTTATGAAGAGAGAGACCGAGAGAGAGTACATTTCACTTCATCTCTTTTTAGTAAATTATGCATCCGTGACGAGCAAGGACAAAAGGACATTATATTTACCATCTTGGGGGTTCAGGAACATCCGAGAAATGGAGGAAAATACCCTCATGTATCATGAAAGCTTAGGAAGAAATGTAAAATGCAATCCACAGAATAGAAAACCAGCTAATGTAATGTAATGTTCTTCTTTCACTACTTCTCCGCACCACATTTACATTACCACCATCATATATTTTATTGAAACCATGCAGCTATGAACTACCAACTACCCTCACGCATCTTGCTGCCGATCTATTTACAAAGTAGTTTTTGCTTCTATTTACTATTTACATATGAGCAGCTCCTCTTCTTCCGTGTCATCATCATCATCATCATCATCTAATGTGATCACATTAAAGAAGGGAAAGTTTGGAGAGCTTGCTTATGAATTGAACTTTTGGATTAATCCTCGACTTCATACTTAGCATGTGTCACGACGACCCTTTTAAAGATAGATGAGGAAATTAGTTCTTCATTATTTACTGGATAAACTTGTGAGAGATGAGAAGTCTACCTACAATTTACAAATGACCAAATGAGAAAAATTAATCTCTCATAAAAAGTCACACGGCATCAACATAGAGCAGGATAATTTTAACCGAATGATATCTGGTGTGGCGTGTGGTTTTATTTTAGTGACTTAAACACGACATTTTCTACGTACAGCGTGGGGCACACGCATGGATTTTTTTGTTCATACATACATATTATGTAATGGAATTTAGCTTGCCTTTCATCAAAATTTTGTTGGAGGTTGGTGGAAAAGATCACAGCTCGTAAAAATTTCATGTGACTTGATCCTTCGACACTTCCACTAAATTTCTGTTAGATTAAATGGAATGAAGTATGAAGTATGAAGTGTGTGTCGTGTGTGGATTTGGGTACACGAGTTGGAGTTGGCTTGAATTGAAGTTTGGTTTCATTTCATGAGCTTGCTCTTTTGGTTTCCTCTTTCAAAAAGGAGAGTGTTGCATGTGACATGAGGTGGCAAATGATGCATGACGACACGTGTTGGTTTTTTTGCGGTTGGGAACTTGCTGTCCATCTCAACACTTAATTATATATATTTGTTTTAAAGAGAAATATTAATTTCACATGCAACCAAACCACAATGACAACGACAACTGACAAGAGAGAATGAATTGAGGGGCCGCCAAAAGTGAAAGTTGATGTCATTATTTTCTCTTTTTTTCGCAAAAAATAAGAGTGTCAAAGAGGACTTTTCCATGATTCAACACGCAACACGCGAGCAAAGTGAAAAACAGAAGGACTAACGAGGTAACAAAAAGGTCACACTTTTTTTTCCCCAAAAATCCTCCACATGTATGTATTTATCCCTTCCTCAGCCATAATGAAAAACATGCGTGATGCTGGATGTTGTGGATGTTAGATGTGCAAAAGAAAGTTTCTTTTTTTAGGAAGTCACACACAACATGTTCTCGGATAATTTAATTCACACCAAAGAGAATAGGAAAAAGGATTTATCCAGATAAAACCCTATAGCCATCTTGTCATTGCGTTTGGAACGCAACAACCAAACCACACCACTGACTCACCACGGGTCGCATGGCCACATGGGATTCATCCTGAAATGTCACAAAAGAGCCAAAGCCAAGAAAAAGAGATGTTGGAAGACATGACATAAACATACACACGCAATGTATCTATATTTTTTTTGGTTTCTTCCACTACACTAACAACTAACATATATAATAGTTCATTGACTGTTGTCTTGATTCCAATTTTTGGCTTAAATCTCCTTCTCGTCGCCTTTTCTCCCGTCTCTTTTTTCATCTGAGGAAATCCGGGATTTTTATTTTATTTTACTGTTTCATCACCAAAAAACGCATGGTCCTGTGCTCTCTCATTGGCTTAGTGGTTTGGTTTTGCCTTTGGTTTTTTTTTCGTTCCCTGAAGACGAAGAAGCAGAAGATGCTGATGCCATACATATATATTTGTTCCAGTTTTTCATAAGCATTCAACAGTCCTATTCACTCGTTCGTTCGTGATACAAACTTATACAAACCATGGCATGTCATGGTGAGGCTCATCCCCAGAAAAAAGTCAGTTCCATTCTTTCTTCGTGTTTAAATCGCAACGGGAGTCACCAAAATATTTTGTGTTTTTTGCTTTCTCTTCGGCTCCTTCATCCTTCTCATTTCATATCTTTCGTGATTTTATTTTATTATCCTTTTCCTTTTTGGCCACATCAATTTCTTGGCTTAGGGACACTATACCACACAACCACTATATTTATATATATTAGAGATGTAATATGCTTTGGCCAGCAGAAAAAAATATGCGGTTTGGTTTGGTTTAGGGTTTGTATGGAATCATATGCATGATAATATGATGTACTTAAACGTTGTGTGTGATATATAATAATGTATATGAAAAGGAGCCTGAAAAGTATTTCACTTTGCATTTCCAATGAGATGAGATGGCACATGACCAAAAAAAGAATATGAGCAGGACAACCAAACCAGACCAGACCAGGCCAGCCCACATGTAATTTAGTACTGATTCTGACGTCTGAGAGGATGTGGATTGTGGATGCGATGTGACCATCTCACAAAAATATTCATAATATTTGAAGAAAACTTTTCAGAGTTTATTTTGAGTAATAATAAGAATAAGGACGCTGCTGCTGCTGGTGAAAATGAATGAAAGTGCAGGCTGGAATGCAATATGCAATTCATATGCACAATAATATTCTCAGAGAAAATTTTAGGGGGTGAGATTTAAGATGAAAGTCAGATGTTGGGGGACCATAAAATGAAAACCATACGGTGTAAAACCAAACCACAACGTCGTTGAATTTTATTCGACATTCGAGTACGACCTTCAATTTCTTCAAAATTTCGAAGCGGCGTTGTTGGAGTTGAACACATGCCAAGTTTATTTTATACTTTCAAGTTAATTTAAACTGTTTAATTATTGTATACGAATAAACCCGGAGCCGGATTACTAGAGCATTCACCCCCAAATTATTAGGCACAATAATCCTGTCGTAAATCATTCAACAAGATATAGAAAAAACATTGGTAAAAAGTTTCGGAGCAAAAACTGGCTTGTCTTTGCCATCGTCTAATCTTTTTGCAGAAAAAAATTTATTCATTTTTATTCCCTCGATGATTAATGTTACGCTTTGTTTGTACCAAACCAAACGCAAACCAACTTCAAAAAAAGAGGAAGCGAAACTAGCCACTTAATTCATGAAGATGCGTACATTTTCATCTCATAAATATTATCATGGTTGTGATTAGGTCACTGCTAATCCGCTGACGACGTTGTATTTCTTTAAAAAAAATACAGTCATACATATTATTGCTTGGCTTGGCATCCATCCCTGCAAATGTAGCTAAAAATGGGAGTTGGTTACAAAAACAGAAATTCTGCGGAAGAAGAATATTATAAAATATATTGGATAAAGAAAAGTCTGAAAAAAATCGCGTCTGGTCTGGTCTGCTTGCTCCTCCATGCATATTTCATAAAGTAGATTTCATTGAAAAGACAAAATTTATAAACCTGGTAACACAGGAGTGTAACGAACTAGCAATTTAGAGCTTACAAAAGAAATGGATATTTCTTGGAAAGTGCGTATGAAACAGGATTGACTAAATGGTTGGCAGACATTAATATGAATTTGGCTGGGGTTTTTCTCCTTATTGCCATTGGACTATCAATTTGTTTAGTATTTTGTTTTGTAAAAAAAATATTTCATTTTAATTTCCAAATGGAGGAGCACCAATAATAACCTTGTACAAGAGTTTGAATTTCATCCGTAAGGGCATAAATAAATTAAAAGTATTTAATGAGTACAAATTAGCCTGAAACAGTTTTTCTTACATTATGCAAGAGTTCGCACAAATGGAACAAAATAATAGTTTTTGTCCAACGACACCACTTTCCCTTTCCTCTCACTTTCAGGCTGAACTTCCTTCAATGCAGCTACCAATCTGCAGATATTAGATGACAAAGTACAAACAACAAATTTGCAGTCAACCAGTGACAACACGTCGTTGAGAATGGGATGGATTCCACTTTCATAACGCTTATCGACAGCCGACCTCATGGCAATTGATTTATCAGCATAAATTTTCCATTTAGTTGTGTTCTTCTCCCATTCCATTGCCTCATCGATCACTTTTGGCTCATCTGAAGCTAGATATATATGTCCTTTGACGGGATGACCTTCAGTCCATTCTCGAGCGATGAGATAATCCTCCACATGTTTCATATATTCTTTCAGTGAATAAGGTTTAGCTTCACCTAAAAGCTTATCTGTGCGACGGACTTGGATCCCAATTAAGATGATGGTGGTGTTGGAGCTTGAGCTGTTGAGAAAATTTGTTTGGTTCGTTTTGATCATGGATTTGGTAGTCTCCATCATTCTCATCGTTTCTGACGTTGGTCGCATGATGTACTTTGCAAATTGTCCCACCCACCACATATCCGGGTCGCAAGAAATTCCTACCAACTTCGAAGCAATATCAGACGGAGCTCTTGTTAAGTATAAAGCTTCCCATGGGGGATTCAAAGTCATCGACCCATATGTTTCGACGTGCAGCACATCCGCAGAAAGAGAAAATTTATCACCTCCCCATCGTCCAATTTGTTAAGCCGCTAGCGTTTATGCAGGTTTCGCTGAGGGGTAAAAATGTTTGATTCCAGGAAGCTCCTTTATAGAATGTCAGATTCAAATTGAGGATCAAAGTTCGGTTGGTGACATACGCAGTCATAAGGCAGAAGACAATGTGATGGATAATGCACCCGAATCCGCAAACTGATGAGCAAATCATAATAAAAATACTGATTGCTAAAGGCCATTTAATCCTTTTATGTTGTCGGTTCAGATAGATTTGGTGCGAATTCTAAAAATTTATATTAACATTGCGTTTCTTGACCTCGCATACGAGCTTTTTTGCTTTCCCACAATCCGGAGGATGTTGCAAGGTTCGGATCCGTTCCTGAACAAATTCAGCTACTGCTGCCCTTTCGGATTGCCTCGTGGATTCTTGTTGTTGTTGTTGTTGTTGTTGTTGTCGATGATAACCACTTGGAAGTTGAGGCTGAGATGCTATCTTAAATAATATTTGTACCAACATGTAAACAATTATGCAAATAAGGAATATCACTCTTACTTGCAACATTGTGAAAAATGTAAAAAATTTATTTATGAGAAATTAGCAAAAGAGATTGAATTATAAGTTTACTTAAAACAAATTTTTTATGATTTTTTTTATGATTTATTGTAAATGATGAAAAGGATAATGTCAGCTGTCAGGTCAAGGAGGAGTTGCTGTTAAAATTTCTGTGAGTTGCTTGTGGAAAACATGACGACTTATTTTATCAACCTGCGACGTCGAGGATGAAAATCAGGTTTTAAAAAAAATTATGCATAGTCTGTGTGTGTCTGTTCGCACAATAATTTTTACAACGTAGAAGATTTTCATAAAAACGCCTTGATGGTCAAAATGTTTCTCAATACACATCAATAAAGATATGAAAAACTGCATTTATCTCTTAAGCTTTTATTCTACGTCACAGGTTCCTTTATATCCTGTTGATCACGTTTGTTAGCAGCGAGGAAATTTATCTCTAAATTCATTTTATTCCTTAGCCTCAAGTAGCTCATTAAATATTCAGCGCATTTCTCTTCCATTTATAGCCGAAGTTTTGTGTTTCGTAAGCAATAATTTTCAACTGACCGTATACCTTACGCTTAAAAAAATGAGGGGGTATGACCCTTCCCCCCAAGGGTAACTCCGATTTGGCCCAAAATTAAACTTGATTCCTCATTTTTCATAAGCTATCGATTGGCGAAAACAGAATTAAAAAAAGTCAAAGCCTTCTCGAGATATCGTGCCCCCACACGGAACGACGGAACGACGGATAGACTGAAAAAAGCTATAAACTAGCAATAAATTGCTAGTTAATAATCCATTTCTCAGAAACATAATCAAAGAACAGGCTTGGTTGGTTTTTGTTAGTATTTTTGGTATGGAGATCAGTTGTAGCTTTTGTAGACTGTCTCCATCTCATGTTGATGTAGCTTGCTCAAGGCATAAGCTGGAAACTGGAGAAATGCACGACCACACAAACTAATCTAATACTGAATCCGTACCTAGTACATATGTATGGATAATATTATGTATTGTAGAATTTTAGTACGTGAGCAAAACTTTCCTTTTCCTTCATTCATGAGGTTTGTAAGAGGGAAAGGATTTCCGAGCCATTTCCCTGGTTTTATATGTCCCTTCCGTAAATGTTATGACAGAGATGAGTGAACCGTATGATTTGTGAACGCATATATTTTTCTCAAATTTCCACTACCCGTTTTTGTTTAAGTTTTGGTGGAGTGAGTGAAGATGTTGGGGAGATAACTTTTCGTTTGGTGGTGCATCCGTTAAATATGTAACAGCCATTTCCTTCCACCAAAACAGTTTTATTGCACTCACTTGTATACCTTTATAAACTTGCATAAAAATGGTAATATTGAATATAGAAAAAATAAACAATTTGTATTGAATTTTAAGAAATAAGAAAATACTTTAATCTGCACAATTTACATTCAACCAAGCTCACTGACTAACCTTCCGGAAGCTAAATTTATTTAAACCATGTGTGAAAAATTATGTGCACTGAAATGCAACAAAATTTCAATTTTGAATGCATTTAGCTTGATTCGTTTAGCATTACCTAAAAGTGATCTCATTTGCTAATCAACTCAATTTTCCACTATTTTTTTCCTACTCAAAAACTTACCGTTTTGTTCACTAGCTACAAACACATTTATTTATTATCACAATCTAACAACAACATCATTGCGTACAAAACACTTAGCTGGCTATTCAATTTCCTGCTTGTGGAAAATGGAAAAACAGAACGAATAGTGGAAGTGGAGTGGAGTGGAGGAGGGGAGGGTTCATATAGGGAGACTCTCCAAGTGCTTACGTTACTCACTTTGATATCTTAGTTTTTTCAAGTAGAAAAACTTCACAGCTTGTTTTTTCCCAACTCTCAAACTCAACTTGGCGTAGAAGTGTATATATTCTACATACAACTTTCCCCATTGTATCTTTATCATCTATCGCGTTGCGTTACGAGAAGGATCACGAAAAGCTACTACTACTACTATCTACCTTAGTTATATTCTTTCCATTGGGGAAAAGAACTAGCCAGAAGAGAGGAAACTGGCCCTCTTCTCATTCTCCAATACAATTCTCGCTCTCTCCCTAAATAAAGGATGGAATGAAAATGATATTGATATACCATACCGTGCGTGGATATGGATGGATGTTAAGTACGTTGCGTTGGTGTTAGTATGGCTCTGGCCTTTCTCTCCTACCCTCCTTATTCAACTTGTTATATTATGGAGCTCGCACAAAACAAGTTGCATTGCATTATTTACTTACCCTCTCCACTCAATTCTTCCCCTCCCGTATTTCATCTTTAATTAATTAACAAATTATAGCTCTCTTTATTGAGTCAGAAATAAAACCCACCCAGGATGAATGAATGAATGAAGGATTTTATGAAGTTCCTTTACATGAGCTTGAGCATGCTTCTTGTTCTTCCTTCCACGCCACGGCACGGTCAGCCGGATATAGTGTGATTGTTATAGAACTAAATGGAATGGGCAGTGTGGTTTGGTTGAGAAAGGCAAAACCTAGATACGTACGTCATTCACATAATTAGAACAATGAATCTGCCCACCACCAACTTCATCATACAAAATACATAAAGTGATCCATTATGTGGGAACAAGACGACGCGATGTTAGAAATTCTTCGGGATACAAAACACTCGAGCACGCAGAACATTTTTAAAATGAAAGGTTAACTTCCCATTGTGTAATGTACGTACCTTGGTTTTGGCTTGGCTCCTTCGAGACCAATATAAAATTCTTATTCAACCTCTTTGTAACGAGAAAGGACTTGAAGCTAAGAATACTAAAAGGTTCATCAGGGAGTAAAATGCTTTAACTTAAAGTAGCATTTTGGGAAGGAGGATGCAAGAAAAATAGAGCCATAGTACATAATTTCCCTGCTCACTTGTTTTCTGATTGAGTGCACGCACGAGTATGTATGAAATGAATCATGCAATGGCTTTTGTAGCAATTTCATTATTACGAACGATACAAAACTGCGTCATCATCGTCGTCAGTCGTCATCCACTTAAAATTTTCATTGTAAAATAGTTTCTCTGATTCCATTCTCCACCACTTAGAAATTTTCGCTTCAAATATCATACAAGGAGTGAAATTTTCTTATTTTTCCATCTGGTCTGCTTTAAGTCAAGTATTTTTGTTTACTTTTCTTTTGGTCACATTTATTCACCCAAGTGATATGGTGTGGGCATGCATACATTAAGCGAGAATAAAAAATACACTTTTACTCGCAGAAATATAACATGGCATCATCCAACGACAAGAAATAAGGAGCAGGAAAGAAAGAACCCACAACAATCTCACTCTTTCCGACTAAATTCTCCCTCTTTGTATATTATCGCATAGGAGATTTGCCTAGCAGCATCATCTCAACTCAACTCCAACTCACATGATCCATCCATTGAGTAGTAATAATACAGTGAGTAACAAGCATTCCCACAAAATCACATTCACATTACATTACTTTACATTAGATTAGAAAGGCCTGCAGACATCCCGAGCATTGCAACCCCACCACCAGCTTTTTAAACTCAAGTGCGTTCTCGTTCTGGTAACTAACGTATGTATGAAAGCAGCAGGAGGAGGAGATGGAAGCCAAAGCCAAGCTAAAAAGTATGAAACTCTCGACATGATCGAATAAAGAAAAAGGAAGTGAGAGGATAAAGGGGAAAAAGAGGCTGAAAAGTTTATGAAGGGAGAAAGTATCATTGTACCCATATAAATACAACTATACATCCTCATCTTCAGTCTCCATCATTCCCATTCTACTCTACTACTCAAGTCGATCCCTCGTCCTTCCATCTTCATCTCCATCTTCTTCCTGTGTACAATTTAAATGTGGATGAAGGAAACATCTTTTCGTAAAGAGCTGTGGTCTGGTCGCATGTGAAGTATGTACTTTTTCTCGCTCCCTGGCTTTGGCTCTGGCTCTACTACTTTTTCTATTTACTCAATGTAAAATCTAAAATGTGATGCTTTCCATTCTCAAAAAAAAAAGATTTTGAATTCCCGTGAAATTCTCGGGAAAGTAAATATGTTGGTTACACTTTAATTCTTTCGCCATGGTGGTATGGTATATTTTAAAGCAGCGTAAAGTTGCAGCAACAGCACATTCTCACTGAAAAGTCAAGTCAAGTCGAGAGAGGAAATCTTGGAGCTGGATGGAAAGGAAAGCTGTTGGTGAAGAAAGTGAAATTACTTATACAAAAGAAAATGCTGAGGTTTTTATCCATGTGGTCTTGGTCTCAGCAAGAAGCACTACACTCCGCTTAATAATCATAAGACGATGATGATGATGATGATGATGTAACAGAACAGTAACAGTCCAAAAGATTTGGAGTACTTCCTTCAACATGGAATTGGACTTAGGCCCTTGGGACATCTTTTATCCTCAGCAACTTACTTACATTTATACATTATGAAACACGGGGAAAATGCAAGAGGAAAAACCAACATGAATTGTAAGCAGCAGACATTTGAAAATAGCAAGAAAAACCAAACCAAACCAAACCACATCCTCATCTCAATCTCCTTTTCTCCCGTGAAAACTAAGCAATTTCTTAGAAAGTAAGAGTGGAAAACATCTTGTATACATTTAGAAACTCAAGTTCATTCCGCCTCTTAATTTTTTTTGCATTGCATTCTACTACAATCTTCACAAATGACGACTAAATCTTACAATTTTATCCCATGTTCATGTTGAGAAACAGCCTCTGCCTCCAAGGCTTCAAGAACGTAACTAGCTTTGGGCTGCTAAAGTGTAAAAAATCCAACCCAACCTAAGCTAATCACTAGTGGAAAATGAAGACGATAATATAATAAGATAGACATGTTTTATATTGACCACTAACTTATCAAGTTTAAGTTGCTAATCTTTCAAGAAAATAACATGAACAAATTTCCCCGTCATCCGTGTGATTTTCCAAGAAAATTTTCAGCAGAAAATATTGACATTGGTTTTGATTTTGTTTGCCACACATTTTTTTATTTACCTGGCTTGGCTTAGTTTGGTTTTGCTTGGTTTCATATTACATAAAAAGACGTTGTTTGTTTGGTTTGGATCCCGTAATAATAAGACGCAAATCATAAGCGTCACATTATCAACTTTAATATATAAAAAAAAGGGAGGAGAGCGCTTATCTAATCTCTTCAACAAAAAGTTAACAAGCAAGAGAGGAAAATTCAGGTCTTCTTCTCTCTTCTGTTAGCTTAAGAACCTTTAGTTACTTTTTTTCTCTTCAACTTTTCTTTCCGTCTTCCTTCCTTTCTTTTTCTTAGCTAAGCGAATAAGATGATGCTGTTCACAAGTGGACTCTTGAAAAGTATATCTTTCTCAAGAGGTTTGAAAGCTGTTGGTTTTCCCCAGCTTCCCCAAATAAGGGGGCTGTTTGTCTACCAAAAACTACCAACCTTTTTCTGGAACGAATTTTTATTAAAATCATCTTCCGGGCGAGATTTTTTCGGTTTACATGACAATAGTGAGAATGTTTCTCCTCTCATTTTGTGGTCAGCAGTTGCAGATACATTTTGAGTTGTCGTGATCAATTTTTCTTGTGCTAACAATAACAGTACATCATATTTTTGAACAAGGATTGGATTGTGCTGACGAGTCCCAATAGGACGAAACAGTACTGTCCACAATTAGATCTGAGCTCAATTATTATTTTTAACACAGTCGTAAGCCCACAAATTTTACTTTCTTAACCTTTCCTGTGTACCGATTCCTTTTCTATTAAAATCATCTTCCGGGCGAGATTTTTTCGGTTTACATGACAATAGTGAGAATGTTTCTCCTCTCATTTTGTGGTCAGCAGTTGCAGATACATTTTGAGTTGTCGTGATCAATTTTTCTTGTGCTAACAATAACAGTACATCATATTTTTGAACAAGGATTGGATTGTGCTGACGAGTCCCAATAGGACGAAACAGTACTGTCCACAATTAGATCTGAGCTCAATTATTATTTTTAACACAGTCGTAAGCCCACAAATTTTACTTTCTTAACCTTTCCTGTGTACCGATTCCTTTTCTATTAAAATCATCTTCCGGGCGAGATTTTTTCGGTTTACATGACAATAGTGAGAATGTTTCTCCTCTCATTTTGTGGTCAGCAGTTGCAGATACATTTTGAGTTGTCGTGATCAATTTTTCTTGTGCTAACAATAACAGTACATCATATTTTTGAACAAGGATTGGATTGTGCTGACGAGTCCCAATAGGACGAAACAGTACTGTCCACAATTAGATCTGAGCTCAATTATTATTTTTAACACAGTCGTAAGCCCACAAATTTTACTTTCTTAACCTTTCCTGTGTACCGATTCCTTTTCTATTAAAATCATCTTCCGGGCGAGATTTTTTCGGTTTACATGACAATAGTGAGAATGTTTCTCCTCTCATTTTGTGGTCAGCAGTTGCAGATACATTTTGAGTTGTCGTGATCAATTTTTTAAGAAATTCTTATTCTTTCTTTCTTACAGTACAGCAGCACAGCTGCATAAGCTTGACTTTCTCCCTTGCCTTATTTTCTTTGTACTTTGTTCTATCATCTTTTTTTTCTCCCCCTTTTTCAACAAAAAAAAGTGAGGAGATAAAAGGAATCTTTAAGAAAAAAGTCTTAAAACAGTCTGACACAAGGAATAGATGGTTAATGTTCCCAAGTTCCCATCCCATCACCTCATAAGTATATCTATATCCATAAATATATACATTTTTTCTCACTCACATTATATTTCGTATTTCTTTCCTACTCACAATCTTCTTAAATCGACAACGGAAATAATATTTGAGAGGAATTTATATATATGGTATTTGATGGGGAACTTTAAGATGATTACATTTACCATACCACTTCATTTATAGGGACGCACTTGTCATCACTTCTGGAGTCGTTGAATATACTTATTTGGATGCTTAACTTAACTAACATAACATAATATTGAGATAGAGACGGAGATACTTTTTTCCCGCCATCTTATCTAAGTAATATCATTGGTTTGGTTTGAGTGGTTGATTTTGGTGACATAACTCAGTCCTCAATTGCCATTATGTTATGTGTTATGTGATGTTATTAAAGTGGAGAGGGAGTTTAACAGCGCTCAGAAAAAATACCATGAACACTTTTACCAAATGAGTTTGCCTTACATTTCTACGTTCTATTCTTTTGTAGTCGACGACTTTCATTTTCAAGGATCCAGATTGGATTCTATTCTATTGGATTGGTATTGGTATTCGTTTTGGTTTGGTATTCTACTCACTTTCTCAGACCATTAGGGCAAATGACAAAATGTGTTTGTTTGTGGAAAGTAGAGTAATACTTTGCCCGAAGGAAGCGAGCATGGAGCATTGTAGCATCACCAAACCAAGTGGAAGAAGAAGACCCTTGAGGTTTCTAGAATTGTAACGGATCCCTCCTCCTTATACAAAAAAGATGTCATTCAATGATTACTTGACTTGATAGAGATAAATTGATTTGTATTTTTGGAGCTGTTGTGTTTTGTTTTGTTCCCATTTTTCTTGGTGTACAAAACACAACAATAATATAATAGCATCCTGTTTCTTTCAATACTTGATAAGGTGACATCCGTCAACCTATTTCAATTTGGGACTGTCAGAGAAGATAAATTCCCCCATTTTGATTTTTGATTTGGATTACATGATGCTCATGATCATGATGATCATAACATAACGTGACACTCGCTACTCGACATCATCAATTTACTATCAACAATTCTACACAACTGTTTCTCCTTAAAGAATTCGCAGTCGTTTAAGTCAAACATTGAATTTTTAAATTTGAAACATGTTCCTTAATCAAATGAAAATGAAATACGTGATTCTGATCGTAATCGCGTGTCAGAAAAAGGCACTAGACTCTAGACCAAACTACTTTATTTGTTCTGCACTGAAAATTCAACCCTCCAAATTGTAAACTCGCACACCTTGCTCATCATTTTAGAAAGCTACAGAAATCCTACATTCATATTATTGGTCACGTGTAATGCTCTCACAAAACAGGCTCTTTTTATTCTTTCTCGAAAAACTAGGGAGTACACTTTCATTTTGTTGAATGTGAGTCCATTCCCAAAACCATACCAAACGGAGACCAGACCACATTTTCTCAGCTTAACTTATTGACTGTTGTTGTTCTATGTTGTCGTTCTAAAAGATGTTTAGTTCTTAATGGGATTGCACCCCACTCCTGACTTCAGTGCCGTTATAAATAGTACAATAGGAGAGGAGGTTTTCCCAAACGTCTTAAGGATTCTCTTTGGAATCACAAAGTAGGAGTATAAAATGCTCCCTTGTTGTACTTGTATTTTCTCTCTCCAGCAGGATTTCTTGTTCCTTCTGGCTTTCTTTTTTACCCTCTTTCTTTCTTGAATTCCATCTTGCTCCCAGCAATATCAATAACCAGTACATCTACAACAGTTTCTTATGGATTGTGACGACGATGCTCATGTCTTGTACTTACTTTCACCAAATGATGTCCACTCTCTGTCCATCTGTGACCATGATTACTAATCCTTCGGAAAGGAAGAGGGAGCGAACGGAGAAAAAGATGTGTGGTGGTAATATCACTCAAGTTTCCTCAACTAACTCTAAAAGAAACTGAAGGAAAAGGATCTAGGATGTGGAGGGTGAATGTTTAATGTATGTACAAACGAGCAGAGATAGTGTGTCTCCAACTCCAACGTTGATGTCCAGCTGCAGCCGTTAAGGGCACAGTCCAGCCCAGTCGTCTTCAAGTCATTCAGAAAATGGAATGGTTATGTTAAGGTTATGTTCTTTTAGGATATTGTTTGCGTGCACTTTTCCTAATGCCATATTTGTGATTGTATTGTGTTTTTGAGGCAGGGTTACTTTACTTTGCGGTGTGTAATGTAATGCAATGTTGTGTTGCATGGCTTTTTGGCTTGTCGTCTCTCTTGCATAGAATATAGATGAGTAGGTATCTGTATCTTGTCCACATCTATCCAATCTTTTGGAAAGGGAAAGTGGACGAAAGGTTGAAGAAAAAAAGAGTCGGTGACAGAGTTTGGCAGTCAATTTTTCATCATTTCTTTTCACCCATCATCTTGTTCTTCATGGAATGGAATGGGATGAATTTACTATTATCTGATGTGACCTAATGGCTGCATCTGCTGCTGCTAAATGCAACCGTATTGCTTACACACCACACACCCAACAAAAACTAGGAAGCAACACAACACACCAAAAAAGTCACAAGAATTGAGTAAGTGAAAGCCTTCTTTGGATGATCATGATCATGATCATCAGGGTTCGAACTCGAACTTGGGTTTAGATCATTTTTCCCTTCCTGATCTTTCAGAGACTCTTTTATTTTTTGGTGTTGCATGTGTGTGGCTTGGCTTTGGCTTTGGCATTGACTTGAGTAAAAGCTGCGAGCAAGAAAAAAATTGTACAAAGCAACAACATCACCCAAACCTAACCACGAGACCACACCACACCACACCAGACCAATGCAGTCCCAGTAATTTAATGTGATGTAATGTAATTTGATGCCATGCCATGCCACGCACGATGCGATATCTGCTTGCAACTCCAAATGCAATGCACCACCACCGCATTTTGTAGGAGGAAACGAGAGAAAATTTTCTCGTGTAATCTCATATGTATCCCGTTTTTCATGTTGGTGAAGCTTAAGTAATGCATTTATACGAGAGCGGCAAGTCCATTTCCTTGTTGGTTGCTAACTTGTGAAAATGTGAGTTGACTTAACGGCTTGGTTTGGCTTGGTTTTTGGTATATGACTATATGACTGTCACACGACTGCGACTACTACTAAACTAAACCCAGATCAAATTTAAGTTGTAGCTGTGTAGCTTTCTCCTGTAGTGGAAAATGATGATGATCTAATGGATGTGTGATGGGTTCATGGTCATGTAACTTGAGTAGGAGTATGTACAGAAAAACACCAACATGACACCATCAAATCATCTCCCATCATGTGGTTTGGCTTTTTGTCACATTGCACTGCACTTGCCATAATGACGTTTGATCGTGATGTGATGCGATCATGATGACGATGACGTTCATGAGCGAGGATTCAACTTGGTATTTATTTATTTACTTAAGTCAAAAAATATGAGGGAGAATTACGTTTTTATTATAGCCAATGCCAAAGCCACTACCATCATTTCCTGGAGTTTAATTAATTAGAAGGACTGAGCTCGAAAGACTAAAGACAGCAGAAGGTCATAATTACTCATAGTAGCTAGATCTACTTTTAAATAGGGCTGGTCTAATGGGTAAATAATTTGGGAAAAATGACAAATTATGACGTCCTAACTTTCTTTCTAAACGTCTATTAAATTTAACTGCTGTTGTTTTGTCCTCATATCATCATCATCATCTTGAAAAAGGAATTTCGTCATTTCCTTCCTACGTCCAGCGAGTCAAGTCAGGGACGGACGACGACGACGACCACTTAGCCATTAATGGAGAGTAAAAAAACCGGATGAGTTTCTCAGGAAATTCCAGACATGTGGAAGTGCCTTTTCAAACGAAAAAAAGAATCTTTGGAACTGTGTTTTCGCTTTAGTGAGCCGGAAAGACATGTCAGCGCGAAGGAGAAGTAAAACGAAGTGATGATGATATGTGTTTTTGGAACAGGAAGTAAAACGATGAGTGACGAGTGACTAATGTTCCACTTAGGAAAAAAGAGAAAAACAAAATGCACAAGAAAACCCGTAAAAGCTATTTACCTACAACTTACCGCTTCAGTTTTCATCAAAGAAAATATCATAGTGGACATAATAAAACCGTATTGCTCTTCCGATAATTAAAATCGCAAAATTTTAGGAAATCCTTTCTACAATTATTGAATTTTGGACCGGCCACCGGGCCGCCTCATTTTGACAAAAGTGTTGAGTAATTTCAGTAATAGGTTTATTGAGGGAATCAGTCGACTTTCTAATATATTTAACAGCTTCGCCATTCGATGTGATTCGCCGGTACATTTTGATTTCTGAAAAAAAACCTACTGGATCTTTTGAAGACGTGACCGTATCATCATCATCATCATTGAATGATGATGTTTCTGATCAAGAGCGACATCATGATCATTATCAACTCTCTCATCTTGTTTTTTTGAAGCTCACCGCTTTGTTTGAATACTTTCCTTTTGAAAAAAGTTTAAAGCTTTTTGGTTCTCTAGAATCCAACTCGCTACTCCTTTCACTCACCTAAAAACGCATTTTATTTTACTTAGCACACGCTTGAAAAAAACCCATCTTATTCATCGCACACATTCATACTGCATTGCGTTACTAATGTGAAAGACCGGCATGTAGGTTACACAAAAGAACTAGGAGCGTATGTAATGTTTGAGTACGTACCAACGAACGACTGAAAACGTGAAGACTTTGAGCTGAAAACAATTTTTTAGAAACATCAAGGAAACTCGTAGAATTCAATTGAAAAGAGCCAATTCAATCATTCATTCATTCATTTAGTTTACAAAGCACCGTGTGTTTCTTGCATGAGTTCCCTACGTCTTGTCTTGTCAAGAAAAAAGGAGTAGTTTCTTTTAGACAATTTTTTTTACTTTCTAGTTTTTCTGATGAGGAGCTGCTGCTGCTGGTGAATTGAATACAGTTTTTTCCTGGTTGAAAACCTTCCATTACAAAAATGATAAGGAGAATGAGAAACCTATTTTCAGCTTGAAAGACCAAAGGACAGTAAAAAAGAAAGAACCCTTTTTAGATCATCACATCAACATCACATCCACAGCCCTCTCAAAAAAAACTTGGAAATTTAAGTTAAAAAGAAAGTGAATATCTTGAATCTTGCACAACTTCGGAGAAATCTAACGATGCGTGATATGATGGAGTCAGTCAATAGAATTTTCTCACCTTGCCCCTGGTCATTACTACTGATTAATATGGACATTTTAGAATAATTAGCTGGCTGATGATATGTTAGGCAATCTCAACAGGAAAGGTAGAAGCTTGATTTGATTTGATAATAGCAACAGCAACGTTTTCATTGGAAGATTTCCTTTAATAGATTTCCAAGACTTGGCGTCCGTTCCATTTGTACAAATGACTGATTTAAGAAAATTTGTTCAAGGAATCACACCGTATTTCATGTTTTATTCGGAATTTGTGGAGGAAGACGATCTCTCGTTCTTTCCGGGATGTACTATGTAGTATGTATGCAGATGCACTCAATCGTTCATTTACTACATACATTTACAGCCTGTCTGTCAGCTACTCTTCCTTCCCCTTTGCTTGCATGCCTTTCTGCTTCCTACTTATCATCAGTGCCCCACTACAAAACAAAGAGCTCTCTCCACGTCAGTCGTGGACTGTTGGTTCTTTCAACTGATAAGGAAATGCCTTGACAGGAGCAGCAGCACTCCCTCACTTGGTCGGACCTGTCATCTCTTCATCATCACACTTGAATGAAACGTCACCCTTGGTTTGAATTCTACATAAAATGTAACTGTCAACTACTCAACTTTGCTGCTGCTGCTAAAACAAAAACATTTACCACAAGAGCGGCCTTTTACACAAGCCAAGCCGGACATTTCGTAGGATTTGATTTAGACATTGACAGAACTAGAAATTCCCCAAAGTTCTAGAAGTAAAAATGAACGGGGAAAACTTTTTCGGAAAAAGTATCCCTTCCATTCCCGTCCATTTCCATCCGCTTCTGACTAAACTGCTAATGCATTTTACTTAGCTACATTATCATCAACATAACATCAAAATCAACTGGCGACAAAAAGTGTCTGTCTGTGCTCATTCCGACAAAAAACTGAGAAATTAATTCACTTGTTTTAACAATGCAGGGAGAAAACTTAGTAATCGCAGTAGCTCCTCGGAAAAATATGGTGAAACTTTTATTTTTAGGGTTGACGTTGCATTTATACACTACTTATGTATAAAGAAGCAGCGGCGAAGACAGAGCTACAGGGTAGAAATTAGTCATCCGTGAGTAACCCGGTTTTCATATGAATGCACCACACTCATTCATTGATTCTTTCCACTTGAAGAGTTCTCCATTTATTTGGAAACAAGAAGATGTTTCTGAATACATTTTGGGCTCGCTCTCCTTTTCCCATTGTCATTCAGCTCAGTGGGCTGTCGAAATGATTTCCGAGATTTTGTCCATCTTACTGTATTCTCTTTTCCACAAAATTTCTACGGATGAGGTTGAAGTTGAGGTGGGTTAAGATAAGATGGATACGGATACGCATTGTCATCTAACGTCGCTTTTACTGCAAGCAAATGCTTTACAGCTTCAGCTAATAATACTTTGGTTTGGTGTGAATGTTTGCTTGATGTATGTATAAAACGCAAAAAAATATGATTTTATGAGACTTTGAAAAAATATTTTTGTGGGATTTTTCAAAAGCTGTCGTGTATGTGAATTGAAATGTTGGAAAACTTCACATATTTAGCTCAAGTTGTTTGATATTCGGTAGGGGAAAGGATTCAGCGTGAATTTTACACTGATGATGTGTTCTGCTCCTTGAAAAAAAAAGTTTTAAATTGGAGAAAGCCATTGAAACATTGAATTTCATTTTGAGATACGTAATATGCGTAGAGTAAACTTGTATCTAGCTGTAGCATCCCTTTTCTACCACACATACGCAGAAAGCAGTATGGCACATCCATTGCCAGCACATGTGGCTGAGATTTACAAAGTTAAAGTTGCAATACTTTGAATTTAGTTTAGTTTAGTACGTTTTTGCTCAAGGCAGTAAGTATCTGATCTGATCCTTGCCTTCCTCTTCCGAGTAACAAACTTTTGGTAGGGGGAAAGTCATCTGAGATATCCTCACTGATCTCAAGGCTCAGTCAGAAAATAAAAATATGCATGGGATTGAAAGTTGCATAACAGTTTTGGCATCATCAGGATGATCGCAGTCCACTAGCCTTGCAGTCATAATTATTATAAACCAAATGCCAAACATTCACGTTGCGTTCATATAAATTATTTGCATGCTTGGAAATTCCGAACAAATATTTTTGTTTTGAATGTCGTTTTAGTATAACCTTTTAATTTGTAAACGGATTTATTAGTACTTTGTAGCTGTAACTATATATATAAATATTGTAATGTGACACATTATCTATAATTGTATGATGGTACTAGTTAAAATGGTCAATAGAAATATCTGCTTGTGATTCTAAATATTTGCAACCAGTTGCTCACTCAACAAAGTAATTTACATTGAAAGTTAACTTCCTTCATTGGCTTTTAAATTAATATTTATTGTTTTAATTAAATATCATGCTCACAGTTAAAGCGTGCTTGATTCAATGCAGTAGTCATATTATATTTTCATCGATTTGAGTTTAATACACACAACAGTAATCTGGGTGAGCACACGCCAAAACGTATTGTATACCGCTTCCAGGGCTCGAATTTGATTTTCAATTAGAAAATATGCAGTGGCAGTAACCATAAGAGCACCCCATATAAGCATAATTGCCATGAACTTGGAAATCTCAATGGTTTCTGATCCCGGAGTATATCCTTGATTGTGAAGCTGATCTACGAGCATTGCGTGCCACACCGCCATGCGATTCCACTTGAGCAACAGTCCAGACGCCTCCATCTTCATGATAGTGACGTGAAGCCAATGCTTATTCTCCGTTTTAATTACCCAATTAACCTGCTTCGGAAACAGGGTTTGCTCGACTGTGAAGCAGTTAAAGGAGTATTGATACATTTTTCTCAAAGTCTTCGTTATATACGCTGCATAATATTTAGACAACGAGGAAATGGCCATGATTCCTAAACGCTCGTTTTTCCCCCCAACATTATCTTCTAGAATATCCATTTCATCCTTATCGGTAACGTGGAAAGCATTCTGAATCGGGATCCCCAACGCTTTGAAATCCTCACCGAATTCTTCCTGATATGGATCCTGATATTTGTTTTCTTTAAAAATTATCTTGTATTTCGCGTCTAGAAATTCGTTGATTGTGCTGAATCCCTTCTTTGGCAAAGTGGCCGTGATAATGCTTGTCAGCCCGTTTGAATATATTTGGGAGAGGAGGAACGCGATGCAACTTATAATAAGAAAATAGCGAGGCTTGACATCACCTCCAAACACTGCTGCCCAATAGTAAAGGAGGTCTTTGAGCATTAGGTCGATTCTCCGACGCCGAATCAACATGCAGGTCATTGTTAGCAGTGTTGTGAGTAGGATTCCAACCCATATGTTCATGGGTAGGGGTTCAAGCCACAATGCAAAGTAAATTCCATCACTTTCTTCAAAATGAAGGCGGCGACAGTAACTTACGCTTTGTGAGTCAAACTTGCTAAAGGCAACCGCATTGAGAAAATGTAGTGGGTAAGAATCCTGACTTAAATACCACGATACAACGACAATTTCTGGACCGCTGACTGTGTTTTCCGCTCCAAATCTTCCAAAGTTTGAAACCGTACGCTCAAACAGGAACATCGTCATATTGTGTGTGACGCCCAAGACTAGGAGGGCCATCACATCCGCATTGCAGACATGGTTTCCTCTTGCCAACACGCATTTCTTTTTAGCATCTTTGAGACTGTATTCAGATAAGGTGTCTGAGGCAATACCACCCATGCTTCTCAAGTACGCGTTCCAAAAGAAATGGCGATGTGCGGAGTAGATTCCATCCTCCAACAACTTTTCAAAATTCTTTAGGGTTCTTGATTTAGTGGAGCAGTATCCGGAGCAGATTACTGTAACTGCTGTTTCATTTCTGTTACATTTGAAGAATCGGGGCAACGTGAGAATCACCTTCAGGGACTGAAATATTTGGTAACTAATGTCCCATTCTGCTAGATCCCGAATATTCCGTACCGTTCCTTGGTTCTCATATTCTGCGATGAATAAAAACATGGAGCGAGAAGGGACGATCACCTCTTTCAGAAAATAAAGAGAGCCTCCAAGGTTGAAGTATTCGATAAAATCTAGCTGGGCTAGAATCACGTTGAATGTGTTTGAGAATCGGAAGGATCCTCTACCAATCGTTGAGTTGGTGTCAATTCTTATGAATCTTGAGAGAAACGATTCGTGAGGAACAACGAGCTGATCTTCTAAATTGCTTTGAAATTCTGAGTAGTAAAAGTACAGGACGTATTGCTCCCATTTTGCATTCATGAACGGGAGCAATCGAGACAAACAGCTATGGTCGAGGGCAGACGTTTGATGCAGCGGGGAAAATGCTAATAATACCATACTTAGCAATAAACTGTAGCCCATTTTGA
Organism: Orchesella flavescens; assembly: GCA_964034955.1. Lineage (NCBI taxonomy): Eukaryota > Metazoa > Arthropoda > Collembola > Entomobryomorpha > Orchesellidae > Orchesella > Orchesella flavescens. The sequence continues at coordinate 24,700,638 of OZ035958.1, read as the reverse complement.
ATCATTTCTTTAGAATGTAAAATCTGTAAACTGGCCCGAAAAAATGCATTTAGCTTGTTCGCTCGAATCGTAAATGGTAGCAACTGGAAATACAACCAATGCATTTTACATCATTTTTGGAATGTGAAGAGGAATCTATCCGGATTATGATGGCAGAAATCATTACCTCTTGTTATAGTGTTCTAATTGTCTTCAGCTTTATTCCTCTTCAACATTTAACGTGGAGCAGAACAGCTTCTCATAAAACTAGTTAAATAAAATTCTCGTTTAAATGTATTGCTCAAAATCAATAGTTGAAATTTCAGGCTTTTATAATATAGCACAAACTAGTATGCAAAAATGCTTCAGTAAAAGATAAACGACATATATAATACATGCAAGCGTAGTAGAAATTTTAGAGCATAGCATAACCATATACATGGTTATAGAAAGCAATCAATTTTACATCCGGATAATTAATTCACCTTAAGTCCAAGCATATGTATGGCCATGGTGGTTTTGCTAAAGAGTATATTTATTACTACCATCACATCATATCATATACACCAACGTTAAATGAAATATACTTACTAATTAACCTGAAATTGCTATTTAGACACGAAAATTCGAATTTCATCTAAACAACTTGTCCATTCGGAATGCTTATTGAAAACAAAACAATTTCCTTAACATTCAGACTATACTACCTGCGTGATGAAGCGTTCCGTATAAACTGCAAACTGTAGAATATATAAAACATGCCGTTTAGCCCTTAACTATTTTGACCTTAAAAAATATGAAACCTACCCACTTCTGTGAAATGTATTCGAATAAAATTAGAACATTTGTTATTGATCTAATAGGCGACTTGATCTTTGATATGCATAGGGTCTGATATTTGATAGTCGTTGAGGCTTGATCACTTGAGAACTTTTTTTTCGAGTAATCGTAACCAAGAAAAATACGATGCAATTGGGAGGTACGCATGTGAATAATGAATGAACGCCGCAACTTATGCCATGATGCATTTCATACTTTTCATGATTTTCGTATTCGCTTCACAATATTGAAAAATTTCTATATTACGGGACACGATAATAATGATAAGAAATTCTTGGAAATAAACTAAACAATAAAAAAATCGTCCAAGGAGACCGAACGTGGAAAGGTTTCTTGGATGCTTGCAGCGTTACCACGGTGAATGGATAAGCTTGTATTTTTCAAATGCTGTATCCTAGATCACAAATCCATTCCAAAATTATTTTTCTTTTCCATGGACATTTCACGCTAGCTCTTCTCGTAAAAAAATATCTAGGTGAATTTGCGGCTTTATGCACGAGCGTAGTCGTAGAGATTCCTAATGATAATTTAAAAAAATAAAAGTTGTATTTTTTTGACAAAAGAAAATTATTGACACTAATTTCATGCCGAATGCTATGCACTAAGCAATTTATTCTCATCCGGACCGGCTTCACAACCGACCCTTCTGAAGTGCAAGATGACGCCCGTTTTATCGCGTGGATTGTGTATCCTCTTATTCTTCTTGGCAATTAGCTTATCCCCACGCCAGTTCTGTGGCTCCCAATCACCTACATCAGATGTAGTGAATTCAGTTTGTATAAGCAATAGTGACAATGAAGGAGACTACTTTAGTATATGGTCAAAGCGGTTCAGATCAGAAGGCAGCGGGATCTTTATGAAACCTGTAATTAGTTGATGATATTAAAAATAACATTAAGCACAAAGTAACATACTATTGTGTACATTGAAATAATAATTTCTCCCGTTTATTTACAGCATAATGCAATGTCTAGTGGAAACAATCTTCCATCGGAGGGAAGTACACTGGAAGTGAAAATCTATGCTATTAAAACCGCCAAAGGTCGTTTCCCTTTTGGGTGGCTTTTAATCCATCTTGTGATACCGAAATCAGCAAACGCGTACTTAAGTCTTCTGTACGCGCAAATGGAAGACGAGAATGGAAATCCTATTGGTGAATTCATTCGCCGCGTATGCTCATATGAACCTGACAAACCTCTGACGTATCCAACCCGCTACACTAGACATTGGCATATCCCATGTGGACAAGCAGGGCCAAGTGATACAAAGGTTTTTGAGCTACACTGACACTGACATTCAATATCAAATTTAATTTCTACGTCTTTCATTTACATATCATAAGTAGCTTTATCTACAAGCATTTATTTAACTAGGTTCCCAGAGCACTGCTATACGTATGGTTTGAAAAAATGTTTGACCCGATCATGAAGAAGGAGTTGGGGAAGATTGAAAACAAGACACCTGGTGGGGCAGCTATGAATTGGATTTTTTCACACACTTCATGCAACAAACCGGAGAAAATCAGACTAAGGTTCGACTTTCTGATAAACAAAAATTTAATATGAATTCGTTTTAATTTACCAATAATGAATCATTTTGCTTGAAACTGCGTTTATAGAGCCTACGTTACTAATGAGAGAGGCTGGTTAGGCACTCATAGAAGTAGTTGGTTTCACCTGAATTGGTTTGGAGTAGCAGATACCATTGAACCAGGCGAAGACCCATTTTGTTACGGTTTCCAATTATATCCACCTGTTCCAGGTCAGCCGATCCCTGATTCGATTTCATGGATTAAGAGTATAGATCCCTATGTCCCAACGACAAACGAGATCGTAAATAAGGACATTGTTAGAACCAAAAAATTCTGCAAGCCTTTTTATTACAAGGTATGGAAACAAGTTTTATTTAATAAATCAGTTTTATTTATTTAAATACATAACCAAGCACCTCATGGTTAGTCATGCATTTTTTCTCCATGTTTTTACAGGCTGGTGTGGACGTTTCAAAGTGGCCTACCTTTGGTGGTCGATGTGAAAAGCACGATGAGTACAAAACATCCACTTCGATTGCGCATGAATGTACCGCTGGAGCAAATGCTGACCCTAGTTTCATGAAATATTCCGAGTACCTGGAGAAGAGAAAGAGTTGCATGAAAATTAGGGATTGTCCCTGCCAATGTAAATCTCGAATTTGTTCTGAAACCTCATCATCTTCCGTAACCTGCTTCAAAAATAAAACTGAATGTGAGTTGAGGGATTTGACCTTAGCCAAACGCAAGTTGGGGGTTTCAACCAACGGCACAGCTGGAAAATATATTTTGGTTTGTGAACAGAACAATTAGCGTAGTACTTCAAAAAATTCTTGGGTCTTCTCCAATTACTTGATTGAAATATAAAAACCATTTAAATTTACAGAGATCACGAAAGGCACATGGAATATCTATGCTGATTGTGACGATGGTATTTGTCCCATTCAACATTCTCATTTCAAGATACTTTAAAGAAACTTGGTTGAAAAGTGCCCAAATACACAACCTTCAGATATGGTATCTGGTGAGTGACTCAAAATAATATTCAGTTAGTCATGTCCATGCAAATACCCAATATTTACTATAGACGTTTTTCTATTAATATTGTAGGTTCACATTTTCGTTACATTTTTTACAATTTGCCTCTACGTCTTTGGATCAATTTCCTTACGTCGGAGTAAGAACCTGTTGGGTGGGAGTTTACTGGGCCATACTCATAAGAGCCTTGGATGGGTAACATTTTTAATGTTCTTTTTGAGTACTTTAACTGGACCCTTTCGTCCCGTATCAAGTCCTAACCTGAAAGCAAGAAAGGTTCTCATGATTGCTCATGCTTCGCTTGGTGTGATTTATTATGCCGTGGGAAGTACGTTGGAAACTATCAATTACTTTACTTTTTAAAAACAACAAGAAGTTTAACCTTGAAATAAGTTTAATTTTGTGTCAATTTTTAGTGGCGACAGTACTGACAAGCTCTTCGATACCAGGATCCCCGTCATCTAGCGAGTTGGATTGTTGGCCATCCAAAGTATATAAGGAATTTAGTAGATTCTCAGTAATGCCGTATGTTGTTGCATGGATTGTGATGGACTGTGCGTTTCATGTGTTTTACATGGTATTCTTTTATAGTTCACAAGATAAAAAAGTTTAACTGATGTTGCATAAGTACTAGCTGAGTATTTAATTATTGTTTTTAGCTACTGTTACGTTGGGCTGATACAAATCTGCGTATTCACCGAAGCATGTATTTTCCACTTGTTCCCATCCTATATTTTAGAGGTCATCATGATATGAAGGTAACATGCCGTGATTCTCACATCAATTGATTTTCGATTGCGAAAGCATTGGTTTAATATTTGCCTTCATTTTAAGGGTTTCCGGTATCGGAAGTTGCTACTGATTATCTACAGTATTTGTAATGCCGGGATTGTCCTACAAATGATATCAGACATAATTTATTCGACGAGTGCTGGTTGCACATTTGGTCCTTCGTTTTGCACACATATTGACGTTGAAACCCCTCGAAATAAAAGTGTTTGTGGCATTGTGTGATTTTTAATTCTTTGATTTGATTATTGATGAAATTAATGTTAAATGAATAATTCTATGTTTACAATATGGGGTTTGCGTAGTAGCGAATTTGCAATAGGATTTTCCCCTGTTGCGAAATGAACAAATAAATTATCCTTGTACCCTTTCATTTTCTTAACTGCAACACTTTCTCCAGCATTCATTTCATGTCTTATTGTCTTCTTTACTAATGTCTTCATTCATCATAAAAAATCAATCCACCCACCCCTTCATTTGTATTTTTTCATTTCCATCTAAGATGAACCAGCGTAGTCATGGAGATTCATATTACTTATTAAAATGTTTAAAATATTTTTTAATTTTTCGATAAAAAATACACTTATTTCATGCCGTGTGTTTTAGTCAGTGAAAAAATATATACGATTCGTATTTTCATGTCGTATGCATACGCTGAGCAATTATTATCCTACTCCGGACGGACTTGAACATGTTACAATACCCCTGATGTGCAAGATGATGACGGCCGTTTTATCAAGTGGATTGTGTATCCTCACATTCTTCCTGGCGATTAGCTTATCCCCACGCCAGTTCTGTGTCTCCCAATCACCTACATCAGCAACAGTGAATTCAGTTTGTATAAGCAATAGTGACAACGAAGAAGACTACTTCAGTATATGGTCAAGGCGGTTCATATCAGAAGGCAGCGGGTTCTTTATGAGACCTGTAATTAGTTGATGATAGTAAAAATACCATTAAACTCAAAGTAACATACTATTGTGCAAATTGAAATAATAATCTCTCCCATCTATTTACAGCATAATGAAATAATTAGTGGAAACATTCTTCCATCGGAGGGAAGTACAGTGGTAGCGAAAATCTATGCTATTAAAACCGCCACAGGTGTTTTCCCTTTTGGGTGGCTTTTTATCCGTCTTGAGGTACCCAAATCAGAAGGAGCACGCTTAAATCTTTTGTATGCGCAAATGGAAGACGAAAATGGAAATGCCGTTGGTGAATTCATTAGCCGCGTATGCTCATTTGAACCTGACAAACCTCTGACGTATCCAACCAACCTCAGTGAACATTGGTTTATCCCATGTGGACAAGCAGGGCCAAGCGATACAAAGGTTTTTGAGCTACACTGACATTCAATATCAAATTTAATTTGTATATCATAAGCAGCTTTCATCTACAAGCATTTATTTAACTAGGTTCCCAGAGCAATGCTATATGTATGGTTTGAAAAAATGTTGGATCCGGTCATGCAGAAGGAGTTAGAGAAAACTGAACACAAGTCAACCCGTGGGGCAGCTACGAATTGGTTTTTTTCACACACTTCATGCAACAAACCGGAGAAAATCAGGCTAAGGTTTGAATTTCTGATGAACAAAATTTTACGATGATGCTACAACATACCAATGCAAAGAATTTTGTTTAAAACTACATTTATAGAGCTTACCTTCATAATGAGAAAGGGTGGGTAGGCACCCACAGAAGTAGTTGGTTTCACCTCAACTGGTTGGGAGTAGCAGATACCATTGAACCAGAAGATGAACCATATTGTTACGGTTTCCAATTATATCCTCCTGTTCCAGATAAGCCGTTACCTGAGTCGTTTTCATGGATAAAGAGTATAGATCCCTATGTCAATGTAACAAACGAGATCACAAACAAGGATATTGTTAGAACTAAAAAATTCTGCAAGCCTGGTTATTTCGAGGTATGCACGTTTTTAGTTAACGAATGCGTATTTAATTAAATTATCCCGGGATGATTCATTAGTAGTGCATTTTCTCTTCATATTTTTACAGGCTGGTGTGGACGTTTCAAAGTGGCCTACCTTTGGTGGTCGATGTGAAAAACACGATGAGTACAAAACATCCACTTCCATTGCGCATGAATGTACAGCTGGAGCAAATGCTGACCCTAGTTTCATGAAATATTCCGAGTACCTGGAAAAGAGAAAGAGTTGTATGAGGATTAGGGACTGTCCCTGCCAGTGCAAGGCTCAAATTTGTAAAGGAACCTTGTCACCATCTTCCGCAACCTGCTTCAAAAATAAAACTGAATGTGAGTTGAGGGATTTGACCTTAGCCAAACGCAAGTTGGGGGTTTCAACCAACGGCACAGCTGGAAAATATATTTTGGTTTGTGAACAGAACAATTAGCGTAGTACTTCAAAAAATTCTTGGGTCTTCTCCAATGACTTGATTGAAATATAAAGAGCATTTGAATTTGCAGAGATCACGAAAAGCCCATGGAATAGCTATGCTGATTGTGACAATGGTATTTGTCCCATTCAACATTCTCATTTCAAGATACTTTAAAGAAACTTGGCTGGAAAGTGCCCAACTACACAACCTTCAGATATGGTATCTGGTGAGCAACACAAAATAAAGTTCAGTTCAAAATAATGTCCATGCAAACCACCAAATATTATATTTGCCTATTAATATTGCAGATTCACATTTTTATTACCATTTTTACAATTTGTCTTTACATCTTTGGATCAATTTCCTTACGTCGGAGTAAAAACCTGTTGGGTGGGAGTTTACTAGGCCATACTCATAAAAGCCTTGGATGGGTAACATTTTTATTTTTCATTTTAACCACTTTAACTGGACCCTTTCGTCCCGTATCAAGCCCAAACCTGATGACAAGAAAGTTTCTTATGATTGCTCATGCTTCGCTTGGTTTGATTTATTACGCCGTGGGAAGTACGTTGGCAATAAAATTATCAATTGTTTTGTTTGAAAGCACCTCGACACGATTTAAATATTTAAAACCTTGTAACAAGTTTAATTTTGTGTCAATTTTTAGTGGCGGCAGTAATTACAAGCTCTTCGATACCAGGTTCCCCATCATCCAGCGAGTTGGATTGTTGGCCATCCAAAGTATATAAGGACTTTAGTACTTTCACAGTAATGCCGTATGTTGTAGCATGGATTGTGATGGATTTCGCGTTTCATGTGTTTTACATGGTATTCTTTCAAAGCTCACAAAATTTAAAATTTTGCCTAATAGCCTAATTACTAGTTAAGTAATTGTTTATCGTTTTCTTTAGCTATTGCTGCGTTGGGCTGATACAAATCTGCGTATTCATCGAAGCATGTATTTCCCACTTGTTCCAATTCTTTATTTTAGTGGTCATCATGATATGAAGGTAATGCTTCGATTCTCACGTCAATAGATTTTCTAATGCGAAAAATGTGTCAATTATTTTTTCCTTGATTTTCAGGGTTTCCGGTATCGGAAGTTGCTACTGATTATCTACAGTATTTGTAATGCCGGGATCGTCCTGCAATTGATATCAGACATAATTTATTCGAGGACAGCAGGTTGCACCTTTGGTCCTTCGGCTTGTACACACTTTGACGTTGACACCCCTCGAAATAAAAGTGTTTGTGGCATTGTGTAATTTTTAACTACTTTTTGTTTTGATTAGTGATGTAAATAATGTTGAAGGAAAAATTATATGTACGTATGTAGTATGGGGTTGGCTTAGTAGTGAATTTGCAGTTGTGTTTTTCTCTTTTGCGAAGTGAACAAATAAATTAGCCACGTACACCTTTTCATTTTCTTAGTTGCGAAACTTTCTCCAGCATTTATTTCATGTCTTCTTAACTGATGTCTTCATTCATCATAAAAAATCAATCTATCCGCCTCTCCATTTGCATTCTGATCATTTCCACCTAAGATGAACCAGCGTAGTCGTGGAGATTCCTATCACATCAATTATTCCTATTTTGTAATTTTTTGAGAAAAAAAACGGACACGCATTTCATGCCGTGTGCGGTTTAGTCAATGAAAAATATATACAATTCGTATTTTCATGTCGTATGCATACGGTGAGCAATTATTATCCTACTCCGGACGGACTTGAACATGTTACAATACCCCTGATGTGCAAGATGATGACGGCCGTTTTATCACGTGGATTATGTATCCTCACATTCTTCCTGGCGATTAGCTTATCCCCAAACGAGTACTGTGTCTCCCAATCACCTACATCAGCAACAGTAAATTCAGTTTGTATAAGCAATAGTGACGAAGAAGAAGACTACTTCAGTATATGGTCAAGGCGGTTCAGATCAGAAGGCAGCGGGATCTTTATGAAACCTGTAATTAGTTGATGATAGTCAAAATACAATTAAACTCAAAGTAACATACTATTGTACAAATTGACATAAAAATTTTCCCCATATATTTACAGCATAATGCAACGCCTAGTGGGAACAATCTTCCATCTGAGGGAAGTACACTGGAAGCGAAAATCTATGCTATTAAAACCGCCACAGGTCGTTTTCCATTTGGGTGGCTTTTAATCAGTCTTGCGATACCCAAATCAGCAAACGAATACTTAAATCTTTTGTATGCGCAAATGGAAGACGAGAATGGAAATGCCGTTGGTGAATTCATTAGCCGCGTATGCTCACATGAACCTGACAAACCTCTGACGTATCCAACCAACCTCAGTACACATTGGTTTATCCCATGTGGGCAAGCAGGGCCAAGTGATACAAAGGTTTTTGAGCTACACTGACATTCAATATCAAATTTAATTTGCATATCATGAGTAGCATTCATTTAGAAACATTTATTTCACTAGGTTCCCAGAGCATTTATATACGTATGGTTTAAAAACATGTTTGATTCGGTCATGCAGAAGGAGTTAGCGAAGATTGAAAGCAAGACACCAGGTGGGGCAGCTATCAATTGGTTTTTTTCACACACTTCATGCAACAAACCGGAGAAAATTAGGCTAAGGTTGGAATTTCTGATGAACCAAATTTTACCATGAATCAGCTGGAACTTAACAATGCAATGAATCATTTTGTTTAAAACTGCATTTATAGAGCTTACATTAATACTGAGAAAGGCTGGGTAGGCACCCACAGAAGTAGTTGGTTTCACCTCAACTGGTTGGGAGTAGCAGATACCATTGAACCAGAAGATGAAGCATATTGTTACGGTTTACAATTATATCCTCCTGTTCCAGATCAGCCGTTACCTGAGTCGTTATCCTGGATAAAGAGTATAGATCCGTATGTTAATGTAACAAACGGGATCACAAATAAGGACATTGTTAGAAACAAACAATTCTGCAAGCCTTTTTACTACAAGGTATGGAAATAAGTTTTATGCATTTAAATACATAGCCAGGCAGCTCATCATTAGTTGTATTTTGTTTCTCCATATTCTTGAAGACTGGTATGGACGTTTCAAAGTGGCCTACCTTTGGTGGTCGATGTGAAAAACACGATGAATACAAAACATCTACTTCGATTGCGCATGAATGTACCGCCGGAGCAAACGCTGACCCTAGTTTCATGAAATATTCTGAGTACCTGGAAAAGAGAAAGAGTTGCATGAGGATTAGGGATTGTCCCTGCCAGTGCAAGGCTCAAATTTGTAATGAAACCCCATCATCATCTTCCGCAACCTGCTTCAAAAATAAAACTGAATGTGAATTGAAAAATTTGACACTACTACCACAACGAAGGTTTGAAGTTTCAACAAATGGCACAGCTGGAAAATATATTCTGGTATGTGAATGGAAAAAAATAGCGTAGTGTTTAAAAAATTCAATGGGTCTTCTCCAATGACTTGACTGAAATAAAAAGCATTTAAATTTACAGAGATCACGAAAGGCACATGGAATAGCAATGCTGATTGTGACGATGGTATTTGTCCCATTCAACACACTCATTTCAAGATACTTTAAGGAAACTTGGTTGGAAAGTGCCCAACTACACAACCTTCAGATATGGTATCTGGTGAGTAACATAACTGACATACAATAATGTCCAGCCATGTCCATGCAAACCACCAAATATTTACTGCCAATGTATCATTATTAATATTGCAGATTCACATTTTCATTACATTTTTTACAATTTGCCTCTACGTCTTTGGATCAGTTTCGTTACGTCGGAGTAAGAACCTGTTAGGTGGGAGTTTACTAGGCCATACTCATAAAAGCCTTGGATGGGTAACATTTTTAATGTTCTTTTTGAGCACTTTAACTGGACCCTTTCGTCCCGTATCAAGCCCAAACCTGATGACAAGAAAGCTTCTAATGATTGCTCATGCTTCGCTTGGTTTGATTTATTATGCCGTGGGAAGTACGTTGGAAACTATCAATTACTTTACTTTTTAAAAACAACAAGAAGTTTAACCTTGAAATAAGTTTAATTTTGTGTCAATTTTTAGTGGCGGCAGTAATTACGAGCTCTTCGATACCAGGTTCCCCATCATCCAGCGAGTTGGATTGTTGGCCATCCAAAGTATATAAGGATTTTAGTACTTTCACAGTAATGCCGTATGTTGTTGCATGGATTGTGATGGACTGTGCGTTTCATGTGTTTTACATGGTATTCTTTCAAATCTCACAGGATTTAAGATTTAATTAGTGTTATGTTGCCTAATTACTAGTTATGAGTATTTGTTTTATCGTTTTCTTTAGCTACTGTTACGTTGGGCTGATACAAATCTGCACATCCATCGAAGCATGTATTTCCCACTTGTTCCAATTCTTTATTTTACAGGTCATCATGATATGAAGGTAACATGCCGTGATACTCACATCAATTGATTTCCGAATGCGAAAGTATTGTTTTAATTTTTGCCTTGATTTTAAGGGTTTCCGGTATCGGAAGTTGCTACTGATTGTCTACAGTATTTGTAACGCCGGGATAGTCCTACAATTGATATCAGACATAATTTTTTCAACTGCAGCAGGTTGCACCTTTGGTCCTTCCGCTTGCACACACTTTGACGTTGACACCCCTCGAAATAAAAGTGTTTGTGGCATTGTTTGATTTTTTACTATTTTGTTTTGATTAGTGATGTAATAAATTAATGATGAATGAATAATTCCATGTTTATAAAATAGGGTTTTGCGTAGTAGTGAATTTACAATTGTATTTTTTCCTTTCGCAAAATGATCAAATAAATAAGCCACGTTCCTTTTCATTTTCTTAATTGCGACACTTTCTCCAGCATACATTTCATGTCTTCTTGTCTTCTTCACTGCGAAATCTTCATTCATCATAAAAAATTTATACGTCCGCCCATTCGCCCATCCGTTTGAATTTCTATATTTTCTACATGGTATGAACCATGGTAGTCGTGGAGATTCCTATTACTTCAAAATGTTTAAAATATTTTGTAATTTCTCGACAAAAGAAGACTGACAGGTATTTCATGCCGTGTGTGCTTTAGTCAGTGAAAAAATATAAACGATTCGTAGTTCCGAGCCGTATATGCATGCACTGAGCAATTATTTTTCTACCCCGGACGGACTTGAACATGTCACAACCCCCCTGATATGCAAGATGATGACAGCCGTTTTATCACGTGGATTGTGTGTCCTCACATTCTTCCTGGCGATTAGCTTTTCACCACTCCAGTTCTGTGGTTCCCAATCACCTACATCCGAAACAGTGAATTCGATTTGTATAAGCAACAGCAAAAATGAAGGAGACTACTTTAGTATATGGTCAAGGCGCATGAGATCAGAAGGCAGCGTGATTTTTAACAGAGCCGTAATTTGACGATGATAGCGATAATACCATTTAGCTGAAAGTAACATGATAGTTATGTATATTGGAATAATCATTTTCCCTTTCATTATTTATACACAGCATAATGGTGTAGAGTCTGGAAACAGTGGACCATCGGAGGAAAATACCCTGAAATTGACAATCCATGCTTTAAGTTCAAGCACAGGTCGTTTCCTTTCCGGGTGGCTTTTTATCAAACTCGAAATACCCAGTGTATCTCAATCCGGACGCATAAATCTTGCGTACGCACAAATGGAAGATGAGAATGGAAATCCCGTTGGTGAATTCCTTAGCTTCGTATGTGGATTTAAACCTAATGAAGACGCGTCGTCTCCAAATTTCTACAGTAATCATTTTCATATGCCATGTGGAAGAGCAGGGCCAAGTGATACAAAGGTTTTTGAGCTACACTGAAATTTAATATCAATTTTAATTTGTAGACAGGTCATCCATTTAATATGTGTAGATAGTTTACGAGTTTCATTCAAGACCATTCATTTAATTAGGTCCCCGGTGCACTTTTTTACTCGTGGTTTGAAAACATGTTGGATCCGGTCATGAAGAAAGAGATGGCGAAGGTTGAACCGACTTACCCGGCAATATTACAGGCGAATTGGAAGTATTCACACAGTTCATGTAACAAACCGAAGAAAATCAGGCTAAGGTAAGACATTCATTCCGTGGAATAAAATATAATAGACGATGAAAAGTCGGCTGTTGATAAAACCTCTAATAAAATCTAATTGTAATTATAGAGCTTACATGGCTACTGGGAAAGGTTGGTTAGGCACCCATAGAAGCAGTTGGTTTCACCTGAATTGGTTCGGGGCAGCAGATACCATTGAACCAGAAGATGAAGCTTATTGTGTGGGCTTCCAGTTATATCCTCCTGTTCCAGGTCAGCCGATCCCTGATTCCATTTCCTGGATAAAGAGTATGGATCCCTATGTCCTACCAACAAACGAGATCGTAAATAAGGATATTGTTAGAACCAAAAAATTCTGCAAGCCTGGTTATTTCGAGGTATGCTCGTTTTTAGTTAATGAATGACTATTTTATTAAATTATCCCGGGATGATTCATTAGTAGTGCATTTTCTCTTCATATTTTTATAGGCTGGTGTGGACGTTTCAAAGTGGCCTACCTTTGGTGGTCGATGTGAAAAGCACGATGAGTACAAAACATCCACTTCCATTGCGCATGAGTGTACCGCTGGAGCAAATGCTGACCCTAGTTTCATGAAGTATTCCGAGTATTTGGAAAAGAGAAAGAGTTGCATGAAGATCAAAGACTGTCCTTGCCAATGCAGGAGCAATATTGGTCATGAACGAATTCTTGGGGTTTCAACAAATGGCACAGCTGGAAAGCATATTTTGGTTCGTGAGCAATTAAACAACGCTGGTGATTAACGTTTTTGTTTGATTTGAATGATTTGATTGCTGATGCTTGCAATAATTACAATAATTATAGAGAGCAAGAAAGGCACATGGAATAGCTATGACTTTTGTTACAATGGTATTTGTTCCGTATACTTTTCTCATAGCAAGATATTTCAAAGAGACTTGGGTGGATCATGTTCAATGTGATTTTATACAAGTGTGGTATTTGGTAAGAAGCAGTAACGATAAAATACATAAACAAATTAAATTAATCGTGCAAAAAAATATGAAGGTCGTCAAAAATAATATGATGCTTTTAACTTTAAGATTCATGTGGTTATTACTTTCTTTACCATTTGCCTTTACCTTTTTGGATCCGTTTCCCTCCGTCGGAGTACGAGGCTGTTGGGTCATAGTTTGCATGATATGGCTACTTTCCATAGATGGATGGGATACATAACTTTTGTTCTCTTCATTTTGTCTACCTTGACCGGACCATTTCGGAAAGCTGATGTGAATCGACCAGCGTTCATGATCTTACATGCTGTATTAGGAGTTGTCTACTATGTTTGTGGGAGTAGGTATTTATTTATTCAAAATTACTCTGAAAAATAAAATTGGAACAACAAAACTGATGATTGGTAACTGATTTTGTCTCAGTGATATCCGTAATTTCAAGTTCGTGGATACCTGGATCCCCATCCTCAGATGATCAAGACTGTTTCAACTCTGAATTTTATTTACAAAATAGTTCTTACAAAATTATGCCGACGGTTATGATGTGGATCATATTTGACTTTGGATTTCACGTTATTTTTATGGTAGGAGCTGTCATTTTAGTTTTTACTTTGAAAATTTAACTAAGTGAAATTTTTAGTGTTAATTTTTCTATTTATTGTTTTGAAGTTAATGCAGTTCTGCTGGGCTGATAAGAGAATGCATATCCAGCGTAAAACGTACTTTCCACTTATTTCCATATTTAAAGGGAGAGAGCAAGTTGATAACAAAGTTAGCACATTATATTTTTTTTACATAAAATCCTTAGTTTTTTTGGAATTTGATTTCATTCCTCATCAATCTTATTTCGTTTTAAGGGAAGCGGGTATCGAACGGTGGTGCTCGTAGTCTACAGTATTGTTAATGGAGGATTTGTCATCAAAGTTTTATTAGCTATTGTCAACTCAGATAAAGCAGGATGCTGGTTTGGTCCCGTGAGTTGTACACATGCGGATGTAAACACTCTTTTGGAAAAAAGAGCTTGTGGTATAATTTAATATTTGTTTAAATGTAGATGAGTGATGAAATGGTTTTCATTTCGTGTGTGTAATTTGTGATACTTCAACGTCAATTATTTATTTGGAAATTATTAAATATAAAATAATGTTGAATAGGTAACATAACCAGAGTGTTTAGTTTTGAGAAATCAAATAGTTTGAATGGAATCATATTATTTGTTCAGCATTGCACATCTAACTAGTTTTTGAGTTAATGTATACGAAATAGACACCGAATTTCCAACACTGGTCCAGATTTGCATGATTTTTTATACACAGATACTATTTGATATAAAATGACTCCATGTCAAGTTTCAGCCTCCAACTCCCACCCATATGGAAATTGGAGGGGGTAACCCCCTAAAATCATATACTTCAGACTTTCCCAAATAACTTCCGCATTTTTCAACCTAAGCTCACGATTCTTTTTTTGTTTGAAAGACAATTAAATTCCACGAACATGACTTCTCTTCGTTTTTCAAAATTCGAAATTTCCAACTCGTAGGAGGCGGGAATGTAAAAATTCAAGAAATCCCATTTTATACAAAAACTATGCAACCTAGAGGAAAACTGAGACCATATTCGAACTCAGTAAGAAAAACTGAACACATGACTTTGTTTTTTTAGCCAAAAATTTCAAAATTTGAAAATTTCCGCCCTTACCTGAAGGTAAAATCCCATTTTATTCAAAAAACTACGCAACTTAGAGGAAAACTGAGACCATATTCGAACTCAGTAAGAAAAACTGAACACATGACCTTGACTTATATCTTAGTTAATTCAAATGAAATAATGAAAACCCTGCCAAGACTGCAATGCAAGGGTCTGCAACAGTGAATATTAACATTAGCAGTTTTTTAAAACGAGTTTTCAACTTTTTTGCAGAACAAAACAAAGTCATGTGTTCAGTTTTTCTTACTGAGTTCGAATATGGTCTCAGTTTTCCTCTAGGTTGCATAGTTTTTGTATAAAATGGGATTTCTTGAATTTTTACATTCCCGCCTCCTACGAGTTGGAAATTTCGAATTTTGAAAAACGAAGAGAAGTCATGTTCGTGGAATTTAATTGTCTTTCAAACAAAAAAAGAATCGTGAGCTTAGGTTGAAAAATGCGGAAGTTATTTGGGAAAGTCTGAAGTATATGATTTTAGGGGGTTACCCCCTCCAATTTCCATATGGGTGGGAGTTGGAGGCTGAAACTTGACATGGAGTCATTTTATATCAAATAGTATCTGTGTATAAAAATCATGCAAATCTGGACCAGTGTTGGAAATTCGGTGTCTATTTCGTATACATTAACTCTTTTATGAAACCTACGTAATGTTTTTTGGGTACGGGTATAGATAACCATAACAAGCGTATCGCGTTACGGTTTCGTGCATCCGACTCAGAATTTGATGGGGAGTCGATTGGTACCACTTTTGGCCTCAGCATATTTACCGTTTTTGAGATATGGCCACATATGTGTTTTCTGTGCCGATCTTTACGAAGCCTTTGTGACACCCTTTAGGGCAGTAGGATTTTTTGTGGTTTTGATGCTCTTTTTTTTTTTTTTTTTTTGAAAAGTAGTGATTTTGAATGAATTTGAGGGATAATGAGTGTTTCCTGATAGTGAAATTGAATAACATAGGTTAGGTTAGGTCTTTAGATTAACACGTGGTAACTGATTCTCACATAACTAGCAATTGCCAGAGTAGTGCACGTGCATTACATACATTCAGGTACCATTAGATAGAGCCACGGCTAGTAGCCAATCGGTGTTTATAAGTTGTCTAAATCGTGGTTAAGGGTGGCCCATTGATGTCCCAAGGTGTCCCAAGCGGTTTTTCAAAATCGAAAAATTGGGTTACATGAGAAATGATGTGCTCATCGAGATCGGTCCAAAAAACACACATTTATACATATATGTATGTATATGTATGAAAACACAAATGTGGCCATATCTCAAAAAACGGTATATATGCTAGTGCCAAAGGTGGTACCAATCGACTCCCCATCAAATCCTAAGTCGGATGCACTCAACCGTAACGCGCGTAGCACGTTACGGTTATCTATACCTTAACCTTTTTTTAAAAGCGCAATTTATTTTTGAACATTTGGTTTTTCGTTGACCAAGGAGCATGTATGTATCTAGTTCGTTCACTGTTGGTGCGGAAGTCCGAGAAAGATAAGGTTCCTCTGCTGATGGTGACCTCTCTGTGGTAGATTTGCGTAGTAGTGAATCTACAGTTTTTTTTGTGAATAAATAAATAAATTATCCACGTACGTTTTTATTTTCTTAGTGGCTACACCTTCTCGAGCATTCATTTCATGTCTTCTTGTCTTCTTCACTGATGTCTTCATTCATCATAAAAAAATCTATACGTGGGCCCCTCATTTTGCATTCCTATAAATTTCCACCTAGTATGAACAACCAGCGTAGTCGTGGAGATATTTTTACTTCAAATTTTTTAAAATGTGTTTTAATTTCTCGACAAAAGAAAACTGAGAGGTATTTCATGCCGTGTGTGCTTTAGTCAATGAAAAAATATATACAATTCGTATTTCCAAGCCGTATGCATGCGCTGAGCAATTATTTTTCTAATCCGGACGGACTTGAACATGTCACGACCCCCCTGATGTGCAAGATGACAGCCGTTTTATCACGTGGATTGTGTGTCCTCACATGTTTCCTGGTGATTAGCTTTTCACCACTCCAGTTCTGTGGTTCCCAATCACCTACATCCGAAGCAGTGAATTCGATTTGTATAAGCAACAGCAAAAATGAAGGAGACTACTTTAGTATATGGTCAAGGCGCTTTAGATCAGAAGGCAGCGTGATTTTTAGCAGAGCCGTAATTTGATGATGATAGCGATAATGCCATTTAGTTAAAACTAACATAATATTATACTTTTATATTATTACCATTGAAATAATAATTTCCCCTCATTTTTATACAGCATAATTCAATAGCCAGTGGAAACATTCATCTATCGGAGAACAGTACCCTGAAATTGTCAATCTTTGCTTTAAGCACAAGCACAGGTCGTTTCCTTTCCGGGTGGCTTTATGTCAGGCTCCAAATACCCAGTGTATTTTCTGCTGGACACATAAATCTTGCGTACGCACAAATGGAAGATGAGAATGGAAATCCCGTTGGTGAATTCCTTAGCTTCGTATGTGGATTTAAACCTAATGAAGACGCGTCGTCTCCAAATTTCTACAGTAATCATTTTCATATGCCATGTGGAAGAGCAGGGCCAAGTGATACAAAGGTTTTTGAGCTACACTGAAATTTAATATCAATTTTAATTTGTAGACAGGTCATCCATTTAATATGTGTAGATAGTTTACGAGTTTCATTCAAGACCATTCATTTAATTAGGTCCCCGGTGCACTTTTTTACTCGTGGTTTGAAAACATGTTGGATCCGGTCATGAAGAAAGAGATGGCGAAGGTTGAACCGACTTACCCGGCAATATTACAGGCGAATTGGAAGTATTCACACAGTTCATGTAACAAACCGAAGAAAATCAGGCTAAGGTAAGACATTCATTCCGTGGAATAAAATATAATAGACGATGAAAAGTCGGCTGTTGATAAAACCTCTAATAAAATCTAATTGTAATTATAGAGCTTACATGGCTACTGGGAAAGGTTGGTTAGGCACCCATAGAAGCAGTTGGTTTCACCTGAATTGGTTCGGGGCAGCAGATACCATTGAACCAGAAGATGAAGCTTATTGTGTGGGCTTCCAGTTATATCCTCCTGTTCCAGGTCAGCCGATCCCTGATTCCATTTCCTGGATAAAGAGTATGGATCCCTATGTCCTACCAACAAACGAGATCGTAAATAAGGATATTGTTAGAACCAAAAAATTCTGCAAGCCTGGTTATTTCGAGGTATGCTCGTTTTTAGTTAATGAATGACTATTTTATTAAATTATCCCGGGATGATTCATTAGTAGTGCATTTTCTCTTCATATTTTTATAGGCTGGTGTGGACGTTTCAAAGTGGCCTACCTTTGGTGGTCGATGTGAAAAGCACGATGAGTACAAAACATCCACTTCCATTGCGCATGAGTGTACCGCTGGAGCAAATGCTGACCCTAGTTTCATGAAGTATTCCGAGTATTTGGAAAAGAGAAAGAGTTGCATGAAGATCAAAGACTGTCCTTGCCAATGCAGGAGCAATATTGGTCATGAACGAATTCTTGGGGTTTCAACAAATGGCACAGCTGGAAAGCATATTTTGGTTCGTGAGCAATTAAACAACGCTGGTGATTAACGTTTTTGTTTGATTTGAATGATTTGATTGCTGATGCTTGCAATAATTACAATAATTATAGAGAGCAAGAAAGGCACATGGAATAGCTATGACTTTTGTTACAATGGTATTTGTTCCGTATACTTTTCTCATAGCAAGATATTTCAAAGAGACTTGGGTGGATCATGTTCAATGTGATTTTATACAAGTGTGGTATTTGGTAAGAAGCAGTAACGATAAAATACATAAACAAATTAAATTAATCGTGCAAAAAAATATGAAGGTCGTCAAAAATAATATGATGCTTTTAACTTTAAGATTCATGTGGTTATTACTTTCTTTACCATTTGCCTTTACCTTTTTGGATCCGTTTCCCTCCGTCGGAGTACGAGGCTGTTGGGTCATAGTTTGCATGATATGGCTACTTTCCATAGATGGATGGGATACATAACTTTTGTTCTCTTCATTTTGTCTACCTTGACCGGACCATTTCGGAAAGCTGATGTGAATCGACCAGCGTTCATGATCTTACATGCTGTATTAGGAGTTGTCTACTATGTTTGTGGGAGTAGGTATTTATTTATTCAAAATTACTCTGAAAAATAAAATTGGAACAACAAAACTGATGATTGGTAACTGATTTTGTCTCAGTGATATCCGTAATTTCAAGTTCGTGGATACCTGGATCCCCATCCTCAGATGATCAAGACTGTTTCAACTCTGAATTTTATTTACAAAATAGTTCATACAAAATTATGCCGACGGTTATGGTGTGGATCATATTTGACTTTGGATTTCACGTTATTTTTATGGTAGGAGCTGTCATTTTAGTTTTTACTTTGAAAATTTAACTAACCGAAATTTTTTTATTTAATTTTTATTGTTTTGGGTTTGAAGTTGATGCAGTTCTGGGCTGATATGAGAATGCATATCCGGCGTAAAATGTACTTTCCACTTCTTTCCATCTTTAAAGGGAGAGAGACAATTGATAACAAAGTTAGCAAGACATCATATTTATTACTTTTATATAAAACATCCTTTGTGTTTTTTGGAATTTGATTTCATTCATCATCACTTTTATTTCGTTTTAAGGGAAGCGGGCATCGAAAGGTGGTGCTCGTAGTCTACAGTATTTTTAATGGAGGATTTGTCATCAAAGTTTTATTAGCTATTGTCAACTCAGATAAAGCAGGATGCTGGTTTGGTCCCGTGAGTTGTACACATGCGGATGTTAACACTCTTCTAGAAAAAAGTGCTTGTGGTATAATTTAATATTTGTTTAAATGTAAATTAGTGATGAAATGGTTTTTATCTCGTGGTGTGTAATTTGTGATACTTCAACGTCAACTATTTATTTAGAAATTATTAAAAATAAATCGATTTTGTACTGGTAGATTTTGAATTTGATTGTATAGTATTAAAAATCAAATTTTCGTTGGAGTGGAATCATATTATTTGTTCAGCATTCAACATCTAACAATTTTTGTGAAATCTACGCAACGATTCTGAAAGTACAATTTATTTTTGAACATTTGGTTTTTCGTTGACAAATGAGCATGTATCTAGTTCCTTCATTGTTGGTGCGGACGTCCGAAAAAAGACAAGGTTCCTCTGCTGACGGTGACCTCTTTGTGGTGGATTTGCGTGGTAGTGAATTTAAAGTTGTTTTTTTTTCGTTTGCGAAATGAATAAATAACTTATCCACGTACGTTTTCATTTTCTTAGTAGCTACACCTTCTCGAGCATTCATGTCTTCATTCATCATAAAAAATCAATGTATCTGCCTCTCCATTTGCATTCTGATCATTTCCACCTAAGATGAACCAGCGTAGTCGTGGAGATTCCTATTACTTAAATTATTCCTGTTTTGTATTTTTTTAGTAAAAAAACTGACACTTATTTCATGCCAGATGTGTTTTAGTAAATGAAAAAATATATGCGGTTAGTATTTCCATGCCGTATGCATGCACTGAGCAATTATTTTTCTAATCCGGACGGACTTGAACATGTCACGACCCCCCTGATGTGCAAGATGACAGGCGTTTTATCACGTGGATTGTGTGTCCTCACATTTTTCCTGGCGATTAGCTTATCACCACTCCAGTTCTGTGGTTCCCAATCACCTACATCCGAAGCAGTGAATTCGATTTGTATAAGCAACAGCAAAAATGAAGGAGACTACTTTAGTATGTGGTCAAAGCGCATGAGATCAGAAGGCAGCGTGATTTTTAACAGAGCCGTAATTTGATGATGATAGCGATAATGTCATTTAGTTCAAACTAACATAATATACACTTATATTATTATCATTGAAATAATAATTTCCCCTCGTTTTTATACAGCATAATTCAATAGCCAGTGGAAACATTCATCTATCGGAGAACAGTACCCTGAAAGTGAAGATCTATGCTTTAAGCACAATCACAGGTCGTTTTCCACCTGGATGGCTTTTTATCACACTCGCAATACCCAGTGGAACCCTTGCCGGACATATAAGTCTTGTATACGCACAAATGGAAGATGAGAATGGAAATGCCATTGGTGAATTCGTTAACTTCGTATGTGGATTTAAACCTAATGAAGTGGTATCATTTAAAAGTCGCTACAGTCACGATTTTCAGGTCCCATGTGGGCAAGTGGGGTCAAGTGATACAAAGGTTATTGAGTTACACTGAAATTTACTATCAATCTTAATTTGTACGTCGCCCATTTTAATATATGTAGATAGTGAACGAGTTTCATTCAAGGCCATTCTTTTAATTAGGTTCCCAGTGCATATTTATTCGCATGGTACGAAAAAATGTTGGATCCAGTCATGAAGAAAGAGGTAGAGAAGTTTGAAATCCCTAACCCGGGTACAGTACAGTCGAATTGGATGTATTCGCACACTTCCTGCAACAAACCGAAGAAAATTAGGCTAAGGTTCGATATTCATTCCGTTAAAAAAAATGTAAGATGAAAAGTAGGTTATCAATAAAACCTTTAATGAAGTCTTTAAATGTGTTTTTAGAGCCTACATGGCTACTCAGATAGGCTGGTTAGGCACCCATAGAAGCAGTTGGATTCACCTGAATTGGTTCGGAGCAGCAGATACCGTTGAACCAGAAGATAAAGCTTATTGTTTGGGTTTCCAGTTATATCCTCCTGTTTCAGGTCAGTCGATCCCCGAGTCGATGTCATGGATAAAGAGTATAGATCCATATGTCCTACCAACAAACGAGATCTCAAAAAAGGATATTGTTAGAACCAAAAAATTCTGCAAACCTGGTTATGTCAAGGTATGCACGCTTTTAGTTATCGAATGCGTATGTAATTAAATGATCCCGGGATGAATGATTTGTCGCGCATTCTTTCTGTTCATATTTTTACAGGTTGGCGTGGACGTTTCAAAGTGGCCTACCTTTGGTGGTCGATGTGATAAGCACGATGAATACAAAACATCCACTTCGATTGCGCATGAATGTACCGCTGGAGCAAATGCGGACCCTAGTTTCATGAAATATTCCGAGTACCTTGAGAAGAGGAAAAGTTGCATGAAGATTAGGGATTGTCCGTGCCAATGCAAGCCTCAAATTTGTAATGAAACCGCATCATCATCTTCCCCTTCCAGTAACGCAACCTGCTTCAAAAATAACACTGAATGTGAGTTGAGGGATTTGACGTTAGCCAAACGCAAGTTGGGGGTTTCAACAAATGGCACAGCTGGGAAGCATATTTTGGTTCGTTAAAACGATCAAATAATCATAATCATGATGATATAAGTTTTTTGTTTGAATTTAAGTGATTTGAGTATTGCTTACAATAATTACAGAGAGCAAGAAAGGCACATGGAATAGCTATGACTTTTGTCACAATGGTATTTGTTCCGTATACTTTTCTCATAGCAAGATATTTCAAAGAGACGTGGGTGGATCATGTTCAATGTGATTTTATTCAAGTGTGGTATTTGGTAAGAAGCATTAGCGATAAAATACCTCAACAAATTAAATTAATCCTACAAGAAAACTATATTGAATGAGTATAAAATAATATAATGCTTTTAACTTTAAGGTTCATGTGGTAATTACTTTCTTTACCATTTGCCTATACCTTTTTGGATCCGTTTCCCTCCGTCGGAGTACAAGGCTGTTGGGTCATAGTTTGCATGAAATGGCTACTTTCCATAGATGGATGGGATACACAACTTTTACTCTCTTCGTTTTGTCTACCTTGAGCGGACCATTTCGGAAAGCTGATGTGAATCGACGAGGGTTCATGATCTTACATGCTGTATTAGGAGTTGTCTACTATTTTTGTGGGAGTAGGTATTTATTTATTTATTCCCAAAACTAAAATTTTAACATCTGATAATTGGTAACTGATTATTTCTCAGTGATATCCGTAATTTCAAGCTCGTGGATACCTGGATCCCCATCCTCAGATGATCAAGATTGTTTCAATTCTGAATTGTATGCAAAAAATAGTTCATACAAGATTATGCCGACGGTTATTATGTGGATCATATTTGACTTTGGATTTCACGTTATTTTTATGGTAGGAGCCTTCATATAGTTTTGCTTTGAAAATGTAGCTAAATGAAATTTTTAGTGTTAATTTTAATTAATTATTTTGAAGTTAATGCAGTTATGGGCTGATAAGAGAATGCAAATCCAGCGCAAAATGTACTTTCCACTTATTTCCATATTTAAAGGGAGAGAGAAAATTGAAAACAAAGTTAGCAACACATCGTATTTATTATTATTATAATTTTTTATATAAAATCCTTTCTGTTTTTTTGGAATTTGATTTCGTTCATCATCAATCTTATTTGGTTTTAAGGGAAGGAGGTATCGAAAGCTGGTGATCATAGTCTACAGTATTTTTAATGGAGGATTTGTCATCAAAGTTTTATCAGCTATTGGCAACTCAGATAAAGCAGGGTGCTGGTTTGGTCCCGTGAGTTGTACACATGCGGATGTTAACACTCTTTTGGAAAAAAGAGCTTGTGGTATTATTTAAATGTGAATGATAGACTAAATGTATTTTATTCCGTGGTGTGTAATTTGTGATACTTCAACGTCAACTTTTTATTTACAAATTATTAAGAATAAAACATTGTTGCACAGGTGCAATAATGATCTGATGTTATTATAGTTTGGGAAATTAAATATTTTGAGTGGAATCATATTATTTGTTCAGTATTCAGTATCTAACCATTTTTTTTATGAAATCTACGAAACGTTTCCTGAAAGCACAATTGGTTTTTGAAGGCATTTTACTACATTTTGTTTTTCGTTGACAAATGAGCATATATCTGGAAAATGGCAACCTTCGTTCATCAGTGCGGAAGTCCGAAAAGATAACGATCCTCTGCTGGTGACCTCTCTATATATTCCGCCTTCTTGTCTCCATCTCTATCCACCACATCCGTCATTAGAAAATAGGGTGCTAAAACCTGACGTTCCCATACTTCCAAACTTTCACCACCTTAAAAGACCTGTTATCAATAAGTACACTACCGACTAGTACTACTATTGAAAAGCAAATAAGAGCCACCATTAACCATTATCATTCACTTGACGTATGGATTTTGTTCCTTGAGAGGAGGCTGACGGGAATTTGATCTCCAGTGATATATGATGTAAAAATGTAGAGCTTTCTTAATACCCGACTTAGCATACACATATCTATCTTCTCTTCTTGTAGAAGAAAGTACAATGTTGATGTTGATTTAGCATATAAAAAACTGTTCCTATCATCACATCACTATCAGCATCAGCCATTGCAGACTAGTCAACAAAGTGAGACAGGGCAGTTTGCAACTTTCCACTTTTTCATCATCATCATCATCATTATCATTAGGATCCTAGGAAGACGGGAGTTGAAAAGAGCGCCGAAAGTAACGTAACAGCATGATTGATTCGACTTCTACACTCTATCACCTCCCGTTTTGCCATTTCCTCTTTGAGGCTGTCAACCCTTGTACAAATTTTGATTGATTGGACTTTCTCCTGGTGAAGAGGGCTTAAGGTATACTCGTATGTAAAGAAAGAATGAGGAGTCTTTTGCTACTTTTCGCTGAAAATTTCCAATGACTAACAACTATCGTTGGGGATTTAGAAGGACTTAACATTCAAACCTGCATAGAAATACAGGCTATAAACACACTAGCTTCACACCAAATCACCCAAAAAATAAAATGCGTGGGTGGCCTGGCCAGACCAGACCAGCCCACTCTTTCCTTCCAATCGCACAAAACACATATTGTGCTGATGGCTGCTAGTTAGTCTCGTCAAGTTGGGATTGAATTGAATTGAAGGATTGCCGGTTGGACTGGTTTGGAAATTTAAAGCCTGAAAAAAATTTGCTGTTGGAAAATGTTCCAGACAAAAATGTTCGCAAGCAGTGCATTATGATGATGATGTGCTGTTTCACTGTTTCATTGAAAACATAATGGTATGGTGTAAACAACATATTTCAGGATGACACAAAACAATGATGGCGAAAAAAAAAATTTGCACAAAAAAAGTTTGCCTTGTGAAAGTAGTATAAAGTACCTACGTACACTTAATGTGTGGACACTTGAGTACTCATGGTGGAGACAAAAGACACATTGCAACTCGCTACAATAGTAGTGTACAATAGATGAATGAATTGTGCTGCTATGCTGGTTTGATTTGGTTTAAGAGAGTGGCAAGCAAAATCTTTTTTCTTTTGTTCAAGGATTTTTCCCAAGGAGAGGATAAGGATATAAAAAAGCAAAGCAAATAAAAGCAAAGTAAAACTGCGTGTAAAACCAAAACCAACAAGGAGTAGTCCCAGTGACATGGGTGATTATGATAACATAGTGCCATGAGAGACACTTTCCATTACATGAGCTATTTGCCAAAAGACTGTGTGGATAGTTTAACAAAACACAAGGAGACAACTGATTGTGTGGAAAGTAAAAGCAAGAGTTTTGGTTTGGTAGCAGAATGGAATGGGATGGAAGGAACAAATGAGGATGGTACACATCACATCAAGTAGGACCATTTTTTTCCCAACGAAAAAAGTAGGAGATGAAAAGAAAAAGAATGTTGTGGAGGATTTTTATTCTGGAGGAAAAAAATTTGTGTAGAATAAAAACGCCATTGTTTTTTCAGCTTGCAGTAGATTTTAAAATGGAGCATGGATATACGTACATAAGTAAGTTTAAATGGACTACTGGTTTGTTTTGGTAGAGCATAACAATGCACATAAAACTTGGTTGATTTTATCATGCGGATTTTATTTAGTGTACCAAACCAAATACCAAAAGAATGGATGTGGATGTTTATTTTAACAAGGTTGTGTAAAACCACGTGTCTTTTATAAAGTGAAAGTGAGCAGCAGCTTTCCCTGCATGTCTTTCCATCCATTTACGAGAAATGTAGTCAATTTGTATTCTCCTGAACTTATACTCTTCTCGAGTATTATATTTTTTTTGGGAAAGAGCAAAACAAGAATTGGGACGAACAAAACAAAGAGCATTATTGAGTAAATGAGAGCTCGTAATGACTCCAACTCTTTAGAAAATGTAATGAATTGTGAATGAAAAGTTTTTAAAATAAAAGGAATTATACCCAGAAAAGTAGCAGGAGGACTACTGCTGCTTTAGTTTAAGTGACATAATTTAAGTACATGGCTCTAGTTTTTGGGTTGTTGGATGCTGGATGTTGTTGGGTTTGTTCTGGCTCCTGATTTTTATGCAGAGTCTACTAATTTAATGTTTGGTGGAAAAACAGTAATAAATTTTTAGAACAGTTGTTCTTAACGGAGCAACTCTTGACAAAAACGTCTTTTGTGTGAGGAGTACTTTTGCAACTTTTAAAATAATGGGGCCTAAGAAATGGATACTAAAGGGAAATAACGCTCTGGAGGATGGAGTTTGTATTGTATCATTAATGATTTTATCAAATGTGGAAAACGTCGTGAATTAAACTGACTCGAGGGAGCTACGATTACAAGACATTTTTTGTCAAGTCTGTTTTATCTACATGCTACAGATAATTTGCGTATAATTTGGTTGAATGCTCAAGTTAAATATCGTTTCGTTCGTGTTTCTACATTCAACCTTATCAATTGCACTTAATTCACTACAATTCTCATTCTGCCCCAGTCAATTTTTGCATAACTTAGAAGTTATAATATTTTTTTCAAAATCTAACTAAATTTACTATCTACTAGATTCTTATTAAACCTGGTGTTTTTAATACTTTGTAGCATATGGAGTGCAGCTATTGCACAACCTTATGTCATGCCGTGAAAACCCGTGATAATCCAAAACCAAAACTCATTCCAATCCATCCAAAGCATACTTACATACATACTTCACAAGAACATATTTTATATTATTATAACTATATAACGTGTCATACTTTCCCCACCCCTTCTCGTAAGTTATCTGCCTGAATTAATTGAAAGTTGACAAACGGGCTCCATTTCGTCAATACTGAACTATCTCTTCCTCTCTAAATCTTCAAAGAAACTTCTTGTAAAAGTACATACCTACATCACATCGTAACAACATAAGCGTTACCACTACCCCCTCCGGGATTTACTTGACAATAGTACATCTTTCTGTCTATTGGGAAGGCGAAACAAACTTGTACAAGGATTTTGAAATGAAGCACGCACTCTTGAATTTACGAATTTACCCTTCTTCGTTCTTCATGCTTTTACTAACTTGAGGATGGCATTTTACTTATTTATTTTGAGGGCTGCTGACGTGTTCCTTGTTCACAGTTAGAATTTCCGTTTCTCTTCCTTTCTTCACGTAACAACTCAAACACAGAACCAAAACGAGAGGGAATCCAATGAGAATGAGTAGTGCATGTATATATATATGTCGTCGTCTATTTTATTCGCCCACTTCTTTCTTTTTACGTTCCGTGTTCGTGCTCCATCCACTTTCATACCATACCACAGAACAGACTTAGCTCAAGGCGATAGCGATACACAACCAACTAAACTAAAGGTAAAGAGATCCCAACTCTCAAACCACCTATATCTATAGACAGATAAAGTGGGGAACTACATAACAAAGAGAAACAAGACCTTTTCAACCCCCTCTTTTTACTTCCTTTCTTGTTCTTCATCTCCTCCTCTCCGTCTTCAAACGTTAATGTCATGTTGCCGGCAGCTGCATTGCATGTACATAAAAAAATCCATGTGTATTTTTATGTTTGATGCGCTCACCTTGAAATGCTCGAAAAGGTCGGGTTTGGTTTGAAGTTTGAGGAGAGAACCCAAGACCAAGATACAATTTGTAGGTAGCTCATGTCATGTCTCATGTATGTCGCATCCGGTTTGTCGTCTTTAGTATATTTGTATTTACATGCAGTTTCGATCTGTTGAATGAAAAATGTTTTTCCGGAGTAAATCCTCCGATGGGTTTCTACCAGCAGCTTGTTTGGTAATAAAATAAAACCGTTTGGAAATATTGGCAGTGCTTTTAAAATTCTAAACAAATAATATGTAAAGCAAAATATATCTATCCAAAATTGAAGAAGCTCATCCTTACAGCGAAAATAACAAGCGGAACAAAAGTATCATAAAAACAAAAGGAAAAAGCATCATGTTTTGTTTGGATGAATTGACTTGAATACACACATTTAGTTTAGTAGTATTTTCAAAGGCAGCATCTGTTTTCTGAATTTCTCATGCGGAGCAAGTCAACTATCCTTTATATTAGCTAAAACGAGGAGTACAACGAACAACAAAGAAATTTCCGCAGATGAATACATAAGTTCAAGTGTAGTGCATAGAGATGAGTGAGCAAGAGCACGCACCCCCAAATAGTAATAGTGAAGTCACTCTTTGTGTTTGTCTGCTTGAATAAGTTCATCCTTTTTCTATTTTGGCTCACGAATTCACTTCATTTCTAAAACCAAAACTAGCAGGATATTTATATTATATTATATTATTGTTCGTTGAACAAAAGATTGTGCGTGGCGTGCGTTTTGTTATGTAATGTTAATGTTAATGTTTTTACGCAATATTTCGTTTTGTTTCCCAACTTCCTCCTCGAGCAAAACTAAATTCCAAATTCCAAGCAAGCGTGTGAGCTCAAGTGGAGAGAAGAACAAGTTTTAAAATTGTATTTTGGGATTCATTCAAATCTTTTGAGTGTTTCGAGTCTTCCCCTAATCACAATGTTTTGGTTGAAAAATTGTGAAACATTTTTCTCCAAAAAATATCATCGTCCGTATCATCATTTGTCGTTTAGACTATTTATGGATTCATCTTTGAAATCTTATGTTCCTGAGAAATTTCAACAATAATTATGCAGCATGCAGCCCCCAACCAACTTTTTCTAGTCGGCTACAAAATATCACGAACATTTTATTTCGACAGAAATATGGACTTTGCTTTGGCTTTGGGAGTTCACGTTCACGTTCCGTTGGAAAATTACTCCCACCACCCATGTTGGTGATGAACTTGAAAATTTTACGAGGATGATGATCATGATCACATTTCAGCACGGCACGTTCCAACTTCGGAAATTACTTTTGAAGGAGAACTAAACCAAACCAAACGCGAGGGAAAGAACATAAAATGGTACATAGAGAGCATCATATCATCATACAAGATTTTCATACGTAATTGTAGAGATCATTACTTACTTAAAGTTGACTTTGTGTCCTCAAATAGAAACTATTTTGAAACATGGAGTGTCACAAAATCACGAGACGATGATGCTCATGTTCGTGAGTACGTGTTACAAGAGCTCTACTCATTAGTACGTCGAGCAGTTTCTAAAGAAATAAAAAAAGATTCAAACTCAAACTCAACCCGCCGACCAAAAACGCATCCCTGCTAACAGGAAAGAGAAACATCCAAAAGTACAAACAGAAACTGTAAAGGAATACTCCAAAATATTCAGGAAAAAAGGTTGAGATTTTTTAAAAACTTTTCATAGATTCCCCTTCTCAGGAGGAGATTAGTTGTATACTTAGCAATGCAGAGCCAATATATAATACCAAACCAAGGCCAAAGCTGCATTCTGCATTATTGCTACGGAAGAAAGCCTGCATTTGCCATTAACATTAATATTATCATGCCAAGTGATCATTTCCCCTTGGTTCTCATTCCTTCACTTCCATTTTAAAAAGATATTGCCGACAACTGAAGGAGTGGAATAAAAGTACAACCCTAATAAGTGGGAACTGCCACATTCCGTCAGTCAACTCTTCTCTTCTCTACCATTTCACCCTCTTGCGCTGTTCTGTATCCGATCCGGGAATGAATGGTGAAGAAACTTGGTTTGGTGGAAAATTTTTAAGAGTGTGTGTGGGTTTCTGTGTCGCCAGAAAGCCGGATGGATGAAGTTAGGGTGGCGAATGATTTCAATTCCAGAGCATTCCAAATCCATGCCATCCTAAGTAAACCAAACAAGCTTGATATTAGTTATATTGGTACGTACTCTGATTTTGTATAGGAATGTAAAAATTGGAGGGATCAAAATCTGAATGTGATGTTGCGTTGTGTTGCCCTTTTCAGGAAGAAGACGAGGAGGGCTCAATCAAACTATTTTCAAATGGGAATCATTTTATAAGTCTTGTAGTTGTAAACCACGAGCTGGGAACAACCCTTATTTTTGTTGAATGTGAAGTGTGTGTCATTTCCAGCTGTTGTGACGGCTCCCAAAAGAGAAGAGCACTCACTCATTGGAAAAATTCCCTAAAATAAAATGCACGTAGGAGGGTTGATGGAAATGGAATGATATTATGATATGATGGTAGTATACAAGTACGTATCGAATTCGAAGGGTGGTGAAAATTTAAAGCTTATGTTTTTGTGTAAAAAGGCTAGGCCAGGCCACCCTGATGTCTAAAATGTGCTGTTAAATCGGATTTTATGCAAGAAATACGATGCTTTAAATGTTTGATGATGCGCGACGCCAACACCGAAATTTTTGGAGTAGGTAAAAATGAGATGGGATGGAAGATGGAATGGAATGATGGGGCAAAAAACAACACGAGTTTCATTTTTGATGATTCTGATTTGCTTTTAATGAAGGAATGACACTGTTGGGAAATCAGAAAAGATTCCATCACAGAATTACACAATCATTTGAAAATATAACAGAACAGAACAGAACAGAAGAATAATTCAATAAAATAACAAGATTTGTGTTATCCAGCAAGATTTTTGGAGTTGGAAGTTGGAAATAATAGAAAAGAGAAGCTAAAATTATAAAACACCTGTATAAAACTGCAGCAACTCTGCACTTTTCATAAATACTTATTATTGAACCTCAGTTAGTGGCCGTTATCCTTTAGAAGTAGTGCTTATTGACGGATAAAGTAATATCTGTATCCACTTTCTCTTTGTGGGCGAGAGTAAGCTCCACCAGCATTTCCAGCAGCGGCTGGGGCACCACCTCCTGAATTTCCACCGGAAGAAGATCCACCTCCAACTCCAACTGAGGATGAACTTCCACCGGCACCTCCAGCAGCTGGGGCACCTCCTGAATTTCCACCGGAAGAAGATCCACCTCCAACTGAGGATGAACCATCAGAAGATCCTCCAGCACTGCTGCTTGCACTGCTAGAGCTGCTACCACCTCCATTGCTGTATTGTTTTTGAGTTGGGTAGTGGACAGAGATCTTGTCAACTGGTTGGTAGTTAAGGCTGACAGCTGGAGCTCCAACATCGGGATTCTTGGGTTGATCCTTCTCGGCGTTGTAGGTGACATCGGGCTTCTTGAGCAAAATGTTGATCTTGGCTCCTTCCTGAGGTCCCAATTGCTTGTAAGCGGCTTTGATAAACTCATCAAGGTTGTAGTTGGGAATCTCAATGTCCAAGTTTTGGGAGGAGCCAGCTTGGTTCTCAAGCCAAAGGAAGTGCTCAGTCTTGAGGGTGATGGAGTCCTTGTTGACACCAGAGCAGTCGTATTTGAACTTACCAGAAGAGTCGGGAGAAGCCTTGCATTGAACGGTCAGCTGACCGTTGGAACCACCACCGGAACTTCCGCCGCTAGGAGCTGGGGCACCACCAGATGATCCTCCGGTTGGAGGAGCAGGTGGTGCTGGACCAGGAGCGCCACCGGCACTTCCATAGTTACCTCCAGCAGCGTATTGAGGAAGCGCACCGGTCAAAAGGAGACCATTCAACACAACGAATGCTACCGCCTAAGCATAACGCCAAAGGAATATTTTTTATTAAACAAATTCTTGCACTTAAAAATAATTGATGTCACTTTGTGAGTAATAATTACTAATGCTTACCGAAACTCGGGCCATTTTTTAGTCGGTGTTTTTTAACAACTCAAACACGAGCAAGCACAAACAAAAAGATTCCGAATTGTTGTTCCTCAAACTGTTGTTTGAATGAAGACAAAATGAGAACTGATACCTTTCCGCTGACCGCTGCCGGCTTTTAAATGGGTGGGTGACAAACATGTTGTTTGTGAGCAAAATTGTTACAAATCACTGGCTTAACATTATTCTAATGAGCTCAACCTAAAATACATCAAGTTGAAAGTTTGGTGGTGTTGAAGGATTCTTCAAATAATTTTTTTTGAAGGATATCGATTTGGCAAGCTACATAAGTATTGTTAGTAATTAAGCATACGCCAAACCTTCATGAGCGTGATGCCGTTACACAAAATATTCCTCATTCGATTTCACTTAAACGTATTATTTCCCATTAAAATTCAATGTTCAGTATCACGTCGCAGTCTTTAAAAGTGTTGCATCACAAAGTTTTAATTGATTTATTAGGCAAATTGGCATGTTTAAAATTCTAGTTTCAAATTCATTCATAACATGCCGAAAAGTATGAATGAAAATTTCCATGCAAAAAATTCATGCTGCATCACATTACTATTATTACAAGCAACTTGTAACTTGCACTTTTAC
Source organism: Orchesella flavescens (assembly GCA_964034955.1). Lineage (NCBI taxonomy): Eukaryota > Metazoa > Arthropoda > Collembola > Entomobryomorpha > Orchesellidae > Orchesella > Orchesella flavescens. Next base: position 24,667,936 of record OZ035958.1, on the reverse strand, counting down.
AACGACAAACTCATTTTCTTACATAATGCGATGCAATTTTTGACTTTTGACTAAAACATTTTTTTCGTGTTTAAAAAAATATGAATTTTTTAGTTTTTCTACATCCGTCTTCAAATACAATACACCACTATATGTATTTATTTCCCTTCACCTTTCAAATCGGTTATCAAGTTTTGAATAAATGTTCATAAATATTTATTTCCTTTTAAAAACTTGAGGAAATCATAACGTCTTAATTTTTAAACACGACATAATATTATACCTGAAAAAGTGAAGTGCATTAAATAAACATGTTCATTCTTAAAAATTCTGTTGTAGTTAATAAAAATGCACTTTTTTCGTCTACGGGGAAAATTCGAAAGACAAAAATAATTCATGAGATCATACAAATATATTTTTCCCCAGTGCCAAAGCAAATACACGTTGCATCCTATAATATTGGATATCCTATATATTCCCTACTATTTTCGGTGGCAGTGGAATGGGAGGTAGCACACGGGTGCATTCTTAAGTATTATTCTATGCACCCTCCACTGCACAAAGAACCATTTTTGAAGAAATAAAGGCCAACATAACATCCTACACAAAACAAACAGCTCCCAAAATTCTAAACTGCCGGCGTTACCGTTACACGGGTGATGGTTGTGCATTCATTCATGAATTTGAATGTTTCCATCTCTCTCCTTCTCTACGCCACGCACCATTTTCTGAATTTTAGATTTACAACTGAAGTGAATGCCCGCTTACATTTCGAAACAAAAAAAAACGTTCTGTTCTCCATTCCAAACCTCTTGAGGAAGTACTCAGCCGCATTAAAGGCAATAAAAAGAGGAGATTCCCAAGAAGAAGTGGATCGAGGGTTATATTTATAAGAGAATATAAACGTATGTAATGTTGAATGTCAGACTAAATTTACCCACTACCCACCTCTCCTTCCCATTTCACATCTTTTTGTCTTGTCTCCCACTTTTCTACTTAGGACAAAAATGCATTGGAATGAAACTGCAAAGTACGATAATATCGTATTCGTATCCATTCCATTTATTTGGTTAAACGAGAAGAAAGTAAAGTTCTTTCCGTCCATGCCATGTATGTAAGGTCAAAAAGCAAATATTGATAAATAATTGATGTGCATTTTTTTTGGAATTGAGATTATATACTCTCATAAAAACATTTCCCCTCTTACTTACTCACTCTATTCCTCTCAATGGGAGTTTATGCAATATGCAGATGTGCACAATTGCATTGTTTACTCTACTGCCACTACTGCCTTCCGTTTCCCGTCTGCAATTTTATTCAATTTTACCTTTTTCCGGGGTTCCTGTTCATATTATTTTGGATTTTCCTACAAGTGCATTACTTTTACGTTTCTATCATTTCATTTATTATTTCGTTAGAATTAGATTGAATTGAAATACACTCCACTCTGCAGTCTGCTCTCCTGTCCAAAAGGTTGCTGCTTTAGTTGTTAGTCGACTGAAAAATAAATGAGATTAAAAAATACCTTCATTTTATCTGTCTCTCTCGTCCGTAATGTATTCATTTCAAATTTCAAGCACTGCACAGCTCACATTCAGAAAGACGAGGCATATTTTAGTACAAACAAGAATTTCTCTCTCTCCATGACTTGAGGCTAGAATAAAAACAAACAAAAAGCATAGGATTTTGGATGTTGGATATACTCCATTCCGTATGTTTTTTTCTGGAATGAAATGGATATTTCAAAACTGCACATGTTTCACATACTTCCCTATGGCAAGGTCTCCCCTCTTGATTAATTTTTAGCTGAAACCTCTTCATCCACACTCATTTATTCATTTAAAGTGCAATGCAGTAGCGAACTGCATACCAAACAAAAACGTAGGCGGAGGGCTATTACTATTGCATTCTCCTCTGTGGAAATTCCCTGAAGGCAAAAAAGCCAAACGTTGTAGTTGTTTGTAGGTACCAAACAAACCCAGAACCAGCGAATGAAGGATGGGATGATGCATTGCATTAAGTTGAGGATGAGCTACATATTAAGTAAGAGGAGCAGTAAATGCATCAAAGAGAGAGGTCTAGTCACAAGTGGAGTGGAATATATGCATTCTTTGTGGATTTTATAATGCAACAAAAGAGAAAGGGATGCTTTCAGAATTTTTATTATGTGTTGTGTACCAGATTATGTCATAAGAGGTGGAAAAGAACTCAAATTATTCCTCTAATTAAAACAATTCTTTCAAAAAAAAATATTATGAGTGTGCGTTGGTTGCATACTCGATGCGATGATGAGGGAGTTTGTGGCGGTGGTGCCCCTGAAGATGCGCTGTGCAATCCATTAAAAATATTTTAAGTTTCCCTTCAAGCTTTTAAAACTGAGACTGACTGAGAGGTTTCATTACTCATCTTGAACTGTTTAACAAGGCCGGGAGGATTTATTAAAGAGGAACACGTGGATGCGGGAAATTCGAATATTACACAAAATCCGAAAAAATCACTTGTGTCTTGTGTTGTCCAAATCACACACATTTATAATTTGTTGCCAGTAAATACATTGGCCTGGAGTGGCGTGGTAGGCCATTCATTCCTGAAATTTTTGTCGATCCAATCCAATTCAATCTTGCTACTCATTAATTAACTCTCAACTCATTTAATAAGATGTGGCGTGGCGTGGCGAAAAAAAAAATCTGGAGCAAAAATGTAGTCTTCCGGTTCTTTATTGATTTCATTATTTTTCAGAATTTTTCATATCTAGTACCAAATTACTCACATATTTTCATAGAAAAGATGGAATGCTCATCACAAATTATGTTTTATAAGAGATACAAAAAGAGTTGAAAATGTTGGAAATGGAATGAAAGTAGCTCATAGAATTATTATTCGCCCGAATTATATTTTTTTCCTGGACTGCTGTTGCGTTGGTTGATGATTGTGTGAGAAAAGAAAAAGCGGAAAAGAATTTTTAATTAAAAAGCTCTTGAAAAAATATATTTTTCCACATCATAAGTACATCCTTTCTCATCAACATAATGTTTTGACGATGAGGCGCAGTCAAGCAACTTCTTCATCTCCTGCCACATTTTCGCCTTTTCTTTTTAGTGAATAAATACGTGGCATGGCGTGGAAATATAACAGTGAACATATTTCTTGGTTATATAATTACAATAGTTGAGATTCCTAAGAAAAAAACTTTACAAAAAAAACTGAAAGCAATGCTCCCATCGCATCGCATCATATCCCATCACGTCTTTCAAAAAAACCAGGAAAAAAATAAGTAAGGCAAAAGAGAAAAAAAGACAGAAACGAGAAAATGCTTTTAGTAATGAAATCATGACAGCTCCTTTCACTCTCGTCATTATATTTTTCCAGAAGAGTGCGGCCACCGTTTCCCGCTTTGGGTGTTCTTCTCATTCTCGCCTTTTCCCTTTCTTCCAATTGAAAAAAATTAAAGTAACTTTGGAATTAGGTTTTTTATGAAAAAAATACCCAGAATTTTGAGAACTAAGGCTCTATTTCTACTCCTCCTTCGCTTTCTCGCTGTTGTTGGTGTTTGATTGTGGCAAATTAGAAGTTTAACAAAGAATGGAGTGAAATATATTATGTGAATATGTTTTTTTGTGTGCGTCATATGATTATACGGAATTCAATGAAAGCGTAAATAATTTTTTACCTAATTTTGTACGTATAAAACTGCTTACAATTCTACTTAAAAGGTTTTTCACTTCACTCCACATTCAATATTTTTCATAACCATGTTTGGTTTGTGTGGAATCATCCCAGGAAAGAATGAGAGGTGGAAAATAGTCCAAAAAAGTTTAATTTGTACAAAGAGTTGGAGAAAGTATGTCTAAACATTTCATTTAAAGTAACATTCCCAAACTAAAATTGAATGGGAGGAAAGTAGGCCAATTTTGTTTGATTCTACTCTTCAATTAAAAAAATATAAAGGTTTTGATTTATATTTTTGTAAATTTACACGTGCAAGACAGAGACACTAAAATGCCGTTGTATGTTTTGTTTATAAAAAAATGGTTTTAAAATATATGGTTTGGGATTTTGATGTTTTATTCAACGCCAACAAGGATTTTTGCTTAATTGCAAATAATATGTAGTAGGTACAGATTTGCTCCTTGCTATCTTCGTCATATATGGATTCGAATGGCTATGTTTCTTACAGAGCGAAAGAAAGTGTAAAATGGTGAAGAACTTTGGGTGGGTGCAATTTTTTTAAATACTATTTTTACTTAGAAAATGAACCACCAGTCAAATTCCTCTCTAAAACGCACTACATATATACATATAAACTATCAGAAGAAATCCATGATGCTCAAGCACATCCCAATATTGAATATATTATTCCATTCCACTTCTTTAAAGCAATAATCTTTTGTAGCCCAAATTTTTAGTGAAAGAAGTAGAACTTTATTGTCGCACGCTTAGCATCTCTCCCATAATAGCATTTGTTCCCTTTTCTTGAAAATTGAATTGGTTACAATAATTGAATAAAATATAAAACGCAAGCTGTGTCCTACTGCTTTCCTCCCTATTACTCCTGGTCTGGTTTAGGTGGTTCCAAAAAAAAGTAAACGTTTCACACATGCCAACGAATCTTATGTAAATCTAACTAACTAGAAAATAGCATCAACTGCAACGCAACGCACGGAAGGAAACACTGTGTTTGGGTGCACAATTTTCCCTCAAAAGAAATTTAACGGGAAGCCAAGCCAAGCCAGACCAAACCAAACCAAAATAGAATGCAAGAGAACGAGAACGAGAGAACTCTTGGAAGAAATAAAGTGAAATCAAGGAAAATGGAATAAGAAAAATTTGTAATTAGCGATCAAACACAGAAGTAGAAATAGAGGCTCTTGACTTGACTCAAAATCCAACAACTAACTCTCAAACCCAAGCTATTCCTTCCATTCTGTGCCACACATTGCATCTATATTAAACTCTCTCAGTGATGGTAAAACTCTCTCTCTCTCTCTCACTATGTGGAACTGCTGCATCCCTCCTTAAGTACATAACACACCAAAATTTTATATGGGCTCCAGTTCCAACAATATTGTTTAGTTGCAGAGGTGGTACGTCTTGACATAGGAATAACATGGCACTTGAAACTCTCTTTCTCTTGCCATTCCCTGCATCTGCTCGCTCTAACAAAATGCCTCTTGGACTAATCATACACACTCCCTTTCTTTCAATTTTACTCTCTTTCTACTTAATACCTTCGTCCTTGCTCAATTCAACAACATCATCATCAGCATCTCAAGATTACTGCCGCCGCTGTTATGTTAGAACAAGATTGCATTTTGCATCCATTTCTTCAGCCTGTTTTTCATCAAAAACAATAATCTCTTCTTCTATCATATCATATCATCTATAGCTACAGCTATATTCTGATTCTGGTTTGGATTTAATTTGGATTTTCCGTACACCAACTCAAGGAATCAAGGTTATTGCCTATTTTTTGTTTGAAATTGCATAACTTCATTGAGCTTCTTGTCTCACTGTTTTTTTTGTTGTAATTTCAGCTTCCAATTCCAACTCGAATAAAAATTCATTATTGGTTGTCAATTTCAATTGGAATGTCACCATTTCAACATTTCAAATGGAGAGGAATTAGAACATTAATTTTCTTCTTCTAAAAAAAATGAGCAGTCTTAAAGTCTCTCAACTTAATAAGAAAATTTAAATCCTTCGTCTTCAAATAGTGAAGGGAAGTTGACTACTTAACTAGACGTTTCATGTTCATGTAAAATGGGATGTGATGTGATGACGTTATTTTAACTGCACTGATTTAAACACTCTTTTCCTATTATCATCGTCATCATTTCAAAGCCAAAACTGCCGACAAAGGAGAAAGGCTGACGTTAAAAAATCTGGAGGAAGGGAGAAAACATGATCATCCAGTTTCAGCAGCTTTATATATTATTTGAAACTTGAGTTTTCTAATCAGAAAGACAGGATAAAAAATAGAAGACGAAATGATGAGGGGTGGCTTGGCTTGGCTTTACAAAGAGGGTAAAAACTCAACAAAGTCTAGTCGGCTCAAAGAAAGAATGTTAGGAAAAAACAGAACATTCAAAAGAAAGTTGAGAAATAGAGAGAGTGAGTTTACAAAGAAAAATGTTAGCAAGGAAAAGAACAGGAGAGATCTTTTTTTCTTTTAAGCAAAATAATGAAATTCTGTTCGATTCTGTTGATGGAATAGGTAAATGAATGTAAGGAAGAATCGAATAAGGACGTGAAGCAAAAGCATCTCTTTGTTCATGTATTTATTCACGATAAGAAACTACTGGCCTGGCTTGTTTACAAATATATTCTCTTGGTGATTTGATGTGATGTGATTTCTTACTTATGCAGACGAACTTTTGGCTTTTCTCTTGATGCCATCTCTTATCCGATCCGATTTTTGTATACAAAATGTAAGCATGTAAGTCAGAGAGGTAAATGTATAGTCAATTCCATGCAATTCGTGTTGCCTGCGTGTATAAGAAAAGGTCTAGGTCTAGTTCCAGAAAATAATGTTGTGAGTAGTGGAAAGGGGAGCCTCTACCCCTAGAGAAGCTTAACTCTGGACGGATTCTCTTGATTCCAGACTCATTTGGCATTGTCATCTGTCATCCCGTGGTTGTCGGTCACTTTATCTTCATTTAAGATTCCGAAGACCCAAAAAAGCTAGAGGAGATTCCGAAACTGAGCTGATGGGGGAATGGGGGTGAGTTGGGCTTGTGTGAGTTCATCTAATAACATTATGGAACGTGTTGCCCATCCAAACCCAAGAACATGAAAGTTAGAGAAAGTAGAGCTCTCTTTTGCCTTCTATTGTCCAGGCATCCAACTTAGAATAATGGTATATACAAAAGTTTGAATTTGGGAGGGTAATTTTGAGGAAACGGAAGCAATAGCTGCAATGGTTTTATCGGTGCAACTTTTGTAAAAATCTTTGAATTCAGAAGGTTTCAAACGTCTATGACAGATTTGATAGCTGACTCAATTCATGACATAAAGATGATAAACTTGGACGCTGATAAAAAAATAAGTAAATTTTAAAATATTAAAGCTTCCTCATAGATAGATTCAACACCTTATCGTTACAATAAAAGTTACACCTTCTCAGTTCTCTCACAAGTTATAGAATAATTGTTTGTATTGCCAGCAAAAACTCATCACCAGCCAAATGCACCTGATCACTAATATGTATATTGTTTGCGAATACACAAAAGGGCAAAACAAACGTTGAAACTATTGAAATGTGTCGAATTGAATTATTATTATATCTACATTTTTTTATCCTCATCTACTTTATCCTCAGCCCATCTTATTATGTAGAACCCCGTTGAAAGTGACACCATTAGAATCTCATAAAGTTGAAAGCCCAAGTCAAAACTAGTCTGCTCTGCCTCTGCGCATTTTCTTCCAGCAACATTGCATTTCCTCAATCCTCACTCCCTATTTCTTTTCGCCGCCATCATTTTCATTTTTATTATTACATTCCAATTCTTTTTACGCCTTGTTTCGCACATAAATCTGTCAAAAATATGCGACAGTTTCTGAATCTTTTTTTTTCACTTTCTTTCTGCCTCAATTTTCCAAGCATTTGTCCCTATTACTGTCTTTCATAAGTAAAAGCATGTTGTGAGCACAGCTTGCATGTGCCGTGTGCCAATAAACAAGGCTTCCGCCTCCAAAGAAAAAGGATAAGAAAGGAACAACTCAACTCAGCTCAGCCAGCTCTGGACCAACTTCAAACTTCTTGCAAAAATATAATATAATGCAGCAAAAAGTGAAAAGTAATAAATTCTTTCCTGATCTGCATGCATATGTGTACATGAATATGGAATGGGGAAAGAAATTTGTAATAATATAATATAATATAATATAATAGAAAACATGTAAATACAGAACACACACATCCACAGTTACATTATTTCTACAGATGTGCTTGTTAGAAAGAGCACTCACCAAAAAAAAGTTTCCAGCAGGGGAGAAATAGGAATTGCGCATTCCACTACCATCCAACCATCCTCGTCCCACGTGTGTTTATGCTTTTTCTAAATTGATTTTTAGTCATGCCAAGTCGAAAGTTCGAAAGTCAAAAGTAGTTGTTGGAATTCTTTACTCTTTTGTCACATTTGTAAACACCTGGCTACCAAGAAGCACTTTTGTAGAGTTGAACGCCGCTCCTTTTTGTTAAAAGGAAGATTTTTTTTTATATATATAAGAAAATCACAAGATTTCACTTTATTCAAAGTATACTTCACTTCACATCCTTCCCTCCTTATTGCTCTTTCTTCTAGAAATTATGCTTTTGACGTGTAAAATCGAATCCAGTCGCTCTTATCCAACAGCTTTTTCCTTTTTTGCCAAAATAGTCTTTTTCTTTTTTATTTGTGCTCCACATGTCTCCATCTCATATATCTGCTGCTAAAAAATGTGTCAAATGTAAAAATGGGAGATAATTCGACGAAGTTATTCATATAATCAAATTCATTTACTGTCACAAGCCATTTTTCAAGTGAACGATTAAAAGTCACATTTTATAACGAATTTTATAGTTCCCATTTATTTTTTTACAACCGGTGACGATGAAGTTTCAACGTCCAACTCCAACAAGGGCATGGAAAAGATGTGGGTGATTTTCAGAAGCAGAAGGTTCAAGGTAGCATAAAGTAAGATTCCGATCCCGACCTTTTACCTTTTTCATCAATATTTTATGGCTATCAGGATCACATTTCATCTTGGTTGTAAAGATTTATAAAACAGAAGATGCGTAATGTAATCGTGCGTTGTCAAACTTAATGCGACGATTCCAAAAGCACTCACCATCAATATCGATGAGTGTAGCGCATTTTTGATAAATTTGCCGTGTTTTAGTGTTATGATCTAGGAAAAAAGATATGTGGGACATTTGGGGGAGATGTGAGTGGAAATGGAGGGGAGCGAAAACAAATAAAAACTTTGTGGATAAAGAAAATAATATGTTGTTGATTTTTTCAAGTAGCTTCTGAACGAATTCTGGTACATTTAACTTTCAGCTTATTTTCAAATCTCTTTGTCATTTGTGTTGCTTGCGTACATTATTAGGTTTATTGATTTGTGCATTTTTTACTGTTTAGTACGCCAATAATTTATTTCATGAAAATTCATTTAATTTTTCTCAACGGGCAGATATCAAACTTGACGCACACCGGGTCTTAGAATTAACATAATTGTTGAACACGAGTAAGTAACAATTTAAGCAAAAACTATGGACGATTTCAGTTCTTTGACAATCTTAAATATCCAGGTAGAATTTCCCTTGAGTTCTTGGATCACATTGGTCTCCAAATATTGCTCGTTCTTGGCATGGACAACCATTCTTAAAATTCATGTAGGTGTCACATTTGCAAGCAATCATATTCGGATTGAGGATGGACATAGCGAAAAACTCTGGTGCTTTGTTGTGGCTGCATGAATTTAGCACTAAAATTGAGAATCTTTTTCTTACATAAATGCTTATAAATTTTCTAAAGGCCAAGGCCAAAAAACGTGAAAACAAAAAGCGACTTTTAAACTTACCTGCTAATCTAGATTCTGGCAATCCCCGCTGTCCATGTCCTTTCGATTTCGCTTTGTTCTCCTCATATTCCACCTCACAACGATGTTGTATTGGACCTCCTCCATTAGCTAGGATTTAAGATTCAAATGTGACGTTTTTACCATCCGTTTTAATTTATTCACATTTAGAATTGACAAATAAAATTTTCTTGTAGCCTTTCTCACGAAAAAAGTCTGCATGGCCAAGAGTTTTCAAAGTTCCCATGGCTCCCATGTTCGTATGGATTATGTCCACAAATCTACCGTCTTCATGACTCAGGCGACGTTGCTGGAATTTCAATTTGTCATAAAAAGCTGCGCCCGCAGGATCCAAACCTTTACGAAATCAAAATCATATAATAAAAGAAGTAGTCAAAATTACGCAATCCCATCATCAATCATTAGAAATTCCCATTTTTTTACCTGTAACTCGAAAAGGGACTTGGGTAGTTAAATCCTTCAACGTTTTCCCACTTTCTCCACTAACATGTGCTCCCAATGAGAATCCGATTATGTGAACCTCATCCAGACTTCTTATTACCCCATTTTTCAACAAGAATAATATCATTTCCCCAACTCGCTTTCCAACGACAGGAACATTATGGACTGCGAATCTATAAAAAAGCATATTCGAGTTGTCACCCGTCTGAGGATTTCCTAACGCACCCCAGTCCACCAGTACCACGTTACAAACAGTTCCATGAGCTTCTCCAGAATGGGCCATTCTAGTTAAATATGCTGAAAATCATATATGAAAGAAATCATAAGTTTTAAGGCAAATCAACATATAACTTTATAAAACTGCCTGTGAGCCGGGCATGGAAATTCTTTCCGGGGACGCGGGTGCGGACTTTCCGGGAGAATAATTTTATTCTCTCGGGATTTCACAATTATGCACCTGCGAACCTGAAGAATTTCCATGTACGCTTTTAGTCCCTCACCGACTCACTCACCATTTTTAATATCTTGAACAGCTTTGTACTCATAGTTTGTTACAAATCCATGAATTATAAACTTCCATGGTTGTCCAACCCGGAAATTCAATTTCTTCAAGTTTTCCACATCGTTGAATTTGATCTCTTGTTCATGATCTTGATCTCTATTTCCAAGAAAAATATAATTTCACTATCATCCAAATTCCTCAATTTCATTCCACTAGTAAATTCTCCCCTACAATTTAAAATCTTACACTGGATTGGGATACAAATGAAAATGCACATCATCCGGATTTCCAGAAACAATTTCTTCCTCTCCTGATCTCCATTTGAACCACTTTTTAACGGCACCAAAACATCGGCCAATTCTTCCCGTCGTGGAATCATCCGTTCCATTTAACACAAAAGAAGGAGATGTTATTGATGCTTTAAAAAACCAAGCGTAAATTTTAATTACTTTTTAGCACAAATTACAAATTAAAAACAATAAACTTGATGATCATGATGATGATGATTATAACTACTATTTATTCCCAAGTTACACATACATTCTTCTAGTGAGTCAGCAGGCAACCTTGAGGAATGACACAAACAAATGAGCACCAAGGCTCCGAAAATACCCGGATAAATTTTATGTAACATACTGGCGGCTGACTAAGCATTTATCTATGCGACACCAAGACCATACAATAAAATATACGGGAGATTGCATGTGAGTGAGTGCTGTAACAAATGGAAGGGATCTACAACAATCTACACTGGAGAACAGCAAGAGCAATACTGAACTAGTGTAGCTTCTGATGATGATTTTGATGATGATAATAACAAAGGACGCGTTCATGTAAACAGAAATTTTTAGTGCCTCACTTTCTCTTTCTTGGCCTTGACCATAATCCCTGCATGAAGCTTGTTTAAGTCCACCCACTTTCTACAAATTCCCATGCTGGAGCTAAGGGTTCTGTATGTTTTATGTTGTTTAGTTAAGCAAATCCAGAGGGTGAGCATATATTCATTGTTTTCTACAATGTTGGAGCTGAGCGTCAAAATCATGTATTATATTCACGATTTCGCGCAAAATTGGGATCTATAGGTATAAAAATTACTTTACATTTTGACGAAAATATTATCGACGTGTAATTTTACCAAATTAACATCTCAAGAGAATTTAAAAAAAAAAATTTTTTATTTCCTAATAATATGTTACTAAATACGTGAAAAATTATTAGAAACTTATACATATTCATTTCTCTGTGAATATATCTAACTTTTTTTTATCTCGGTTGTTGGTATTAACGCACCCAAACGCACAGACAATTCCAGTCAGCTTGAAATCCAAGTACCTACGTGCGGATGGGAACAAAGAATTATTATCTATCTTGGTTTGGTTTGGTATTTTGGTAAGAAAACTGCAAGTCAAATAAAAAAAGCTGACTATGACTATAAAACTCTCTGTGTGGTGTGGTATGGTAAGCCGAAAGAATTCACGACGAAATACATGTTTTACTGCAAGTACTACTACCAAAAGACCAGACCACTTTCTTACTTAAGTTTCATATAGTTTATGTCATCCTTCCATTTCCCTTTTATGCTTTTGCAGTGTGTTTTCTTACTACGCCAAACTTCCAAATGGGAAGAAAGAATCCTCAAAGAGAGGGAAGAGATATTCAGTTATTATGGTTTCACAAGATACATGGCCACATCACTTGATGCATAGAAACGATTTCTTTGTCCGCAAAATGTCGCCTTTTCTACTCTTTTTTTAGTGAGTCAGTCGACTTGCTTGCTTTGAGGTGATATTTTTATCCATACTTTTTGTGAATCCAAAAAAAACCACCAGCAACCAACCCATTCACTACTACTATCTTTCTACTTTTCCCTAACCCAAACAAAACCAGAAAGATATGCATAATATCTCATTTTTTAAGCCAAAGCCAAAGCCAAGCCAGCAAACCAGCTCCCATAAGAAAAGATGCAAAAGATCTCTGTGGCAGTGAGAAACGCACTGTGGTGTGGAATACCATCAAAAAAATTTAAACGTAATATGTATTCTCATACACGCTTCCATTTCTAGAGTATTCAACCCAAACCCATGATGATATGATGGTAGCTGGTAGCAGCAGCAGGTTTTTCACTGTTTCTTTTCAGTTTTTGTATTCTGCAACTGAAACTTTTAAGAATGCTCTTTCCGTCGTCGTCCCGTCTTTGCAATATCAGTAGTACACTAGTTACAAACAAGGGAAGAAAGACAACAGAGACGACTTTTGTGACATTTCTGAATTCCCTTGTTTCCATAAACTCATAGCCTTATTGCAACACTTTTTTTCTCCAAAGAGAGTGGAATGGAATGAAAGAAGAAAAAAGGAAATGATTCCCAGCAAGAACACAACGCCAACCCACCAAAGTGCTGTGAAAGAAGACGAGCAAGAAAAAGGGCATATGCAGAACCTGGAACGGGTTGAGTTGGCTTTGACTCTGACTCTAATTTTTTCTTTATGTTTTCAGAAAAAAAGGTTCACGGGAAATGCCTATGCGGTGTTATGGTGGTACAGTTGACGGTAGAAACTGCATATGAATGCAGAAGAAGAAGAGAGAAAAAACGGGAGGGGAAATGGAAAAAGAAAGGAATCCCTGTGGAATAGCCACAGCCACTATACCAAGACGTAACTCGTACTAAAGCGGAAGATGGAATGACATGACAAGCCAAAGGTATCTCTTCAAAACAACACGGGACGACAAAGTTGGGATAGACATTTATATAAATTGAGATAGATACATAAATGCATTGTCATTCTACGACGGTGAATATTGTTTTCTTCTAAATCCAATCCAAAGAAGAGGAGAGGCTAACCTGTTCAAAGATGCAAGGTATATAAATTTTAGGTGTATTGAGTTTCGGCGTTTTAGTAATGCAGTTTCGCTAAACCAAGTGGTTCGGTTTGGTTTGGCTTTGACGCTGCTGCCAGTAAATCCTTATGGTTTTATAAGGAGAGGAAACAGCAACTGTAAAATCAAGATGGACTATGGAATTGTGGACCATGGACATTTAAAGATGTACTATATAACACAGTATATATTTGGTTTTAGTTTGCATTTCAAAGCAGGTTTTTTTCCCTTGGAGGAGCGAATGGAATTGGAATAGTATTGCTCTAGGGGAATGTAAAACACTAACCCTTTTAAAATTCTTTAGATTATCTCCTCCTCAAAGGAGTCTTGATGCTGCTGCTCCTGCTGTTTTCAAAGTTTAAACTTATTTTCGTAAAAAGTCACATTTTTCCCCAGTTGACAAAATACGTACGTACATTTGCTAAGAGAGAAAACTCAAACAAGTAAGTCCTTTTTGGAAAGATGCAATTTCCGTTTAGTAGAAAAAGTAGGAAACTCCGATGAAAATGACTCTTTGTGAGATAATCGTGGCAGTAATTAACGAAATGGAACTGTCAAAATTAAAATAGTGGGAAGTGGGGATTGGATTGGATGACTCCTCCGAGAAAAAGTAAAATACATACATATTTGTAGGTCTATTTTAAGCTCACTAATTATCTCTTTTCTTGGAAGTTCAAGTGGCGTACGTTGTTTAATTTTTTGGTATTTTGTTGATAGACACACATAAGAGGAATGTTGAATGTGTATCGGAGAAGCAAACTTTTGTCTCAATTGTTGATTAAAAGGCACTTCCGCTCAGGAATTCGAGGGAAGGAAAAAGTAATATCACTTTATGAAATCACTTTCCCAGAAATAAGTCACAGTTTCTCTCAACTCAACTCACGACTAGCAAAAGCAGGAGTTCATGTTCATCAAATCTAATTATCATTAGGAACCGTATCGATAGATAGATAGTTACACCACCTCCCAACATGTGTGACAGGACAGGAGCAGCACTTGCAATGAAGATATCGAATGAGATAACCATTTGACAGTAGAGAAAAGATAATTACAACGGTTCCATATAGTTCCATGGCGTACTTGTTACACAAAATAATTTTCAGAGTGAAACAACACAACTTTTATCAGTGGAAATGGTGATAGGTTGAGTTGAAAGTGTCAGTTAAATATAAATGAGCCAATTTTAATTTTCCACTTTCATTTTCATGATGATGCCCATTAGTTAGTTTTGGTTGTTGGTATTGGTGTTATGCTAGTATTGGAGTTGTAAATACACACATGACAATAAATGACAATGAAAAGACTTGTTTAGACACTTGAGAAAATTACTTAAGTGCTTCACTTTTCATGTTTCAAAGCAAGCCAAAAAAAATATTTGAAGGTATTTATGGAATAAGTCGTATTGACAAAAAAGACACGTTAAAAGAAAGAGAGATAAAACGGAATACGAGTAAGGATTCGACACCACTAAAAAGTTCACGAAAAAAAGTTTAATGTGTGTTCCAAGTAGATTGTCCTTGAAGTATGCATGTATGGTTGTGTAATTTACAACGTTGAAATTCATAAAGTCTCCGATAACAAGTAGGTTTGTAACGTAACACTACACAATCGGTGACAAAGTAGCGAATGAATGATAGCCTAATGAACATTCATTTTCCCTTTCTCCTCCAGTCTACAAAATGCAGTTATTCGAGATGCTACAAAAAATCAAAAACATTTTAAGCACTTTTCGGGCGTGATGTGATGTGATGCATCTTGAAAATATCATTCCTTTCCAACACCGATTTTTTTTGTTTTAAAATGGGAATGCATCAAATGCATGGCAGCCGCTGAACTGAAGTTGCTGTCTATTTTTTCATGTTGTTACTTAGTTTGAACTGAATTTACTTTAAAACTCAACTTCAAATTTCCACTCCGTTTGGAAACTGTTTCTAATTTTCACACGTAGCTAAGAAATTAGCTGGTGTGTGTATAAAATAAGTAACTATCCATTAAAACAATCAAGGATGTTTTTGAAGTAATCAGAACTCTGCTCTTTGGAAACTTGGAATAGACACGACGACACAACCTGTTTTTATAAAAAAATATCTCTTGGATACTTGTCATTAGCTGTACGTATTAATTCACCCATGGAATCATCATCATGATCATCGTCGTGTAACTCATCCACACATCCTAATTCTAGATCTGGAATCTGGATGATAGTGTTATGTTACTTCTTAGTAGCTTGTGTGAAACTGATGAAATGTTTGAGTTTGAATAGCGTGAACAAGTGAATTCATTCATGAAGACGGCTTCTCATTCAGTAAAAAATGTTTTTGGGCTCAAGCTAAGCTTGTTAGTTGTAATTGAAGTAGTCGGCTGCAACTAACAACTAACTTGGAAGAGGATCACTATCATCATCATCATTAAGATCATTATCTCCCTCTACTATACCTCTCGTCATCATCATGAGAAGACGCTCTCAAAACGTTAACTGGGAAGTATGCTTACTTGATTTGTATGACAACTTCATCTCAACTTGGTCACTTCATCATCTAATCAACTACTTGACTATGTCTGATTGAAATTCTTTAGCCTTTTACAACAAATCACACTCGTTTTGCAAAAAGTTTTCCAACATTGCATGCAGTTTCATTAGAGAACTTGACTGACTACTTGAACTTCTTCCAGGTTCGAATTTAACTGGAGCCTAATTGTAAGTTTTAGTTAACTCCTTCAAACATTTTATGTAACGAAAACGGAACCTGGACCTGACCTGAGTTAGAGGATCATACAAGAGCTACCTGTTTGCCTGCTGCGTCTACTTACGGTACGACATCTTGCATTACATTGTTGATGCTACAACACAACTGCAACAATGCAATGCGTATAGCTGAGAAACGCGTAGTTGCCTGCCTGCTTTGCATTGTTGGTAAAAAACGAGTGAACAAAGGTGATTGTGAGCTGCTGTTGCTACCTCTCGTTAATAAGATACCAGCACTACAGATGGACCTCTCGTCTGATTTAGTAATTTGCTGCGAACTTCTTTTTTGTATGATTTGGTTCATATTTTACATGACATTTTTTCTTAATATTCAACTTATTTCAGTATCTCAAGGCGGGTCAATAAGCTACCTAGGTAAACATTACAATTTTTAGAATTTGGGACATTTTTATAATGCCGTTTTAGTTTACCAAATTTTCCTGTAACAAAATTTTAAATTTAAAACAAATAGTATAGTAAATCCTGTATTTTTTCCTTTACGTTTTACATTTTCCTGAAACCCTCTTATCGCTTACATGTACATTCTTAACAGTATAAGATATTCCACCACACCACGATATTAAATCAAAACCCGTAACAGGGTGCGTGACTTTGATAAGCGTGTGTAAATTATTATCTTGCTTTTAAAACAAACAAGAAGGTAGCAGTAGCAGCAAAGATCTATGCTAAAACCACATGAAGCCCCTATACAAATAGAGTAGGTACATGTACAAGATTTCCGGTCTGCCTGCTGTCTTACATTGCCCATCATCATCATCATCATCCGCATTCCCATCTTCATTCGTGATTCATACCATCACTCACTAACTACAGTATCTTTTCGAATGAAAAAAAATCCTCATGAATCATGAATCATCTTAATAAATCCCATGCTACACTAATTTATCAGCACCACCAACTACCAACCAAAACCACCTAAGAGAAACTTGTCGGCGGATACTTGAGAAACGGGAGTATATCCGGTGTGGCTGTGGCATAGTGTAATGAGCTAATTAGCTCGCCAACTTGACTTGACAAAAGTTTGAATTAGGATGAAGGTGTGCAGGGATAATTAGCATTCATTTTTTTAATTAAGAAACACTTACAAAAGAAGCATGAGCTGCTACTGAATCTATTGCTGGATTGGATTGGTTTGGATTGGATTATTTTTTTTCTCCTCCAGATTAATTTATTAAATGCTTCCAATAAACATCTCTGGAAAAGTGGTATGGTGCTGAGTAAGCAAGCCATAAAACTGCGTAGGAGTAGGTACTGGTACCATACTTTTAGCGGATGGTCAGTAGCCTAACTGAATTGCTGGTAGAAAACAGATCAATTTCGTCTCCAGGGCATACGGACGTACGTACGTACGTGGGATGGGGGAGACGGGGAAAATATCTGTAAAGGCGAGGAGCTCCAGCTCTCCAGCTCGCGTAGGCATTTTTGCTTTTCAATGGAAGCGGAAAAGACAGGGAATGTTGGCGTGGTATGGCATTGTGTAATGCAATAGCCAAGCGAATGCCAATAATACTGCGAAGGTATGAAATTGGATGAACTGTCAGAGGAATCAAATACTTGCTAAATACTATCCCGTTGTTTCTATTGCTCTTCATTCTCCGATTCATCCGAATCCGATATCATCTCTCTATATCGCATAGCATCGCATTCCCTCCTCGGCGGCTGAGAAATAAATGGGGTTGATCATTGATGGTTGATAGTTGATATTGTTGATGAGCCGGCGGCTGCTGAGCTGCTATATATATATGTATATCTCCTTTATCAACATAATATATCTACTCTCTACATTAAATACCGGACTCCCTGATTGAGGAACGGATAGTTTGCAGAAATGGTGAAATATGTGTAATATATAGAGCATGCCGTAGCATCCAATCCACTCCAGTCCACATTTCATATCAAATGTCTTGAATAGCTACCAAATTTCTAGCCCAACAAGCTGAACTAGCTACTTTTATTTTATAAGAATGTGTCCAGTATTATGGAGCATAGCATCGGCGCACTCATATTTCCTTAGTGTTTCACAATATAAAAGAGTACAAAAGTAAAAATGTATGGTTTCTGTTGCTTCAAAAGAGCTCCAGATCCAGCTATGCTATGCAACGTCTCTACATTGTATCGAATTGTTGGGAAGAAGAAGAAGAAGCAGCAAAGGAAAAGCCTTCACATTCCAGCTTGACTCGCAGTCGGAATAAGTACATTCATTCATATACTTCTTACGGAGGAACGTTGCCTTGTTTCAAGAGCTTCCAGCAACTCTGCTTCAAAAAGGCATTTGAAAATTCTTTAGAAAAAAACTAAAAAGAAGACCAAGTTTTTCTTCTTGGTTCTGTTCTGGTTCTGGTAGTGCACCAAAACCAAAGGAAGCCAGGCCAACTCAAAGGAAGAAAAAGACTTGTCGAGCAGGCAACAACGTTCATAACTTGAGGGAGCACAAACCCTGACTGACTGCTTGAGCAAGTTGAGTGAGTAATGCTGGTCTGCTCTTTCTTGCTCACGTGTAATATACGAGAGGATGATAGGATAGGATAGAATACGATACGATACGATACGAGATGGAAGAATAAGGGTGATGTGATAGCAATGCAATAGCAAACTCTGTTCTGTTCTGTTTTCTGAACCCTCACTAGAAAATGTATGCTCTACAATCTACTACCACTGCTGCTTCCCCTTCTACGTGAGTGTGAGCGAGTGAGCTCAGCTCTTTTGTATCAAATCAAGTACATAGAAGAAAACATTCAACTGTCAGATCCTTAGTTGTTCTGTAGCTGTTGACGGAGCAAGACCTCACGTCACTGAATTCAAGAATTTGTGCTACACTCTATGTTAGATTGTTGGACATTGAAACTTTTTCGAATCGTGTGTGATTTAAACTCCATTATTATTGAAATACAGGTACAGTGTAAAATAAATTTTTTGTACATTTTCTCAAATCTTGCTTGAATTGAGTTCCACTCAAATTTTTAAAATTTAGCTTAAAATATTATCTTACATATTAGATATGGCATTTTCGAAGATAGTTTGAAAATTACTAGTTAACGAAAAAAATATTTTGCTTGTATCTCATCGTTTTCCATACAATTTTATGTGCCTGTCTTACATACTTTGTTTTTAACGAAACCCATGTTTTATTTTTTGTGTCGTGTATTTATACAGATTCAAAATCATTCATATCCAGAGTGAAATGACGTGACCGGATCGACATTGCCTCAATCAGCTTCATCAAACTGATACTAGTAAATACTTTGCATCCGGTCTTCTCATCTAAATTAATACATAATATGTTATGTAAAACTACAAGCGGAATGAAATGAAAAGTCCACTTAAACTCAACAAACTTGTACAACATAAACTAAACGCCATCGTTTCATTGATTTAACCCCGAAATTTACTGTGAACTAGACTGTCTGTTGTATTTGTTGTGTTGTGTGATCGTGATGCCGATCTGAAATGATATGATATGAAATCAGACAAAGTGTGCGTGCTACGTGCAAACGGAATCGCACTCTCAACTTTGTTCCAACCAAAACCAATGTGTAAAGTGTTTGCGTGTGACTGGAAAAAAATGTTGCTGGACTGGAACTGGAATAAAAAATAATAATGACAATAATGAGAAATGCATTTTAAGTCAGGAAAATAAACACATTCATGGATATATCCTTCCTGTGGAAAAAAAGTTTTCAAATTTGATATTTCACTAAATGACTAACAATACCCCTATAATTGTGCATAATTATGAGGATGATCATGATGACTGTGTGAAAACAGTGTTTCTCTCTCCACTACTTAACTGACAAAAAATGAATATCATTTGTGAGGAGGAGGAGACCAAGAAAAATGTTTAGATGAGGAAAAGTTTTAGTGTTCCATTTTACATTTAACATTGCGTAATATCTACTCCACTCTACTTCATCGCCATCATAATCATCATCAGTATAATCATATTCTCGACTCTACAACCTACATCGTTCTCGAAACAATAAAAATCGTTTATCTACCACCTCCGTTTTTTTGTAAAGTAAAACTGGATTGGATTGAATTTTACTCAAATTCTTATGAGAAAATCCATAGTTTGCACTTTATCCTCCAAGTTCAACTTCCACACCGATGATAAAAATTGAATTGTTCTCATCCATTTTCTTTCGTGCCCAAAATAGAAAATAAGGAACAAAAGTGTTTGTAAATGAAGAAGCATGTGAGGATAATAACAGGTCGATTACTACAATATGAATTTGAGCTTTTAGCTACCAACCTCGAACCTCGATCATCACATCACATCACTTCAATCTTCTTGCTTTTATTGAAGTGAGCTGAAAATCTGAACATAATATTTTATAGAGAATCTCTATAAACCAGAGAAGATCGGTTCCTTTTAAAAATAATCACTTGGATGGAAAATACTACCATCAGATCAGAGAGAAAGAGCATATTACACACTTATTTTTAGGAGCTCTTCCCACAAATTTTCACTTTGATTCTCCATTCTATGCTGCTGTGGAACGTGGAGGACGTGAATGTGAATCTAAGCAAACTAACTCTAGAGTAAAAACCGACGACCAAAAATAGAGTAATAACTCATACATCTCTCGCTTCCAGAAGAGTCACAAGGAAAGAAAGAAGAACTGGAGCGAAGAGAAAGAAAAAGAGAGAGTGAAAAAAAAACCCAGACCAGCAGCTTGCGGTTACGTTTCATACCGTATTTTACCCTGGAAGCTGGCTGGAATAGAATAGAATAGAATCCACCAGAATAACACACATAATGTTAGAGTTACAAGACACATAGTTTTTTTCGTCGACTTTTTTCCTTCACTTTCACAGTTTTTAGTTGCTACTACTCGAGCGAACATCCAACTAGCTCCAACTCCAATATTTCTTCCGTCAGCTAGGGTTAGTTTTGTGTACCTAATCTTTGGTGGTGTAGAACCACAAACTAGTGCCATTATTGAAAGAGGTTAAAAAGTGTGTGTGTGTGTGTTGTTGGTTTAGAGTTTAGAAGAAGAAAACGAAAAGTGCAGGCCAGACTACACCGGCTCGTTCGCGTTGCGTTGCATTAACTTTTTTGCAGTATATACACGCCGCTGACTAAAAGTAAAAGTAGCAGGATAATATTTCCCGTCTTATGACAAATAAGGAAAAAATACGAGAGGAAAAAAATATAAAAGAGATTCGGTTGGTTGCCTTGAATTTCCAGGCAAGTGAAGAAGCAAGCTCCTTCATCTTCAACTTTTCGAGTGTTAAGTCCTAATAATATTTGGATAATATAAAGGAAAAAAGTGGTGTTGGTTTTGGTTGGTGGATCGTTGGAACGTAACGTAGGATGTAGGATGATGGTGTAGCAGTTAGGAGGAAAGTGTGTGTAAGCTACTTTATGGGATATTTTCAAGAACTCTTTTTGTGAGAGAGATTCTTCCGTGAGTGGTTTGGTTTGGCTTTGGCTCCCACTATAACTTTTGGAGTGTCTATGTGAAAAAACTTGGAATTTTTTCTTCATCTTTCATATTGAAACAACTGGTGCACGGCTTCCACCACCTCACCTCTTGTGTCTCCTTTTTGTCTGTCTGGGTTGCATACAAAACAGTATATTATTCTTTCTCCATAAATGGATGAGCGGGGAAGAAAGGAACATTTACGCAAAAAGGCAGGACGTGATGTCCTAGCCGAATAATATTACATTTTTGCTCCAAGGCCATAAAGAAAGCCACCAGAATCAGAGAGAGCAACTACTCAGAAAATAATAATATTTTCGGAGAAAATGGCAAGAAAAAGGGAAGAAAATGTAGCTGGAGCAGCAGAGTCGCTACAATTAATGAAGAAAGACAAAGAAGATCTCCGACATTGGAATCATCACCATCATCATAGGAGACGACCAATAATGTTGCCATTTTCATTCTCCATCATGATTCTCATCCTGTTGCCAGCATATTTCGGGATTTTGGGGGGAGTAGTTGAGGGGAACAGTGAAATAGAATCATGTGTTTTGTCAGGATCCTCAGTGCAAAAAAATAATGTTGGTGATAATTTTGGGTTGAGTGATGCAGCAGCAGGTGCTAGTGGCAGTAGTAATACTGATCTTTTTGGCGGTGGAGGTGGAAGCATTGGTAATCCAATAAACAACAATAATAATAACGAAGCCTCCTCCTCCAATGTGGATCCACACTCCCTGGTTTTATGCCAAATTCGAACAATCCACCCAGATTTAAATTTTGAGAATTTGACATCCAGCTCATCCCTTTTGCAATTAACGCGACTTCGTGTAAAGTGTAATGACGTCTTATTTTTCGAAAGTTACTTGAGCCCCGGTCAACTCCGAAGTTTTAGTGAGCTTCATGACTTGACGATTGAGAAATGCAAGTTGAAAAACCTTCCTAGTGATTTTCTTGCTGGGCTTCGTCATCTCAGAAGACTAACAATCAACACGGGGAATTCAGATTGGGCTGCAAGATCCCTTGAAATTTCACCCGGAGCTTTGGAAGATGTGCCAAGTCTGAGGCATTTGAATTTGGGATTTAATCACATGTGGAGCATACCTGAAGGAGAATTGTGCAAATTGGGATCCCTCCAGACTCTCAATTTGACCCGGAATCTGCTGAATGATATTGAAGATCTCGGTCTTCCTGGTCGACCGGCGTTGAGAAGTAGCGTGAAAAATTCACAAGTTTATGATTTCACAGCATCATCATCATCGTCATCAGACAGCTCTGCTTCTTCTGGTGGTGGTGGTGGTGGTGAAGGATCAGGACCAGGGTTATCTGGATGCTTGTCAGAGCTAAAGTCACTTGATTTATCTTTCAATTCCCTTCGAACTCTGGGAAGTCGTAGGATCCCTTTCAAACGTCTTCAGGAGCTCCGACTCAATCACAATTGGCTAGAAGAACTTGAAGATGATGCACTGCATGGTTTGGATTCTCTAAAAGTTTTGAATTTATCATCCAACCGACTAGTTGCTCTTCCAACCAAGTTATTCCATCCCACCAAACTTTTGAGGGAGTTGGATCTCCGGAATAACTCCCTTGCTGCCCTGTCTCCTGGACTTTTTGGACAAAATGGACTTGAGCATTTGCAAGTATTGGATTTGTCAATGAATGCTCTGTCCAGTGAGTTGATTAATGCTGAAGTTTTTAAACACCTGGTTCGACTAGTCATCCTTCATATTTCGGATAATCAGCTGACTCATCTTTCCCCAATATTTGGATTTGATTTGATTTCTCTGCAAGTACTTGACCTCAGTCATAACCTCATTTCTTCCATTGCCCCAGGAACTTTTGCGACCATGTCTAATCTTCACTCTCTTAACTTATCCAAGAATCGGTTGACAACAATTAATTCCAATATGTTTAATGGTTTATATGTTCTACATAAATTGATTATTGATTATAATCAAATTTCTACTATTCAACCGGATGCCATGAAAAATTTGACGAGTTTGCAAGATTTAGGGATGATTGGAAATGATCTCAAAACTGTGCCGGTTGCTTTGAGGGGGCTCCAGAATTTAAGGTATGTATCTTCAAATCTTATCTTAATACTCAGCATTGTAAATATGCATATTGCAAAAAATTGTGTAAATTTCATTTTTGCATATAATTAAGCAAAATACTGCAAAATGCTTATCTACTCAATGTTCATATATATGCCCATTTTAATTAAATTGTTCTAAGGCAAGCATCAAAACTACATCTATCACCAACTTCCATTAATAAGTGTGAGAATATTTCCATTAGCGGATTCTAATTCATACAATTTTTTATTAATATTTTATTATTTAAGGATGCTGGATCTTGGTGACAACAAAATTTCATCATTGCACAACGACTCATTTTTAGGAATGACCCAACTAATTGGTCTCCGTCTTGTTGATAATCAATTGGAAGAAATTCCAAAAGGACTTTGTGAAAATATGATGCGGCTTCGTGTATTCAACGCCGCTCAAAATAAAATCTCAAAAATCTCATCAAAATCATTCAGTTCTTGTCCCGATTTGAAAGTGCTTCGCTTGGATACCAATCAATTGTCTGAGATTCCAGTAACTTTGAAGGAACAACTGCAATCCCTTCTTTGGTTTAATATTTCACAAAATAAACTCAAGTCTTTTGACTACAGGCTTTTACCACCATCAGTTGAGTGGCTGGATGTGAGTCATAATCAATTAAAATCACTTGGTGGAGCGTGGTTAAACATCAACAGTCCAACAAGCCTTCCATTATTATCGGGTGGAATTAACGGAAACAAGAATATCAGTGGTAATGGGGGCATTCTCAGCTCATCATCTGGAGGCGCTTCTTCTTCTCATCATCATCATGCATCTCATGGTTATGCTGACCATCCAAATGCGAGACTGAGAGTTGTTGACGCTTCAAATAATCTCCTTTCAGAACTGGATCACAATTCAATTCCACCTCAGATTGAAGTTCTGCGCTTCTCACATAACCTTTTGAAACGTATTGCACCAGATACATTTGCTCGTGTGACAAATTTGCGACGCGTGGAGCTGATTGGAAATCAACTTGAAAATGTCCCTTTGAACGCCCTACGACTCCCGAGAGTAAAGGAAGGAAAGCCACTTCCAGAATTCTTTCTGGGTGGCAACCCATTTCTTTGTGATTGTGAAATGGAGTGGCTCACTCGCGTGTCTCAAATTACAATTCTTAAACAGTACCCAAGAATTGTGGATATTGACGCCATAATTTGCCGACCAATGTTTCCAAGATCCTCTTTTACATCTGTGGTGGACTCCAAATCTCAAGAGTATCTCTGTCCATACACCTCACACTGTTTTGCAGGTACGAAATTAAAAAATGATGGAATATATTTTGTATGGGATTTTTTTTTAAAAATTAAACTAAATTAAATTAAAATTTGTTTAATTTATCCCCCTCCAAATTTTAGTTTGCCACTGCTGCTTGTACGATTTTTGCGACTGTCAGCAAATCTGTCCTGATAATTGCACATGTTATCATGATGCTTCCTGGACATCAAATGTTATTGAATGCTCCAACTCAAATGCTTCAACCATCCCTGCAAGCATACCGATGGATTCAACTGAAGTGTATTTAGATGGAAATGCAATTCCCATACTTAAAAGCCATTCATTTATTGGCCGTAAAAATTTGCAAAAATTGTATCTCAATGGAAGTCACATTGAGAAAATCAGCAATAAAAGCTTCAACGGTTTGTTGTCACTTCAGACTCTTCATCTTGAACAGAACAAATTGAAAGTACTTCACGGTTATGAATTTGATCACTTGAGTAGGTAAGTATCAAAAGTCTCTCCTTATCATTATTTTGAACATACATGCAATTTTTTTCTCAGACCATCAACGGCATAAATTGGCAAAAAATTAATATTGGCAAATATGAAATTGGCAAAAGGGAAATAAACGCATGATTTTTATAACATTATATGTCTAAACGTTCAAAATTAAATTTACAGGTTGAAGGAGCTATTTCTGCAAGATAATGTTATCATCTCGATAAGCAACACCACTTTCCTCCCTTTGAAATCTTTGGAGGTACTTTTAAAATATTAAATAGTTGAAGTTAGGGGTAAAATTTTAAAATGGACTTGTTTGAAAAATATAAAACATTATTTTATCTACTTTAGATACTCCGTCTTGATGGGAATAGGCTTGTGGTTTTCACAGTGTGGCAACTGAGCCTCAATCCATACCTTGTGGAAATAGGTAAAACTTTGATTCTTTATTAATTTAAGTTTTAAACCGTTTAAATTCTTTTATAAAATGCTAACACCAATATAGCAATATTGCCAAATTAACAAGATTTAAAATTAAAAACAGGATTGGCGAGAAACCAATGGAACTGTGATTGCCAGTTCCTCCACCAACTTTATGGGTGGGTAACGGATAATTCGCGAAAAGTGGTAGATTTAGTACAGCTTCAGTGCGTTTGGAACACAACTCACAAGCCGGGTCCTCATTTGATTGATTACAATCGAACATGCGGGAGCTCTTGGGCTCTGATGGGGATTGAGAACGGTTTTGATTTTAGTAGCCTCTCTCCACTTCCGCTGGCATTGGCATTTGTCTCCTTCATCACACTCCTCATTTTGGTGGTAGCATTGGTCATTTTGTGCCGAGAGAATTTAAGCCTTTGGCTATTCACGAGGTTTAACGGGTTTCGCCTTTGCAATGCTGGGGCGGATTTTGAAGATGATAAAAGTTATGATGCGTATCTCATCTACAGTCAAAAAGACGAGGAATTTGTAGCTCAGCGAATTGCTGACGAGTTGGAAACAAATGATAACTACAGATTGTGTTTACACTACCGGGATCTCATTTGCGAAACAGGTGATTTGAAGGAGATGATGATTGGAGCTGTGGAAAATAGTAAGAGTGTGCTTATCATCTTGTCCAGAAACTTTCTCCAAGGGGAATGGTCTTCTGGTGAGTATCGAAGTGCTTTCCACGCCGTTCTCAAAAAATCCCAGAAAGGAACTAATATTATTGGGGGAAGTGGAGGCAAATCCCCACCAAAGAAAATATTAATTGTGTTCATTGAAGACATTCCCAAAGTAGAAATAAACCCTGACATTCGCTCATGGGTAACCCAAAATAAAATCCAAGTGATCAAGTGGAACATTCACTCTGCTGATTATAAGAAAAATCGAAAATTTTGGAGAAAATTAAAATTCTCAATTCCTGACCCCTCCTCTCATTATCACTCAAATATTACGAGTAATACCACCACAACTTCGGCATCTTCTGGGGAGAGCCATGGGGGGATTATGACTACATTAAAGTATTCAACGGCAATGCAAAATGAGTCCCAATTGCATCACATTCCCACCCATCATCCTCATCATCAGCATCCTCATCAACAACATCATCATCACCATCAAACGCATCCGCATCATCATCCTCATCATCATCAACAAATTATTGTTGATGAGTCCGGGCGGTTTATAACCACCACTACTACCCCTTCATCCGCAACAAATACCCTCAACAACTCTGTAAAATATTGGCCTTACGGGGCAACCAATTTTGTGGCCCTCCCCCCAAAATACCAAACAAATGGTAGTAGTCATCATGGTTCAGTTGGAGGGAATGGGAGTCATCCTCCAAGCAGCATGCATAGTCCAGGTTCGCCTCATCATTATCATCCTCCCCTTCCCTTAAGTAACCCCCCAAAATCTCCTCCATCAAGCCAATCCACTGACTCAACCACAACGACCATGGCTGATGAAGCTCCCTCTTTGCTGAGTCAGCTGACAATGGCCAGTTTCAACTCAGGCAAAAATGGTTCCTCTTCAACGTCGTCATCTGCCGCTACGAAATCTCCGCTTCCAGTGCCAAAGTCGTCGTACTCGTCGAGAAACACTTTAGTCAATAATCCAATTAATAGTGCTAGTAACAGTAGTAATAATAGCAGCAGTACAAGTAACAATGAGGTGGGAGGTGGAGAAAGCTACCTGAGTGAAGGGGAGCATTTATATGCTACCTGTTTGGATCCTCCAAGTCCACAACCAACACAACAATCCATGAGTCTGAGTCAAAACATTTTAAATAAGAACAACAGTGTTAGTAGTGGTGGTGGAGGGGCGCCAAACTTTCTCAATAATATTCACCTTCCAAATGGCTACACTTACCAATCTCCCACTCTTAATCATCATCAACATCAGCAGCAACAACAATGGCTTGGTGGTGGTGGTAGTCATCATCCCCATCATCATCACCTGACGTCGACGTCGCCCAACAATGGCCATCAAACTGGAGGAAAACATGGTGGTGGTCATCAACATCACCAAGTCATGTCCAGCTTTGTCGGAATGGGAAATGGTTCCAGTAATTTGAGCAACCCCATTTCTTCCAATGGGGGACCTAACCTCAGCGGAGCAAGTGGGGGGAATAAAGGCTTTAAGCAAAAAGTGTCAGATGGAAACAATCCTGTGCAAACGTATTTGGTGTAATGTGATACTCTATACTATATTTTAAAAGTAGGTATAGGGTATAGGCTAGATATACTTCACACTTTCACCTGTCCTCCAAAACGTAATCCAGTCATTTCCGGTCCCAACAATCAAAACGTCTTCATCTATCTACATCTGGAAGTTAAGTATCAACTGATTTGGTGAAGTGCTAAGTGTCCATTTTCCCGTACGAAATGAAAGAAGACTTCCACTTCAAAAAATGTAAAACCTGTAAGTTTTTAAAACATATACGTAAATTGTATGCGTGTAGAATTCAATTCAAGAAATCGGAATTTAATTAGTTAATAGCTTCTATTCTATACATATATATAAAAGTAAAACTCATTCATTCATACCGACAAAAAAAACAGCAAATATTTATTAGTGGAAATTGTGGAATGGAACATGATCATAGAATCATAGTAGTAATGTAATATTCATTATGCTGACATTTTTGTGCGCTATAAACATTCATTCATTCATTCTCGTTTCATTTGTCGCTATTGTTCGTGTCAAGTCATGTCACGATCCAGTACTTAAGCTCGCTATAAAATGTGTGGGTAATAGTAATAACGCAACAAAACAACCATTTTTTATGACCTTCATCAACGAGCACTAATTAAATTTGCAATGCGTTTCATTAGTTTTTCATTCATTATGCAATTACATAAACACGTAGCTATCGTAAATTAGGTCAAAAAGTAGGGAAACCCTTTTTAATAAAAACTTTCCTAACAACACCTTAATTAGGATGGATGAAAAGTCGTGTCATTCCAGTTAAAGTTTACATTTATTAATATTTTCCTAAGCCGG
Source organism: Orchesella flavescens (assembly GCA_964034955.1). Lineage (NCBI taxonomy): Eukaryota > Metazoa > Arthropoda > Collembola > Entomobryomorpha > Orchesellidae > Orchesella > Orchesella flavescens. The sequence continues at coordinate 24,639,054 of OZ035958.1, read as the reverse complement.
AACGAAGGGAAGATGCATATTAGAATATTACTTTGTACTCTACTACGCTATTAGATTGATATAAAATTGCTAAGATTCAAAGCCAAAACAAGGAAACGCCGAGCTAATAAAAAAATGTTTTTGAGTGAATGAATGACAATGAGCTAACAACCAAACCAACTTAAAAGTAAATATTATTATGTACATCGATAGGAAAGTTAGGATGAATATGAATGGGTGCAAAAATTAAGGTGTGACTACTTTTACTAAAAACTAGAATATTTTCGAGATCCGGTAAAATCAAAATAATTCAAAAATTAAATTAAGGTTTTTTACCCAACCAGCATCATTTTAAGTTGAGGAGTACTTATAAGTACAGCATTTGTTGCTGATAATTGCAGACTGATCCCGTTATAAACACTTAATTTTGTTAATTATAATTATTTTATATGATTTTTCTTTGTCAAAGCGTATTTATATTTCTCTTCTTTTGAAACGGAATGATTATGATTAGCGATTAACAGCGAGAAGTCCAGCAACAAATTTTTTCCAACGTAACGGAATTCACGCAGTGGTGGTGGTGGTTTCATCATCATCACCAAATTATTATTCCTCCTTTATTCAATCCAAAGTTTTTTCTTTCCCAACATGACTTTTTATAACTTTCAAATCCTATTATTCATCATGTCGTAATTCGTTCTAGTAATCAAATAATTTTAGTTTTAAAGTGTATCAAATGAAGAAAATAGTGTATCCATCCACCTTGAATTTTTCAAGGTGGTGGAGGGACATCGTGGCCATCTGCTCTGGTGTTGCTACCATTTTATTCGTTTTGGTTTTATCATTTGATACGATGTGATGATATATATCTCTTTTTTGATATAATATGGTCATGCTAGATTTCCAAGTCTGACTTTACTTTTACATGAAATGAAATCTGAGCTGTTTTGTTGCTACTTTTGCTTTACTTGGAAGCCGTGCTGAGCTAAACGCACAGCCGGTAATTTCATGTAGCGTACGTACGTACCTGCATATATCCTCTCAAACTTCCTTAACCATTCTGATTCAGCGATGACTCAGACTCACATCAAAAAGGAAACTTTGTGTGCACTCAAACATGCACAGGTAGAGTCGGTAGAGAGCTATTATTCCGTTCCAAAAGAAGAGAACCAAAAATGCTTGTGAAACTTTGAGTTTTAAATATTTCATTTCCTTTTTCTAACCTATGTTTTCAGTTTTGCATTTTGTTATACTTTTTATCTATCATTATTATGTATTTACATTTTATATATTATTTTGTTACGAAACAAAACCTGGTCCTGGCCCTGTTTTTTAACCGTGTAAACCTAACGTAATATAATATCCTACGTATAAAAAACCAAAAACGATAAAATATTCAGGATAAATGTATGTAAATAGGTATTCGGAATACAAAGCACACAACATGTTTAAAAAATATTTAACAGCAGCAGCCATACCATAGCTAGCAGGTTGAGCTTTATTTTGAGATTATTTTTTTTCAATCGTTTTGCCTACAAAAGTTAAGGAAACTAGCCCATTCTTATTAAATTTTCAACTTGTTCTAAAAAACTCAAATTTTTATGCTAGCTACAACAAATAAAATATATTAATATGCATACATACATACAAAAGTCAAAAGTAAATGGTAACCCTTTACAAAAAAAACTATTATGTACATTTTTGACGAGAGAGCGCATTTTCCAACCGAACTTTGTAATTAACCGTTATTACCATCTAATGTACATTTTTACTGCATTGCTATTCCTACTACAAACTACTTCAAAGTAATCGAGAATGATAAGTATAAGTGCAGCGTAATTAGTAATTAAGGACGCAAATTAAAATTGCAAAGGAAAAACGACGGTGTGAGTTTTTATTGAAATATGTATGTAAATTACCACCCAAACAAAACATTTTCATTAATGAAAAATGAAATGATGATGATCATTACAATTAGCTGCGATTACGATTACCGTTGAATACATTTACTCGCTTACCAAATTTATATATATCTAACCTAACCTAAATTTTAAATGTCGTTCATATAAAAAGTAAATGTATTTAAAAGAAATCTTTTTTAACAGCAAGCAAATTATTATTATTATTATTAATATTGTAAGATGATTTTAAATAGGTGTACAAATTAAGAAAGCAGATAGAAACTATACAAAAAAATATATTCTCCGATTAGATTCGCATTCTTGTCAAGATAAATATATTATACAACATTTTTCTCAGTTGAGTTTACCGTAACATAAAAAAGATGTCTGTAGTAAGCATAAATATTCAGAAGATATAAAAACCCTAAAAAGTTGTAGGAAGAGTAATTACTTACGACTAAAGCTACGCTACGATATTATATCTATTCTATACCATGTAAGGATTTTCATGCAGGGAAATCCTCCTGTGAGTAATTAATGATTAATTATATATAAAATGATTGAGAGAAAGAAAAATACGTACGCCCCAGAAAAAAGAAGGAAAAGGAAATAAATCAATGATGATGAAAATATATGATACAAACTACTTGCGTTTTTCAACCATTATTATTTCTTCACAAAAAAAATATTTTTGTTTTTCTGTTTCATTTCAATTCATATTTCATCCGCGTTTCTGTTTCTACGCATAATTATTAGGGAATGAAGAAACGTTCATGCTCATTCATACTAACTAGCAAAATGTAATCAAAAGTCCTACGCCTTTGAATTGAAAACCCACCCGATGAAATATTGTTTTTGACATTGACAATGAATATAACGTCGTTATACTATCCCACTCTATCTGAAGCAAAGACTCAAAATCAAATCCGAAAATGTGATACATTTTGAGAAACAGAAGCAAAACGAAAACGAGAGCTTTCTGTAACTTAACAAAAGAGCGAGAAAAAAGGAAAAACTGTTCCTCCACTCCAAAAGTTAAGTCTCCCAAGTGGAATGGAGAAAAAAATCCCAGAGAAATGGAAAATTAAACAAGGAAATAACAAGAAATGTATTATTGTGCACACTTGCTAGTAATATTGCATTGCATTGTATTGTATTGGTTGGTATATTATATTATTAGGCATAATGTTCCCATCCAAATGGAAACTTTGGTGATATATATCTACTTTTATGTATGTATGTACATACGTTGTTTACGAGTAGTATATTCCCATAATACTACACACGGTGCTTTGATAGCAATAAAGCGGATCGTTTTTTGGAGTTTCAACTCCAAGAAATTGGATTGTTAGGGAATTGCTAGAGTAGAGTAGAGTAAAGTGTACACTCTGTCTGTCTATACTATACGTTCTTTAACAACCTTTTCTCACTCTCAAAGGATTCCTTTTTCTATATCCCATTTGATTCCGTCTCTCCTTCTTTACTCCCATTTATGCGCTCACGTTCATCCACAAATTTTCACGAATCACATTAAGAACTCTTTACTCTCCTTCTTCTTCTCCAGCAAGTGAATTGTGATTGGGAGTAGTGAGAAGAGAGAGAGAGCAACTTCTCTCGTCATTTAGCAACAAAAAAAAAGAAGAAAAAATACGCCCGAGTCGACTATAAATAGTGAATTAGCATTAGGCACGTATGTATCTATGCATATACTACTGCATTGCATACACTTTCTTTTCCCAATTCCATTCATATTCATTCAGTACAATGAACTACGTACTACTAGTCGGGCCAATTTATGGAAAGGAAAATTGATAAATCGACAGTACATTAGGAGAGTAATATAATATAAGAGCAGCAGCAACAGAACAGAACAGCAAGCAAGCAAGTAACTTAACGGAGGAACAAAATGCAATCCTGTAATTCGCAACCAAGCAAGACCATGAGACCAGCAGCTTGCTTGACAGATATGAGCTTGCTTTGCAAAAGAAAAAAAAATACGGCGTTCAACTTTCCCTTTCGTCGTTGCAGTACAGCTTGGTTAACAAACCGAACAGCTGTGCATATATATAACTTTATGCGTGTGTATTTTTGTAAATACATTTTTTGTACTTATGTTTCCCTTATAAATATCATATTAAGTTTAATATCGACATCAACCAACCGACGCAAAAGTTACACACACGCACTAATATTCGAGTAGGCACAGACACGCACTTATTATGAGTCAAAGCCAAAGCCAACGTCAAACTCCTACTAATAAAAATGGCAAGCCCAAAAGTAGTAGCTAAGCGGGGGAAAGAAGAGGAAGGAAAAAAGAAAGCTAAAGGAAAAGCCGCACATTGCTTTTACGTGTGGCACCGTAGAAGCATATCATGATAATATTATAAAAGAATCCCATAAAAATTCTAGAGGAAGGAATATATATGGACAATAAAACACCATAGCGTTAACGACATGCTCACATTATATATTACATTACATTACCGAGCAAAAAAAATATACAGATGTTTGGTTTGGTCTACTACAACTCTGACTTTGCACAACAACTACGCCATACAACATACAACTCTTTTCAATGAATAATGACAACTTCATCCTTCTTCTTTAGGTTGTGTCAGTCCTCATACTAAATTTAGCCTTAAAGGCTTGTATCTAGTCTAGTACAAGTGTACTTTTGCAGTACATCAACATCACCATCAACTGCTGTGCTGTGATGTTTGAACCTCTAAAAACATCCCATAACCTGAAGAAAGTTAACCGCACTGCAATTTTTTTACTGTGTCATAATGTTTCACTGCGATTGTTGTTTTGACAAAAAAAATGTATGTGAAACAAAAGAATTGCGGCGTGGCGGCATGACAAGACAAGACAGAAGAGGAGAGCAGTGGAGACGAGATGGATTTATGTTTTGGGTTGTAGTTGTAACGTTGAATGTAATGTAACTTGTAACGCATTATGACAGAGTAAAAGAGCATTGTGAATGTGAAATGTGAAGTAATGGCAAATGGTCTGGTTTGGTCTTGGTCTGCCATCACATCACATCATATCATCCTATGAATACTCGCATGGTGGTGTGTATTATATATTTAGAACAGCTTGTGGAAACGAGCACAGTTCCATAGAAAAAGGGATATTTGATATAAAATGTGCTCAAAAAATATACATTCGCTTATTGCTTGTCTTCTTGATGCTTGACACAAAGTAAAAGTAAAGTTTACTCTCAATTCTCTTGGGTTAGAGTAGGAACAGGAGAGCCAGCGCGTGCATTACATTTTTACATTACGACGAGTACGACTACGAATACGAGTTGACTGATGGAAAAGGGCATAAGTTGGAGTGAGTTGGAAAAAGTTAGTACAGAACAGAAACAGAATGAAGACGAAGGGCGGAAAGAATAGAAAACGCAAGCGAAAGAAAAAAGAGCTTATTACATTTTCCATCAAAAATTGTATCAACAGAACGGCGTAAACGTTGTTCAAGAGAAAGCTCATAATATAGATACATCTATAGAGGAAAAAGATGAGAATTTTCTCCTTGATTCTTGACTTTTAGTTATACGTTATAAGTATAACATTTGGGTGTATACCCATCAGCCGAGCCCAAGAAATAAGGCTACTGACTGACTGGAATCGTAGAAAAAAAGAGAATTGAATTGATCGATTAACTAACTACTCTTATTGTCCTATCATCTCATGCTCATGTCTTTCAGCCTTGAGACGACTCTAGTGAGTGGCTTGGTTTGGTTTGGTTGGTTGACTGACAATGTAGCTTATAGCTCTGCAAAACGTTATATTATTATGAGCTGCTACTCTACCTTCTACCTTCTACTAGCAAACCAATCCAATCCACTACAGTTTAGATTGGCAATGAAGTGGCAGCAGCACAACTAAAACACTTGAGTTTAGGTCGGTTTGAACAATTTTGGTTTCGTTTGGTTTCCCCTTTCATTTTCCAACGTTCATCATATTCCCATTCGTATTCGTACACGAGTCATCCTCTCCGGTTGAATAAGCTTGGGTTTTTATGAAGTCAACTTATTTTTTTTCGCAGACAATTTTATTCACTTTGGAGAAAAAAGGGGGTCGGTCTTCCTACCCACTATATTATATGCCCATGCCATATCATATCATATCAATATCATACACACACACACAAGTTCAAAGAAAAACTAGGTTTATTTTTTTACAAGCCAAAAAAATTCCCTAGAAATATTTTTCTCGTGGGTTGGAGTTGGATGGCAAAGACACAGACAACAGAGTGAAAAGTGTCTAGGCAAGCATAAATAATAGGTTTTTTCTTTCTACTAGTAATCACAATCGGAGGAGCAACTCCTTTAAATGCTACTTTATTACACAAGGTTTTTTTTTCACAAAAAAAAACCAAACCAAGCCAACCAGATGAAAAAAACCAAGTCAGAGAGAAAGAGAAAAGGGAGCAAAAGCTAGTGTTGAGAGAGAGAAAGCAAGAGACGTGCTGACTTTATTGAATAATTTGGCCTTTCACATGGGTTTAATGATATTATACATAAAATGGAAAGAATAGGAGGAGACAAAAGGAGAAGAAGAATGATTGGAAGTGGGAGTGGGAGACTAGGCTTGTGTAATGTAATGTTATTAGTATTTGTGTTACTAGTTTAGTTTAGTTTAGTTACTACCACACCACGCCACTATAATATATTTTTTCTTGGGATATTTTTTTTGCATAGATGTGAAAAGAAGGAAGGAGGTAGATGTGAATAATGTGAAAGCTTTATTTAATAATACGATTTATAAGATTATTACAGTTGATAGCGTGAGCTAATAGAGTACCTCTCCTACTATTTTATATTGTTGTTTTTCTTCGGAATCAACAAAAATATAGAAAAGGAATAAGAAGTATAAAATAATCTCATTCACTGCTGGATTTTTTTTCTCGCTCTCCTCAAGCCTCAATAGGCTTTACTTTAAGTAGGTTAGCGGGTTTAATGGTGCCGCTACAGCTACAGTTATACAGCTATAGTAGTTCGCAAACAAACAATGATGTGATACGTTACATTTTTTATTACTCTTTTTTATTTAAATTGCGTATTGGATGGTTGGATGTTGTAGTAGGACGCCATTGCTGTTATGCATAATATACTTAATATGTAGTAGTCTACCTCATACACAGAGATATGAGGTAATAATGGAATAAAAGGAGCGCTAACGAGCTAGCAAATTCCTTGGCGGCAAAAAACCCAACCAAACCCAGCAAACCAGCCCGACTTTCACTCAGCTATTTAACTTTACATTAGTGCCGCTGTTATTGTCACCTCGACCCGAATTGATGGCTTCGCTTTTCATTGCGTTATACAGTCATTAATTTTTTCTCTCTCAAAAAAAAGAATTCATTTCTTCCGTGTGATATTACGAGCTGATAGGATACCTTGATACGCAGGTTTATAGAGGTAAAAGTGGTGTGGGTGAGAGTGAATGTAAAAATGTAATGGATTTTTACTCCATTGACATAATACAGGGACATCGACATCGACAGTGTTGAATTAAATACAACATTTAGCTCCATTAATAACAGGGGGATTGGAGCAACCATGTATTTTTAAGGCTTGCCCTTTACGCCGTTCACTACTACTACCTTTACCTTTTAGTTTATGCATTTTTTGGGGTTAAGTGGAATGGAATGTGAAATAAAATGGATCGATAGGAGTTTTGATTAGCTTTTTCTCCACTTCATTTTATTCATCCTCTGCGTCCTGCCCTCTGAAGGTTGAGCATTTGAGGAGTATATTGTTGATATTATGATATTGAGTCATGAGTCTTGAGTCAATGTTGGGTTGAGAATATTATGCATAATATAAAATATAACGTCAAACTTATACGTTTTCCTTTTGTGGATTTTGTCATGCCAGACCAGACCATACCAAACCAATGCCAATAGTAGGTAACAATTTCCTTGATTCTTGCCTTTCGTTGCTCAAAAGGAGAAAGCAAGGAGGCAAGAACATGACTAGACTCACTCTGACTACATTAGGTTTTGTGAATGCACACACACATCGCATCGTCATACTTATTTCCAGCAGCTCTGTTTCTGTTGCTGGAGGTTGCTGCATTGCACATTATTTTAGGCTTGTGTTATATTATGTTATGATATGATATGATATGATATTCTATCTGTAATATAATAAGGAATAATACGCACATTACTCTGAGAGAATATTACTTTCCTAATATACTCGCTTTCTCTCTCAAACGTGAGAGTAAATGTGATGTGGGAGCAAGCTCAGAGCTCAATGTATTCTAAATGAAGTTCGCTCCCTTGCATTGCATTAGCATTTCTCTTGCTGCTGCTGCTCCTGCTGGAAGCAAGTTTAGCAAGAAGTGCTCCTTTTATATTTCATACTTGTTACATGGGAAAAGAGTTTCTCTCCTGGATTTCGGCTCGGTGTCATGTCATAACTTTAGGTAATATGAAAATGCACATGTTTCTATACTAATATACATAATATAAACGTGTGTGTGTGTGAGCCTTGAGCTGAGCACAAGCCTATTTTTGGCTCTTTCCATTTTCCCATATGGAATATGGAATCATCATCATCATCACCATCATTTCATACCTAAACTACTGTTATAATGGGAGTTTGTGTATATGCTTCGGCACAAGGTAGAGACTGTAGACTTTTATAAGATATTCATGAGCAACTTTACTCAAAAAACCAAAAGAGTGGAAGTGGAATGGAAACCTTGCTAGATACTTGCTTGCTTCAAAAGTCGGAACTTTGTTCACTTTACTTTTTGCTCCTCTTCTGCGACTACAAACACAAAATCATACTTTTATTTTAATATACCTGTTTGGTTACACTTACTCTTTCACCATCTTTCTCCCCCTACGCGCGAATCTTGTTTTAATGGAAAAAAAAACAAGCAAAAACTAAGTCTCTGAAGGTTTCATCCTGCGTGTAGGTTGGCTTTGGCTGCCGCTTAGATTTTACAGTGGAAAGTCTAAGAGGAGCTTCCAAATCAAGCTATGATTTTTTAAAGGAAGCATTATACTCAGAGAAGTAAAGCGGCAAATTTGAAATTGCAAACAACTGGTGCATACTTAAGTAAAGTTTGTTTATGTACACACAACAATGAACACTCTCATTTCATACGCATCGCATATAATCATAAAGTACTTTAATATTCACCATGTTTTCAAGTGGTTGGAGGGTCCCTGGGTACGAAATTATGAAACAAGATGAGAATATGGGAGTGCGTGCGATATAAAAAGCTAATTTGAGAAATCTTTTGAGTAATGAATGAGTTAATCTCATTCTCGGACATGGTTGGCGAAAAGAGCAATAAATTTATTTACAAAATTTAAAGAAGCTGAGAAGAATGCTGGCATAGTTATGGCTGTCACTTGAAGATAGATTCATAAGGCAGCAGCATCAGCATCAGAAATCTTATTATTCCCTCCTCGAAGAATGAAAGTGCAGCGTAACGTTTAGGCCAGATGAGGACTCTACAACTCTAGAATTCTTAAAAAGTTGCTCTTGGTTTTTTGAGCCTCATCCAATCCACCAAAGAGGAAATTACAGAGTTGGTCATTCATTTAAGTATTCTATCGTCGTCCCCTAATATTTTTCCAGTAATAGCCTTTCGCTTTGGTTTGCTATTTTTTATAGTTTCCTTTTTCTCCTCTAGCAAATGTTCTCTCTCATCCTTATTTAGCAAACTCTGTATTGCATTGTTCTTCCCCGACTTTCACCATTGCCAGTGATTTTATATGCTGGAGGTTGAAGTCATCTTTGTTTTTTTAAATCTGGAAATTAGACTTTATCCTAAAAACTGAAGAGTTGAAAATGTTGAAATGTTGGAACAAAAAGCAGTAAAGTTGAAAGTAGCAACAGCTGTTTCTTTCCCCGTGTTTTCATTGTGTCGACACGTTCGTTCGTCCATCTGCTGTGTTTCATCCCTATCTAGCAGCACCAAAGCACCATCCATTTCCCTTTATAAACGTCTTAGAATCGGAGAATAAACTCCCTAAAATCTTGATTCAGTCCACTGCGCCCAGAACAAACCTCCGTTGAGAATAGGAAATCATGTCTCGTTTTTTTACTCCACTACTAGAAATCTAAGAACCAAGAGTAGTTGCAGTGGCACTCCTCATTCCACTGCATTGATGTACGTTTTTTAGAGAGAAATCGAAAGAGAGAGTCTGTAAGATTGGTAAAAATGAGAATTGAACGAGGAAGAAAATGAATTTAGAATTCACTAGCGATTCTTCTCCTGTGGAGAACAGAACAGAATGAACGAGAGAGAAATAGCTAGAGTTCGAGTCAAAGGAGACCTACTGTTCCCCTTTTCCCTGTTCTGTTCTATTCATTCGCCATTCGCCTTTTATTTCATGCAGAGGGAAAATTAGGTGAAAATCTTTTTTCTTCGTTCTCTCCCGCTCTTTTCTCTGTAATTCTCATTCCTCCCTCCACTCCTTCGACAGATTTATCTCGATTTTGTAAATTACTCGTTGGAGTAGAGCAGAAGCAATAGATTTGCGGAAAAAGTATACACTTAGCGTGTACTTATATATAAAAAACATATTTCTTTTTTTTCACTTTTTCTTCACAAATGTGCATTTTGGCAGGGAAGGGAAAGTCGACGTCGAAGTCGAGAAACTTTTTAGATTGTATATACATTACATTACACATTTACACACATGCATAGGTAGGCTGTAGTGTAGAATGGTTTGGTATAAATATGCAGCATATATGCATACTAGAAAGCTATACAAATTCTACTTCGATTACTTTCCGCAGCTGAAGGAAGGAACGAGAGAGAAAGCAGTTTTGTTCAAGCTGAGGGGGCCTCCATATGTCTATATTATAAAATAAGAATGAGCAATAATTCACGTTTTACTGCTCCCACTTCGTTCCTGTTCTGCATTATGTACATTACATTAGGAACCCGTTTTCATGAAATTCACAGCTGAGCACTAATACTAATACATTTCCTCTCTCTCTTTCCATTTTCCATATGCACGAGAATGAGAATGAGTCGAGGAGAGCCTGTGACGACGGAGAGTTGACTAGAGTCGTAGTCGTGAATTTTTTTTTCTTTTAGTTTCGTTTCCTCTTTTCATTTTTATTTGGATTTTAGAAATAAAATGAAATGACTGGGTGGTACTATGCTATGGTGTGCTCATGTCTGAAAAGATGAATTCTCTACAGGCTCCTTTTTATTCTACTAATAATGGCTGCCATTCATTCAACTATGCAAAAATGTAGAGAACTATATATGAGCTGGAAAGCAGGATATTTTTTTCTGCAGGAAATAATATTCTCAGAAACAAAGTTTTGACGTGGAAGAAAAGCAAAATCCCAAATTTTATTTTGTATCTATAAGCAAAAACCTTCCTGCTGGCAACAAGATCATCCACATATTACTTAGTCAAGGGAAAGTTTTTCATCTTGTCGTTTACACTAATGGAGTTCGGAGCCACATTGAAGATTTGTGTTTAAATCACAATCGGCGGGATTGCATCTTTTCCATATCGTTTTATCCTCCATGTTGGTGGTAGAATGTGGCATGGCATGGCTGTCTCAACTCAATATTATGTAGACTCGTAGATAAAATATTATTATATGGACAGGTAAAATAGATGGATAGATAGATAGGTAGGAAAGCAAGAGAGCTCGCGACAAATATAAACTTTCAAATACAAGCGAGGGAGCCCACAGCAAATAATCCAAAATCCAACCCACCATAATTCTTCAGTTCCATCATTCATCCATTTCATCTATTCTTGTGCATTTGCTCAGCCCAAGCAACTGTTTCTAATACATCCATCAAAATGATCTCCCACTGAGCCAAATTGCAAATCTCAGGACTGGGATGAGAATGAGATGAGGGAACAGCAGCAAGGTTAGCAACTAGCAACAGAATAGTAGCAGCAGCAACAACTCTGATGTTTCTGTCCAAAGTAAAAGCAGTGCCAGTGTCGCTCTTGTTTGCTGCTACCTGCATGGATTCAGATTAGTTTTCCTTTTCACTTTGGATAAGAGTTTTAGGGTTTATTGGATATGGTATAACACCAAACCAAGCTAAAACCAAACTAAAACCATATCACATTTATGTCTCCCAAACATTTCTCCTTGTTACTTAATGTGAAAGGCATCTCTCTTTTTGATATATTACTATTACAAGAGATGAAAATGGTTGGCAGAATAAAACATATATATTCAACAACATCCAACATCGCACACGAGCGAAAAACAAGACAAGCCAAGCCAAGCCACATGCATCACATCACATTCACATTATTCCAGTATTTGGATTAAATGAGGTGCAATACAATATACAATCCTCCTCCTCCTTTTCTCGCTTCCATCTGTTCGTCTGTCGCATGGAAATGCATAATATTTGGTTGGAACGAGTGAGAGAGCATTTGAACAGTTTAGTCTCTGAGAAGGAAGATGAAAGTAAGGTGAAACCAGAGAAATGTGAGGGAGTTAGAGTAGAGCCAGAGTAGAATCTCGAGCGAGAGAATGGAAACCTGGTTTGGATTGGATAATATTATGATGTTTTGGAGGCGCCGCTGAGAATTGAATGTATCGTATGTTCGTATGTATCGTGTTTTTGGGGAACAGTAGGAACAGAAACACCTTTTACCTACCAAACAAAACTAAACGGCTATGAGTAAAGTTGGAGTGAGCTTTTAGCTGAATATGATGGTAGGAGAAAAAAAAGGTAACGGCCTAAAAAGGTTGCCGTATGAGAGAAAAAGTAGAGAAGAATAATAATACTTATACATGATCAAAATATCCACGTGAATTTTGCTCTAGTGATATGATGTGATGATATGATTCAAACAATGCAATTTAAGCAGCAGCAGCTCAGTTTGTACTGGTACTGGTGTTCATATTCTTTGTGCAGTGCAGTAAGCACTTGTACAAATTTCACAAAGTTTTTTGGCTGCTTCTTTTCCTATACAGTAGTGTGCACAGCTAAAATGCACCCAAACCACTAGAATCAACGAATGAAATTGGCAGTATAGACCAAAACCAAGTGTCTGTGTATATTATACATCTGGAAAAGGGCCCAAGAAAGCAAGTAAAAGTTGAGTTTGAGCTGGTTGGATTACATTATAGGCTGCTGCTTCTGGTTTTAGGTTGTGTTGTATTATATTGTGTGTAGACTTTGAGTAAACGGTGTGCAAGGGAGACAAAACCAGCCATAGAATAATACTAGGCTATATATAGGACCGTCATCCCATCAACTTTTCAGGTAATATTATACAGGCACACAGTTTGCTCTATATTGTGCAAATAATTCACTTGAGCTGACACATTGTTACTCCATTCTCCAACTTCCTACAACTCCAACCAAGACCAAGACCAAGCAACATACCACACCACACCAACATAACACCATCACCATATTCACCAGCCATGCTCTGTATTATACACAAACACAATATTCTTCTCCAACATCCCATCACATGATGAAATGAAAGCGCATTATGTAATCATAATGTACGTATGTACGTAACAGGATATGGGAAAAAGAGTACTACAACGTTGAACGGCGTTGAAGGTAAGCAAAGAAGAATACAATATTATGAAATGGTGATGTGATGTGATATCATATGGGACTTGATCGCAAAAGCTCTTCCTTTTTGGTTTGCTTTTGCAAACTACACTTACAAACCAAAACCAACCAGCCACCACGTTCATTTTCACTCAGAGTATTTCACACTAATGCAATGTTTGGCTAGCTATTCCTACACAATTTTATGAAGCTGTCGACGCTGAATTTGAGTTGAGTTGAGTGGAGGCTGCTGAGCTTAAGCCTTCCGTTTGCTTTTCCGGTGAAAAGTTTTTCATAGGTAAAATAATGTAATGGTTGATTCATTTGTACACAGAAGACCATACCATCATCATTTACAAAACAGAATGAATGATCCTCTCCTCCTCACATATTTAAACTTGCCATACTTCAACTCCACTTTCCCAATGTTAGCATTTTGTATTTCCGAGAGAATAAAATAAATATCCGGGAATTTTATCAAGCATCAGCAGCAGGATTCCACTTCACCTACGTCCTACGTCCTCCTGTCCTGTCCTCCTCCTCCACAAACAACCAGTGTAACATGATATGATTATAATGGTTTCCTCCAACACCAAACCAATTATTAGCATAGCATAGGATTTTCAAAGGGAAACTTTTCTTTAATTGTGCGTGGGTTGGATGGTGGCGGATGCTCTCTTCCTCCTCTAGAAATTTCTGTTTGATTAAAGATTCTCGGTTCGGCGCCGTAATATGCAGAAATGATGATGATGATGATGGTGAAATATATTCGCTCAATTTGTTTTCATCCAAACAAATCAAGCCCCCTCTTCAATTTAATATAATTCTTTGACCATTATAAAGAATAAAGACTAAACATTTTGTAAACAGTTATAAACCAAAGCAAAGCAATGCGGGTATTTACGTTATACGTTTGTCTATACTTTTCTAATTTTAGATTTTGTAAAGAGACAAACAATTCAATTCTAAGAATCTCCTGTTTTTGTTTGTTGTGAGCAAGTAATCATGAGGAAAAAAATCCCTTTTCCCCAACAAAAAGAATGTTTGCTATTCCTAGACGACTGAAAATTGGTCCTATCAATTCATTCTTATACACCATCAGCTCTCGAGCTCTCAGCTCTGCTTGTTATCAAACAAAACACAACAAGAACAAGGGTAGACTAGACAAGACTGAACTGAAATCACCCAGCACAATCACTTCCGCCTCAAGTCCCAAAGATAATAGTGAAAGTTGAGCGTGAACTGAGCTCTCTCAACAAAATGTAGGCTCTCTCTCTGATGTGGTAAAAAGGTAGAGAAATTGAGAGAGAGAAAGTGAGTTCAATTTTAACTACAAACATCTTCTTCTCTTTTGCTGGTGGTCTGCTCTCTGAAAAGTAAATAGTCTGGAGCTTATCAGGAAGAACTAAAACTAGTTGTTGGTTTGGCGCTCCTGTATTTTGAAATGAAAGTACAATATACTTACTTTACTTACTGTTTCTCTTCATCCAACTTCAAAGGTTTGTCGTCAATATGTAACAAAGGCTGCGGAAATTGTCTGGTCGTACGCAGGTATAAATAATGTAGCATAGAGTATAATATTAAGGATAAGTTTACTTATGTTAAGTTTCCTGGTCTTGGGGGGTAATGGCCTTAGCCACGGCCACGATTCAGTTTAAAAAAAAGGCGGATAAAGGGGGAGGGAAGGTTGCTGCATGGGAAAAGGGAATGCGGAGGTGGAATGGAAAGAGTAAGAGTGGTTTGGTTTGGTTTGGTGTGGTGGATCGGATAGCAGCTTGACATTGAACTCTGGAAAGACGAAAATAATGTGTGTGTAAAAATGCCGGGGGTAATAACTCTGTTGGATGTTGGATATGGACGAGGACGGATACAATATTCATTTCAACACGGAGGATTTTAAGTGAGCTTAGTTTTCCTTTCTTCAGGATTGTAAGAAGAAATATTGGAGGCATAATGGACAAGCCAAGGCAATCCTACGTCACTTTTCTGTGACTCTTGACTTGGACCAGAAGAAAAAGCTTCAGCTGGCTGGAATGAAAGCAGCAGTTGAGTATATTGCGCTGTTGTAAAAGGATGGCTGTATTTATGACCATCTTTATTTCAAGTTCGTTTGCTTTCTCCCAGATGTAACAATTTTTTTTGGAGGAAATACGAAAGAAGCAGATGCTTGGTTTGGCTTTGGCTTGGCTTGTGCCCTCCTATCAATTCAAGAAATGAAAAAGTGAAAGGAAACAGCTGAGTTTACGAAAGAGAAAAAGACAACTGGATGAGAGGAAGATGAGATGAGGATTCTAGATTCTAGAGTAAGAAAGGCACGCGCGTAGGTTTCGCCTTAAGCACTAAAGGGCCAATTTTCTTTGAATTTTATGGACAAGTTCCAGCTTTACTGGCAACATTAAAGAACTCTTCTCTCAGACAGGGAGAGCAGCAAAGCAGCCACTCTTATAATGTTTTCTTGTGCATTCCATTTGATACTCTAGAACTCCAGCCAAAGCCAACCAGCTTCCCTTCAGCAGTTGCTCAGCAGCTACATTACATCACTATTTTTCTTTTGGTTGGATTAAAGAATCTCAAAAGTTTCTTTTTCAAGTGTACTCTACAAAGAGCAAAGAAAGAGGATACAAACAAACATTATACACAAGAAGTTTGTATATATTAAGTATGTTCATGTAAGTTATCCTTTGTGTAAACTCTACACGACGACGGTAGAAAAAAATAAAAGTTGGATGTTTGGGAGTTTTGGAGGATTCTCAATCCAAATCCAACAGTGTATCGTTTTCCTTTTTTCCTGACCGTGAGTATTTACAAAAGTACAGTTGCCTACGTATTTATATGTACCTCAACGACGACACGAGGGAAATGGAGAGCTGCAAGAAATGGATCAGACAGGATCATTTCTAATGGCTTTGCCCTTGCTACTCGTTACATTTACGGTATTAATATTGGCTTTGGCTTGACTTGCTCTTGCTCAGGTTGATACGATACAACACAACAGGGCAGCAGGAGAGCTACATGTTTTTTTTCATTGAGCGCAACTTTAGAGCAACATGCAATGCATGTTGGGACGTTGAAGTACAACATCATAAAAGAAATTAGGGATCTTATGCAGTCCAAGTCCATCGGTGAAAACTTATCCTATAAACATTTCTCCTCTCCTCAGTAGTAATATTCCCCACTCAACTCTAGGAAACTGCATTGAACAACGAAAATTTATGAGTATACCAATTTTTTTTATCTCGGCCAGTTGCATGCAATACGGTTTTAATACGTAGTAGAAATAGAGTTAGGTCAAGTATGAATTTTTTTGCGCGGCGTTGAAGTAACTAACTTTCATCTCATGTGAAATTCAAGAAGGGAAATTTGTACGTGATGGGGAGTTGAGCTGGCGCTGGCTCTCAGCGTCATGAAACTGCATTTGTGATTGGGAGGCTGGGTGAAAATATGATATTGAATTTTACCCCAAAAATAAGTACATAGATTCCACAGGCTAACGTTAAACCTACTCAAGTAACCAAAACCACACTACTACGGATGGATATTTCAGGTCTAATTCCAATCATGTGTTTTAATAAGACTGGAAGCAATAACTGTAATTGCGCTCTTATGAACATACCGCCACTTATTATATGGTTGTTGATAAGCCTTGGAGATAGGTTTCTTCTTTGAGTTTGAGCCTGCTAACAATTATTTCAGTTTACTAGAAATGGGTTCGTTTATAAAAGCATTGGTTTGGTTTTCTGTGTGTGCTGCTGCTACCTTGAATCAGTTGAAGCCTTATATATACCACCTCCCTCCACATGTGTGTGTATCTTATTGCAAGAAAAAAAAGAGAGGAAAGAAAATGTAGAAAGCTAAGAAATTTATTGCTTTCACCGGTCATTAAGAGTTTGTACATAAAAGAATGTTTCCTCAGAGAAAGAATCGCCATGAACAGCCGGAGCAAAAGAGAATGAAACGTTCTAAAAAGGGGAGAGAGTAGCAGAAGTAGTAGTATCCAATCGATTTTTTGTGGCTTGGCTTCTTTGGCTTTGGCTTGGCCTCCCCCATTTTCTGAAATAACTGTAACATCAGAGAGAAACACAAGGAATGAAAATTATGCCAAAGATTAGCTTTGTCTTAGTTTTGGCATATGGAACTTTTTTCTTCCATGATTGTTAATTGAATGTTTAGAAAGAATTATTGGGGCAATCTACCATTCCAACCAGGAGGTAGGTAGGTACATAGGTAGCACTGGTAGCAGCAGGAGTAGGATTATTGGCAATGATTTAAAGCCCTCTCTCTTTCCTCCTTTGTTTTTGCAGCAATAATACACATAGGCTAGAATGCAGAGCTTCAGCGACGCAATTAAAAAAATTGGTTCGAGTTTTGTGCAGATTCCGAAAATCCGTTTCAGAATCCCATTGTTTATTTTATGATAAATGGCCATCCCAATAAAAACAATTGTAGTTGGTTCTCCTCATGTGGTTGGTTGTTCTGTTTCATTTTGTTGCCGTTTGGTCTGAATCCAGAAATCCAGACCAGAATGTCAGAGCCACAGCAACGCAACCGTCAAAAAGGAGAAGCGACAGACAAAACCAAACAAAACACAACACAAAAGTCAATTCACCATTTGCAAAAAAAGCAAACGCCATCAGCCTCATGCAATAATATAATCACTAGCAATATTTGACTCTGCCACACAAAACCAAACCAAACCAATAATACATATCTTCAAAAAAAAAGAGAAGGTTTACAAGGTTTCATCACCAAAACCAAAGCCGCCATCCACTCGCACAAGTCACACAATACAAAACTCCCATAGAGAAGAAGCGACACTGACACATCACAATCACATGGGGTTGGCTCTTTGGGTAGAAGTCGTAGAAGGAAAAAGAAAAGGCTCCAGTGAAAAGGACACATTGAGTACTAAAAGGGAAATCGATTTTTATCTTGAAAGAAAATCCCTCTCTTTCTCTACGAAGAAGCGTGTGCACATTGCTTTGTGTAAAAGTAAAGTACGTCCGTAGTGTGAGAGTGTAAAGCTTATTTCAATCTTAGTCTGCCATTACTTTATCCGATGTTGTGAATTTTTTTGCTCTTTTTTTTCTCTCCACGCAAGAAGCCAAGGTGGATAGGTTTTGTTATATGACGTTGAACGTGAGCATAAATATCTTGATATATATTATGAATGTGTGTGACTTCCGTTAGGATGATCACATCATCATTTTTGCTGATGCGAATAATAATACGAAACGAAACTTTTACTCTTGGATGTGGATGATAATAATACCCAACCAAAATTGTCATATTCAGGGAGATTTTTGTGAGTGAGAGTGTGTGTGTAGGCACGGTTGGCTTTGGCTTTGGAGTTGGCTACAATACATTTTCATTGATATTCAAGGAAGACTCTGGGATATCAAGAGCAACACAAAAGTTTACTTTATATTCATATGCACTTTGTCAAATGAAAGTCAGGTCGGCTTCGGAGTCGAGGCCAGGCAAGATAATATTATAAAGGATGAGAGCATCATGTTATTCTTCTTACATCTCCAAACCAAACCACAAAGTAAGTAAGCCAAGCCAAAAGCAAAAAAAAATGGTTTGGTTTGGTTTATCTAACGACATGATTCTCTACATACGCATTTTATGTATGTGGAGTGGAATATGGAATAATATAATGGAGGGAATTTTTGAAATATAAATGATGCCCTACGTATGCTATGCATTACCGGATGCCGTGCCAATGCCAAATCATCATTTTTTGAACACCAAAAGCGACGTTGGAATTTTTTACGCATATGTTTATTCAATGCAAAACTAACTGGAGCTGCTCTGGAGACACATTGGCGGCGGCAAGGTTCGAATACAAAAAGGTTTTTTTCTTCAAATAAGAATATTTTTGACAGTCACATTTGCAAAAAGGTTTTTGATAGGATGGTGTGGCGTGGCTTGGCTTGGCGTGATATACATAAATAAGTAATATGATCTTGTATTTATTTTATTGTTATTAGAACAAAAATGATAATAATATACAATGTAAATATAAACAACTGGGTTGATGTTGATCGTTGATCTTGATGGTGGGTGATGTGGTGTAATGGAACGACATAATTTTATTTCTTGAGGGGGAAATGTAAAGTTTCTAACCCAATAATAAGTTTCTAGAGTTCCATTTTTGTTGCTTGAGTTCCAGTTTTTACAACAAATTAGGTATTAAAATACGCATGCACGTACGCTACTCGGAGAAAATATGTGACAAAGAAAAAAGAGTTGGGTATATAGTTGGAATTTATTCAAATGAGGGAACGAGAGAATTTATATTTGTAGGAGATTCGTGGTGGTGCGATTTCAAATGAGGAGGGACTAGAAGAATGCGAATGCTTGAAATTGTATGATAGGGTTTGACGTCCCTTGTAGATTTTTCATATTTTATATTAATAGTGAGTATACAATAGATAAGCTAAAGGGACTAGTATATTTCTGTGGTTTGACCATGGCTTCAAAAATCATATTGATCCTTTTCAGATTAGTTCAACCCAAATCAAATTTGTCGACTTTGAGAATCACCCAAGAAAAGAATTATTTCCTAACTATATTACCCCTTTCTGCATACTATTGTACGAGTCACTACCATAAGTATACTTAAGATCTAGACATATGAAAGGAGGCACTCATAAAGTACATTTCCTTCGTTTTCGTTTTCCTCACTAGTAGTTAGTTGGCTGAATAGTTGACAAACGAGATCCCAAAAGAAGTGACGGAACTTCTCCTTTCTGCTCTGTTGAGTGAATGTGAAGGAGTGAAGGAGAAAACTATTTTGAATAGAAGTTCTTCTTGTAAGGTTGAAAAAATCCCGGAGAAAACTCTGATTTGTCGTCCTCTCCTTCATCCTTCCTTATTCGGCTGCTTAAGAAGAAGTTGAATGAAAGAAGAAGAGTATGTTTATGCTTCTTGATCTTACGAGTCCTTCTTTTTCCTCTGGTAAAAAGAGGAAAAAAGTACTTCAATCAGTCACTCATTTCATCTTTTCAAAAAAATCCTAAACGTAACTAAACTAAACCCGTTTGAGTAAGTCAAAAAAAAACTTTTTTTTGAAGATGAGGACTACTCGTTCTCGACATCTCGTCCTCGTCAAGTAACTTTATGTGGACCTCTTCTCCAAAATCCGACAGAGTTTACTTTCTCGTTTCACATTTACTTAGACATTTTTGTAACACTTCACGCCGTCCAACTTAAACACACAGTTATGTAGAACTTGTGGGAAACGGCGGAGATACAGTCCAGTCCACTAACTAAAAACATGGAATAAAGGGAGCAAGTTTAAAGAGAAAGATGCAAAGTAGGCTCAACTCCAACTCCTAGGGAGCTCATGCATATGCATGAGATATGCGGTAAGTATGCGCATATGTGCTTGATGTCCGAAAAAACCCTGAAAGAAACGAACTCGAAGGATACTTTTTTTAAAAGGGTTCTTTCCGTTTTCTATGATGATGATGATGATGATTGTCCTTAGAAAGAAATAGAACTTGCAATGACAGACATGTGCATTTTATTTAAAATATGTACGCATATGAACATTCGTATTTGTACGTGCCTTCTCAAAACATTGCAGAAAAGTGGAAGCCTCTTGTTCTTGTTAGACAGAAGAAAAAATATATTTAAAATGTTGAACAAGTTTTTTTTGAGAGAGAATATGTATGATCTTCTTACTGAATATGACTGCGTATGAGAGTCCATCATGATGCATCCTTCGTTTTTAGGGTCTTCCTTTTTTGACATGCAATTGAGTAAAGTGAATTTCATAAACTTTATCTTCCATATTCACTCTCTCTTTTTGGCTTCTGGAAGGCATAGTCATTCATATTTACTCTCAAAAGACCCAATGTGTTTTTTCCTGGCATGGCATGGAAGGGCAGGCCAAGCCGCTGCCACTTGGTTAAAAATAACTTGAAAGAAACCTACATACATTCGTACGTGGTTGTGTGGAAGAAACGGAATGGCAAAGGAGCAGAGCAGTGAGCAGGGACGTAAAGATGTAATGAACTAAGTAAATTCCAAGAAAAGAAAAAAGGAGGAAAGCCTTTATTTTTTTTTCAAAAAAAAATTTGCATACGGTTGAAAACTAGGAAAAGTAGTGCTCCTTTACTATTTAGACCTGTGTAAATATAAATGTGAGTTGTAGTATTGAGCTTTGAGCTTTTATAGTTAATATTTGAAGCCTTTTACTATTTTCTTAGTAAAAAGAATATATCGTCGGTTTGAATGTATTTATGTATATACCAAACCAGCTACTAGTAGAGTCGTCGTCAACATTCGTTTACTTGAAAGTTTTTTGTGTACTTTGTCAAATTTACTCTGTTGCTCGTCCTCGTCGTCGTCAGTGAGTGAGTGAGTGATTGCATTGTGAGTATATCACACACATATTTATTTTATATACTTTTTCCTACACGCACCTAAAAACATCTTCCCAACGTCGTCGTCCTAACGTTGCAGGTCAACTGCCTACTGCCTACTACGTACGTCCTTTGCCATCGTCTATTCGTCTTCAACTAGAAAACTTTGTAAAAAAAGTGTTTCTGATATGTAGAAAGAAAAACGGGCTTGATTACAACCAGCACAAAGTTTTTGCCCTGGCCTGGCTCTGGTCTGGCTGGTGGTTTGGTTTGGTTAGACTTGGCATTGGCATGATGGTCGTAATATATCATCACACACACACACACACAAACAAGACTGAAGAGAAAGAGAGTTGAATAATAGTTGCATGAAAAGTTGTCGTCTCGCTGAACAAATAAGACAAGTTTAGGTCTCATCATCGGAAACTCAAGAAGCTACCTACAACCTACGCTGTCTGTACACTCGTACTCACATCCACATCACTCCATCATCCATCCACTTTTCTTGTTTGTTGTCTTTCTTTCCCAGTGGTTTTAAGTAAATGGAAATGATGGTACGTACGTAGATACATACAAATACGAACATTCATCCTTGATGCCAAAGAGAAAGTGTAAATATATAAAAAAAATGAAGTACTTTATGGCTTTCTGCTCTATATACATAATACACGATGCTACTCACCCACATAAATATATGTAGATGATGATATTTTATGCTGGCTTGCTCTTTCCCTTTGTCCTTTGATACGACAAAGTAAGTAAGTAAGTATATTGACGAAGAGACGAGAGAAAGTTTCAAACTTTCAAGCAAAGACTAATAGACAGTCAAACATAATAGCGACTGAGAAGGATGGGATGGGAATAGTTGCAGAAACGGGATGCATATTTACCAATCGATTTTAAAAGTTTGATGCTGGTACTCATCCAACCGATCCTACCATGAAGGAAGGAAGAATGAAATCAAAGCATGTGATTTAATGGGCACAATAAGTCAAGTCACCATGATGAAAAGTTTCAAGGTTTCCGAGGTAGCACAAAAATATCACATGGAGATATGAGAGATTTCTACCTATTTCAAACTTAAAATAATTCACTTTTAATTTTTTTATATCGGCGTTCAATGTTTACTTTTTTGACACACACCAACCCAAAACTGACGGGTGTTCATCATTATCATCTTCATTAATCAATAATAATTCACAATTCACGTCACATCAAAATTTCAAAGTTTCAAACCATTAGGATACCACCATCATCATCATCATCAACATCATTAAAAAGGACAGCCCAAACCAAGCCCAACCACCGACCGACGTAAAGGATGGCTGACAAGATCCTATTAGGAATCCTCCAAGTTTTTGCCATTTTAAACTGCTACTTTGGAATGAGATACTTGTCATCCTTTGATTACTCCTGGTTTCTTTATGTCTACGATATTCTGTGGTTCCTTCTCGGCTTCATTTCAAGTGTGCTGGGACTGACAGGACTGAGTAAGCCAAAAGAAAAAAAAATTGTTCATTTATTTCCGTATCCAGTTGAAGTAGAAAGTGAAGGCGTTGTTTTGTCTTGTGATATGATATGATGTGATGTGGCGTTGATGGCGTGCTTCTATAATTGACATGCATTGCATTAAATTACATTCAACTATTCAACATTCCTTTATTCTATATTTTCCAGTATTTTCAAGAGTGTTTGGTGAGCAAGACAGCAAAACGCAGTGGACAAACCAGCACCACTATCTATTTGCTTGGCTGGCCATTGTAGTAGGATATCCATGCATTGTCACTCACTCTTGGATGGCCTATCATCAGACACCAATTGCTCATGTAATTTTTTTGAACAGAATTATTTTTTCCCTTTTGTTTTGAAACTATTTTTTCCCGAGACTGACAATAATGGCATTCTCCGTAAGACAAAAGAAAAAAAACGACTATACGAACGACTATGCATATTTATAACGACGTCGAACCATTCCGTTACAATTATTTTTGTTCTTAGGCTCTTGACTTGACATGCATTTCCGGGAAAATTACTGTTATCTCCATTATTTCTCCTCCTCACAATAATTATTGTTCTCCAAGAAAAAATGAATTTATTCAATGGGTTTTCCTTTCGTAGGTTCACGCAGCCTTGTCAGCAATTCCTCTGATGGCTTGGATGAGAAAGAAAAACGTGATGATTGCCAAATCAACGATTCTTGCAGTGGCGATGGCATTCGTTTCCCACTTTTACATTTGTTTCTTGGCCGGTGACAGTTGGGGAGTGGTGGCTGCGGCGTCCATGGGATTGAACCTTGTGAGCTTATCCATCCCTGTGAGATATTCTTGGTGTGATATTACGGCAAGGGAGGCATTTGTTGCTGGTGTTGGCTTCTCCACTTTCATTTTTACTATGACGGTTGGCAGAATTCTTACCTATGAGGATGGGGTTGATGCACTAGAACCTAAGGTTGAAAAGGGAATCTTTAAATTTTTCGGGTTTGGAGATGAAGAACGGGATATTGAACGAGCTCGGTGTTTGGTAGAAGGAAACTGTTCTTAAAAATAAAATTTGAATTTGAATTCGACAACAAATAGTTGAACGACAAATAAATTTGACAAGTTTTGTCATTCTCTTCTTAAATTACAAAAAAAAATATATAAATTTTAAACGGAATTATTATGCAACATGAAATTTTTTTTAACTTGATTTATTCACCAAGAGATTTGCATGGAAGAAGGTTAAGTTAAAATGCATTTGGTTGGGAGTTGGAGTTGGGCGATGGAAAAATTTCTTCACAATTTCATACCAAGGCTAGAAAAGCTTTTTTTAGAATGCATACAGACAGATATCCTTATACGTCCCACAAGTCAAGCTCGTCTTTGAAAAAAGGCCTAAAGTTCAAACCAGGCAGTCAGTCAAGTTGAGCAAAAAACGGAGAGTTGAGAGAATACTACTGCTCACTACTACCCACATATCAAAAACAAAAAGGAAGTCAATCCACTGCCAAGCTTAGAAAAAAGGAGGGCTAACTCCAAGTAAGTTGAAAAGAGGAGGATGCGGATGGATGGAGAAAAGTCAGCTTTCTTTTTGCCATCACCTAATCTAGTCTCTTGACTACTTGACGGTGAATTTGTTATCAAGAAAAGGAAAATGGAGAAGAAAAACAGTTTGGTTTCTTCTCTTCTTAAAAGAAAAAGTAGCATCAGAGCACCAGTGAACACAGCACAGGTTTGAACATTACGTGTGCATAGATGCATGTATCAAATAGGTGGTTTGGTTTTGGCTTGACTTTGGCTAAGAATGAAGAACGCAACAGAAAAGATGTAACCTCATTCCCACAGATAGACAGAAAGATCTTAAGGGCAAAAAATAAGAGTTTATCAAGTCGTATTCACTTCCGTTTTTCGGTTCGTCTTCTCCCAAAAAAAGAAGCTTTTTTTTCTCTTCTCTTTTTTCACCTTCACAATGATGACGACGACGACTCCTCTCTTCAACATCAACATCGCATAGTGGCGTGGAAGCATGGCACGATGGCACGATTTTCCTTGCAAGGAAAAAAACCCTGAGAGATGGGAACAATCTTAGATTTTTTTTCTTTAGCTGCTTCCTTAAGTACACAACATCGCATCGAGTGAGACAGGAGCTTAAAAGGGTAGACGTGATGTGGTGTATATGTACTTATGTGTAATGCATAAAAAGAAGAGATACACAGACACACAGACTAATACTTACTTGCATGTATGCACATAAAATCCAAAGTATTCCCAAGTTTCCTCATTCATTCCTCAGAAAAAAAGACGACGTAGGAGTTCTGTTCAACTGGAGTTGCCTCTCTGCTTTGCTCTTCTCTCCAGTTTTTTCACTAACGAGATCGAGATTTCTCTCTTGTTTGAGAAAAACACCATACATACATACATAATAATAAAATGTGTATTGCGAATAGCGAATAGGAATGAATTCAACGCCAACCAAAAGAAAAAAAACGTGTTGAAAAAATTACTACTAAAGAAGACCAAGACCAAAAGACCTTGGTTTTCAGACCTTCTTCTTCTTCCTTCATTTCCCAACTGTTTTCAGCAAAAACCTCTCGTGTAATGTAATGTAATGCTTGTTGGTTGATGGTATGGTAGTGGTGTTGACTTACATTTTGTCTTACATAAAATGAATGTATTGCATTTTCTCTCAAATATATACGCACTTAAGCGTAACTGCAAAAGATATAAAAAGACATGGGTACTCCTACTCCTTCTGCTCTTCTACTCTTACCAAATGATATTGCATTGGATTTAGATTGCATTGCAGTTTGTAGGATAGCTTTCAAAGTTAGTATCCATATTCTATCCTTTTAGGAACAAAATACTTATGAAAGTGTAAAAAGAAATGAGCTAAAAAAAGGTTGAGTTGAATACACAGGCTACACGCTACACGCGCTCTCTATTCTTCACAATTAGCTGACGGAGCTCTTCTTGTTTTTGTAAGTTGCGTTGCTGTTATGTTGCTGCTGGAAAAAAATATTATCAATGTTGAATGTGGCAATGACTTTGAAAAGATTGGTGGTGTTGGAGTGAAACGTCGGTCGGTAGGAATCGTGTTTTTCTTGAAAAAAAAGATGTCTCATTTGTTTATTCTGTCATTTGTAAGTTTCTTTAGTCAGAGTTAGTGTGTAACTACGCTAGTTTTCAGTGTAGCAGAGTGTTTCGTATTCTACATTTAATTCCTGTACAAACAGAGAGAAACGCGTGGGGTGGGAGGAAGTGGAATGGAAATATGAAGAATGAAGTGGTAGAGATTTTTTGAATGAAAAGTTTGTAAGTTTGACGCACAATTTTTTTATATAGAGGCATATTCTTATTATTAGGTTGTAGACATGCATCCGCTTATATGAATCTAGTTAATCTATCTCATTTCCTTTTAAAGAGTGTGTTGAAACAAGACAACGGAATCGGATCCAAAGAGATCCACTTTCACTTTTAACAGAAAAATCTCAGACTTTGCTTTTTAGTAGGATGATTGAGTTGGAGTTGGGGTAGGTAGGCTGTTTTGTCATCTAGTGAACAATATTATCATGATAATTTCGTGTTGGGAATAGTGATGTTTACGTTGATAGCAGTTGTTTAACTGCGGTTTAGAAAAAGAAGCATTATTTTCCATAAGAAATAACGATTGTTTTTCCTGAGATGTAATTAATGCCATCAAATTTGTTAAAAACGGATCTATTACGTATACCATTTAAATTTGAAAATGTTTAAATTTTGAACGACGTCGAATCAAACCATTTTTTCCTAGAATTCTCACACGAATCAGTGAAATACGAAGATGGAGGGGGCTCGCATCACCATTTCATCTTATCTACCTTGTTGCTAGCTCTAAACATACACGTACTAGACTAGCACTGCTTTGCTTTCGATTCGATGTATTTTGTGTATACATTCCTTCTGAAAATCTACCAACCACGTCAGTAATCATTAGTTGAAGAGAAGCACACGTTAAAAAGTGTTCCATTTCCATTCCGAGTGAAAGAAAAATTCTCAATAGGACAGTTCTCATAGTGAGTCAGTCAGCTCAAGATTTTTCTTTTCGTAAAGGTTCATTCAGTTCTCAAACCCTTTTCAGTCTCGAAACAGATTGGAATGAAATGGAAGTTTCAAAAGTACTTGATGATCCTCTTGATGTCGATAAAGTCAATGATGATGACTGCTGGTCTGGTAGACTGTGTCTGTACTATATAATATTATTATGCATGTTTTTCAAGGAGTAGCAGCGATGCGATGTGATGATGATGAGAGAAACAGATGTAGAAACACAAAATTAAGTACATAACATTGAACATTGAACCCATACCGAAAAAAATCCAACGAAATGATACGGAACGAAACGGAAGGGTGTATTGTATGGTATGAATAACGAACATGGAAAACAGGAGCTAGAACTAGACAACTAGAACTAGAATCAACAAAGCATTAGGCTAATATGGAAATCCAATTGGTGAGCATAAACAAAAACAACATTCATCAGCATTATACATTCTCCATTTCTACAACAACTTTTGCAAGATGATGATGTGATGATGTACAAAGTACAAGTCATAAAAATGGGAGCGATGCTGCTGATCCATGCATGCTTATATATGCTGCCATGCATAATATAAATACTCCGGTTGTGAACTCAATTCTCAACTTATGAATTTTTCCTTGGAAGTTGGGAGTTGTAGTTGTTGCTCTTGTTTTTATTTCCCATTTATGCATCATTTTCCTCCCTAAAAGCGTTCTACATCGTTATCATCATCAGAGTTTCTCTGTTCCAATAATAATTTCAAGCTGTTTTTCATTTTATTTTCACAGTTGAGAATTTTTCCAGCAATTTTTCATTCATCCATATTTACTTTTAACAGTGAGCCCAACCCAACCAAATTCTCTCATAACGTAGTCATGTTCTACTGAGAAATGAGAACATTTGAAATTTTGAAAAAAGCTATATCATTTCGTTGAGTGACAGGGTTGATGAATTCATTGACGGAATGAGTTTGAGTGAGTAACACATAGATCACATTGGTGTGCAACTGCAATGAAATCCTCTTATCACCAGCATTTTGAAAGAGTTTAAGAGAAACTTGAAGGGAAGGATAAAAATGTGGACTGAATTTCCTGGACTTTTTGTCAAATTACTTACAGATAGCGTAATTCAAAGTATACACACATATAACGTATTATTTATACATGCGGGTAAACCTTAAATTTATATATGAGAAACTTGGAGTTGGCGTTCAAGTCATTTTTGCCTCAAGTAGAATATACATGTTTACTTACTTGAAACATAATAATTTTTTCCATACCTCATCAACTATGCATATACTAGACTAAAACTCAAACATGCAGGTATGTATGTACATACAAATACAAACACAAATTTCATTTACTAATGTTAGCAACATAACAGCATGGCATAATACTAAAGCTGTACCGTACAGCTTTCATATTAGCGAGCAGTTAGTTTTGTGCACACATGGACGACGACTGTTTCTTTCTCCAGGAGCTTTATATTTTCTCCACTATATGACAATATCATTAAACACACTATGTATGCACCACCCTCATCATTCTCATCATCATCACACATATTATGTACACGAGTTGTCATTTCTCACGAAATTACAGAGAAGCTTGAGTACATATAAGCGGAGCGAACAGAAGTAAAGAGTCATTCATGCATGTCTGAGTGAAGTAAAAGACTTGCTTGGAGGAAGACTGCCTGTCAAACATGAGTGTAGTATTTACAGGATGTTTCAAGCACTAGCTGGAGATTATCAATGCAGCTGCAGTGTAATGCAACATTATTTAATGTAGCTGATGAAATACCATTTTTAATTCCAGTATCTTCATCAAAGAGAATGAGCTCATTTTCGTATGTGTAGCAAATGGCGACCGAATTTTCAACAAATCTAGAAACTTACAAAATTTAGTAAATTTTAATTTTAAAAATATTGACGTTAAAGTTCCACATTTTATTGGATTTCATTCAATATGTAGATCAGAATATTCATAAAAAAACGAGATTCATGTAAAAAAATCCAGGAGCTTTTACACTACAAAAATTTAAAAACCTCTTTCGTATTCCTCCAATATCCCCCATATTATATACGACTGCAGTTGTGTAGCTTGCTTGCAGTCGCTGGAGGAAGAAAGGAAAAAAGGCAAGACAAAAAAGTGTTATTCTCACCAAAGCCATATAGTTTGCATTTGGTTAGCCTACTACCTATATACTACGAGCTTACACATGTATTATGATACATATGAAACATTTTTCTTACTTTATGTGCAACAGCCATATCATATTAAATGGCACACTTCATCCGCGCCTCTACAATACTCTGAATCATACCATAATATAGCTACTTTTGCACCATAAAATTCCTTCTACATTCCTACTAAACTACACACATATACTTTATATATTTATGTATGTATGTAGGCATGCCATTATGTTCCATATGCCATGCAAAATTCAAACTCCAGAGAAAAAAAACTTGTTACGCACTCAACAAGCCATTTTACATCACTACATTTTAGCAATATGCATATATTATATACGTTGCAAACTTGTATAGCTAAAAGCACCGTTTTTTCAACTCTACTCACTCCGTCCAAACCTACCCACTTTTGTGAATGTCTATGTCTATATCTATACTTTTACTCTATGCAAAAAAGAATTACTAAAAAAGCTTTCATGTGTAATACGTATGAATGAGGAAGAAAGAAAAAAAGTTAGTGGCGTTGAGGAGAAACGTTGAAAAACGCGAAAAACGTGGATCCATGTTTTTTATACTATCGTCGTCATAATCATACAATCATATCGTTGGGTTTTTTTTCTGTATCGTATGTATATCCATATCCTATCGTATACCCTATTCCATTTCTGCTACATGGATTACTTACAACTTTTCAAACTTCATGGGAGGATATCATGTCACACTTTTGCGCAACATTTCTTTACTCACTCACTCACTCATACGTACTCATACTCACTCTGCCTCGGCTTTTCTTGAATGCTACTTGTTTCCCCCAAAACGAACATGGAAAGAGAAAAGAAGAAAAAAGCTTATAGTTTTTTTTGTACTTTTTCCTTTTTTCACTCTTATCATCATCGTTCCATACATTCACACAGGGTTTGCATTGCATTTGCTTTTCCATCGTCGTCGTCACCACCACCACCACACGTATGTACATATACGCGTCACCATACCATTCCATCGTTATTATTATCATCATCATCACAAGCTGTATTTCTACTTATGTTCTTGTAAGTTAACTGTAATGGCTCTCTTAGGCAAAATGGAAACATTATAGTACACTTTTAATCGCTCCATAACCCCTTCTTCTTTCTTCCATCCGGTCATGCTTCTTAGAGTTAGAGTGGTTGTGGTGGCAGTGGCGTGGCTGCTTCGTTTGGTTTGGTGTGGTGTTGTGTTATGTTATGTTGTATTTTTTTTCTCAATGGTGAATGGAAAAGTCCAATAAAATCCGGAAAATTTTTGCACATTATTTTTAACGGGCTCCTCATACAAATGCTTAGGACTAAGAAGAGAAGTGAAGAAGAGGAAAAAATGAAAATGGTGATTGTGATAGGAAGAGAGAGTGTTCATGAAAAAAGCTTTTGCTTTCCTATTTCTAAAATGGCCATGAAGGAATAGAACGACGAAAGAAAGAATTCATATTTTTTTAGCCAAACATTTGAGCACGAAGAAGTAAAGTCAAGTGCCTACGTCTCTTTACATTTCCATTTCCTTCGTAATATCAACATCTTCTTCTTTAGTCAAGTCCCACTTTTCCGCATTGTTATCAGTAAATGGAAGAAATGAAAACGATAAAAATGAACATGTATTATTGCTTTATTTCAAATGAACATTTTTTTTTGCATATTATCTTGCCCATTTTCTAATCTCAGGCTGGAGACCGATCCTTTCCCTTTTTATTGTTTGTGAGTTACTACTTCTCGCTTTGCTCCAAGCAAAACACACAAGCACAAGCACGTTCATAATACAATGATGCATGCAAATGGTCTAAATTGTGTTGTCCCATAACTTTTTCGGTAGTTGTTGGGCTCCTTTCACCAACTTTTACGACTCATTGATTCCATTAAAGAAAGGTGGTGATGGTGAAATGAAGAATGAAATGAAAGACACACAAATACTAACATATCAACATCAACATAAAGAAAGTCATTAAATATTTTGGAAGGTAAGAAAAGGTGATGTGTGGTATGGAATGAAGTAGAGAGGCACGTGCTAATTCAAGCAAATCAAATATGAAGGTTTTTTTTTCTGTGGAGAAAAGTGGCTGCTCCTATTTATTTTGATGGGTTACTTCACAAAGATGATGATGATGATGGAGGTAATGAAGCTAATGCACTGCACTGCACAGTGTTGCTAGCTCCATAAAAAATGGACAAAAATGTCAACCCGCATTATGTGATTACCTTAATAGCATTAGTGCTGAAATTGGTTTATGAAACATTTTTTGGTCGACTTTGATGCGATTCTAGGAAGAAAAAAAACCACCTTCATTTTTGTTTGCCATTGCGTTGGTAGTTGGTTAAGGTGCCTTGCAACTTGCGATTCATATTCATGCATGTAGATTATATATTAGAGAGCTGATTATCACTACCTGCTTGGAAAATCCCCATATTTTCCATGCATAAACAATCATTATACAGGAAAATACGTAGTGAAATATAAATTCTTTAGCTGTAATATATAGTGAGCGGTGTGGAGCTTTAGCTTTAGC
Organism: Orchesella flavescens; assembly: GCA_964034955.1. Classification (NCBI taxonomy): domain Eukaryota; kingdom Metazoa; phylum Arthropoda; class Collembola; order Entomobryomorpha; family Orchesellidae; genus Orchesella; species Orchesella flavescens. The sequence continues at coordinate 24,606,997 of OZ035958.1, read as the reverse complement.
ACAACTGCCTAACAAGAAGAAGGGGTCAATCATTTTTACTCCACGTGAGCTATGAGCTGCTGTGAGTAAAGTTCATTTTGTAATCAAATTCAACCAACCGTCATGGAAAATGACAAAGTTGACGTTAAGAGGGTGGTCACCCGGGACAGTTTGAAAAGTTGAATGAAACTTAATACTTTTTTTGCATAATAGTCGGTGTTTAGTAACAACTAACAAGTGGATTGGATGGGTTTAGTTGTTATTTAGTGTTTTGTTTTTAAGAATGCTTCATGCAGTTTTAACAATTTAACACAGCACATCCGGCAACCCATCAAAATAGGAAGTGGAAATTTGAGAGGAATAAGCAAATGGAAATAATAGTGTGACATATCCATATTATAAATAAAAGTTGTTGGTGCTGTGATAATTGCAAATGCAACGCCAAATGTACCGTATAAAATATAAATGGCTTCTAACTTCTACTTTCTACAAAACAATCTAATCCTTTCAGTGATTGTTGAATGCCGTAGAAAAATAAAAGGTAAAATTTTATATTTCTATACGTGTGTAGATGTAATGTGCATTCTCTTGCATGCATATATACGGGCACATAATTTCATTCCGTAACTTTTTATCGGTATATAATATTCATAAGGGGGGAACGAAGTGAAAATGAATTCAAAACAACAAAACCATTTTTCAACTAAAGCCATACATATTCCTCATCCATTTCTTCTTGGTTTGGTTTGGTTTCTTACCGCAAAAAAAATCCATTCCAGCTTTCCTTTCCTTCCTGTTGGAAAAGGGCAACATGTCAAAATTGCATTATTACCTCCTTCACCTTACTACTTATTACCTAACTTTTGTTAATAACTCAATACATTGCTCTACACTCTTACATACAAACACTCATTCCACTTCTTGTTCTTCAGTAGAAACATTAAAACGGTAACAAGGGAAAAGAAAAAGGAAACCGCAAAAACGGGGTAGGAGTAAACAAGAGAAAAAGGAGGCGTTTTTCTGAACTTCTCTTGTTTTGCTTTTATACATTCATGTTGCACACGAAATGTTTTCAAGTGAAAGTATTTTTTCTTTCCTTCATTATGCTTTGGTTTTGGTAATATTTAAAAGAAAAACAAGAACGGAGTAAAATTCCTTCAAAATCATGCAAACTAGCTGGCTCCTTTATAATATGTATACATAATGCTCTTGTTTAACAGGGAAAGTGAGGCAAAATAAAACAAAACAAAAAAAAAGTATTCTAAAGATATGAAGCACAATACAATTTCTGACGTGTTTGTAGTTGTTTTTAGTATACCAAACCAAACCAAACCAATACCTACTATAAATATGTACCTATACACAATACAATAGACACATTAATGTTACAAAGAAAGGGAAAATTAAGACATCAAAGTTGTTACGTCCCACTCAACCAACACGCCGTTATTTTCTTTAAACAAATGTATTCATTATATGCAAGAGTTGTGAAGTGAAACAACAGTGTGTGCATTAATACTTTCCTAATGCTCTAGTTTATATGTCAACATTAATGCAGGCATGCATACGTTTTTGGGGCCGCTCATATATTATACCCTACTTGGAAGTTGGGTGAAAAAGGAGAGCATGATATGATATAATATAATATATAATGCTACACAAAACATAACATAACATGTTCATTAGAATATATAAAGATATTCACACAAGTCAAACTAGTGAAAGTAAATATAAACCTGGCTGGGAGAAAAAAACAGTTTTGCCTACTTTCCGCACGTAATTTCTCGGCAAAAATTTTTTTTTTTATCAGAAGGGAAAAGGGAAGAGGCAACAACCGTTTTACTGCAGTGGAAGTGGAAAAGTGGAGTTAGTTGCACGACAGTCAGTAGATTGTAGGTTGTTTTGTTTTTCTAGAGAAAAAAATAAAATGTATAACCTTCATACGGTACATAATATTTTAACCTCTTAATACTCTTAAAAATGTACCTTTTTTTTTGAAGGAAAGTATAAAAGCATGATTCGATTCAAACTCGGAAGCATTGGCAGATTGGAACCAAAAACAAAGTAATGTATTCATTTAGCAGCTTTCTACGAAAAAAAATACAAAACACCATCGTAATCGTTTGAAACATAATATTACAGGGGACAGCAGCTTTACAATACGATACCATACCACTGCTCCCGTTTTTTGGTTTTGGTGGTTGGTGACTCTCACCTCGTCTATCATATCATTCATATCAAAAACCATGAATCATGTTACACTTCTACCAAAAAAACTAAATGTGCACCGTGGAAGTGGAAATGCACTCACTTCATCCAATGCTGGCTTGGCTTGGCTTGGTTTGGTAATGTTCCTCTAGTCATACCGTTTGTTATTAACTACTTGATTCCTTTCATTTTCATGATACGGTAGCTCAAAAGAGCATGGGAAAGCTCTCAACAACTTTCTTTTCAAAAGAATATTATGCAGAGGAGAGAGAAAAGGAGTCCAAATGTGAAAAGTTTTTTGGGTGCATTTATTGTGCATAAAGTGAAGTATTGCCGATTACTGCTGGGCATGCATAGTATATATTATTATACACACTTCCACGCCACGACGTATATTATTTTTCCTTGAGGGGAAAAAAGAAAGAAAGAACTACGAAGGTAAATTCAAGCACAACTAAAGCATATGTGGCGTGTATATCATACAATAAAAGAAATCACAATGATATGATATGATATGATAACACAAAGTAGTCCTCGCGTACTTTCTCTACACCGACTGATATTATGCATAAAGTGCATAATGATCCATAATATCAAGTATGTATATCATAACAAAAATATTATCCTATCTGAAAACGAGTATAATATACTATTGCGTAAATTGTAAATTGCATTACCTGCTTTCCCGTAGGTTGTAGGTATTTATAAAAAATGGAGAAAAGAAAAGGAAAAACTTTAGATATTAGCATTAACATGCACATACCTGCTTCTTCTCCCTTTCAACAGCTCCAAATCCAACGATCCAACGCCAACACCAACCTCAGCTTTAGAAAAATGGAGCAATTTCCCCATGTAAAAGAACTACTTGCATATAAAATTACATACGCAACTCAAGTGGAAAGTGGGGAACGAACGACACGTACGTACATACGTACATATGCATAATATGGAGCTACCTAGAACCTACTTGAGAAAAGTAGATGTTATGTTTTAACACCACAGTTTGGGCTCAAGTAGTAGTGATATTATTACCATCCCATTACAACGCAACTTTTCTACCTCCTCTTCTCCTCGTCGTCGCTTTCTCATGAAGTCATTTAGCAAAGTGTATATTTCTGTTATTACAAAAAAAACTGTGACTATTGCCACCACCTCCACCAAGCACACAGGTATTATAGCAGTAACTCTTTCATATCATATCATACCACATCACATCAAGCCGGAGTTTTTTTTATCATTTCTTGCTCTCTGCCTTCTATTTTGATATCACACCGTCACCATCGTCATCATCATCATCAACCCGTTTCCAGATTATTGTGAGTGTGTGTAACACGTCAACCGTTATTTTGGTTTTTATACATAAATGGGAAATATCATGCCCAAGCCCAATGCCAACCACACGAATGTATGAAGCTCGTACTTTCCCGTGCATATCATTATAAGCTATTCACTATTGCATTGCCACTTCAACTACGAGTACGAGTGAATAGAATTATGGTACATGATACTTATTTTCCCCTAAAAGAATGAATAAGCCTAATGTTTATGTATGTACATATATTACACATTACGCAAAAAATACCCAAACGAAACCAATTCACACCCAAATCCAAACCAAACCACCACAACTTTCAACCGTCCCAGATGAGAACGAAGGAACATGAGAGAAGTGAAAGTTGACGTGGAACACCACAATACTTTTAAGGTATAATGTATTCATCAGATAATATACGGAAATTCTCCAGCTTCAACTCAACCACCTCGTCTGCATTGGGTTGGGTACAAACAAGAAAACACCAAAAAAAGAGAGATTCATATCAAGAGCATGTTGTAGTTGCGGCGGAGTGCATAAATTCAACCATATTTTTCTTACGGGGATTTGGCCTTTTTGTTGAAAAAAAACCCTCTTGGTTTGGTTTGGTGCATGAGCCAAACAACAAGACGGAAAGAGAGAAGTGGTTGGTGCCACATGAAATGCATGCAACGCAACCAAACCATTCATTCATTTTTTATTTTTGTGCATTGAAAATTGTAAACAGCGTAGCAGTATTGTATCGTTGGGAGGGAAAACCTAGACATCTTTTCATCGGCCTTCAATTTGAGAAAGTCATTGGCTTCATGTTACAATCTTGTGAATAATAAAAAGCTTGGAATACTTATCCCAATGTGCACTTGATATGTATGGAGAAAAAGAAAAAGGGAATGAAATGAAATGAATGCTCATACATAAAGTAGTCAACCTGAATAAGAGGCTCAGTCTAGTCAGCTCTAAGGTAAGACCAAGAGGGAAGAATAGTGCCATGCAATAAAAGAAGAAACGGCGTTCAACATTCACATTCGGTGGTTTGGTTGCCTCAATGCTATTGCTGCTGCTGCTGCTGGGGAGAAAACTGAGCAAGAGACTAAACGACAACGACAACTTCAAACCCATTGGCAATAGGAAGAAGAGAATGAAAGCGAGCTTGAAAGTGAAGAAGTGTGAATGAACTGGAGAATGTGAATGCAATTTTGATTTAATGCGTTACACAGTTTACATTATATTTGCTCCATTGCCTTCATACAAACTTTCAATTTCACTTTTACATCTCATCCATACCCAACTACAACACAACACTAGACTACAAGCTAACGAATCTATTCAAATTTCAGATGTATAACTTCAACGCCGACTCCGATTTGTATTGGAAATGGAATAAATATCCATCTCCATATATATATACGCATGTCTTATATGTCATATGAAATGAATGTATGAATGTATATCACACTCCCAAAATGCATAACGGCATAAATAAGTATACCTTTGAATTATGCAGATTGACGATTCAGCATGCTTAAATAATAATACAAAGTATCGATTGTGCTCCTTCCTTTACTTTGTGATGATGATGACGATGATGATGATGTAGCACAACTGTAACGCCGGTGCGTTTTTCAACAGAGCGATTACTGATTGTGATTGTGAATAAAAACCTCCCCTCCTCCTTTTCCTTCCAAGTCGCAACTCTCGCAAGCCACAGAAATAATTGTGTTGGGTTGTGTTATGTTGTCGTTGTTGACTCTCTCCTCAACAACTTTACATGCACGAGAAAATGAAACTTTCATTTTACACGCAGGGCGAAACGAGAGGAAAAGTGTGGCGGCACTTTTACTACTACGACTCCTCCAACTCTGATACTTTTCCTGTCGTTTCCTTCAATCCCTTTGTTATTAAACTAATGTGCATTATATTTACTTCACTTGACTTTCACAAGGGGATTCATATTACTACAGATATGATGCAGCAGTATAGAACAGAATCAAGCCAAACTAGATATATTTATGCAGAGCATGCTTAGTTTACAACCTTCAAAACTCAATCACACACTTTGTTATGTATATTGCAACAGCAATCAATCGTTTCTTCGTCACCGAACTACCACCACGTCACATTCCAACCCATCGTCATCAACTTCACCCTCCACTCCAATCCACCCTACCTTCCTTTCCTTCCAAATCATTTTATGGGGAATCATTTTTAGCTAAGTTGTAAGTACTTGTAAAATGTAAACTGTAGCGAATGTACGTGGAGAGATGAAAACAAATAGAACATTTCTTGTTTGATTATTGTTCCTGAATTGAATGGAGTTGGATATAAAATAAAATAAATACATAACTTTATATATAAAAGCATAATGCAACCGAAGCATGCAACTTTTCTATACTTTCTTGACTATATCTTCCATCTCCATCCGCACATCCATCCTAGAGCATATATACTGCCCGATCTCGACGCTCCTGCACTTTTTCAATAGGAACAACAATACAATACAATGATGATACGATTACGATTATATAATAGAGCGGAGCATGCAGTCAAGCCAAGCCAAGCCAAGCTAGCAATGAAATCGGGACGGAGAAAGATTGAATGAGAAAAGAAGAAAAAAAGTCTTTTAGGTTGAACGACAAGTGAATTGAGATGGTCCAATGAGCATGGTATGGTATGGTATGGTATGGTATGGTATAGCATGATGATGAAGATGAAGATGAAGGTAAGTTGTAAAAGTATAAATATAAACTGCAGACAGGACAGAGACAGATACCTAAGGAGTAGTTTGGTGTGCCTATTCTTGGATTTGGATTGAAGAAAGAGAGAGACGAGAACGAGAGGTAAGAATAGAAAAGAAGCAAGCGGCTTGACGTGAAAATGTGTTCTAATGAAGTGAAGTGAAGCCGGTGTTGCGTAGAGAGAGGGAGAAGGAGAACAACACGTCAATATTTTTCTATCGATCCATTTATTTCTTGTAAGTTGTGAGTTGCAAGCAACCAAAACCAAACCAACGGGAACGGGACCTTATACCTACCTATTCGTACAGCTGAAGAACATGTGCATACAATCTACAATCCTACATAAATATACATACGCATTTTTTAAGGTGGCCTTGCAAAACTTGGGAACTCACGATCAGCGAAAGAACGGAGGAACTAGAATGGTTATAGATTTGTAAACAAATAACTCCCAACCCAATCCATTCTTCAAAGCATAAGATTTTTTGGTATCAAATCGGTCTGTATTGGAGCAACTGATATATGTAACCCTTCCTAGAAAGCCTGTCCTGGCTTGGTCCTGAAGTGGAGTGCGAAGAAAGCTATGGTAAGGTAAGAACACGATGAATGGTAAGTATATACATGTTCTTAAGGCTTCACCTTTCTTTAGTTTGTGAAGCAAAGCAAAGTATTAGTAACGGGTTTCATCTCCTTTTCAAAAAAAGAAGTTTTTTTCTTCTCTTGTGACTTTTTCTTAAACATCCATGTGTGTATAAAGTAAAGTAAAGTAAAAAGTAGGAATAAAAGTTGAAAACTTTAAAGAAAGAAACTTTCCTTGTACACAGCTTCCCTCTTCAAGCTTTATTTCTCGTGGAACACAAAAAAAGGTTGAAAAGTATAGAGAGTGTGATATTGAGCCTACACTGTGTATCGTGTATCACTTGAGTTTTTACAAAAGTTTAGAAAAATTGTGTCTTGAAGAAAGCTTGGCACAGCAAGTGTACAGTGTACTACTCCCTGCTCTCATTAAATATCATGTACGTACAAGAAAAGATTCGCACCTACTAAAAGCAAAGCACCATAAATGTGTACGCATATACGCAAATGTATGATCACCGTTAAAGATGGATTAGGTACATGCATATTGTGTACAAGTCAAGGTTTCAACATTTTCAAATGGTTTATTAAAAAAACTTCCTATTTAAGATCTGATTTACCTTTTCGCCTGCTATTTTGCTACCTTCTCTCAGAGCGAATTACAAAAGTAAAAATATAAATTAGATTGGCGTTCAATTATCTCACCAACTTGAAGTAAAAAGTAAACTATCATTATCATCAAGAAATTCGAAGTAGTAATACAATTATCATGTAAATTCCATGTTTTGTCGAAGAATTCACAAAATTATGAGTTACACATATATAATGTTGAATCATATTTTGTATGAATTAAAATATTTTGAACGGCTAAGAAGCTATGCAAATGATAAGTATAATACTTCTTACTACAAACTGTGAATTAGTTTAAGGTCTGCTTTTCTTGATTCTTGAGCAACAGCACCACGCCACGTCACACCAAGATAAAAACTAAAAAAAAGATCCCACCACACCAACAACCAGCGTAAAGGTTTAACATTTTGAATTTCACTAGAATCTGAAAGAACGGGCGGAAGATAAAGAAGTGGAGCAGGGAATTTTCCAAAAGCGTAATATTTATATTCCTATGATAAGCCTTAATTTAGCTCCCTACAGGCTGAAGACTTAAGACAAGGCTGAGCAAAAGCAGAGAGAGGGGGCTTAAAAAAAGGAGAAATGTGTGTGTAGTAATATTCTTGTTCAATAAAAAATACAGAAGAAGCAACACAATATTAGCCAATGGTGCTGGGAGCTTTTACTTTACCCTCAGCCCTCAGCTTCATCCTTAAAAAAGAAAGAGGAAGAAGGGGAAAGCCTTGCGGAGCAATATTAGTTCTTTAAGTCAGGACTTGTCGAGTTACAAGCAAAACTACAACTCTACAACCTACAACTACAGATACAAGCCAAGCCACTTGAGTCCCACGCCGTTGTATAAATGTATCTATTCTATATTAGATAGTTACAATAAATAGATACATACATAAATATTTTCTGCAGAGAGGAAAGCCTCTTAACTAAAACCCAAAGTAGGATTTTCTTTCCGAATCATTCTAGATGAGAAAGTGAAATTAAGAATTAGACTAAAAATACTGGCTGGATATAGATAATATTAAAAAAGGAATGAAAAAGAAGAAGCTGCTGCTGTTACTACTGAAAGTAGAGCTGCTGCGGTAAGACGACGACGACGACGAGCGTCAGAATCACCAGCAGGCATATTCGTATCATATTCACATGTATATTTTCCGTTAGATGCAACGTAAACTTTTGCAAGAGCAGACAGGTAGCTTGTAACGTCATCCAAAGTTCTCACCATTCTATTTCGTGGTGTGGTGATAGTGGTTTGGTTTGGTTAGCTGGCAACTGGCAACTACTTCCAAATTTTTTTTGTAACCTTTTTGAGTATTGAAGAAATCTATATATTTTCTCTCCCACTTTTTGTATAAAGATGTGCCAGTGGGAACTGGGACTGTAAAATAAGGTTTTGCGAAAAAGGGGCAAGGGAAAGAAAAAAAACTTTGCAGAAAACTAATCTTGTCCCTGTGTAGACATTTCATCTAATAACACTTGCACCACTTCTCACTGGCATGGCATGGCAGTTACTCTCGCCCACTTTTTGGAAGAGAGATACATTCATGAGGATTCACATCTGCATATAAGAGGATGATATTACATTACATTACGAGTCCATGTTAGAATGTGGAGTAACCACAGCTCTCCAATCTGCACTTTGTGAATGCTAATAATTAAATGGGTTTCCTTTTTCTCAGCTGTTCTCTCTCTACCCACTTTAGGCGGAATTAGTGTTAAATATCGACCAGCTGAGAGTGAAACACAAAGTGTGTGTGTTGGGTTAGTAGTTGTTAGTTTCCATCCTCTTGGGCTTTAGGGATGTAGAGTGTAGATTGTAGATGTATGAATGATATTATATCAGCTAATGTATAGCTTAAAAAGTTTCTATGAAGAATAATATATCCTTTTTACGCGTGGAGTGCATGAGTTATTATAGGTTTTTAGTCTTTAGGTGGATGTGGATGTCTGTGCATGATACTAGTGGAGAGAACAGAGCTGCTACTTTTATCCGTAATTATTTTTCTTAAGACAGCTTCAGCCTTTTTGGGTTTTCATTCGTTTCATGAGCAAACTTTTCCAAGACAAATTCCCCTAGATTTTAAATTAGTACGTTATGGCATGTATGGCACGATGGGCTATGTTGTGTGTGGATGTGGGGTTCTCCAATAACTCCACTTCAGGTCGAAGAATCCTCGTATGGATTATCTCAAAATGCAAATGATCGGCGAGCCATGCCATGCCACGCCACAATGTTTCTGGGGCGCAATAAAAGTAAAATATAGTCCAACATTAAGAAATTATTTGGAGGCAAAAGGATTCAAATCTTGCTCATATCTACTTTGGATTTCGTCTGATTCAAATAATATATGTTTGTTAATTACTACTAAATCCAAGCATACTTAGTATCTACGGTGTATCGAAATATTACTGTTTTTTTAAGATTCAATAACGTCGCAATGAAATCACAAAAAAAGCTTTTTAACACATTTCTTAAATTTTTTATGTAAAATCACGCAATAATAATATATTATATATGACTATCAACGTATTATTCTCATAACCTTATTTTTTACAGTTGAAAAAGTTTGATGAGATAAATCATCAAACTGATCTTTCTCAAGTAGCATGGTTGATTTGATCAGTCAGGAACATCAGACGCTGTTGCTAAACAGGATAAAAAGTATCCCCGCCAGAGAAATACTATTCCCCAATGGCCCAAAGTTGATCCGGGGATAACGATAAAAAGAAACTTTAACTATTTCTGTCAAAGAACAAAAAAGATAAGCATATTATTGTTCTAATATACTCATATTATGTATTATCTTTACCAACGACGTTACCTCATCTTTCTTGAGAAAGGAAACGTTTGAAAATTAAAGTAATAAACTCATCCTCTATCCTGTGTCTCTGTTTTACGACGGTGAAAGTTTTCCTACTCTCAATAAAATGATACAATTCATTAGATTGATTTTCTTTCGAAAGTAGCTTATGAAAACAGCGTCGTAAAATAACGTTGAAAAATCGAATCCAACATCCATCTTTCCAACTTGCGCAATAGCAAGTTCCAACTCCAAACATTGGACTTTTGCTGCTAATTTCCTGCTAAAACAATGCTCTTGTGATGAAATATGGTTTTATATTATTACACGCATGATATGTACACAAACATGACATCCCATCCCATCTCATTGCAACTTTCTCTCGTCAAATGTTTACTTTGGCAAAAAATCGATCAGTTCTTCATCTCCCAAAGAGCTTGAGTACATGCTACAACCTACCTACCTACATTCATCGTGTTTGGATTGTAGTAGATTGTAATGTATGGCAATTGGCAAAAAGCTCATATAAATATGTACCTGCCTACCTTTTCTTCTCCAAACCCAAAGTTATTTAAAGGGTAAGTTGCCCCCAGAACACTAAAAGTAAACTGTGAGCTCCTCGCTACAAACTGTTGACTTTAAAGTACATTTTTTTTGTATTGAAAAATAGAGGAGTTCCAAAGAAAAGAAAAAAAGTTGATAATATTGGTATTGGGTACTTTTGCATTGGTTCACTACTTCTCCTCCCGTACTTTCCAATTCTTTCCAAAAGGTACTTTTTTTTCTTACAACTTCAACTCCACTTGTCCTTTTTGCTCCCTTTTCAAATATTTCCGGATATCACCATACCATACCATACAATCTATATACCAATTGCAGAAAAAGGGAATTCCAGGGTTTTGTTGCCTTTCCACTGCCTTTTGTCTACAGAGAACATAACATTTACAGAGTTGAGTGAAAATAAGCACGTTGTGAAATTGAATTGTGTCGCTACTACTTTTTTTATTTGCTTTTCAAGTACAATAGGTGCGAGTGTGTGTGTGTGTGATGCGAGCACGTGAAGAAAAGAAAACCTCGATTTTGATACTTCGATTTCAATCCGTCCGGATCTGAGTTCACTATCATTTTTTTCTTTCGTACATGGATATTCCATTATATATACTTACATTGTGTGCGTCATGGCGTCTTCTCCTCTTGTGAAAAAAAGTTGAACTTGAGATTGCAAAAAAAATGGATGCGATAAGTATTGGAAAGCAGGGGGAATAAAAATGACAAGGAAAGGTAGGTTGTAGGATGAAAGCAGGTGCATCGAGTTTTATAACAATACAAGATTTCGAACTGATAGATAAAAGGTAGCCACTTAAATCCTTGGAGGAACTAAAAGACAAAAGAACTACTGATTTGCCTATAAATTACAAATATGAATAATAGTAACGCCAATAAAATTTAAGTTTAAAGTTTAAAATATTTCAAAAGTAATCAGTTTCTTCTGGGTCTTGCTGAATGAATTAACAAGACTCAATAATAATATCAAAAGTGTAGAAGATTTTCATTTCTGTGTATTTAGTTTATTTAACAAGATAAGTACTTTCAGTCCATCAAGTACAAAGACTCATGAAAAGTGACAAAAGTCACATCTTCAGTTGCTATTAACGTTCCTCTCCATATTATGTGCATAAAAAGCCATCCTTTTAGAGCTAGAGTTCCATTCCATTCCTTCCATCCTCTACCAAGATGAGGATGCGATGCTCTTATTCGGATGAGACACTTACAAGAACAGCTCTTCTGTCACATTATTTCGTCTTAAGAGAACAGTTAGAGTACGAAGGAAAGAGGCTAGAATCATCTCTAGAAGCAACGCCACGCCAAATAAGTGTTGCATGTAAGCGGATCATATAATATGGGGACATTCCTTCACAGCGTGTAGTGGTGCCTATCTGTCTCTCCATCTCATTTTATGTGCTATACCATACACCACACCATACCACCATCACATCACCATACAACTATTCGCTCGCTCAACAGTGTGCTGAGAAAGAGCCCACATATTTCAACGATATATACATAAAAGTATGTACACGTTATGTGATGTCCTTCCAGCATTTCTTTATCGTTGAGTTACGTGTGTAGCAAAAGCAAAGCAAAACAAGTACGAGTAGTACGATTAACCATCATAATGGCAAAATATCTTTTTAACGGTGGCAAACGCTCATTTTCAAAATGGCAAAAGATTCAAAGACAAAGGAGACATGCGGCGAAAACTTCCTAATTTTTATTATTGAATTTTAAACAAAGCTATTAAATTTTAAAGTAAGGTGGCAAAATCATAATGGCAAATTGCCACTTGGACTTAGTCACGAATAGGACATAGTACAAGCAACTAACTTTACAACAAAAAACTTGAGTAGAAAACTAAAGCCCTGTAGATGTCTAGGTACATACATCGTACATTCCATGATTATTGTATTGCAAAGTTTTTCCTCAACAGAATTGCTTCCCTATATATTTCTTGACTTTGACCGTCGTCTAAGTACAAGCCCAAGACCAAGCTAACATAACATATCGTATAACATTGCTCGCACAAAGGGTATCATCATCGCTTCATAAGATCTTATAAACATACATATACATACATTTACAAAAGGTTTATTATAAGGCAACTGCTATTCCCATATAAAAATACTTATATTTGTGAATTCTTGTGCCCCATTCTTGACTTGACTTGTCTTGCTACTTTTTTATGTTGTACGAAGGATAGTTTCGAGTAAAGAAAGAAAAGAAGTACACATTACATTACATTTTCTCCTTAGTTCCAACTTTGTCTTGTCTTCTTTCTCTGACTTTACGAGGGCTGGTATTGCTACTGGTATGGTTTGGTGTGATGTGGTGCTATGCACTTTCATATTTGTTTCGTTCCTGGCTTGGCTGACTCTCCTTTTTTTGCAACGAGGAGACTGTGTCATGGGAGCTTGGGAAAGGAGATGAAAATGGGAACATGAATTCCTTTTTCTGTCTCAAACTCCCTTACCTTCTTCTTCTACAACTCTACAACTGCTACTGGAAAGTGGAAGAATGAATCGAAAAAAATTGCACAAGACCCAAGACCCTAGTTTTAGTTTTGAGTTGAGGAGGATTCTTTTTTTGTGTTCTGTGAGAGATGTTTTTTACTCCTACTTTTTTGTGTATAGATTAGACGTTACTCTACTTTCTTTTTTGGTTTTTATTATTTTGTTCTCATAGTAGGTACACTGAGTTGAGGAGAAAATATTATGAGCATATATAAATATATGGTTTTATTTTTTGCACAGTTGTAGACTGTGTTGTTGTGCAGAGCCCATTATTATTATCAAAAGGCAAGTGGAGTTGGAGCTAAAGCCCTTATTGCTATTCGTGAAATGTGCCGAGTGACTCTGCCGCTTGAAGAGTTGTGATGTGATGGGAGAACGGAAGGATGATGATGATGATGATGATCATGATGGTTGCAATGCAATCCTGTTTTGTCCTTGTTACTTTTGTCGTCAAAGCAGCTCCTTATGATGATGATATATATGAGGTTGAGAATAAAGGAAAGGAGGTTTTGGGAAGATTGTTAAATGCAATTTTATAGGAATATAAAATATCTTGTTCATATGTCATGCCGTAATCATTGGGTAGAACTAACAAGAGCAAGATTCAACTCAAGTGCATTTTGTAAGAGCTCCTCTTCCTTACCTTTCCTTGACTACATGCTTTCTTTGAAGGGAAAAGGAGATTACTCCGGTCGTGTGAGATTCTTTAGTTCCTTTTTTCTCATCCTTCCTTTGGAAAAAGAAGGAGAGTCCGGGACTACTCCTCATTCAACAAAAAAATTGTCTTATTTTATTGCAAGAGCGGAATTCTGATGGACCCTCCACATTCTCAACATCTCTTCACGTTGTCGACGTCAAAGTTTTGCGACCTACATAATATTATGTATACTTTTTTTCTCTCTCCTGTAGTCATGCTTGCATACTCATGTATTTACTTGTACTCATGTCACCGCTCATCCATTCACTCGATCTGGATGTTTTTTACTTTTGCATTCATTCTCGTCTCTCAGTCTTCCAAAAAGGATTATCATTATTGCTATTACATAGTACATTCAAACATTTCGAGCACGGATGAAAGACGGAGGTCGATCAAATGAGGAGGATGACTTGAATACAAAAGTTCGAGGGAAAAAATTCCAACGTGTTTTACTTTTAAGCACATGCATAAATTCTAAGGGATGCTGCTTGCTTTCTCTCCTTGCTTTCTCTCCTACAATCCACCTGAACTTTAAGTTATGAGGCTGGAGGGCATCACAGATTTTTCCAAGACGATGCTTCGAGTTCGATGCTATGCATGGATGCCTCCTCTATTATGCTACTTTTTTTTGTCACTGCCCCACCCTCGCCTAACGATTCCAAATTCCAATCCGAAATCCAAATCATCATCCAACTCCTTCGCAAATAACCTGGTCTTGGTCTGGTCTGGTTGAAATATGCATGGTCCATGGTGAATATCAAAATCAGGGGAAAACAGCCCGAGCAAAAAAAAAATTGTATAAGTTTGATGACGCACACCATAACCAAACCATCATCATCATCATCATCATCAAAGAATCACGCAGAGTTCATTTTTCTTTTTGTGTGTGTGACTGTGATGTGATGTGGAAGAATGGAAGGATGATGTAAGCACATAATACATATTTATCTAATACCTAACGGCTTTCCCACCAAACCACAATCTGAAAAATCTCCTCGTTTGACATCCCACCGAGAAAAAATCTGGATTTCTGTTTTAGCTAGGCTCCTCTCGAGTTTTTCGGTTTAAGTGGCAGGTTTTTTTCTCGAGCATAAAATAAAAAAGTTCGTGATTTTTTACAAAAAAAAGTAGTAGGAGACATGTACAAACTTTAAGTGAATAGTACAAAGTACAAGGGTTGGGATGACCTAGATTGGGAGATGATGCAATGTGATGTGAAGCTGTTTTGTTTTTGTCTTTGTGAAAATGAAGTGCTCCAACGCCACACCACTCCACTTTTTACCTCACTATCACATCACGCTTTTCCCAAATTTATGTTGATATCAACGAAACAGCACGCACATTTTTATTCCAAAGCTGCTGATTGTGACTACTGTACTATGCTGTGAGAGATGAAATGAAGGAATCACATGGTACGCTCTCCTTCTTGGCGGAAGGAAAAAAAGAAGAGAGGTGTTGAATGACTGCAGAGTGGAGTTGGCTGTAATGTATGCATTTATTATCTGTAAAGAAGAGATTACGGTAGAGCAAGTGACAGTTGCTATCATTCATCTCCAGCTCCAGTATCTACATATTCACTTGTCTTTCATGCAAAAAAAATCTCTCTCTCAGAGAGAAAAAGGTTGAGAGCAGAAGTTAACGATATACTTTTGAATCATCATCATCATCCTCATCTTATGAAATTCCGGTTAACACTTTATACTTTTCTTCTTTAATCTGCTATCTGCTCTAAAGTTTTTCACGGGAAGTTAGCAAACAACGTAGGTGACAGCGTCGAAGCGTTCTCTCTTAGTTTTCCCTCTATATCTGGAGTAACATAAGGTGAATTTTATCCTTATCCTACATTCCAAAAGTAAAACGTATTAAAAGTATTCCATCCATCGTTTTTTTCTCAGCATTTTCAACCCAACCTTCCAGCAGAGCTTCAATATATTTAGTTCATTCCTGTCCTCTTCTCCGCCCAAATCCAAAGAAAAATAGGGAGCAGGCATGCAAAATGCATGAGAATAATATGTAAAATGTGACTCTTTTTTTCGTCTTTCCAACTACTACTGTTCTATTCTATACATCACATCAGGATAAAAGTACAAAAACGCAAAAAGGGAGGAAGAAAGCAAAGCAAAAGACCTGGATTATTCAGAACATCACAGAGAAATATGTAGTATGCAGAAGAAGAACAGAGACAGAGACTCAGCAAATTTTTTTTTCAGGCAGATTCCATCGCATCGCAGCAGTATGTCGCAAAAAAGGATGGTACATACATAAACGAATCAGAAACATATAGGAAGAAGAAGAAGACTCAGCAAAAGTAAGTCCTTCCTACCAAAAAGCAAAAAAAAAACTGAAAAAAAGAGAAAAAACATAAAAGGGGTTGAATATAAAAAAAATACTCTATGGTAAATCCATTTTAACCAATTCGAATTCCCTCCGTTATTTGCAGGTTTTTTTGTTGGAGGAGATGTACGTTGGAGTAGCTGGTAGTCTGCGATCAGCATAAATGTATATATATTAGTTAAAAAATATAAAAAAAAACCTCTGAGTGAATGGAATAGAAAATAGAATGAAAGAGAAATGGAAATGACATATTGGAATGCTGAATATAATGTTTACTCGGCAAAAGAATGCCATCATCGCAATGCCATGCTCGAGTCCCTGTCTATACAATTCACTATTGGATTTTTGGATTTGGATCAACAAGATGAAAAAGAAGAACGTTGATGTCGACGTCGAAAGAAAAATTACGTGTGCATAATATTTCCCAACAGCAGCAGCATCAGTCGTTGCTAACCTTTGAGAGTTTGAGTGCATTCCCATTCTTGCTTTTTTGGCGTATTTTCTCCCATTCCCAACTGATAATATTTGTTTTCCAAGGAATGAAATGGGAGCATAATATTTGAAGTCTTTTTTTATTGTTTCTTTTACCTTGAGGCAAACATCCATCCATATATTCATTGCATTTTATTGGACTCAGCATAAATATCAAAGCACCCTAGAATTGGAATACTTTGGAACGACGTGAATGTTAAACAAAAAAAACAAGCTTATCAAATATGATGTTTTCATTGTTTTTGGGGATGCAAAATTGCAAATGCAAAAGAAGAAGAATCCTTTGAAAAGGAGGAAGGAAGGCAAAAAAACAAAGAGGAATGAATGAATGGCATCAAAATCAGCCAACAGCCAACATTCATCCGATCCTCCTTCCATATAAATTGGGAGTAGAATAAAATTCATGAAAATGTGGTTGGTTTTGTAATGCATGTGCAAATTTGAAGGTAAATGGATCCAAACGAGCATCATCCAAAAACTGGGACTCACGATTATCTATAGTGATGGGGCATTTGTGTATATATACATCTCTTTTTGTGGTGGTTTGGTTTGGTTGCTCTTCGTTCTCCTCCTCGCTCCTCTGTCAGAAGTTGAGTGGGATGAATCGAAGCGAGAAAAAGAGCAACAACCAAAAACTCTCAACGAGTTTCACCTACAGCTACACATAAAATGCATTCATACGAATAAAAGAGAAGAGAGAAGTTACTGCAACTACTACGAAAGATTTTTTTTGCTTGCAATAATATAATGGCATCATTTGAAGCAATTCAATATATATCATGTGAGTTGATATAACGAATGAATTTTACCATACTTACTTTAACACCTCTTTTTTCTCTTCTCTTTTTTCCTGGTTTTGGTTGTTCACTCAAAAGAAGTTGGCTGTTCGCTGGCTGCTCTCCTGCTTTTTTTGTGTTGTATTGAAAAGCAAAAGCAGAGGGACCGACGCCGAACTATACCAAACCCAACTAACACATCACATCTTCTTTAATGTATTCCCCATGCATGAAGGAACCTTTTTTGCAAAGAGTTTTGTGTTTGTGTTTTAGTTTATACTTTGTACTCTCCTCTTCTCTCACCCATTTTATAGGAAGTGATATGATAATAATGAGTAGGCCACTGTGCATCCTAAATAATTTAGTGGGACACCAACCAGGCAAGCAGCAGCCTTCTCCATTTTCACTACACTGCAAACGATACAAATAGAAGCTCCAGCTCCAGCAGCTCAACTCAACTCAAGGCTCAAAGGTGGAGGCGACTATGAAGTACGAGATTTCTATAAAGAAGCAGACAAGTTATGTAGGAAGCAGACCAGTTCAGAGGCTTCTGTTTTACTTTGCTTCCAAGCACAAAATATGTAGGTTCCCTATTTATTTACATAAAATGTACCCCACTCACATCTATCTATCTCTCTAGTATCCAGATCCATTTACAATGGTTGCTAAATCTATGGCTTTCACTTTAGTGTGCGGATGCATGCGCTAAAAGTCCCACGACTCTGTTTTATGTATTGTCCCATTTTCTCAAGTATTTTCTGACGTTTTGCCAGTATTCCTTTTGTTAGATTGCCTAAATGTACTTGATGTTGATATGTACCTAGCTACAATACTCTTGTGTTCCTCGTACGTACGTACGTCCGCCCTCACTCTCACTTACCATTATTTCTAGAAGAGACTTGGGACAGGAAAAGTACAGGACACTATTAAATGCCATGAGCCACCAAACCAACACCAACACCAACCCGCCTCACTCTTGTTATGTTATATTATGGCACGCATACATAAAACAGAAGAAAACAGGAAAAGCATTTCACATTTTATTTTAGGCTGAAACTAACTGGAGGAAAAACTGAACAACGTTTATCCATATCCACCATCACATCGCATTCCATTATCCCTTTCTTCTTCGTCCATAGGAAAAGGGGTTCATCCATGATAAAACCGCAAGCTTTCTTGTCACCCTCTCTCTCTTGCTTTTGAGGGAGTTCACATCACATAACGAATAATCCAAAATCTAGAGCAAAATACGAAATATGCAATGTTGAATGTGAAACAAGTAGGTAAATGTAATGCTCGTAAGTAACGTAAAGCACGCGTACATTAAAAGGGAAGTGATCTGAGCTGAGCTTGTCGTTGTCGGCTCGGCAGCCTACAATAATCACAAGAATCTACATGAATATTCACTTTATACTTACTTAGCCAACCTCCTGCGAATCCTTATTTTCCCTTCTCTTCATAGTTGATAGTCTTCATCCAGAAAACCAGACCAGATCTAGGATTTACAGCTCACTGTTGCATTAAACTAAATTCTCTTGTCTACTTTAGTCGACATTTTTGGCAAGATGATTATATCGCTCCGCTTTACTTTAAGAGAGAGGAAAATGAATGTTGAATGTATGTGGCACGTAGTAATAATGTGCTTAATGCAAGCAGCTACACATTTACTACAGCTACCACTAAACTTACTTAGACTTAGAAGACTGCAAACCCGACACTTTTGTAGTTTATGATCACTCCGACGTAATTTAGTCCTATTCACAGAAAATTTAAATTCACTTTGTGACACTGTATAAAAACCCTTTGAAATAGATCGTGATTTTTCATCTTCACAGAAAGAGAACTTCGGCTGAACGACGTTCAGGTGTAACCAGAACCAGAATAATATAATAATATGAAGGAAAAAACATTACAAAATCAGCATGTCAGAATCAGATACACTTTTTATATTCAGTTTATCATTTTTTTTGTAGGGAGAAAAATATGCACGGTGTAGAGCTTGCCATTTTATCCTTGTGCAAAAAAAAAGTTTGCACTTTTGCAGATTTGCCCTTTTCTTCTCAAGACTAAAAACCGAACCAGATTTCATTTGTATGCCTAAGGTCTTATACATATATACATACAGTTTGATGGGTTTCTTGAGCATGAGATGATGATGATAAAGCTGGAAAATGACCAAACCAAGACACAAAATCTCCTCCACCATCCACCCTCCACTTCACTCCAGGCTTGCATTGAATAATCAGCGCAGTAGGTTGCCTGTTGGCTGACATGACACAATGAAAAGAGCTCGGTTTTTGTGGCTTTCCTTTCATTCAAAGGAGAAATGAGTGAGAGTGGAGTAGTTAACTCAACTTTGATTGTGCATGGACTAGACGAGTGTAGTCCTATCTATTCCGCTTTTACTTTTACATTTTATCATCGAATTTTGTGTGGGAGCTACACGCCACGCCAGGCCACTGTATCATTTTATAGAGTAATAGTAAATAAGTAGAAAAGTATGCATCTACAAAAGAAGAATAGCTGGAAGGCTTAGAGCTTCCACACAACACAACTCAGGTATCACATCACATCATATCACGTAGGGAAAAAGGAGTAGGAACTTTGGAACGGCGGCGGCGGCAGTTCAATATTAGTTTCAAATTCTTTCGCGATACGAATACGAGTACGAATACGAGCTGGAGTATGGCGTGGCGGGGTTTTTGAGAAGATACCAAACCAAGCCTCGTCTCCTGAGACTCCTTTGCTTTTTCCCTGATATCTACTTTCACTCCTTTTGATGATGCTCCACATTAAAAAACCTTCAAGCATATATAAGCAGCAGAAGGAGAAGGCGTAGTTAAAGTAGTGACCTAATAAATGGCAGATTCCACATATTTTATGTAACGCTTAGCTTCCAGCTAGTCACTCACTCGCTCACTCTCCATTTTGTGGTTTGGTTTGGTTTGGATCTGAACTCTGTAAGAAAGATTTGCAACACAGTACATACAACCAAGTGCAAGCCAAGAAAAGCTGTACTTTTGCTTCTGTGCTTGTATACAAGCCGACCGACCGTATCGCAAAAAACTTGTAAAGTATTTGCAAAAAACGTAAAGAAACTCTAAGTCCAAAGTAGGATGAAGGAGACAAACGCTATGACTATAAACCGCCTCAAAAAAAGTTTAGTCTTATTATCAACATTTTTCAGCCCCCAGTTTCTAAAAGAATACAACACAACTATTTTATGCCATCCGGAGGATGAACAGCAGCTTTTTATGGAAGAAGAGGAAGTAAAAAAGGAGCTATATATATGTAGCTATGATATCCATGCTGCTGCTCCTCGTTCCTCCATGCCTGCCTGCTTGCAACGCCACGGTCTAAAAATTGGAGATAAATATTGCATAAAAAGAAAAATGAAGTGATATATGGCTAGCCACACATACTTTGAGCTAAATACTCATATTATATGTTCATATATGAGAATCAGAACCTACTCATAAAGACGTGCATCATCATCTGCCTTGCCTGATCTGGTCTGGCCTAGTTATGGAAAAAAATATAGAAATTGGAAAAAGAAGATTTGGTAGTAGTAAAAATGCAGATAAGTAGGCATTCCTAAAAAGTTTCCAAAGGATAGCAAGAATTTTTCCCATCTTTCACCAAGTTAAAGTTATTGATTTACATCATCTTCTTGTCAACACGAATGAATGACGAAAGAAGCGAGAGGGTAAGTAGAGCAGACCAGGACGCTAGGAGCAAAGTGGAGGCAGGTACCTGGCTTGGGTTGGCTTTGGCTTAATGCAATTTCCTAATTATGGCAATGAGATTCTCATTCCAATTCCTACACTCTTCTCTACCTCCATGTCATGTCACTTCCTCTAAGAAACATAGTGTTTTTAAGTAGTTTGTATAATATACATTGCATAAATATTAAGCATATGGTTTTGAGTTGAGTTGACTTTCATATCAACTCCAAACTTGTTTCATTTCATAACCTCCTCCTCCTCATTTTAAGGGAAAATGACAGGATTCTCCAAAACCAAACCAAGACTAGAGAGAGAGAGAGAGAGAGAGAGTAGGGCACCCATCAATTCCACTAACCTTGATTTTATTAACATTATTACTCACCCAAGCCAAGCCAAGTCAAAGCGAGGCCAGCAGGATGTGCATTAAGGATAGGAAACTGGGTAAAATGAACAAGAAACATTCAAGCTGAGCCAAACCCAAAGCCAAAGCCAAGCAAGTTAGCTAGGTAGGTAGCCGCCTAGAATGTGGTCTTAACTCAATTTCCTTTTTGAAGGAATTAATATCATTTAAATATGTACCTTCAGCAAGCTCCAGCACCAGCACCACCGACAACCAACACCGACCTCTTTTCTTGACTAATCCCAGAATTAAATGGAGGAGGAAGCTAAATCTTTTCTAGTTTCCTTCCCTTCAGGGAACTCCATGTATAATTCATGGATGGGGATAGGTTAAAAGAAAATGGAGAGTGCAAAACCTTTAAAAATTTATGGTTTACTAATTTCCCATCTCAAACTCTTTGTTTTTTTGACTTTCTTTTGCAAATACCATCCCATTAGAGACTTTTTGAAGGGAAAAGGACAATGATGATATTATTGTTCTTCCCAGAAAGAGAATCATTATGTCATGTCATATCACTAATGTGTTTTAAACGGAAGAGATGATTTTAAGGGGAAATGGGAAACCCAATCATAATCATAATCATCATGAAAGGATGACGATGCATGTGCATTTAATGACGACCTGCTTCTATGTTAATTGGGATATGCTTGCTTTAACGTTCACAAAGGAAACGGGAATGACATATTAGAGCTAGCTTTTAAGAATTTTTTTCTCTTTTAAACCTGGTCTTTGGTCTGGGAAGAATCCTATATTTTATAACTTTTGACGAAATATTCTTTCTTGCATCCCTCGGAGAGTCTTAATCGTCGTGCCTAATATTGACATTAAGTCGTAAAGCAATTATTCAAAGTGGAGCTGGCTTGGCTTGGCTCCTCTACACGATCCATCCCATGACGTCCATGAAAACAGCTAGCCGTCAACAACCAACTGACTAAAAAGAAGATGAAGCGAAGGAGAAGCAGAGCGAGTCTGACGCTGCTCCTCAAAAGAAAAGAAGGAGAAACAGATTGTTACTAACATACATACATTACAGTCGCTGGGAAGAAGAGTAGAATGCACGAGTTTTTTTTAGTTTGAATTCAAAGTCGAAGTCGAGTTGTCGTATAAAAAGTAGGCTATTAGACAGCAGGCAGGCAACTTCTTTTAAGAAAGAAGCGTGGTAGAATTTTTTTGGGGAATATTGGAAATTTGTGATATGACGTGATAGTGATACATAAATACATGCTTTTGCTTGCTCATCCATTTCCAGCGGAAGAAAAGGCCGGATATTATATATTATCGGGGAAAATATTTGCCAAGAAAATATGAATGGGACCGGATGTTTCCAGGCAAAAATAATGGGTGAATAACTCATTTCTTGGGAAAAATCATCAGTCGGTTTGGAAATAATGGAATGGACGGACAGACAGACAAACAAAAGATTGAAGAGTAGTAGCATGAAGTTAATCCCCTTGATAGAAACTCAGCAGTCATAGTCAGTGTCAGCAGCTGTTCGAATATGTAACAGATGAACGGGAAAAACATTTCTGGGTTATTTAGTAGGTGCATTTTCTCCATGCTCTTCTTCTTATTCTTCTTCTCAGAATAAAATCACCAAGCCAAGGAATGTGCAGACATTTAGCAATGCAAATCTTTGAAAATATTACGATTTAATTGGAACAGAGGTCGACGTCGACGTCGGCTTCCCTTCCAGCAAAGGAAAAGGAAGGAAGAAACAGTACGTTTGCTTGCGTTTGCCCAAGGAGGAATTCCCTTAATATGATATATAATCCTCCACAAGACTCATCTGCTCTCCAGTTTCCGTATGTCTTTCGACTTAGTTTGGGAATGGGCTTTTTAATTAATGTATTTCCGTCTACTCTGTTTACCTATCCCATATTCCATTCTATTCTATTAAATCTTTAGTATTATATGCACGCCACTCGTCCATTCTCTATGTAATTGGAACAACTACCTGATGTTGTGCTGGTTTGCAAAAAGAGCTATTTACCATTTACCAACCTCTCTGGCTTGGGAGCCGAAAGAGCTGCCGCACCGCCAAAATAAATTTTTAAATTCCATTTCTCATGATGTGATAATTAAATAGGAACGTTTCCAAGAAAAATGAATGTATCTTGGTGGAAATCAAGCGAAAAACTAATTTACATGATCATCTTGAAGTTTTGGCTTCTTGGAAATAGTTGTAAATATCTTTTATTGTTTTCCGAATCTGACAATAATTGGCACAGCTCAAAACAAATTTTTGCTGTGAAGAATACTCCGTATTACTTATGACATGATTCTTATGTATGATGATTTGCAAGGTAGCAATTTATGAAATGGTTGCATAGTTATTTGGTGCACGACACGACAATCCAATCCTCATCATCGGGTTGTCTTTGGCATACTTGCTTTGAAAATGTCTAAATTAGAACGTGAATAAATAAAATTCATGACGATGGAGAAGGATAACTCAGTCAGTCAGAAGTATTCTGTATGCAAAGCCGATTAACAATATTATTATGCTCTTGCTCATTTCTACCAAACCAAAAAGGAGTCGATGCAGATGCCTGATCTGATGTGATCTGATGCTACGCTACGGAAGAACGAGAACGGTGGCATGGCATTAGCTTAGCATCATAGAATCCTTCAAGTTGATATCAACAAGGCACGGCGTCAACAAGGATGAGTTATGAAAACGATGAAGTTGTTGAAGGGCAGATTGAAGATCTGACAATTTAATTAAGCCTTTCTCCTCCTTTTACATGCGTATCTGCTGCTACTACTCTTGCTCTTACGAGCAAAACTGCACTTTTACTATACTATACTACACTATATAGATATAAATGTTCGTTTATCATCATTGAATTGGTGAATGAATGATAAAA
The DNA here is from genome assembly GCA_964034955.1 of Orchesella flavescens. Lineage (NCBI taxonomy): Eukaryota > Metazoa > Arthropoda > Collembola > Entomobryomorpha > Orchesellidae > Orchesella > Orchesella flavescens. The sequence goes on along the minus strand of OZ035958.1, from coordinate 24,582,403 downwards.
TCCAAGGGTAAGCTAACAACTTCCCCCTAATCATTAAATTATCATGATCATCATCATCTGTTTCAATCAACATTCATTCAAATAGTCATTTATCTTTATATTTGAGAATATTTCTTGCTAGAACAAACAAAACTCAAACTCTGTCTTTCTTTGCATTTCATTTCATCTTAGAAAATAAATCTCCAACTAGAAATCGTTCTACTTGCAAGTTTGTGAATTTGCTAATGAAGATTTCAACGCCACTAATATCTTTGCAAAAATAATTAATAATAATTAGCGTTGGGTAGATTCAGTTCAGCATTATTGTGCATCGTAAAAAGCTAAACTGCCCAATGAAAATTTCTTTAATATTCCGATCCGCCTTACGTTTTTATCCCACTTTCCTCATTATATCCATTCATAATATCCGGCAGATAATGATCACATTCTTAACCATGCATATACGCCTTCTCATTTCCTGAGTATGTATTTATTTCCCCTGTGAAGAATCCTTTCACGTAAGTAATTAGAAAACAACGAGATTAATAACTGACTCACTCAGCCCCAACCAACTACTTTCATCATCATCATCATCAAGTTGTCGAGAATTACACAGCAAAAATCTAACACAACGACAACGTCTAAAGTCTATAGTTGAACAACACCACGAAAACCGAGTTACCGAAACCTAGATCTGTCTCCATCTCCATTCCCAATGAAATAAAATGAAATGAATGCATTTATTTGCCCGAGTAGAAAAAAAACTGAAACAGAATGAAATGAGCTACGCTAACGCCACACACTTTATCCTATATCGCAGTTTCGCAGTGGATTGGATTCAACACGATTCTTCGCTTAAGAGAAATGTCTGTCATTTAAAGATTGTTAACGATATTATAGGATAATATATATTATATGGTAGAGACTATGTGTGTGCGTGGTTTACACCAATATACAATATAATACAATAATCATCATCATCAAAAAGTTTGAGTCTGGCTTGCTTGGCATCAACGCCATCAACTCTAATCTGCATATAGAGAGAAAAACGAAGCGGAGCAGTCAAGTCAAGTCCCAATTTTCGACAAGAGATCTCCATAAAACCACATGAATGCGAATAAATCCTTGCACTACAAACACAAACTCATTCGTAGTATTTCCTTTGATTGTCTGAATGCAAAATGCAAACAAGAGACAAGTCACAATTTACATCAATTTATCACTAGATAAAAACTTTGCGTAGACGACAACAACAACGACGTCTAACTAAACCAAACCATGTACCTACTTTATATACGCATAATAAATCTGCACTGGCCTGGCTCTGTTGGCGTTTGGATATGCGATAGTAGTGGCAAATTCAAATTTCCATATATCACACTAATACAAATACAATCAAAGCGTGACTTTTTCTATCCCTCAAAAGCCGACAGAACAATGAAGGAAAATCCGTGCTTTATGCGTTACTTGTTCAATATCAAATATATTGCTTTTGACGACTACAACTACATGGTCATGCTACATTTATGTATGTGAGGTAATTCGCAAAATATTTCTTAGTCAAAAGATTAAACTAATTTTTTAGCTTGAATGTGTTGGTGTTGGTAGGATTTTTGTATCTTAACGTAAAGTGATGATGCTGATTTGTGCTGCTGCTGACGATCGTGAAAATGGGTAGCTGTACCTGGCAAGTGGGCTTTGGTTTTTTGCATGAGAGATGAAGATTTTGTATGCAGGGAGAAAAAGCTATCATGTTGGAGATGGAATGAGGAATGAAATATTTTCTACTGATTGAATTGAATGCCTCAACTTCTTTACAATGTTTCTTTTTTCTTTGGGAGAGCCTGAGTTGTTCTCAGCTTGGCTCATGCACATAATAAGCCTATGCAATACACGCAGCTATCCCATCGTTCATTCATAAATACAAAGTGAGAATCAGAAAGAAAGAGCAACAGCATTTAAAGGTAGAAGACAAGAAGGAACCAAAACCAGGTTTTTTGACAAGACAGGAGTAGGTTGGTTTTGGATGCAGAGCTGCTAAGGAAAATATATAGGGTTGCTGCTTTGATAATACTTAATCCCCACATCATTTGTATGATTGCAATGTAATTCGGCTGAAAACATGCGCTGATTTTATTCGTGCAACATGCAAAACAAGAGAGGAAAACCTGCAGCCCGAGCAGTAATTCAAACCACTTATTCACAGCTTCTGATGACTTTGATGTCGACTCTTGGTGAAAGAATGAGTGAGGAGAAGAGGAGAGGACTGAGGACACAACACGAACTCTAATGTCGTCATTGCAATTCACGACTAAGGATACATACGATACGATACGATGAATGTCCGTCTGCAATGGAATACTTTAGTGCATCAGTCTAGTGATCAATCTTGTGACGCGGAAACAGAAAGTTACAAATGGAAAAATCTTGTTTAATTCTTTCTAATCCGGTATTCGAATTCTGGTATACATCGACCAGGGTGGATGTGGATTGGAGATCGAGAATCGACCCAAGTTTATTTATTTGCCATTCTGGTATTATTGGTATGACACAACACGACAAATTACTCGAATAAAAACGTAATGTTATTGAAACGAATACATTTCAACTCCAAACTATACTAACGAAGATTTTTAACATTCATCTACTATATCGACTATTATTAAGTAAACTTCAACTTTCAATAATGGCGTTGATATCCAACAAGCTGTAACTTGTATGTCTAATGATAATATTATGAATGATGATACGAATTACGATGAAAGAAAAGTGCAATGAATTTAAAGTAAACAGCCTTGATACCATTTCCATAATAGATTTTTAATTCTCAATCTTGTAATAAAACTACTGCACCAAACTCTTGTCATGAAGCAATAAACCGTAATAATAAATAGGATTCTTATGCAAATTCAATGCAGATTAGATAATGTCGTCCATGGACTCTTAAGTCATTATATTATTATTATTATGCCCTACCTTTAAATCCCTTCTTATTAAGGATTAAAAATGCATTCCAAAATAGACGTGATGTTGCTGTTGCTGCATCAATAACAAATTTAAAAATATCAATCAATGAACCTAAAAGTATATATACACATTACATATGAAATATTTCTTCCTCTTCAAAGCCAAAAGCATTGCCTTGCATTTGCATCAATTGCTTACCGCTCACCATTTTTTTAGCTGACACAATAATACAATACACTGTCCAAATTATTCACAAAAACTCACATTTTGTCAAGCAAGGGGGCATCACGACTAAATTAAAAGGTGTGAACCAATCCTATCCTAAATCCCTATATTCATTCAGTCCACTCACCTAAAGCCCATGATGCCATGATGCCATACATGCTGATAAACCAAATCCCAACTTTTTAAAATGATAAAAAAGTTATGGTAAGAAAAAGTGTTGTTATTAAGAATGCATAAATCGTGCATGCTCACAAACTCTCAAAGAGAAGACGAAGGGGTAACAGAAGTTGAAACAAAACAACAATGCAACGTGACTTTGATTTTTAGAATTGTTCCTGTTGCTGACTGTAAAAGCACGTAGAAAAATCCAAATCCAATGCTCTCTACTGCTGTGAAGAAGATGATGATGGTGATGATGATGGTCTTTGGTCGTGCAGGTAAGTATTTCAGTAAGTCAGTTTATAAACAAGTAGGTACGTCAAAAAGTGCACTGCACTTCTTACTTCTTTGCTGGCTGCCAAGTCAAATGAATTAAGACACGACGCAAATTATTCAAATGATGGTCATGATCATATGAGGTTGAGTTGATGCTGATAATGATGATGATGATGATGGAAGTTTTGATGCTGACAGAAAGACATAGGCACAGACTACAGACACAAAGATATGCATAGATTATAAGAAAAATATTAATGTGTGTTGCATTTTTTTTCTGCAACATTACTTCTTTTATTTCGAATGCTTGGTTGCCATCAAATCACATCACATCACATCATGTGTGACGAGAGACGATGCTACTGTTGCGTTGACTGAAGAAGAAGAGACAAGAAGGAATTTTTTCAAGCTTCAAAACCGTTATTGTGTTGATAAAAAAACGAGTGGCAGACTGCATCATGCTAAGAGTTTAAGATGCTAGAGTTGAGCGTCATAATTGGGAAGCCATGATTTTAATTCGAATTCTTGATTCACGCATATTTATCTACAAAGGAATATAACATATTATCTCAGCCATCATCACAACTTCACAAGTTCTCAGATTTTTCCGTTTCATGAAATTTCTAGGAATGTTGAAGTTGAATGTCGCTTCTGCAAACACTTAATCAATTCAGCTTTTTATCTCTTTTCTTGGTCTGAACTAAATACCTAAATACTTATATTTGCTATCAATTTTACGGATCTATTTACAGCCTTCACAATTTGTTGAACTTGTCAGTTGACATTCAATTCAGCAAAACTTGATTGGTACATGATCATGAGTTCATCGCTCACTCAATAATTTATTTAAAAAAAATAACAGCAACAGATCAACGCCGATTACCCAAAAAGTCGTGCCGACCAATAATTCTCCCGTCAACAAATACATCATTTTGCCCCTAAGCAATCCATCCCATCCATCTCATTGTTTTAGAAGGTAACAATGTTGAGCGCTGTTAAGAAAAAATAAATTAGTGATGACACCATATGATGCCCATTGGAGCAAGATAGCACTATCATTATCATCCTTCTGCTTGTGCATTCTTGGAACTCGGACTCAGGTACTTATTGCATTAACAAACAACGGGAAATAAATCATCTGCTTTTGCTTTGTAATCTGTTTAATCCGTTAGCTTCAGGTGAGCACCCAATTAGACGCTATAATATCAAAGAAACGAGATGGACAACCTTGTAAATACTTAGTTTAAAACCGTGAAAAAATTTCTTCAGCATTTGAAACCTTCCAAAATAATTTCTACTCTCCGGTAAATATTTCGGCTCGACCCTAAAATTTTAGTTGAGTGATGGCTAGTCGACGTATGAATGGAACAGAATATTATGATGAATTTGGTTTCACTCACTCACTATATAAAAAAAGTGCCAAAGGGGATAAAAGCGTTTTTATAAAATGATGAAGTAATAATAACACTGCAAAGTGCATGTTTTAAATGCATTATGCACTTATTGAAATCATTTCTCTATGTAAACCTAAAATGTAGCCTGGTCTGGTGTGGTGGTAATTTGGGTCACTTACATCCATATTCTTTCGGATGACGTTGATATATATAAATGTATATAAGGTTGGGGTTTATAGAGATCGTATCATCATCACATCACCATTATCATCATCCCTGATCCAGAGTGACTTTCAAATCCAAACCAATCCACTCCACATCTCAAAGCAACAGTAGAAACCCTTTGAAAGTTTGAAGCAGAACGTTTTTTTATCATTCTACAAGAGTAACATTAAGCAAGCGGCGGTATCCTAATGCAATGGCAATATTGTATTCATTTATGTATATATTTTTATACCATAGTTTTATGTACATTTATTTGTAGTAATGAACTTAGGCATTATGTGATTATAACTCTCTGTGTCTTGTCTTGCTCCATCCTATTCGTCTTTCTCACTTGATATGTTTCAACTTTTATGTATATTTACTAGGGCTTGGGAGAAAATCCAACACCAACATCCATCTGTGTAACCTCCTTCATTATAGGACATTCATGACCATTAGATTTAGATACTACTTCAACTCCTCCGCTCCGACCGACTTGCTTGCTTGCTACATTTGCCTCCGGTTGACTTGAGAAACCGTCGTGGGAACGAAACCTCAAAACATCAAGGAATGAAATGGAAAAAGGACCCTATTCGATATTCCTCAGGCAGTCATCGCCATCACACACACACACACAAAACTAAGTAAAAAAGAGAGAGAAGAAGTGAAGAGAAGCTGAGAGCTGAGTTGAGTAAAGTTGAGGAAAAAATTCATCCACGATACGATGATGCCATGGTCCATCACAAAAAAGTACACACATCTTTCCGTTCTCAAGATTGAGTAAGTGCGCCTCAGGATTTTTTGTTCTTTATAGAATCCTCGCTTGCTAGCTCGCTCTTGAAATGCCCAAAATGGATAGTTAGCTACTCATAAGATGATGTGATGTTATGTTGGTATATGAATTAGTGGTTTGGCTTGGTTGGTATTTATGTGTACAGTTATATGCATGATAATAATATTGTTTATAAAAAAGTAGTCTTCTTTCCTTTCCTTCGTTCTGTTACGTGTCAGTAAATCTGGCAGTGATAGTTTGGAACTGTATTAAAAAGGAAAAAGTCTCTGGTTTGTCTTTCTCTTGACATATTCCGCCGACAAGTAGGTACTACAATTAAACTGGGGATTTTTTAACTACTTTCCTGTAAATCTAGCTTTAGTACAAGTTTAACGCCAATATAAAATACTAAAAAAATAAAATAAAATTATTCTACTGATAGATTAGAGAAGAAATACTAGTGTTATTCAAGGTCATTGTCGAATGTCATGTCGCTGTCGCTATTATCATTTATTTTTTTTTCCTTGAAGAAGACTTATGGCAACGCAACGACAACCGCTCTTCCAGACCAGCAATAGTGTCTCACTTTCGATTCGTTTGATGAGCCCTATTTTCCTCGTATCATGTTTTATTTCTCTTTTCCTGAGAACCAAAAATCCGAAACCCTGTTGGATATCTCAGGAAGATGATCTGCTGAGTGAGACTCATGGTCAATTCATTTCTACCTTCATTTTTTTTATATTCCTCCAAAAAAAATTAATCTAAAGAAGCCCTCCTCCTCATCCCGATGAAATGAAGAAAAAGGAGGAAGCCGCACTGCTGCGAAGCTCCTCACTTTTCTTTCGCCATGCCATGATTATTATTATTGCGTTTGAAAGGACAGCTAGATAAAACCTCAGAACGCAAGGCAACCACAGGATGACTTTGACTTACGAATTCTTCAGATTCGTTTCAGGTGATTCAAAAGCGAGATGATGTTGATGATGATTAAGATTAAGATTCAAATTCATGCTCAACACATTTTCTCCTCTTCCGTGCCGTGTTGTGCCGTGCTGGATTTTTTGAAAGAGATGACGTTTTCGCTTTTGCTTCTTTTGATTCTTCATCATCTCCCATGGTGGGAAAATGAGTGAGGAATTTTTATACAAAAACGGTGAAAAATTATCAACTTTAAGAGCTTTTGGTTTTGCTTGCTTAAGAGAAGATTATGTAAAAAGGATTTTTTTTCCTTAAAAAGCAAAGAAGTAAAGCGTAGACATGAATCTGAATCTGTTGGACAAAAAACGTCTCCACGGGTTTTATTAGTGACTTCACGAACTTCCAATTAAACTTCCAGATTGCGTTTTATTGCATCATGAGTCGTATCTCATATCTCCAGACTTATCCAAGCTTTTACTCTTTACGGCGGCGTATCATCATCAACATCATCATGGGAATAAGTTTCAATTCAATAGAGTCTACTTCTGCTCAGCTATTTCGGCATCGCATCGTCTTCTCTTTCTTAAGCTTCCTCATCAGCAGCGGCTTGGTGTCATCTATGAAGGCCAAGTTCACTCTTTAAATTTGACTCCACTCCACGCCGGCTGAATAATCGGTAAGATCCAGAACTTTTGTTGATTTTTTAGATGCTCATAATCATCTAGATTTTCTAAAACTTGGATTAGATTAATTTCCATATCCTATGAATAACTACAACGCCGCACCATATATTTTCAAATTTTCTTTCTCATCCAAATTCAATCTCCCGTTTTGGTAAAGAAGCTAACGAACTTCTTTTGTGTTTACATTTTTTACATGTTTTTTTTTACTAAAGAAAAAAATTATTTTGAAGAAATTTTTGTGAGTTACTGCTACCTACTACCTACTTATCCGTTCTACTGTAGGTTACCATTATGTTTAGAATAGCATCATTGTTGATTGTTGGTTTGGTTTGGTTTGGTTTGGTGTGTGAGTTTGAAGACGATCATGTTTTTCTCCAACGTGTAAATTTACATTTGCATACCAATTTTTACTAATTTGTAACCTCAATCTTAAATATATCTTATATGGATTCAAGTACGTGCTTTACTCCACAAGTCCGCATATGGAAGAAGAAGAAGAATCAGAAATCAGAAGAAAAGTTTGCTGTGGGGAATGTTAAGTAAGTAAGTAAAAAATGGAATCTTCTTCAATGGAGCATTACCGACTGACTGACTGAGTGAGCGAGTGAGTGAGCAAGACTGAACTGAGCTCGTGATGATGAGGATGATGATGGTGATGGCAATCATGATTCCCAGATTTTATTACCACATCCACACGGTACATTACCTTTTTTACCAGATTTAATGATGCACAACAATGGGGAAAAATTCTGTAGCTTGAGCTGAGCTTGAGCTTATAGCAGTTTTGAACTGAACTGATGATATTATGATGGTAACTCAAAAATATATAGTTATTGTTACATCGTATTCGCATTGCTCTGCTCTGCTCTGCACAGTGTAATCATAATCAGAAGCAAACTTGACACTGAATACATCTACTTTGGATAATAAAAACATCAGTCTTTCATCAAAAAAGTAAAGAACTGTAGAACTCTTCTCAAATTGCTTGTGCATGCAAAACCATGGCGTACGGTTCACAACTTTAATGATGCACTTTTCGCTTAATTGCAAACCTTGTTTAAAAGCTTGTGTGTTGGTGCTGGTTGCTGGTATCAATCAGTCATTAAATCTTGGAAATTACGGACTCTTCCTTGAGTTTGTCGTGTCGTGAGCTTGTAACGGGACGTTTTTCCCGGATCTTTTGAATGCTTATAAAATGTTGCGATTGCAGGTTCTTTCTTTCAATTTGTGAAGATGAGCCGTTTAAATGAATAAGGATGAGAATCGAATTAGACAATTTCCCAGTTTGTAATGAATCAACTTGTACATATAATAGGTTTTATAAGTAAAACGAGTAAACGAAACTGAATTTATTAAAACGTAGAAGGAAAATCTGAGTTATATTTAATGTAGATTCTCAGTGTAATTTAATAATGTATTTTTATAAAGGAATCTATTAAAAGTATTGATAATATCCTGTCGAGTTACCTCAGTCTAACTTCTAAATAGAAAGTAAAACGTAGACTGACACCCTATTGCGCAATCTGTGAGATAATCGAAACTAAACCCTTTTTACAAATCGTAGCGTAGCTGTACGAATAAAAGACGTTACTTACAGGGGGCCACCCGCAAAATGCTTGATGTGGGCCTGTAAGCTTTTTGAGGGAGCAATGGTTATCAACTGACTTATTCAGTGAGTCCCCAAGGCTCAGTTACATATATACATGATGTTTATAATTTTGTATACCAATTATTGCATACCACGAAGTATGTCAAAAGTAGAACCGGTGACGATGTGAAGAGGTGACGGCAAAGTGACCAAATGTGTTGCTTAAAGCTGAGATGATTTCCTTCGACTCCGGATGGAGGAGAAATGACTAGTTTTCCTGCGACCCCGCTTGGAGGAGAAATAAGACTTCCTACTACTCCGGTTGGAGGAGAAACTGGGCTGAGAAACGGAAGTTTCTGACCATACCAAAAAAGGCTGAAGGAATTAATGTACGACAATTAATTCCTTGTACATATACTTTAAACCCAAAAATTATATCTAAAAGATTTCAATAGCTTATGTAGCTTACCACTGACCGTGCGTATGCTATAAATATTTCTATATTTATGAGCAACGCTGCTAAGTTGTAATAAAAACCTGTGACACAAACGAGGAGAAAATAGTACACTCGATAAATATATGTTCCCAATTTCCCGAAGGGAAATAATAAAAATATGAAGTTAATACTTACAACTTTTGAGCTGATAACCACAGCACTAACTTAAAACTAAAGAAACCTTTCAAGGCCAAATACCAAACTAGAACTGAGGAAGTGTGAGGCGAGAACTTATGGTATTACCATTTGGCAGGTGGAAAATGTTATATGCTAGCTTGGGTAGCAATGCAATACTATGTAGACGTGCAAGAGTGCGTACGGTGTTGATGAGTTGCATGCATTACCACCCTTCTCCATTTCAGCTCAAAGATTTCCTTGCACGCAGGGTTGGTGTAAGCTATGCATCAAAATGATGCTAGGTAGTGTGTACCCAATCACCAATCCAAGAATGAAATCGACGCTGACTCCCCAAGTTCACATGTAGCATGTCAGATAGAGCTCCAATGTAGTCATTTCTACTTGTGGGTTATTCTTTGTCTAAAAATGCACCCTTTCAAGCTGTTTTAACCATTCGGGGAGAGAGAATAAGGATGATAATGATGTCGATAGTCGATGTGCGCTCAAAATTCCAATACAAAATTGTATGCTTGGCTTTAACGACGACCAGACCACAAAAATCTAGTGTAACATAACTAAACAAAAGAGAGAAAAAACAACAAGAACAAGACACATATATCCATATCAATACATAAAATATACTAAAACCAAACGGAGCAGAACATAAAATCATCATCATTGCTTGCAATATCTGAATTTTTTCGCACATTTTCAAATTAGTCCTCATCGTCGTGAGCCCGTGAGCATCAACATCAACTATCAACGTTTTAGTAATAATCATCAGTAGGTATCGTTTCGTATCAGAAGCCACAAGAGGAAAAAAATCAGTCCTTAATTTCCATAAAGCATCAGACCAGACCATCATCATGAGAATCATCATCAGCCACCAAAACATTATCAAAACCAGTAAGTCTCCCCAAAAAAGATGGGAGTTTTATTCACGACTTTTTTCCTTTCAAAAATTTTGTTCCTTTTTACACTCTTTTTTTCTTGTAAGAAAGCTACTTACTTTGTTCGTCTTGGTTTGGTTTGGTTCTTTCAAAGTAGCTTTTGCAAAACATTTCATATTCATTATCGATCTTTGCGTGCCAATGCATAAATATGTACACACATAGCATACTATAATGAGCATGAGGAAAAATGGAGAACCCTTTCTCCTATAGAATTTGAACGTACGCATTTCTAAATGAGAGTGGCTGGCTGCATGACACAGTAAAAGCAAGCAACAAGTTGGATGGATGGATAGATAGAGATAAATATGTTTATCAATAGGAATAATGGCAAATGAAAAGTAATGGTTTATGTGTGTAATGTAAAAGGCAACTAGTTTTTTTTAATTTTCAAAGGGAAATAAAATGCCTCTGCTTTGCTAAGACGTCGAGTAGAGTATTTCATTAGGGCCGTGAATTTGAATGATCTTATAAGCGAGTCCAAAGAAAAAGGCTTCCGATGCGATGGATTACTCATCTTTTTTATTATTCCTCATGTGAAAAACAAGCTAATAACGTTGACTGATGTGTGACTAAATCAGAATAAATATGAAGGTGAAATAATACTTAAAAAAGAGGATGAATAGGACAAAGGAACACCGTAATTCTAAAACATTCTCAATTGAATGCGTCATTCGGATTATTGAAGCGCAAGTAAGCAAGCTTACATGCATTGAATGGAATCCAAGTCTTAAATATTTTGTTGTAAAAAATTATGATGAGAAACAGAGATTACGAATGCATTACGCTCCGAAATTATAAGAGTCATACTCATGTCATGAGAAGTCACAAAGAAATAATTTTCAAGTGGAAGCGAGTAATGTGCATAAGTTTTTGCATGGAGTGAAATAATGGGTATGAGAAAAAGCTGTTTTTTACCTAGTATGTTATGTTCGGAGACCAAGGAATTAGTAATGAGTGCACTTGAGCGTGTGTAATGTAATCTTGTTTAATATGTACGTCGTTCCAAAAAATTGTACACGATGCGAAATTCTTGTTTTGCAATGTGATGTCATGTGATATGCTGTTGCTGTGTTCTGTGTTTTTATAAGAATGTTGTCGTTTGTCTTACAAGAAGTCAAGTCAAGTCAAGTCAAGCCTGAATGAGCAAAAGTTACATAGGTACATAATTATGTACGTACTATGTATGATACCATAACATCAAAACATAAGTAAATAACATGGTTTCATCGCCCACACGCCGAAATAATCGGATAGATACTGTTTAGCTGTTGGGTTGGGGTTGGAGACGTTGGGGTTTCCATTAGGTGATTATCAGATGATAGGATTTTACTCCACAGCAGCAGCCTCATCCCCTCATCCTCATCATAATATAATATCGTATCGTATCGTATTTATATCATCATATTATCTGTGCTGTTGGATAGTTGGATGTTGCCAACATTTATCCATGCATGTAACCATATCATTGTGCTTTTCTAGGAAATACATTGATAGCTCAAGCTAAAGCCTTATTAATGCCATTATTATTAACAAGCTGTAAATATTGTGGTTTGGTTTAAAGGAACCACAACATAACACAACAAGTTAACTGGTTAAGAGGTTCTTGTGTCCAATTAGCAATTATATAAATATAAATAAGTACTACTAGGATGAGTTGGAGAATTGGGAGGTTTCCAGAAAAACTGGATTTGAAGCAGTAAGAAATGAAACGGAGCGTGCTTCCTTCCTTCCTACCACCATACAAACCAAACCACATCACATAACACAAGCAACAAATTGAATGATTTAGACGCCAGTATAATTTTAAAATCTTTTATAATAACATACAATCATAGCAGATTCAAAGAAGGATGCAGGTGTAGATATATTAAAGTTAAATCAACAGTAATAGCGTTGTATTTGTTAATAATGGTCAATATTTTCATTTTTCATTTGATTCGTCTTTTGTTACATTTTCGCAATACCTACCGTGTAATACTATGTAGTTAGCCCAAATACCTACTCATTTCTTTTTGCGGCATAAAATTGTCCTTGTAGTAATAAAACGTCGTGTAATCAAATTGATTGATTTTCCCATTTTTCCAATCCAAAGTCAAAAGCATTTTTTAGCAAACTATCGAACTATCTTTCTGGATTTGTTTTGGTTTTGTGGGTTTCAAACAAACGATATCAGTATCAAGGCTGTATGTAAATGCCTACGTATAATGTGCATAATGCAAAAGCTTGATACGAATACGATACTAGGCAGGAGTAGAACTTGAACTCGCTTTTCGCTTCAACCTGGTCTTATGAATATTTAATAGTGAATAGTATCTTTCCACATTTTGTTTTTTATAACTTTTTATCAACCACCCGATATTTTCCTTTTGTTCTTAGCTCATAGTTTCATACTTATATATCCTATCATACTATCAGCTCAGCCATCATCATCATCTCATATCTCTCTTGTTTTTCACATACCCTTATTGTTTTGATGGAAAGTAAAAGAGTGAGTAAGCAAGCTCATTGCTGACTGAAGATAAGGCTTGAAAGCGCTGCTCCTACTATCCAACTACTATCCTTTTTCCATCATCCGTCGATTTTCAACAAGAGGAAAAGTAATAAAAGAAGTTGTTACTTGAAAAATGTCTTGGAATTAAGATCCATGAAATGATATGTGGATAAGGTAAGCAGGTTCGTCTTGGTTTTGGTTTTATAGCGCATAATATGGTATCATCATGGTAGATTCTGATGATGGAAAACATATACGAGAATTTTTTTATTTGGTGCACTTAGTGTACGTAGTAAATGTCGGATAGGAATCCGAAGAGATAGGACCGTGTTTTTTATGGATATAAAAAATATATTTCACCTTGTTTCTTTTTTCCCTTGCCGCATTTTAACATTTGTAACCAAACCAAACCACCGCGTTTGCATTTGCATTGGCTCTAACAATTTTTGTGTTGCTAATAATGAGCCAACAAATGTGAAATGCCTGAAGCTTGAAGCAGGAGGGTGATTGTGATATGAATATGATGTTATGTTATAGATGTTATGGAGTGAGAGAATAAGGAGAAGAAAATGAGCAGTAAATAGTAAAGTTACATTATTTTTATGTACATTGCGCCTTAACTTTTGTTTGAGAATGATGATGATTTTGATAATGATGAGGCATGTTGTAGGTATTGTAAGCATTGTTGTACTTTTGTAGTTTAGTAATGTAGTTATGATGATGACTAGAATAGTTTTATACTACTATATTTCCCATGTAGTTATTACTAAACCAAGCCACTTGAATTCAACATCAACTCAACACAAAATACACACAACACAACACAACCCACACCATATGATTATTATTACGGCACGGAACATCCACATATTTTTTTGCTTAGCTCTTCATTCTTCAAACACTCAAAAAAAGCTCAGTTTCGACGACGAGCGGAGCTTGTATGGTTGTTGGAAGTAGTAATTGTCTCAAAAGTAAATTATTGGTCTTGTTCTTCGGAAGATTCCCCCTTTTTCATACTTTTTATAGGCAGACATCATTCATTGTTGTAATGACAGTTGAGCTGAGCTAATACCAAAACCAAATGGGTGATATTATGATGGGATACGATAGGATACGATACGATGAACTAGTATGGTATTTTGATGATGGGGAAAGGGATCCCATCCGAAAGAAGAAGATGCTTTTAAGATGAGAAGGGAGAATAAAAAATTCACATAAGTGGCGCTCGGCTCGTACATCGGACCAAGACCAGCTATCGTATCCTCATTATAATCGTTAGCGTACCAAAAAATAAGGTGGTCGTGACGTGACGTGATGGTCAGCAGCAGATCTCCGGAGAGAGATTAGGCAATAATAAGTAAAAACAAAAGGGATCAGAGCAATCATCATTTTAAAATCTTTTTTGGGAGATCCGGCAGATGAAAAATGTAATAATCTTCATGTGGAGCCAAAGCCAAGCTGGTTAACGATAATGCTTGCTTATCTAGTCTTGTTAAAGTAAAAAATAAGTACTTGATAAGTGGTGTAGTATTATTAACTAGATTCTAGCAGCCCAAATCAATCCTATTATTGGAAATTCATCAGGAAGATATTTTTAATCTGACCATTTAACACATTAGACAGACTTGGCCGTCGAAAATATATTTTGACGAAGTTTTTATATTTCCTTTATTACTTAGGTTTGTCTAGGTGATTTTGACGGCGCAATATTGTAATAGTGACCTGCGTTTTGCTCTGCGTATTATGATTTTTATTTATTTATGTACACGTTACCAATGTATTGAAAATAGTATGCTCCACATTATTGTAGTAGTGGGTGATGATGATGATAAATAATGACAGGGATCCAGATGATGATGGGCTGATATAATAATAGTAATAATAATATTTTCATGGTAGGAATCTAGAAAACAATACAGTATGTTAACGCCGCTCTGCTTCGCCGTTGTGAATTACAGTGATGTGAATTCTTGATGGTGTGCTTTCATTTATTTGTTTACACTAGGAAAAACCTTTCCCGTGCCTGTTCCACTTCCCATCCTATCACAATTTCCAAGGAGGCTATTTTTGTCCTGTGACTTAATATATACTTATAATATTTGTGTGTTTTTCCAACAGTTTACTCTCATTATGTTTAGTTTATCCAGTCGAGTCCAGTCCACTTCAATTTCAATCCAAAATCCAACCCAGTTGCTTTAGATTTTGGAAATTTCGGTGGTCGGCCTTCTTGTTTGAAATCATATCATATCACAATTCAGAAGGAACCCAGCTGAAAACACATAATTTCCCCCATTTCTCTCCAGGCTGATAAATGTACGTCGTACGTGCTAAGACGATGATATGATATACCCACACACAAAGCTCGTAGAAATAATAATTGCTGTAAATTTATCTCGATTTAATTTTTGGTTTGGTGTTCTTCTGTTGGTTTTTGGTTTGACAAAATAAGGAGAGTTTTACTTATAAAACAATCCGGGGCCGGGGTTTCAGGCGTTTTATACTTATTATTGTAGATTGTAGGCGGTTGAGAAACTGACGTCTGGTCTTGGTTTATTTTTTGGGAGTCTCAGTCATTTCGCTTTCGGTCATGTTTACAGAGAAAAAACATGCGTAGGTTGGATTTGTAGGTAGGTTTCAGTAGAGTAGGATGACTAGACTAATGTAATAAAAGGAAGAGGATCATCATCATAATAAATGTAATAATGATCACAATTGTAGTAATAATCATAATGGTTCTGATGAGCGTTGGTAAATAGTAAATATACTTTCATCTCAAATTTGTTTTGCTGACGCTGACATTGCTCACAAAGTGGAGCATAGCATTATTACCTATTACCTCTATCCAAAAAAGAGTAAGAATATTCTCATATCTGATCTTTGTTCCATTTTTAGTCATATGTACATAAGAGTTTGAAGTTAGTTGACGCAGGCATATGGGATCATCATCGTTTTCATCACCCTCACCACACACCACATCAATTTTGTGGTTGGTTGGATGAAAAAGGATGACTTATTCTTTCCCCTTTTCCCAAATCCGAGTTTTTTAGTGGAGGTTATAATTTGTGTGATTTTCTCAACAAGGGAACCGAAACCATAATAAAAATTACTCAAATAATTATCCCTTGTGATAAATCTTGTACAATGCAAACAAAAAGATTCAAAGTTACATAAAATGTGCCTTCCAGCTAGTAAAATACTGACATGATATTTTTATTTTTGTTGCAGGTAGGCAGTAGGTAAAGTAGAAACGCTACTTGACAAAAAGGATGCCCATCACAGTTTCATACTTAGAAGAAATTACCGTATCTAAAGATGTCTACAAATTTATAACAAAAGTATAAAAATACATTGACGGCGTTAAACTTAAACTATGATTTAGTCCGGATCCAGAACAACGCAACGTTTTAAAAGTACAAATCCACAAATTCCCAGTTTTCTTCCTCGTTTGGTATATCAAAGGTGATGAAATGAAAAGTAGGTGTGCAACGAAGCACAAAATAAGTTACTTTACTGCACCACATATCCGATTACCCACATTTTGAGGAGAAAGGTGGCCGAATCACCAAACATATTACTTTAAAGTACATTGCCATAGCTGGAGTAACATTTGGGGTATTGGTATTGACGGGGAAAAACTTTATAGCTATATATATTATATATTAAGGCAATCGCAATCGGTCGGTACATATATGAACGTCTATGACGTATTTTGCTACTAGATTATATGACTATACTCTTTCTTCGACGTCGACCTAAAGGAACTACTTCCTTTTGATGACGACTTGAGCGCAAATAAGAAAGATGGTAAAAGAGGGAAATGATGATGATGATAGAAAATCTTAGAGCGAGTGGAATGGTTCATGGTCGTCTTGGTCTTACAGCTTATTTTGGGGAAGTGACTCTAAGGATTCATCTTGTTCATATCTCTTTCGTCCAGGACCAGTACCACTACCAATGTCCAGTCCAGCTCTCTAAAAAGTTCTAAAGGTGAGCAGGAAAAAGAGAAAAAAGAAGCTTCTCTCAGGAAAGCAAAGGAAGCTTAGTCCAATGCTTGTTTTATTCTGCTTCAGTGAGCCAGAGCCAGCTTGCTTTCATCTGGATGTCGATGGAAAATGGACTGAAGTAATAGGAGCACTAGTAGTAGTATTGGTAGTTTTATATAGCACTAGCTCAACAGTTTCCTATCGACGGATGATGATGATGATGATGGTGAAAAAAGGAGAAGAGAAGATCTCATACAATCGCCATCCTTTATAGTATCGGAACGCAGCATGAAGCAGATTGAATTTCTTTTTTTACAACTGCTTTTTCTTGTCTTCCCTTTCACTTCCTC
This sequence comes from Orchesella flavescens, assembly GCA_964034955.1. Lineage (NCBI taxonomy): Eukaryota > Metazoa > Arthropoda > Collembola > Entomobryomorpha > Orchesellidae > Orchesella > Orchesella flavescens. The sequence goes on along the minus strand of OZ035958.1, from coordinate 24,564,848 downwards.
TTGCGACGCGACTTTTTGCACAATATCACCATATATTTCGCTTTTTCATTGGGTTGGTTTGGGATGGGATCGGACCTCAGCTCAGTCAGTCACTCGTTTGGTCTACTGAATGAGAGTGTTTTCTTCCCCTTTTACTTTTTTTTCTGAACTCATTTCGTCATTCCGTCCATCCGTTTCTGTTCTTATATGGTTTGCCGACTTTGGCAAGAGTTTCCGTGAACCGTATTGAGCAAGCATTTCCCCAGGTTTTTCATCCAAGCAAAAAAAAAGTAAAAAACGAGGAAGAAGAAGAAGAATAAAGCCTCTCATCTTATGGATGGAAGCTTCCGCCAATAATAAATTGGGGTGCGATAAATTGCTCCCTGCTGCACAGCCTGGTTCTAACACTTTCCAATGAAAAACTTTCTTTTAGACATTTTAGATGCTTTCCTTCTTGACATGTTGCAGTAAGAAGCCACCCAATGCTAACTCACCGACGTAATAATAATATGAAGAGAAAGACAAACCATGAAAAAGATGTTGTATTGCCGAATGATAGTTTTTTCTCATAAAAATCATGTACAACTCTCCCAGTATGCATACATACATAAGTGTAAGGTTGATGATATAATGAATATAGTTGGGTTTTGGTTTTGTGTTCGTTGGAAGGAAAAAAGAAGTGCGCCTTTGACTTCCTTTCCTCATGTGTGGAAGAGTGATCGAGCGACCCACTTGTATTTTTTCCTTTTTTCTTTGCTTTCGCCGATGTATGATGTTTTTCATTTCTACAAAGGAAAATATATACAATGTTGAATGTACATCCATATTATTTTCATGTTTTAGTAAAAGAAATCCCACAGCCAAAGGAAGATGATGATGAGAAAATGTCCACAAATAAACATATGTGGTAATGATAATGGAAAAGAGTACATGAAATAGTATATAAAAAGTCAAATGTATGTATGTATGGCGGTAACGTCAACATAAAATATGTTTACGAATTTCCCGCTCCTCAGTAAGACAACGTAGTTGAGAGGGTATTCACATAATCATAGAGTTTTTGAGCATGACACAGTTATGTTATGTTTAATGGAATTGGTTTGGCTCACTACCTAACTACTGCAATTTTTTTAGAAGGCAGTCGAAAGTCATAGTGGCACTAGCACAAACCATACTAGTTTTTTACGCTTGCTGATGTGATATTGTGATGTTGGATGTTGGACTCGATTTGATGAAGGTCCCTCAAGAACATAATATGAAATGACAAAATAAAAAGTGGAGACTGGGTTTGTAAAAAGTGAGAAAATATTTTTTTGTCCATTGTTTTCCACTTAGAGAGAGATTGGAAAATATCTAGTGCAAGTGGTTTGGTTAGTGGACAGTGGAACATGTTTTTTTTAGAAAATGTAGGTCAGTCACAATAAAGGCTTTCTGTATCATTGCTGAAGATATCCATACGATTGGGATTTAAGATTGAACTCAGACACTGTTACAATCCTTTTACAAAAAGTTGAGTATGTTCACCACCTTAAAAAATTTGGTGTTGGTGTATTAAGTTATAAGTTTTAGTAGGTTGGAGTTTGAACTTTTCTTGAGTATAACGATATGAATTAAATTTAACTAAAAGTTTGCTGTGTTGAATTCCTCATTTAAAACAATAATAGTCATTTCATCATGGCCCAATTCCTATTTTAAAATACAATCTAACTACTGTTGAAAAATGCAACATTTAGGGACAAAAGAGAACCCTATATAACTACATAAATATATTATGTATATTCATATATTAAGGGGACAAAAGGATTTTTTATAATGCCCAGGAAAATGTGCAACGATTCCATTAAAATCCCCAATTTTGATTCTTTCTCCTGAAAAACCCGGGGTTCTTTTTGCACACCCAAGCATATGAGCATGGGACGGAGCACACATTCACATCAGTTGAAAAACGAGTTATTTTTCTGATTCCTATTCTCTCTATTTCTCTCTCTGTGTGCTCCAGCCCTGGTTCTACTCATGCAAGTGAAGTGAAGTCAATAGAAAAATAAAAAGAACCAGAAAAAAAGAGCAGTTCACTCACTGACACTTTACGTACTCCCATTTCTCCTTTCTCTTTTCTCTCCCAAGAAAAGTGAAAGTGTCTGGCGATGTTGCCTGTTGTAAAATAAAATGACTCGTCTTTTATTCCAAAATTCCGCAATCATGACCAAAGTACATGCTATATACTACCATACGCTTTCTCTTTATATTGAAGTCAAAGAGGAGCAAAAGCACAAAAAAAGTCTTTCAAACTAAACAATATTCGAAATTCTCTTTTTTGTACCATCTGGAGACAAGTATCTTCATATGTATATTCGAATAAGGTATGTACGACTCTACAGTCTAAACTCTACTCTCACAGCTCAAAATGAATGAAAGAAAACTGGGTTTTAAAAAAAAGTAGAAGCCAGAGGAAAGTTCCTTCATCTTACCATAAAATCCTTATAGCTAGTTCCTTTATGCTCATATGCTATTTCCCATTTCTTATTTGAGCATTTTGAACCTTCCCAACTTTGAATGGAGTGTGAGAAGACGACGAAGACGAAGAAGAAAAGAAAATTCTTATTTCCATCCGTAAGAAAATGTCAAATCATGGACATCAAATATCAAATCAAGGAGCTCTTCTCTTTTTCCCCAGATTTCCCTGAGTGCTCCTCAATCTCCATAAATGAAATAGAAAAAAGGAGAGTCTCCAATTTTTGGAATCAGAAATAATGTGGGTAACTGCTATTTTGGAATATAACATAATATGTTTGGGGCACCCACTCTCATACCCAATCCAACCCAACTTGAACGCCAACTGGAAAAACTAAACTAGACACACACAAGTTTATTTTAGTCAAGGATTTTTCAGTTATCGTTTTGGGACTTTAAAACAGTCAAGAAAAAAGTGGCAAAGTGGCAAGAGATTGCATCTCTAAAGACCAGCTGGTGCTTTTGGAACACTTATGACGTGAGCCGTGAGTTTGAATTTGAAAAAAAAACCGCTTCTCGATCTCCCTATGTCTTTTATTCAAGGAGAAAACCAATAAGAGTACATGTGTGCAAGCTGCAAAGAAATGTTATTGTTCCTTATATGACATTTTGTATTGGTTTTTTGGTTCTTCTCCCTTTCCAATACCTTCCTACTTCCTGCCCTGGTGTTGGTGTCAAAATGGGAATTTTTGCACCAAGAGTTACAGCCCGTTTGTGTATACAGGACACACATGAAATGGGCATTTTAATACAAGAAATATCAAGTGACACATTATGTATACGTTCGTAGCCATTCACATATTTTTCTTATTGAACATTTCACCGGATGATCATGATCATCATGATGATATTGATGACGATATTTTGCTCTATGGTTGGGTGGTGGAATGGAAATGAAAACGTGAAACGAAGCCAAAACATCAAGATCCCTATTTTTCAAGCATACATGCATGCATGTATGCATTGATCCAAATTTAAATTCAGCAAGGTTTCCACCCAGGTGTGACACAAGATGTATCTTCTTGTTTTAAGGTTTTTTTTGTATCAATATATCTAATATCAATGGATTCTATGACCCAAATGCAATCGTAAAAAGAAAAAAAATGGAGGGATAAAGTAGATACATATTATGTGCTGGGAACCACCTGGATATGAAAATTTCAATGCTTGCTCAATGCTTTCTTCGCTTTTCAAAATAAATGGCCATATGTACAAGTACATTTGACATTCCAAGAATTTTTCCTTGCTGGTCTGCTCCTTTTTCTTTTAAAGTATTTGGTGAGGAGACTGCTGGAATGGAAACAACTTTTTTGGAAGAAAACGTACGTGGCCTCGTACCCCAATTTCACATGTGCATGATGGGATAGGACGACGACGAGAAAGTATTATGTGTCGTTCTCGGGGAGAAATATGAAGTGATGCAGAAGTGAATGGGAATGCCAAAATCAAAATACAAGATGGTGAAAAGGACTGAATTGCAAGCTGACATATACAATATTGCTTTCAGTTTCATGATGATGATGATGATGGGCTGCTTTGGAATTGGCATGTGGGGTTTTGAGAAATATATTCATTTGCTTTGATGATAAGTACTATCACTTAACCTTTATAGCTTGTCTCTTGTCATTCATGAGTATATTTGTTTGTTTTGTAGCTGAATAATATATTTGTACGCTCTGTGCAAATAGTTTAAGGTTAGGCACTGAAAGTTTGAACCCACCCGGTTGACGAGGAGATGGGAAACATCCCTATCAAAATAAGTTTCGTCCTTACTTGAGCTAATATTATGTCAGATTCTCGGAACATTTTAAATTATCCTTTAACTGGAACGCGGAGGAGGCGTAGTTCAGAGGAAAAATAAATATATGCTTAGGTATAAATATAACACTGCGTCACTGAAAGAATGTGTACAGTAGACATATGGAGCTTGCATTAATTATCTACACCCACGTACATAAGAATAGATAGGACGCAGCTTACAGTTCACCTTTCCCCACGTCCATCAGCTTTCACTCCACTAAATTAAGCAAAGCGGCTGAAACATGCGAATTCAATTAATTATTCGGGGAACAAGTAACGTTATGCTTTTCGCAGACAATATTATGCTCAGGCATTTGCTTAATAAAGTTTTTACGATTGTGTCGAATTCGCACAAACTAAACGACAATCATTATATTGGTGGCATGGTATGTTGTAATTACGAAACTGTATTTGCTATTGTACCTACGTATTTTTATTCGATTTGACACCATTGTCAAATTGAATCAAATGTATTGTAATGACAATAGCCATTAGAAAAATTTACACGCGAAATCTATTCTTTCCGTTGATAAATTAAAAATCAACGGAAAAGAATCACATTTTATTACAAACCATAATAAAAATTCCTTTATTCCTGGAATTTTGCAAGCCAAATGGAATTTTTCCAACACGCGAAAATTCAAATTATTTCATGAAAATAAAATGAAGAGAAAATGCTCCATATTATTTTCAGTCAAATGTTAAACCCACCGTGAATATCAATATCAATGGCTCTACTGACACAGAAACAAAACACTATGCACATATTATATTGAATGAACATTCGCACACAATTTTTGTTTTCTTCAGCTGTTTAATAATAATTCTGTGTGTACAACTTTTTTTATGACGATGCCAAATGTGGGCTTTCCACACTTTCCTTTTGGCCATATTGCAATGATTATTATGATGACAGGGACGAACGAACCAAAGCCAAAGTGGTTGGAACGGTGGTGGTGTGCTGCTTAGTAAAGCTTGTGCCTCTATATAGTTTTTCTCTGAGATTGGGCACAAATGTGTCACCAGTTTGGAAAGAATGTGTGTATACAAGGCTAGAGTCATTATTAATGTTAATGTTACAGCACAACCCAAAACCAACGCCAATGCCAACCTCGTCTGTTTCTCTCCTCGTCCTCGCCTTCTTCCCGAAATGAGATGTGTTACCCAAAACCAAACTAAAGCAAAGCAACGGAGAAAGCAGAGCAATATGAAATGATTTTATGTAGAATCTAGGTACATATTACATATCATTCTTTCGGAAAAGGTGATGTGATATGCAAAATTCAGATGATCCTAAAGTAGAACTTATATATATTACTTATGTTTTGTTACGTGCTTCTTCTTCTAGTGGATTTTCCTTTCTTACTGGTGTGGTACCACGTTCTAAATATAAAATTTCGGAGAAAATCTCTTCGAAATGAACCAGACCCGCCACCATCCCACCAAACCGCTCCGATTATATGGAGTATACTTTACGCTTGGTTGGTTTTGGTTGCATACCTACTACCTACCTACCTACCTACTTATATTCCTTTTACTCTGCTTCTGTCCTCTCCTGTTCTCCGAAAAGTGACAAGGTATTAATATCAAAGCAGCAGCCAAGCCGAACCAAAGCATCGAGATTTCTGCTTTGT